>OZ012735.1:35253581-35853581 GCA_963859935.3 Lathyrus sativus
GGGAATCTGAATTTTCGTTGAGATTTTGAGAAAGTTGTAGACGCTTTGGGTGTCATGTTGAAGTTGAACTCTGTCTAGCATCCGTGGACGGAATGGACAGACAAAGAGAACTATCTAGTATGTAGGGGATTTGTGGAGAGCTTGTGTGTTGGATCAAGGTGGATCGTGGGATAGTTAACTATCGTTGCTTGAATTACCTACAATGACAATGATCATTCTAGTATCGGAATGACATTGTATGAGGCTTTGTACAGTAAGAGGTGTAGGAATCCTTTGTGTTGATGTGTGCTAGGCGAGAGTGTTGTACTCGGACTTGAGATTGTGCAAGAGATGACAAGAAAGATTAAAAGGACCCAAGAAAAGACGTGTTTCGAGAGTTACAATAGTAACTGGTGTCGGTCGAGCTAGAGGTCTCGGAAGCACCCACTGTGTTTTGTTGATCAGTATCAGAGTGGCGCAGCAGAAGCATGGAGAAAATAGCATGTTAGATTGTTTTACTGTTGTCGCTTGTGGGAATTGCCTGATGTGTTCATGTGTCTAAGTTGAGGAAGTGCATTGATTCGGATGGATAGTGTACGAGTGAGAGAGGATTTGATTGTTGAGACATTGCCAGTTCAGGTTGATGAACAAGAAGCAACTTCGAGGTATAGAGATTCCTTTGGTGGAGGTAGTTGGGAGATTAGGATGCGAGAGTCGTATCCAGAGTTATTTGAATCAGGTAACATTTTCGAGGACGAAAATTCCTAAAGTGGGGGAGGGTTGTAACAGCCCAATTTTTCAATAAGTGATTAATTGTGCTAATTAATTGGTTTATGTGATTTATCTGATTTAAATAAATTATTGGATTTATTTAAATAAGTTAATGGATTTAATTAATTTATTCTACTTGGTAGAATAATGTGGATTTATTAGATATTCTCTAATTAATGATAAGATGAGATATTTTGTGAGAAATGAATTGATAGATATTTTTTAGAGAAGAATTATGATGGAAAGAAAATAGAAGGATATATAAGGGAAATTGGAGAGAAAAGAAAAGAGATAGAAACATAAGAGAAAGAAAGAAAGAAAAGGAGAGAAAGAATAGAGAAAGAGGAGAAAAGAGAAGAGGGAAACTTGGAGAAATCATCAAGAATCAACTTCAAGCTTCAATCCAATCAAGGTAAGGGTGAGAAACATTATTATTTGATCAATGTGTATGATTATGTATGCATTGTGTTGGATTTGTGGGTAGTTTTCTCTATTTTCCATTCTAGGGCATAAATGGTTTAGTCGGTAGAATCGAGTTTTGAACGGTTAGAATTCAAAATAAATTGCGTAGTTTAGTCGGGTAATGTTTAGCCGTGATTATTGGATTTCGTTTGATTGAATTTGGTTGATTTTGTGAGTTTTGACATTTTTGGATAATTGAGGGTTTGAGATTTGAGTGAAAATCGGACGTCGTAGAAATCGTGTTTAATGGTTCTAATTCACTGCTATATGTTAGGTGAGTATGAGTATGTGTTTGTTTCGAAAAAAAGAATTGAATCGGTCGGATTTTTGGGCGAAAATGCAAAATCCCGTAGCCGTGTTTAGGCAAAATTTTGGTTTTTCGGAAAACTTCGAAAATTCATAACTCTTTAACCGTAAGTCGGTTTTGACCCCCGTTCGAAGCGTTGGTAAGTTAACGAGATTGTCTTTCTAGAAAAAATGGCTTTGAGGCCTGTACCTAGTTCAATTATAGCATAAAATTGAAAACATATTGTTGTGTTGATTTTTACCGTCGCGAATGTGTGTGATTGATGTGTTATTGTGCAGAATACTTTTGTTATATAACGTATAGCTTGTGCATGTTGTGATATGATATGCTGTGGGTAGTCGTATGGCATGAATCCTAGATGGTGGAATCGATTATGAAATATAGTCTTTTGAAAAATATATGCATATTGTTTGTATGTGAAGAATGCATGAGAACATATTGTGAATATGTGTGCATTGCTTGATAAATGTGGTAATGATATTGAAGTGTAAATGCATATTGATTGTATGCGATATTATGAATGCATGAGAATATATTGTGAATATGTGTGCATTGTTTGAAAAGGTAATGAGGTTGAATTATGAATGCATATTTGTTGTATCCGATTATTGTGAATTAATGCATGAGAACATATTGTAAGATATGCGTGCATTGTTTGACAAATATGTTGATGAAAAGTATGAATACTTGATTATATGATATGTTGTGTGTGCAATCTTGTTTAATTCTTGAAGGGAGGAATTATGTGAATGCATGGATTAAGACGTGTGATCGGTCTTAAGTGCATTTTGTTGTTGATTGCATATGCATCATTTAGTCAAGAGGCAATGTTTGCTAGTTTCGTGGAGGCTAGTGACTTGTCCCAAACCTAGAGCGGGGTTTGAAAGCTTAGGGAACGGGCTTTTGTTGTTATCGGTCTAGGGAACGGACCCGGTTTAAGTGTAAAAACCGAAAAATGATAACAAGTGTTGGTACCACATGGCATGAGTTGCATTGAGTTGCATTGAGTCTCATGGAATGAATATATGATTGTTGTATGAAGTTATGCATAGGTGTATGTACATGACTTGTGTAATTGTGAACTATGGATATGTTTGATGATTGACCATATTTGTGTGTGTGTATATATATATATATATATATATATATATATATATATATATATATATATATATATATATATATATATATATATATATATATATATATATATATATATATATATATATATATATATATATATATATATATATATATATGCTTTGTGAAGTATATGATGAGTTATGATGAAGTATGGTGAGAATGGTGGAATATGTGTATGTGCATTACTTGTGTAATTGAGAGTTGTGAATATGTGATCATTGTATGAAAGTATGCTTATGAACATGAATTGTTGGTTTGAGAATTGTGAATGTGTAATTGTGAATTAGTGAGTAAACATAATATGTGTATGTTCATGTGGAATGTTGAGATTTATGGATACGTGCATGACGAATATGCTTGGTGATTATCCATATTTGATTATATATATGTTGTATTGTACATGATGAGTTATAATGAATGGTGGTGAGAAAATGTGGAATATATGTATTCTGTGCTTGTGTATTTGTGTATATATAATTATATGCATTGTTATTATGATAATATTTCTCACCCTTCTGCTGGAATGATGTCCTACATGACATCGTGCAGGTATCAAGGAGTAGTATTGCTCGTAGTTACGAGGTCGCTTTTGGTGTAGCCGTTTAGTGATTTAATTATGTTGGGTCGAGTCATGCTCTGGTCATGTAACACTGGGATCGCTTGGGTTGTGTTTAAGATATACATTGTGTACTCTATAAACGTGTTTATATCCATTGGAATATTATGATGTTGGCCTTAGTGCCTAAGTGATGTTGTTTTATGCGATAAAAACAAATGTTTCTTTTATGAAAATTGTGGTATAATTGAATCTGCTGCTACATGCAAAGTGAAGTTTTGTAAAGCATAATTTTATATTGAAATAGTAATGAGCATGACAGGTGGTTTTGATATTTTGAAAGTTATGTGTAATGCCCTTTTGTAAATGCATGGAAATTTACTCTGATTATTCATATATTATCCGTGGGGTTTAGAAGGGTGTTACAATATTAGCCAAGGCACTACAACTCGACTTAATTTAAAGGATGCTTGTCCCAACATGGCTTTTGTGTCTCAAATTGAACCATCCAATATTGATGAAGCTTTAGGCGACGACCAATGGATTGTAGCAATGCAAGAAGAACTCAACTAATTCGAAAGGAGTCAAGTTTGGAGTCTTGTACCAAGACCAGATCATAAGCATATCATAGGAACAAGATGGGTGTTCAAGAACAAACTTGACGAGAATGGGATCATAGTTCGTAACAAAGCAAGATTGGTCGCTTAAGGCTACAACCAGGAGGAAGGAATTGATTTTGATGAAACGTTCGCTCCGGTAGCAAGGTTAGAAGCAATTAGATTATTACTTGCTTACGCTTGTTCTATGAATTTTCAGTTGTTCCAGATGGATGTCAAAAGCGCTTTCCTGAATGGCTACATCAATGAGGAAGTCTACGTCAAACAACCTCCGGGTTTTGAAAACTTCAAGAATCCCTCGCATGTTTACAAACTGAAAAAGGCACTCTACGGACTAAAACAAGCACCAAGAGCATGGTATGACCGCCTTAGCAATTTCTTACGTAAAAAGGGATTTACAAAAGGAAAGGTTGACAAGACATTGTTCATAATGAAGACTAAAGGAAACACCTTATTGGTTCAAGTCTATGTCGACGACATCATCTTCGGATCAACAAACAAAGAGCTTTGCGAAGAATTTTCACTTATGATGCAAGGAGAATTCGAGATGTCCATGATGGGAAAATTGAATTATTTTCTTGGACTACAAATCAAGCTAACAAAGGATGGCATCTTCCTCAACCAATCCAAGTATTGGAAGGAATTGTTGAAGAAATTCGATATGGATAGTTGCAAGGTGATGTCCACTCCTATGGGATCCGGAACGTACGTTGATCAAGATGAATCCGGTACTCCAGTTGATATAACAAAATATCGAGGTATGATTGATTCATTACTATATTTGACGGCAAGCCGTCTTGACATTATGTTTAGCGTTTGTTTGTGTGCACGCTTTCAAGCAAGTCCAAAGGAATCGCATCTCACAGCCGTAAAGAGAATCATAAAGTATCTCAAAGGGTCAATGAACGTCGGATTATGGTATCCTAAAGGTAGTACTTGTTCTTTAGTTGGTTATTCTGACACTGACTATGCTGGATGTAAGACCGATAGAAAAAGCACAAGTGGTACGTGTCACATTCTCGGGAATGCATTAGTGTCATGGGCCTGCAAGAAGCAAGCGTGTGTGGCACTCAGTACAGTCGAAGCAGAATATATTGCAGCAGGAAGTTGTTGTGCACAAATTCTGTGGCTCAAGCAACAACTCCTCGATTACGGTGTAGATCTGGGTTGCATTCCTCTTCGATGTGATAATACAAGTGCCATCAACATTACAAAGAACCCGGTCATGCATTCAAGAACAAAACATATAGATATCCGGCATCACTTCCTTCGAGATCACATTTTGAATGGAGATGTAGATGTTACTTTCGTCGACATGCACAATCAACTCGCCGACATCTTTACCAAACCTTTGGCGAAAGAACCATTCTACAAAATTCGGCGAGAACTTGGGATTCTTGATGAAGGTGACATCTGACCTTTTGCTATTTTATATATGCATGATATTATGTATGTTTTCAATATGTTTTCATGTGTATGCATTCTGTTTTTTTAGGCATTTTTCAAAAATTCGCGTGTGTTAATCGATTAACCATATGGGTTAACTGATTAACACTGTAAGTTTTTCTGTAACAATTAAATTTTTTAATATGTTAATCGATTAACCTATATGGTTAACCGATTAACACTGTTAAATTTTCAATTCTAACTCAATTTTTTAATGTGTTAACCGATTAACCTATATGGTTAACCGATTAACACTGTTCAAATTTCTAAAAATCAGAAACGAAAATTAATTAGAACTTTTGAAATATTATATGTGTTAAATGCATTTTTATGTGGTCAATATTCTCCTAAGTGTCCAAAAATCCATATCCTTGGAATCCTATTCCCTCTTCAAGAGTATTTGAAACTTCCCTCTTCAAACCCTAAGATTAAAACCCACTACCTCTCTCCCACTCTCTAAGTTGGATAACTCCTCATAACCATCTCCATCTTCTCAAACCCTAATTTCCTCAGAACCCACAACTTCAGTTCCATCAAACTCATCCATGGCTTCAGCATCAAACCGCGGCAAGGGAAAGCTACCAGAACACCATTCTGCATCTGATGAAGAAGATATCCCTATGGAAACAACCAAGAAGCGCAGAATGGATTTCAAAGTCCGAGTTCGTCACATCCTCCCGGTAAAGTATGTGAATCTTAAGGCTTTTCCGGCATCTTCTTTTGATTTTCCTGCTTTGCTCCAATATCAGAGGATCGATAAATTTGTGTCGGATTCTGGAAATTGCTATCTGGATCTTGTCAAATACTTTTTGCATAAGCTGTATGTGTTTTTGAATGCAAATGATGAGCATGTTATGAAAACAACTGTTAGAGACTGCATTGTGGAAGAAAATCTGTCTGATGTTGCTGCTATGCTAAAAATACCATCGTTTGGGTACTTTCTGAGAAAAGGAATTAACCACGTGGAAGGGTCGTGGTCCAACTACGACAAGATGAAGTTCTACTATCAGATCTGCAGATTTCCAAAGGAGGTGATTATCGCCAACCAACGCACTGCTTTTCTGTTGTGCTATGCAAAGAATCTTACTGTTTCTGATCGGATGCTTCATTACGTAATCTGTTATGTGCTGATCCCCAAGGATTCAAATCATGCCCAAATTAACAATTTGGAAATGAAACTTCTTTTTGCCATCAAGAACAAGATTCGTGTCAACTGGATTTTGACCATTATGTATCACCTTCAACAACAGCTATCTCTTTCAACCCGTCTACCGTATGCAAGGCTGGTGTCAAGAATTTTGGAGCTGACAACTTTGGATCTTAACCGTGAACCAACCACCAAGATGAAATCAACCACCAATGAGATTAACGAAATTACAATTGTCAAGAACACAGGAATTTTTAAGGATACTGACGGCACTTATAAGTATTCGGATGAAAGAGCCGATGCCAACCAAGCCTATCCCGTACCTGAAGGAGGCATTACAAATGAATTCCTTTACCAAACTATGATGACTCAACATAGAGAAACCTCCCGGGCCATTGCTTCTCTCTGAAACCTTGTACTTACCTCTCTGTCGCTACTGCGAAAATCGGCGCCGGCTGAACAGAAGAGTCGCCACCGCGCGTTATTTATCCCACGGGAGGGAAAGGAAACGCTCAGAGTAAACCTCGCACAACACGGGAAAGGTATGGTCGTCGCAACCAAAACCTGGATTCGGGAGTCGGTTACGCAAGGGGAAGGTATTAGCACCCCTCACGTCCGTCGTACTCGACGGGATCCACGCTTGTTTTCGGGTATGGATTGTTATTCTATCTAAACTATAGGTCTGGGGTTAAAAGAGAAAATAAAAATGAAGATAAAAATGACTCGGCAAAGTATCGCACTTTATGCCTACGTATTCCCGCCTGGAACGAGAAATCAGAGTCAACGTAGTTCGCCTACCTACGGGAAAGGAGGGGAAGGTTGCTCGCTAGGATATCGCATCCTATGCCTACGTACTTTCATACAGCATGAAAGATCAGAGCAAACGTAGTTCGGGCCGCGTATGACACAAGTCTGTCTTGGTTGATTTTATTCCTTCTGAAAAAGGTTTTCCTGATTAACAGTCCCAGCGGACAAAAATGACGTCTTGATGAGTTCACATTCTTTTACGGAAGAAGTGTCTTTTATTGTGTTTGAAATCTTTATGTGTTTTTTTTCGTTTGTTTTGAGGAAGAAGAGACAGAACTCTAACCTATGGTTGCGAAGGGAAACAAACTAACCTAATGTTATCATGCATGGGTTAAGACCTAGTGTCTATCATGTTCCTCTCTTGCACAGAGAGAAACAGAGATCCTACGGGATAGGCAGAAACAGAAACAATAACAGATATAATAAAGCGGTAAAATGCATGGATGCAACAGTACAAGCGAGGCAAGGGAGTCCCACTCAACCTCGAACCTGGAAAACAATAGGCGAAAGTGAACAGGCTTCACTTTCAACCCAACAGGGTAAACAGCAAACAATACAACCAGGAAATCCAAACAATACATCAGCAATGAAATACAACAGCAAATGAAACAGCATCAGCAGCTCTGACTCAACATCTAGCTTCAAGTAATCTCCAATCAGCTACAGGCTTCAACAAGCATCAATCTCCATCTTCATGGCCTTCAGGCAAGGGCTTTGATCATCAGTCTTTTATAAGCAAAGGCTTTTCTTCAAGTCTCCAATTTTCAGGGATGAACATCAGTCAACAAGAGGAGAGGAATGTTAAACAGTAAATTGCCTACCAAGGGTGGCTCATCAACTGTTAACATTATACAGACAGGTTTCTCTCAAAAGTTCTATCTTCCAAATACATTCACTGATCCTTCCAAAGGAAGGAGGTGGATATCTGAAAGAGACTTTGAATCATAGAGAAAGGATGGATGCAGACAAGGCATTCCATGTTTGAGAAACAAGCTCTCTAATCTAGAGCTCTGCCTAGCTCCTAAACCCTAGTCTCCTCAGCAGCTGCTAGCAAGAACCTCCTTTCCAACTCTGGCAGTTGCTCTTCAATCTCTGGATCACCAATGGCCTTCATCTCCCTAAATCTTCAGCTCTCCCAAGTCCCCAGACAATCCCAATACCCAAGCAAGCAAGCAATAATCCCCAGAGGGCACACCACACCAGTCAATCAGATATATACAGAGTATTAATAGCAGTAGGGGAAGCCTGACTTTTTCTAAGGGGATCTAATAACTACCCATAGCCCCTATAGTCCCATAGCTAACCTATTCAATCTCTAAGTCCTAAGGGGAAAGAATCAAATCTCCTAAGTTATCACCTAAAAACCCTAATTTGTCCATGTTATTCACACTTACACTAAGCACCTAAATTTAACTTCTAAAAATGGAAACTAAATTATTTCTACAAGTTTAATGTATAACCTAAACAACCTAAAAAGAATGAATGAAAAATATTGAAGCATTTAATAGAACAAAAAATAACAAAATCATGTATGAAATGGAATTATGTAAAATGTCATTTATTTAGAAAATATGGGAAAAATATCAAATAAAAAATAAAATGCAATTTTTATTTTTTATAATTTTCTTGACATCCTAAAGAAAAATATGCAAAAAGAATGAATTAAAAATAATGATTTTTCAATTTTATATGATTTTTAGAAGATGCATGAAAAATTTAAAGAAAATAAAAGAAAATATAAAGAAATAAGATGGAGGGGGTGAAAATAGCAGGAAAACCAAGTTCAGCGCGTTGGGCTTATTAATTGGGGGGTGCGAATAGCTGTCTGAGCCCAATCCCCCCAATTAATGAAACGCTGCGTTTCAATTTTTAAAATTTCCCTCCGTTCTCAGCTTTAAACATGGACCGTTGGATGATATTCCCAGTCAAGAGTCAAGGCTTCATCGTGTGGCTCCTGGTTCGTCTTCTACCTCCAGCCATTTAGGGTTTCAGAAACCCTCCCCCATGCACGATACTTCCATCTCCTCAAGCTCTCTCCACACGCCATGAAAACGCACGACATAAAAAGCAAAATTCATCCATTTCTTTCCCTCTACAAGTCTCTAACCATAGTTTCCATTAAAACTCAAACAACCAGCCAATTCGATAGGTGGAACAGATGGAAACCACCATTAGTGCCTGACATGAAACCTCTCCAATTCTTCACAAAACTCACCCTAAGCTAATCTACACTTCCTCATGATCATAACATGCTATTCTACTAACACTTTCATGCCTTAATCCAAGAGTTAAGAGCCTCAACAGAATTACCACCTCATGTTCAAACTTCATGAACCCTCTCCAAAATCACCACAACTAGTCATCTACCTATGCTTAACCGTTCTGTGCTATCAAAACCCTAAGATTCTACCTAAATTAAGCAATTCGAACAGAATACCAACCTGGTGTAATTCTTTGATACAGGTGCTAAGATCCTCAAATCAACTGCTTGTAATGAGGGGAATGTGATCAGTAGGCTTGGTGATTCCTTCTGTATGCAATCAAAGATGCTCCAAAGCTTTGAATCTCCTAGTTCCAAGATTCTTGCACCTTGAATGATGATGATGAATAGCACGATTTCTTGTTCAATTTGCCAAACAAATGTGTGGATTCTGATCCTTGTGAGATGATAATGAAGATTGAATCAAGAATGTTCAATTTGCCAAGACCATAAGTTGAGTTCCACACATCATATGAAGGCATACTATACCATTCTAGAAAGCTAAGACAATAAGGAACAATTCTTATGTTGACCAGAAGTTCATTTGAAATCTCCTTGAGGGTTAAAAATAGCTTGAAAGTCAAGTCACTTTCACAGACAAAATTTCAGATACCTCAGATGACCTGTAACTTGCAAGGACCATAACTTGAGTTCTATAAATCTCCTTGATGTATTCCACCACTCAAATTAAAGGTCTTGAGAACCTCTACAAGTTTCATGTTGGCCAAGGATCCATTTGAAGCTTGCATTTTGACTTATTTTGCTTGGAAATTTGACCTAAACTAGGGGATTTTACAGAGAAACCCTAATTTAGAAACTCCTCCTCTCCTTGATTTCTCTTGAATTCTTCTTAGCACAACAACATATCCTTATTCTCCATGTCAAATGATGAACCCCACATCTCTCCAATAGCCCTTAATGCCTTTCAATCAGTCAATTGACCTAGGGTTGACCTAGGGTTGACCCAGATGAAACCCTAGTTGACTGTCTTCAACTGCAATTCTTGTGATCACCTCAACAACTTGTTTTCTTCCCCCAAATGACTTTCTAAACCTCTCATGATGTCTAGATACTCCCCATACTCTCAACTCACACTCATAATTCCCTTGTTGACCCTCAGATGGGAGATAGACTCAAGGCTTGATCTACTGAACTCTCTGCTCTCAAATTCTTTTCTGATGACCTGAATGGGATGGAATTAGGATAATAACCTCTTGATAGGCCTCTAGAGATGATAATAATGACTGGTCCCTTGTTGGATGACTTGCTATGCTTATGCTATGCAGATGGTTAGGCTATGTACATGACTCTATATGCAAATGCTAATGATATTGAAACATAAACCAAGTGAATAAGGTTGAGCAAATTTTAGGGTGCAACAACTGCCCCTATTCAAGCGACTTGGACCCGATTGGGTGAAGAGCCTGGAGCCTTCAGACACTCGCGGTACGAGACGGTTGAATACTAGGAACCCAGAAATTTGCCAACCGCAGAAATAAACTGCACCACTGCTTGGGGAATGACACTCATCAGCTGAATCTGACTGTTGCGGCAACCCACTGATCTCGTGCGACCGTGCTGGGAATTCTTCTCATCATCCTAAAAAGGCTCTATCATCGCAGAGATAGAACACTGTCCATGTCAGGACGCCTGCTTCGTCAATTCGAAGAAACTTCAACAACTTTGCTGGGGATGGCTCGTCTGCCTTCTCGTCCGAAATAAATCGTCCACGTTAGGAATAAACCCTTCCACGTTAGGAATAACACCGTCCACGTTAGGAATAACCTTGTCTGGACCCGTCCATGTTAGGACTCCATCCTTCCACGTAAGGAACCACGTCTTCTTTCCACGTAAGGAAACCAATTTTCTTCCACGTAAGGAGTAAAATTCTTGATCCATCCACGTAAGGACTCCAAGCTTCATTCCATGTAAGGAATCACAATCTTATCTTAGTTTGTCCACGTCAGGACCCCAATCTTTCCGCGTAAAGAAACATAACCTCGATCTGTCCACGTCAGGACTCCAACTTGATATGTCCACGTAAGGACTCAATCTTTCCATGTTAGGAAACAATCTCCTTTCCACGTAAGGAAACCAATCTTCTTTCTATATCGATCTGTCCACGTAAGGACCCCAATCTTTCCGCGTAAGGAATCAACTTCTTTTCCACGTCAGGAATGCATCTCCTTCCACGTAAGGAATAAACTTGATATGTCTGCGTGGGGACTCGATCTTCCCGTGTAAGGAAACCCATTTTTTTCACGTAAGGACTCTCATCTTCCCACGTTAGGAATAAACTTTTCATCTTTCTACGTCAGGAACTGAAACCTCTTTTCCCATGTAAGGAATAGACTTGTCCACGTCAGGACCCCTCTTTCGTCTTGATTTGTCCACGTCAGGACTCAGGCATCTTCGACCTGCTGAGGAAATAAGACTTGTCCACGTCAGGACTCACACCTTTGTCCGATCTGTCCACGTCAGGACCCATGCTTTGCCAACACGAAGAAAGATAACTGCTGAGAGGAACTGGTCCACGTCAGGACACCAACACAAAGAGTAATCACTTTTGTCAACGTCATGACTTCCCATTCCACCAATACCGAGAACCCGAATCTGTCCACGTTAGGACTAACACATCTCATCAACTCGGGGAAATAAACCTGTCCACGTTAGGACGCCCACTTCTGAAGAAATCCCGTCAATATAGGAATAAGTTGTCCACGTCAGGACTTAGTTCTCCATTGATCCCTACCCACAAACTTCTTAGCACCGACGTGACAGCGACTTTGGGGCGGACTTTACTGGGGATATCTGGGAACCACACTACCGGATGCCTGTTCTGGTAACCGGAGGCAACTTCTGAAATTCTGATTCATGAAACCCTTTTGATGACAAATAACTCTGCTTGGACATAAAGAGAACCTTATCCTGGTAACTCTGTGGGGAATACTGCCGAACTGACATTATCATTGGATGTCTCATGACGAGATCTTGAATACTTGGTAGTTCATTTGAGCAAGTGCTCTCCCCACCTGCTGCTAGAGTACAGAAACTGCTTCAGCAAAATAAATGCTGAAGATAATGCCAACTTCGCTGGGAATAGCCAGATGCTGCAGAACTACTCCAGCAAAATAAGTGCTGGAAGGGTGAAGTCGACTCTGCTGGGAAGTTGGGAGCTCGAACCAAACACCCTGTTGAGGTAACCCCCTGCTGGGGAATATAATTTTGCTGAGGAATAGCAGGTATGCCAAGTATGATTGGACTTCTCTGCTGGAGAGTGACCTGATATTACACGGTATCCCTGACAAAATAAATGACAGGACCCACCCCCAACTCTGCTGGGGAGAGTCTTGATCTCCGGGTTCCACTGGGAGGAAAGAACATTTGCTGAAAGGAGAGAACTCCGCTGGGGGTGGGACTATTCTCTCGGGGGAAATCCACTGACTCCGCTGGGGGAGAGTGAATGACCCTGCGGGGAAAGATGAACCTGTCTGAATACAGCCTTACGATCTTGGAATCGTCGATCCTTTTTTTGCACAAGCTACGACTAGCTGGAGAGTTCGATCCTTCTTCAGGAAGAACCTGCATGACCTGCGTGAAGGCTGAGTCTTTCGTTATTGCAATCTTTCGATCATCTTCCTCGTACGGTTATGAAACCTGCAACAACACAAACAAGACAAGACAAGCCTATGCAACCAAATCAACTCAGGTTAGTGACGTTATTTTCAGTTAATTCAAAGCTTTAGCAACTGTTGGCAAGGGCCAGCGACGTTATACTCATGCTAGTTTCATCAAACTTAGGCGTTAATCATGCACAAAACAGTAAAGAACAGTGTCAAGTACTGAATAACGTGTTTTATTGATCGGGCCCCTGAATGGGCGGAGTTTTGTACACGGGATGTAACTCCTGAAATGAGGAAGCTACACAAAGCACATATACAAGTATACAAGTATGCACAAGAAGCATAAATATTGACAACTTAAATTTGTACACATGTCGGCAACGGGACACAGATGAACACCACGAACTGATCCTGTCATGACTCGCCCGACCCTAATGCTTTCTTGGTATCCCCACTTCTGAAGAGATTGTATCCGATAACTGGCTCCTCAAATGCATTCTCCCGCATTGATGCTTATTGCAATTATCAAATTCGGACCGCAGTCATTTGCTTTTCAAATCCCTAACTTTTGCGTGAACCGCCCTTTACGGGTTTTCAGTTCACCGGGATACCTTTTTTTGCCGAAGCCGCCCAGTGTAGGTTTTCAACTTCGCGGGTGTACATTTTTTCAATTTTATCCCTAATTTTTGCCCGAACCTTTCATTATGTTTTTGGTTCGCCAGGATGCCCCATTTTTGCCTGGACTCTCTTTTTTCTGTCCAGCGGGTCTATTTTAAGCAAAGTATTTTTTAACTGCGTCCGAATTCACAGGCGACGTGAAGTCTTCTCCGTCCATGGTGGACAACAACAACGCTCCTCCCGAAAATACTTTCCTGACAACGTATGGCCCTTCGTAGTTGGGGGTCCACTTGCCCCTATGATCTGCTTGCGGCGGGAGAATCCTTTTCAGCACAAGGTCGCCCGTCTGAAAGCTTCGCGGATGTATCTTCTTGTCGTACGCTTTCTTCATTCGGCTCTGGTACAAACGACCGTATGCTAGAGAAGCTAGCCTCTTCTCATCCATTAAGCTCAGTTGGTTCAATCTGTTTTTTACCCATTCTGCCTCGTCTAGCTGAACGTCTCGCAATACCCTCAGAGAAGGGATCTCAACTTCCAATGGTAATACCGCTTCCATTCCGTATACTAACGAGAACGGAGTTGCCCCGGTTGATGTGCGTACCGTCGTACGATAACCGTGCAAAGCAAAAGGTAGCATTTCATGCCAATCCTTATAGGTCACCACCATTTTCTGAACGATCTTCTTGATATTCTTATTGGCCGCCTCAACAGCGCCATTCATCTTGGGTCGGTAAGGGGAGGAGTTGTGATGTTCAATCTTGAAATTCTGACAGAGTTCCTTCATCATTTTGTTGTTCAGGTTTGAACCGTTGTCCGTGATTATCCGCTCGGGGATCCCATATCGGCAAATGATATCTCTCTTGATAAATCTGGCCACCACTTGCTTCGTTACATTTGCGTAAGACGCCGCTTCCACCCACTTGGTGAAATAATCGATTGCTACTAGGATGAACCGATGCCCGTTAGAAGCTGTCGGCTCGATCTTTCCAATCATATCGATTCCCCACATCGAAAATGGCCAAGGTGATGACATCACATTTAGAGGACTTGGAGGCACATGGATCTTATCAGCATAGATTTGGCACTTGTGACACTTCCTCGCAAACTTGAAACAATCAGTTTCCATGGTCAGCCAAAAATAACCTGCCCGCAGCAGTTTTCTCGTCATGGCATGTCCTCCAGCATGCGTACCAAAGGTACCTTCGTGTATTTCCTCCATGAGAAGCTTTGCCTCTTTTTCATCTACACAACGCAACAGCACCAAATCGTGGTTCCTTCTGTATAAGACGCCATCCGGATTCAAGTAGAAATTACCCGCTAATCTCCTGAGAGTCTTCTGATCTTGACTGGATGCCCCAGCCGGATACTCTTTATTCTTCAGGAAATTAAGGATATCGAAATACCATGGTTTGTCGTCAGATGCTTCATCAATAGCAAATACATAGGCTGGCCTATCAAGCCGAGAGATAATGATTCGGGGAGCTTCGTTCCAGAAGTTGACCTTGTACATGGAAGACAAAGTAGCCAGAGCGTCAGCCATTTGATTTTCTGCCCGCGGTACATGATGCAATTCAACCTTATCGAAGAAAGGCAACAATCTCCTTGCATAATTCATGTAATGTATCAAATTGGGCTGCCGTGTCTCCCATTCCCCTTTGATCTGATTCACCACCAGAGCTGAGTCTCCGTATACGTCCAGATGTTTGATTCGCAAATCAATGGCTTCTTCAAGCCCCATTATACAAGCTTCGTATTCGGCCTCATTATTGGTAACAGCAAAGGTCAATCGGGCAGTAAACGGGATGTGCGACCCGTGCGGCGTAGTGATGATTGCCCCTATTCCGCTACCGTAAGCATTCACAGCTCCATCAAATATCATTTTCCATTTGGAACCCAACTCTGGTCCTTCGTCTGGCAACGACTCTTCACAATCTTTCATCTTTAGGTACATGATATCCTCGTCAGGAAAATCAAACCTCATCGATTGGTATTCTTCAATAGGCTGCTCCGCCAGATACTCGGACAACACACTCCCCTTTATAGCCTTCTGCGAGACGTATTGAATATCATATTCGGTCAAGACCATCTGCCAACGGGCAATTCTACCTGACAACGCCTGCTTTTCAAATACATATTTGATAGGATCCATCTTCGAGATGAGCATGGTTGTATGATTCAGCATGTACTGCCTCAAATGCTTGGCGGCCCAGGCTAGCGCGCAACAAGTTTTCTCCAGCATTGAATACCGAGATTCGCAGTCTGTAAATTTCTTACTCAGGTAATAGATCGCATGCTCTTTTCTCCCCGTCTCGTCGTGTTGACCGAGAACACAACCCATGCTTCCCTCAAGAACCGTCAAATACATTATCAAGGGTTTACCTGCCACTGGGGGTATCAAAATAGGAGGCTCCTGCAAATACTGCTTTATTTTATCGAACGCCTTTTGACAATTTTTGTTCCACGTTACAGCTTGATCTTTCTTCAACAGCTTGAATAATGGTTCACACGTGGCCGTTAGGTGAGATATGAACCGAGCGATGTAATTCAACCTCCCTAAAAACCCGCGCACCTCTTTCTCTGTTTTAGGCGTCGGCATTTCTTGAATCACTTTTATTTTAGCAGGATCGACCTCTATTCCTCTTTCGCTTACGATAAACCCCAGCAGCTTACCCGATCTCACCCCGAAGGTGCATTTGTTAGGGTTCAGCCTCAGCCTGAACTTCCTAAGCCTTTTAAATAGCTTCAGCAGATTTACCAGATGCTCTTCCTCCGTCTGGGATTTGGCAATCATATCGTCAACATAAACTTCGATCTCTTTATGCATCATGTCATGGAAAAGAGTCGTCATCGCACGCTGATATGTTGCCCCAGCATTTTTCAAACCAAAGGGCATCACTTTGTAGCAAAATGTCCCCCAAGGCGTTATGAAAGTAGTCTTCTCCATATCCTCTGGCGCCATTTTAATCTGATTATAGCCTGAAAAGCCATCCATGAAGGAGAATACGGAGTATTGAGCAGTATTATCAACTAACACGTCAATGTGAGGAAGTGGAAAGTCGTCTTTTGGGCTTGCTTTATTCAAATCTCGATAATCCACGCACATTCGAACCTTGCCATCTTTCTTTGGCACTGGTACGATGTTGGCAACCCATGAAGGATATTTTGTCACAGCCAGGAAACCAGCGTCCCACTGTTTCTGAACTTCCTCTTTGATCTTCATTGCCATATCTGGCCGAGTTCTGCGAAGCTTTTGCTTGACTGGCGGGCAATCTTCTTTCAGTGGCAGGCGATGCACAACCATGTCTGTATCGAGCCCTGGCATATCTTCATACGACCAAGCGAATACATCACTATACTCTCGGAGCATTTCAACCAGTCTTCGCTTGATATCACTCTGCAGTGCGGCTCCGATACGAATATTCTTCTCAACCCCTTCCGACCCCAAGTTGATAATTTCGATGACCTCATCGTGAGGCAGAATGGCTCTTTCCTCCTGCTTCACTAACCAAGACAGTTCTTCAGGAACGTCACTATCTTCGACAACCTCTTCTTCAGCCTGAAACACCGGGTGCTCAAAGTCGGGACGAGTCATAGGTGGTTCAAGGATGTCATCTGAAAATGTTATCCTGCAAAAGGAACGATTAAGTGCTTCAAAATGCGTATAAAGCGAACAACCACGTTGCCATTTTATTGAAAAATATAAAACAAGAAAGACAGGGATTACAGTATTTGCACATGAAAAACGCCATTTATTTAATTATTGACACGCAATGTTCATAACAACACGGCCCTAAGCAAATCCTGATGCCCCGGGCAAGACATCAGATTATTCAACAATTAATAAAGCAAAGCATTACTGTTTAAAAGTCACAGGAACAAGCTCCTGAATAGACCAATTGCACAGCCCTTGTCCTGGCGTGCTTGGCTGAATCCAGGCACCCATATCACAGTCGTTGTCTCCTTCATCAGACTCCGAAGCAGCATTGACGGTCTCATGACACACTCCACTGGCAGAGATGGTGATTGGCCCTCTGAAACGGGGTGCCCCCACGGAAGGAGTTGATGACGACGGTTGGTATCCCAGCCCGAACCGGTCCATCTTCACAGGAATGTCCAGCATTTTGCCCCAACCCTTTGCTTCTCCTGCTTCTACTAGAGCTTGAGCTTCTTTATACGATGAGACGGCTATCTCCGACGCTTTGCTCGTCCCAGGACCTTTGTTCTTGATACGCAACCCTTCAAATGCCTGACAGGGTGTTTCGTGGATCTCTCCGTCGACCTCCACATATTTAAACAACGACAAATGGCTGACCAGGATGTCTTCTTCTCCGCATACGGTGACTACGCTGTCTCCGACCATATATTTTAACTTCTGATGCAGGGTGGACGTGACTGCCCCAGCCCTATGAATCCAGGGTCTTCCAAGCAAGCAACTGTACGCCGGCTGTATATCCATGATATAAAACTCAGTTGCAAACACCTCCGGCCCCACCTGCAGAGGCAATGTGATCGATCCAAAGACTGTTCTCCGCGTGCCGTCAAACGCTCTGACTACCAAATCACTGGGCGTACACAAAATTCCTCTAACATCCAGCTTCATCATCGCCTTCTTGGGCAGCACATTCAAAGATGATCCAGTGTCGACCAATACGTGCGACATTACTGATCCTCTACACTCGACAGATACGTGCAGCGCCATATTATGATCTCTTCCTTTCGGAGTCAAGTCGAAATTGGTAAAGCCCAAGCTGTGGCCTGCATTCACATGTGCCAACACTCCTTCCAACTGATTCACGGGGACGTCTTGGGGTACAAAAGAAGTATCCAGGACTTTCAGCAACGCATTTCTGTGGGCTTCCGAACACAACAGCAATGACAGAATAGATATCTTGGACGGTGTCTGCTGCAGATGCTCCACAATCTTATAATCACTTTTTCGAATCAAGCGCATGAACTCTTCTACATCCTTTGATGCTGCTTCTTTTTCACTCGCCTGCACCGGAACATTCTCAACCGCTTTCCCTTTTCCTTTCGCTAGTCTTTCAGCCTCCACTTCAGGAGATATAAAGACCCTACCACTCCTTGTCATACCCCCCGAACCAACAACGTTATCCACAGTCTCGGCTGGTTGTTTATTAACATCAATTTTTATTCCGTCACAATATACTTCCAACCCATACGACCATGGGACTGCTTTCGTGTTCTCGTACGGGATTGGCCCGACCTTAGTTATGGTGATTGGTGGGCGCTGAGCGGGTGCTGCAATAGTGATCGTCTTCCGAGGAATCGTTACCGTGGCCACATCACTCTGATTATCCGCTACTGCCCCTGCAGGCTCTTCAGTTGCCGCTTGGTCAAACTGCAATATGCCCTCATCAATTAAAGCCTGAATGCCTTTCTTCAAATCCTCACACCCCCCAGCTAGGGTCCAACAATCTAAGCAATACTCGTTACATCCTGGGTAAACCCCTCCTTGTAACAGTCGGCTCTTTATCTCGCTCAGCGGCGTCTTCAAATCATCGACATTCATAATCAGATTCAAACCTTCCTCAGTCAGAACGGCGTTGGCCCCATGATTAGGCATGGGTTTCTGCACTATATTCGGACCTGCCGTTCCGAAATTGATAGTCTTATTGTCCAAAAGATCCTGCACAACGTGCTTAAAAGCGTGGCAACCTTCTATATCGTGGCCCGGAGCCCCAGAATGAAACTCGCAGTGCCTGCTTGCATCGTAACCAAACGGGGGAGCTCCCGTTATTGGTGCCAGAGTTCTTTTCTCTACCAGATTCAATCCCAACAATGTCTGCAATAAATCAGCATATGTCGAGGGAGGCTTCTCAAACACTCTTCTTGGTTTACTACCCTAGAATCTTCGCTGAGCTTGTTGTGCCCCCTGCTGAGGCTGCTGCTGCTGTTGCATTGGCTGCTGCTGAACCGGTTGTTGTTGCTGGAGTGGTTGTTGTTGATACGGGATAGTAACACTCGCCACCTGCTGCGGCTGACGATATTGACCTCGTCCCCTGCCTCGGCCTCGGCCTCGGCCTCCAAATACTGCACTTGCCTCGCCCTGACGGCGCCCACCATAAGCTTTCCTATTACTGCCGGATGCAGTTGATTCCTCGACTTGGAACTTTCCTTGCTTAATATTACGTTCAATCTTTTCTCCCATCAGAATCAGGTATGAAAAGCTGGCCAGAGACGTGTGAAACAACATGTCATGAAACAGCCCTGTGAATGTGCCGACAAACATGTCATTCATTTCCTTATCTTCTACCGGAGGACGGACCCTGGCAGCCATATTGCGCCACCTTTGCGCGTACTCTTTAAAGCTCTCCCCCTTCTCCTGCGACAGTCCCGCCAACTGGACCCGATTGGGTGCCAAGTCGCTGTTATACTTGTAGTGAGCTACAAATGCCTCTGCTAACTGCTTCCACGTCTTGATATCAGTTGGCTCCAATCCCATGTACCACTCTAGGGAAGGGCCCAACAGACTATCCTGAAAGAAATGCATTAGCATTCTTTCATTAGTTGAGTATGCAGACATCTTTCTATAATAAGCTCGTACATGTACTTTTGGACATGTGTCTCCTTTATACTTGTCAAACGCAGGAGCTTTGAATTTAATTGGCACCCT
This sequence comes from Lathyrus sativus, assembly GCA_963859935.3. Taxonomy (NCBI): domain Eukaryota; kingdom Viridiplantae; phylum Streptophyta; class Magnoliopsida; order Fabales; family Fabaceae; genus Lathyrus; species Lathyrus sativus. Next base: position 35,273,952 of record OZ012735.1, read on the forward strand.
CAAGCCAGGTACCAGCCCTATTGTGGCCATGTCCAAACCCACAGCACTTTGGTTTAGGACTCCCCTCATCTGCTCTTCCAGCATTCTGATCTTCTGGGAGTCATGCATCGGCCCTTCGAAACCTCCTCCGGAGAAGGCGTCCTCCTACTGATCTTCTTGCCACATACCATTTCCAGCCCCATACCCATCATATCCATTATTACGTCCAGCTCTGATCTGATTCATCCCCGGACCTCGGCCTCTGTTGCCGTACCCTTGAACACCTCCAGCAGGGCCAAAAGCCATAAACCCTGCGCCGTTTCCATTTCCAAAGCCTCCGTAGCCCTGATTGGCCACACCATAACCATCTTGCCCAAAGCCTTGAGCATTAAAGCCATACTTGCCAGTGTTATCGAATCCCTGATCGTTGAATCCGAATCCAGTATTGACAAAGCCGTTGCCTCCCATGTTATCTCCCAAATTGACATCACCCAGCCCAACATTATGGACAGCAGTCTCATTCCCAACTCCGACGTTACCAGTCACAGCAGCGGTAGCGTTGTTGACATTAGCAGTAGGTGTATTGACTACAGGTGGAGCCACTGGCGTGGGAGTGTCGTCTCCGTGAACAGTATCGACCCGTACGGACTGATGATCTTCATTACCGTGACCAGAATTTCGAGCCAACAGAGGCTGGACCATGGCCTGCAAATTCTCCTGCCCTTTCGCAATAGCTTCCATGGTCTGCATAAAGAGAGCGAGCTTCTCGCGCACATCTTGTATCTCGTTCTGCATTTGATCCATGATTCTTCGGCAGTTGGTGCGGGTAGAATAGCGGTGCGGGTGTTGATCTGCAATCCTGGAAAGTACCTGGTAAAAAGCAGTAAATAAGACACTTATTCGAAGATTACCTGTAATGCAATATGAACATGAATGCAATGCAATGTATCTGTGCATTAGGGAAATTCATTTCCCCAGTTCTAGTGTGAAGGTGCCAGTGCAGTGACAGTGTTGATAATAGGAATATCGGAGCTGAATCATAGAAAGCCTCATATATTGTTGAGGAAACCAGAATACAATGTCGCTGAGAGTACAAAGAAGGCATGACCTCAACCAACAATCCTGGTGATGGTCAGCACTATGCAAATAAAGCATACAAGTTACTGCAAGTTACTACATGAAATGATCAAATCCTCCCGAAAGTCTGGTACTCTTCTATCAACTTCTTGGTCTCTGGGTGACTTGGTCGATCAAGCAGCCCTTCAACAAGTTGGTTTCTCTTCTTAAGAACACGGCGCACGTCTTCAGCAGTTTCTTCCCATGTTGCTTCTCCGAAGCAATCTTCTAGCTTTCGCTTCTGAGACACCGCTTCATCTCTGGATTTGATTGCCTTGTTCAGTGCATGCTGGACACTATACCGGGTCATCACTTCCTCCTCACACTTCTTGATGCTAGACTTCAACTTCTCCTCGAGGTCGGAAATTTGCTGCTTCAGCCTATCTTCCCTCTTCTTATTGTTGGTGAGTGTAGCATTTCAAGTCCTATTGCAAGAGGAGATTTCTCGATGTGCTGCGTCAAGCGCCTTCTTTTTAGCTTCCAGCATGTCATGGGAGCTCCTGAACTCTTGCCCCAGACGTTCACGCTTTTTCTTTTCCTCAGTCAACTCAGCCCCTAACCTGTTTAACAGCTCGATTTGTTGTTGGAAAGCATATACGGCCTTGTTTTTCTCACTGCGTACTTGAGCTAGCTCTTGCTCTAACCCTTCGTTGATCTTTGACAAGGCTTCCTTTTCCCTCACAACTTGCTCGTAGGCCTCCCTAGAAACAGTAGTTGGCTCTTCTGCCAGGACGGGAGCAGTGACGGGTGCAGCTGGAAATGGCATTAACAACTGACTTGCTCTTTCCTGGATCCAAACCTTGTAAGGTTCATAAGTCTGGCAATCGTTCTTACCTAACAGTGGCTTCCCTTTGCGGTTAATATGTGTCCAGGCATGTTGCAACTTGGCTAATAACTCCCCCTTCACGTCTCCGGTGAAGTACAGAGATTCCTGTACTTCCTCCTCCTGAGGTGGATTCTTCAGTGCATACCCGAACTGACGAATGAATAGAGAAGGGTTGTAATTGATACACCCTTTTCTTCCTATCAGCGGCACATTAGGGTACCCAGAACAACTGAAGATGAGCTCAGATCCCAACAGGTCTCGATCAAACCACACAACGTCTTCAGAATATAGCCTCATCAGGCGCTCTGACCAACTGGCTGAGGTTGCACTGTCTACAAATGGTCCCTTCATGGGGAGATGACTTTTGAACCACATACTTAATAGGGGAGCACAGCAGTAAACAACTTTTCCCCTTCGGTTTTCGTTTTTATAGTGCAATGAATGGTAGAAGTCTCCGATCAACGTTGGCACTGGGTTGCCTGCAGCAAACAGATAGAAAGCGTCCAGGTCCACAAAGTTGGGCAAGTTAGGAAACAGCACAATTCCATAAATGCATAAAGCCAAAATAGCATTGAAAACCACCCAACAACCGTTCTTGGCGTACTCTTGAGCCTTGCCAACCAGAAAATCCAGAGAGAAACCGGGAACCCCGAGCCAAGAAGTCACCAACAACTCAGCAGCATTCATATGCAAGGCTTTGGCTAAGTCCTCCAGCTTGGGCTCAGCAGCAGAGTGAATAAAGGGAACCTTGTTCTGCACGGGAAGCTCAGTAAACTCCACATACTCCTCAATGGTAGGTCCTAGAATGAAGTCAGCAAAAGTAAAGCATCTCAATGCGGGGTCATAGAACTGCATCAAGGTGTATAGCCCGTTCATCTCATCAGCCGTGGGCTTGCAGACTAATCTCAGTAATCTCCCATGACTCATTCTGAAGTTTCTCCTAACCTCCTCATCAGCAAGAGATATCAGACCAAGCAAAGAAGTAATATCAGGTGAAGGCAGCTTATACGCAACTGTCTTCCTCAAACCAGCCATAATCAATACTCAGAAGTCTGGGCACTAGAACCAGGGAATATGCAAATGCACCTGCAGCACAGACACACGTTAGTGAAATGCAAGTGGGAATGGGTATGCAGGCAATGCAATGCAAGTAACATGCAACAGGGACCAAAGCTGTAGCTGAATAGCCTGAACCCAATCAAGAAAGGTCTCAGATAGACCATCCAGAAGCCATCAAACCCTGGTCTCAGATAGACCTAAAACAAAGCTCCAATACTGGTCTCTGACAAACCTCAAACCATAGCTCTCACTGGTCTCTGGCAGACCTCAAATCACATCTCCAATTGGTCTCTGACAGACCTCAGAACACTCCAACTGGTCTCTGACAGACCTCAGAACACATCTCCAAAAGGTCTATGACAGACCTCCTAACTCTCCATAAATACCCAGGATCTCTGATCAAGAAATAACCGGTAGTCTGAAGGTCTAGTTATCTGCATAACCCCCAAACCCTCTCACAGGTGGATGTCCTAGTAACTGACAAAGGTATGGCATCCTATGCGGTCGTCGGCGTCACAGACTTTCAGGGTTGATGATACGATTCCTAGAAGGAGTGGCATCATCAAATCCTGAAGAGGCCTCACTTAGCCAACTTCCAAATGATCGGTTCCCGGAGTCGACAATTCAGCTGACCAACAACCCCTTCGACCCAAAGGGTAGAAAAAGAAGCCAACCAGAAGAACCTCGTCCGAGTGTAGATTTCATGAGACACTAATGCAAGCAAAGCCGGCACGCGCCCACTACTTTCTACTCTAATTCTAGGTGCACTCAAGCCCAGGTCCGGCTTCTCACTCAATATCAGAACACCCGTCACCCCCCAATACAGCAATAATAAACAATATACATAATGCTGAAAATAAAGGTCAGAAATATAAATCCATACAAAATCCTCGACGGGAAAACAAGCGTTAGGATTGACTCTCGCAGGGGACGTTGGATCCCCAAACTGACTCGCATAAGGGACGTTGGATCCCAGGAAACTATCAATTCCCCAGCAGAGTCGCCAGCTGTCGCTACTGTGAAAATCGGCGCCGGCTGAACAGAAGAGTCGCCACCGCGCGTTATTTATCCCACGGGAGGGAAAGGAAACGCTCAGAGTAAACCTCGCACAACACGGGAAAGGTATGGTCGTCGCAACCAAAACCTGGATTCGGGAGTCGGTTACGCAAGGGGAAGGTATTAGCACCCCTCACGTCCGTCGTACTCGACGGGATCCACGCTTGTTTTCGGGTATGGATTGTTATTCTATCTAAACTATAGGTCTGGGGTTAAAAGAGAAAATAAAAATGAAGATAAAAATGACTCGGCAAAGTATCGCACTTTATGCCTACGTATTCCCGCCTGGAACGAGAAATCAGAGTCAACGTAGTTCGCCTACCTACGGGAAAGGAGGGGAAGGTTGCTCGCTAGGATATCGCATCCTATGCCTACGTACTTTCATACAGCATGAAAGATCAGAGCAAACGTAGTTCGGGCCGCGTATGACACAAGTCTGTCTTGGTTGATTTTATTCCTTCTGAAAAAGGTTTTCCTGATTAACAGTCCCAGCGGACAAAAATGACGTCTTGATGAGTTCACATTCTTTTACGGAAGAAGTGTCTTTTATTGTGTTTGAAATCTTTATGTGTTTTTTTTCGTTTGTTTTGAGGAAGAAGAGACAGAACTCTAACCCATGGTTGCGAAGGGAAACAAACTAACCTAATGTTATCATGCATGGGTTAAGACCTAGTGTCTATCATGTTCCTCTCTTGCACAGAGAGAAACAGAGATCCTACGGGATAGGCAGAAACAGAAACAATAACAGATATAATAAAGCGGTAAAATGCATGGATGCAACAGTACAAGCGAGGCAAGGGAGTCCCACTCAACCTCGAACCTGGAAAACAATAGGCGAAAGTGAACAGGCTTCACTTTCAACCCAACAGGGTAAACAACAAACAATACAACCAGGAAATCCAAACAATACATCAGCAATGAAATACAACAGCAAATGAAACAGCATCAGCAGCTCTGACTCAACATCTAGCTTCAAGTAATCTCCAATCAGCTACAGGCTTCAACAAGCATCAATCTCCATCTTCATGGCCTTCAGGCAAGGGCTTTGATCATCAGTCTTTTATAAGCAAAGGCTTTTCTTCAAGTCTCCAATTTTCAGGGATGAACATCAGTCAACAAGAGGAGAGGAATGTTAAACAGTAAATTGCCTACCAAGGGTGGCTCATCAACTGTTAACATTATACAGACAGGTTTCTCTCAAAAGTTCTATCTTCCAAATACATTCACTGATCCTTCCAAAGGAAGGAGGTGGATATCTGAAAGAGACTTTGAATCATAGAGAAAGGATGGATGCAGACAAGGCATTCCATGTTTGAGAAACAAGCTCTCTAATCTAGAGCTCTGCCTAGCTCCTAAACCCTAGTCTCCTCAGCAGCTGCTAGCAAGAACCTCCTTTCCAACTCTGGCAGTTGCTCTTCAATCTCTGGATCACCAATGGCCTTCATCTCCCTAAATCTTCAGCTCTCCCAAGTCCCCAGACAATCCCAATACCCAAGCAAGCAAGCAATAATCCCCAGAGGGCACACCACACCAGTCAATCAGATATATACAGAGTATTAATAGCAGTAGGGGAAGCCTGACTTTTTCTAAGGGGATCTAATAACTACCCATAGCCCCTATAGTCCCATAGCTAACCTATTCAATCTCTAAGTCCTAAGGGGAAAGAATCAAATCTCCTAAGTTATCACCTAAAAACCCTAATTTGTCCATGTTATTCACACTTACACTAAGCACCTAAATTTAACTTCTAAAAATGGAAACTAAATTATTTCTACAAGTTTAATGTATAACCTAAACAACCTAAAAAGAATGAATGAAAAATATTGAAGCATTTAATAGAACAAAAAATAACAAAATCATGTATGAAATGGAATTATGTAAAATGTCATTTATTTAGAAAATATGGGAAAAATATCAAATAAAAAATAAAATGAAATTTTTATTTTTTATAATTTTCTTGACATCCTAAAGAAAAATATGCAAAAAGAATGAATTAAAAATAATGATTTTTCAATTTTATATGATTTTTAGAAGATGCATGAAAAATTTAAAGAAAATATAAAGAAATAAGATGGAGGGGGTGAAAATAGCAGGAAAACCAAGTTCAGCGCGTTGGGCTTATTAATTGGGGGGTGCGAATAGCTGTCTGAGCCCAATCCCCCCAATTAATGAAACGCTGCGTTTCAATTTTTAAAATTTCCCTCCGTTCTCAGCTTTAAACATGGACCGTTGGATGATATTCCCAGTCAAGAGTCAAGGCTTCATCGTGTGGCTCCTGGTTCGTCTTCTACCTCCAGCCATTTAGGGTTTCAGAAACCCTCCCCCATGCACGATACTTCCATCTCCTCAAGCTCTCTCCACACGCCATGAAAACGCACGACATAAAAAGCAAAATTCATCCATTTCTTTCCCTCTACAAGTCTCTAACCATAGTTTCCATTAAAACTCAAACAACCAGCCAATTCGATAGGTGGAACAGATGGAAACCACCATTAGTGCCTGACATGAAACCTCTCCAATTCTTCACAAAACTCACCCTAAGCTAATCTACACTTCCTCATGATCATAACATGCTATTCTACTAACACTTTCATGCCTTAATCCAAGAGTTAAGAGCCTCAACAGAATTACCACCTCATGTTCAAACTTCATGAACCCTCTCCAAAATCACCACAACTAGTCATCTACCTATGCTTAACCGTTCTGTGCTATCAAAACCCTAAGATTCTACCTAAATTAAGCAATTCGAACAGAATACCAACCTGGTGTAATTCTTTGATACAGGTGCTAAGATCCTCAAATCAACTGCTTGTAATGAGGGGAATGTGATCAGTAGGCTTGGTGATTCCTTCTGTATGCAATCAAAGATGCTCCAAAGCTTTGAATCTCCTAGTTCCAAGATTCTTGCACCTTGAATGATGATGATGAATAGCACGATTTCTTGTTCAATTTGCCAAACAAATGTGTGGATTCTGATCCTTGTGAGATGATAATGAAGATTGAATCAAGAATGTTGAAGTTTGGTGAGAAATTGATGGAGTTTGAGAAGCTTATGCAAGAATGAGAAAATGGATGAAAATTGAAACTTTTAACAAATGGGAGCACCAACCCTTGCATGAATCAGCTTGCATGAATATATAGGTGATGTAGGAACCTCCTAGAACATTGGAGAAATTTCCCTTACACTTTCCCTTTTCAATTTGGATTATGTTGCTTTCAATTCAAGCAACCATGGATAACTCACAAATTATGACCTAAGCTCAAAATTCCACTTTAGCCAATGTTTTTAAAATGCCTTTTCCATTCAAAATGACCTATAATTTTGCATCATTTGGCCAAGATATGAAAAATACCATTTTTAAAGCCATTTTCCTTCATTAAATTCACCAATTTTGAAACCATGTGCTATGGACATTTCCAATCTCTCATCGTTACTTTTCTAGACTCAAAATGTCATTTGGAGCAAGTTTTATGTTGTAAGTTTTTCCATTTGAGGCCTCCTTGTATGCATTTTGGACATAGGTTAAAATGACCTGTAATTCCCAAATGACCAAAATACCCTTTGCTTGCCAAGACCATAAGTTGAGTTCCACACATCATATGAAGGCATACTATATCATTCTAGAAAGCTAAGACAATATGGAACAATTCTTATTTTGACCAGAAGTTCATTTGAAATCTCCTTGAGGGTTAAAAATAGCTTGAAAGTCAAGTCACTTTCACAGACAAAATTTCAGATACCTCAGATGACCTGTAACTTGCAAGGACCATAACTTGAGTTCTATAAATCTCCTTGATGTCTTCCACCACTCAAATTAAAGGTATTGAGATCCTCTACAAGTTTCATGTTGGCCAAGGATCCATTTGAAGCTTGCATTTTGACTTATTTTGCTTGGAAATTTGACCTAAACTAGGGGATTTTACAGAGAAACCCTAATTTAGAAACTCCTCCTCTCCTTGATTTCTCTTTAATTCTTCTTAGCACAACAACATATCCTTATTCTCCATGTCAAATGATGAACCCCACATCTCTCCAATAGCCCTTAATGCCTTTCAATCAGTCAATTGACCTAGGGTTGACCTAGGGTTGACCCAGATGAAACCCTAGTTGACTGTCTTCAACTGCAATTCTTGTGATCACCTCAACAACTTGTTTTATTCCCCCAAATGACTTTCTAAACCTCTCATGATGTCTAGATACTCCCCATAATCTCAACTCACACTCATAATTCCCTTGTTGACCCTCAGATACCCTCAGATGGGAGATAGACTCAAGGCTTGATCTGCTGAACTCTCTGCTCTCAAATTCTTTTCTGATGACCTGAATGGGATGGAATTAGGATAATAACCTCTTGATAGGCCTCTAGAGATGATAATAATGACTGGTCCCTTGTTGGATGACTTGCTATGCTTATGCTATGCAGATGGTTAGGCTATGTACATGACTCTATATGCAAATGCTAATGATATTGAAACATAAACCAAGTGAATAAGGTTGAGAAAATTTTAGGGTGCAACACTCTCGCCGCACCAACACCGGCAACTTTGTTGTATCTGATGAAGAAGGTGAAGAAGTAGAGGAAGAAGACGAAGAGGATATGGCTGATGAGGACATTTAGAGAATATGATGTTGTTGCTGTCTTTTATTGCTTTCTAGTCATTAAGTTTTAAGTTTATGTTCTTAAATTTGTTTCATTTACGTTGTACCCAGACACTATTCTGGTTGCACTCTGCTGCATGTTTAATTTTGTTTCAGTGTGTTTTGCTTACCTACGTGATTATTCTTTTGATTGCTTTCATAATTTCCGATATCGTCTAGTTTTGTTTGAAAGCTCCTTCCTTTTTTATAATGACAAAGGGGGAGAAGAGATTTGGGTTTCTAATGTCTATGTGTGCAGAATTTTTGTCTATTTTTAGCCTCTGTTTTTAGAAAGGGGGAGTTCATGGACATAGGGGGAGAAACAAGACCAGGACCAAAAATCGTCAAAGCACTGCACAAGACTCAATTGGTTGTCATCATCAAAAAGGGGGAGATTGAAGAAGCATGCTTCATCTCAAGGTTTCAAGGTTTTGATGACAACAACGACAAGACTCAAGATCATTTCATCTGTGCAAAAAGTCAAAAGCTTTCAAAAGACCAAGATCAAAGTATCATGGAAATGATCAACATTCAAGCTTCATGTACATTTGCTCAATCATCTTTCAAGATTTGGAAACAAGCTATGGTATGTCAAAATTCTCTAATTTAATTGATATACAAGTGTTCAAAATATTTTATCATTTGATCATTATGCATTAACATGTTTTAAAATCACTTGGAGTTGGTATAACACTTTTAAATTAATTATTTTTCAAAGTTTTTACAGTGTTAACCGATTAACCATATAGGTTAATCGATTGACGCCCTCAATTTTTAAATTCTTTGAGCCAACGTTATAGTGTTAACCGATTAACCTATATGGTTAACCGATTAACACTGAACGTTTTTTGAAAAATTGTTTCCTTTCAAGTTCAAAAATTATTTGAATGTTATACCTTTCCATGTGTTAACTCATACTCAATTATACCCTTTTGAAATGGTGTTTTGGCTCATATAAATTCTGATAATTTCAAATAAAAATACCTCCAACAATTTTCAAAAAACAATCATTGAATCATATTCACTACTTTTCAAATAATTTCAAATACATTCAAAAAAGTGTTCATACTTGCATAACCTTTCACATCCATTTGTTTGAACACTTGTATTGAGATTAAGTTGTGAATTCTGATTAAAGGAGAAGATCAATCTTTGTATTGATATTACTATTGTACTCTCAAAATTATAAAAAGAATTACAGAATAGTCTGTTGTGACTTGTGATCCAGGATTGTTGGACACAAGGGTTAGTGTTTTGCAAGAGGATTGTTCTTGCACACTAGTTTGTTTTGTTGTTAGATTGTAGGCCTCACCAGTTGATGGTGTGATAGGTTGTACTTTCTAAAATAATAGTGAAAACTCTCTTTCATGTGGAAAGGGGAGTGGAGTACCTTCGGATTGTGAAGGGAACCACTATAAATCTTGGTGTCCACTTTCTTTATGCTTTCTAGTGCATCCATCACCAAGAACATAACCAAAGAAAAATTAAAGAACACCAAAAATCTGAAAAAGTTTCTATAAGCCTAATTCACCCCCCTCTTAGGCATACTCTGAACATACAGAATTGGGTTTGAAAAGTGGAAAAATGTCTAGTACTGCTGGTAGTTCAAGCTCCAACAAAGACCATGCTAAGAAGCCTTCATTTATCTCCCACAAGAAAAAAGAGGGTGAAACCATTGCCGTGATATCAAATAGAAGAAAAAGTCAACCTTGGAAACATCAGCAAAATTATGTTCAACAACCAAGTTATCCTGTTCAGTTTGCTCAACAACCGTATGTGGCTGTTGTTACACTTGCTTTTAATAAACAAGGTCCTGCATATCAGCCTATTCAACCGACTCCTATTTATCAACCTTTGGTCTATCAGCCACCTCCGGGTTATCAGTCTGTCCCAACTCCACCAAATCACCAACAAGCGCCCAACGCTCCTGCCTATCAACAACCAAAGAATCAGGCACCTTGCCAGAATGTTCCTAACAGAAGACAGTATAAGCCTCCATATCCTCCTATTCCAATGACTTATATCGAGTTGTACACTTCATTAGTGCAACCAGGTTTGATAACTACAAGGGATTTGGGTCCATCTCCTAATCCACTGCCAGCTAATTACAATCCTAATGCTCATTTTTTATTTCATGAAGGTGCACCTGGCCATGATGTAGAAAGTTATTACGCTCTCAAGCACCTTGTAAGAGAATTAATAAACAAGAAGATTCTACCTTTTTGTGATTCTCACCCTAATGTTAAGAACAATCCTTTGCCAACTCATGGGCCTGTTAATGCTATTGATGAGGTATTGATGAGAGCCTAATTCTTGATGTCTCCCAGATTAATACTCCTCTCCAAGTCTTCCATTCAAAGCTGTTTGAGGCAGGTTTAATGAAGGTTTTCCATGATGATTGTACAAGTTGTGATGTCAGTATCAAAGGATGTACATTGGTCCAGAATGATATTCAAAGCTTGATCAATAATGGTTTTCTACAAGTGAGTAGAAAAGTAAAGAAAGGTGAAGTTGCTGTGATTGAGCCCGTCTTCAACTTGTCGGAACCAGGTGCTAAAGTGCCTGTATTTAATTTTCCAAAATCAAGTTCTGCAGTACTTGTTTTTAGTACACCAAAACATGTGTTCAATGTACCGGAATCTTCTGTTACTTCTACAATTAATCAACCAAATCCAGTGATCATTCAAAAATCTAGTCCTTTCCACTTCAGAGACTCTAAAGATGTACCTTGGAAATACGATGTGACCATGATTGACAAAGAAACTGGGAAGATTATTCCGAAAGAAGAATTAAAGAGTGAAAATTAAAATGTGACTAATATAGCTAGGGCAAGCAAGATGACACGAAGTGGTCGTATTTATACTCCTCATTTCAATGAGGCACCGCCTAAGGAAACTGTTGTTAGAACATAGATTGGTGTTTGATTATATCTCTATGTTTTTATGATAACTCTAATGAAATTTTGTATTAAGAAAATATATACTCTAATTTTGTTCAAGTGTTTTTGTTTAAGATATTAAATTAAATATTCTTATGAAAGCAAAAATGCATCTGAACAGTAGTCTACGCAAAGCTCTGAAGCATCAGAAGCAAGCCATCAAAAGACTCTGAGCACTGCCAAAAGAAACTCTGAAGCAGAAGCTGCAGAAGACTCTAAAGCAGAAGCTGCAGAAGCATCTGAAGCGTAGCTGAAGATTTTGTATGAAGAGTTTCAAGCATTGTTTCAGAAGACTCTGAATGTACTTTACCCTGCAAGTACAGAGGCTCTGAAAAATAAGTATGCTTTGATCAGATCACTCACGTTGAAGCACTATTGCTGCAACTCTGATATCATTGAATTTGATCTGAAGAACAAGAAGCACATCAGAGGATCTGATGCTGTTTACGTTTGAAAAGATGTCAGCACGTGAATAGACTTGGTACTATTCTCAACGTCCTCTCCAACGGAACTATTCCTTATTTGTGATAGACACAAGGATTCAGGCAAAAGGCATTTCTCTGAACATTCTACTTCTGAGAAAGGAAAAGTCATGTGAAGACAAAAGGCTACAGCTACTCTACTTGCACAGTCTTCAAGCATTGGACTTTCAGCACTATAAAAGGACGTCTTCAACATCTCTTCAAGGTTAACGAATTATTGAAAAACTCATTGAAATTATTCAACAACTCTCATACAATCTTTCTTACTCAAAACTGAATAGTTTTTATTCGTTCTTAATCTAAGTGTAAAAATCACAGTTTGTGATATAGCTTTTTAGAAGCATCTTAAACACTTGTTTAGTTTACATTAATTTGTAAAAGGTTCCTTGAGAAGACCAAGTTGTGGTTAGAATTTCTTGAGAAGACTAAGACAGTTGTTCTTAGTGGTTGACACTGTAATCTGTTTGAATATAGTGGATTAAGTCCTTGTGGAGAAAGGCAAATCACCTTGATAGGTGGACTGGATTAGTTGGGTTCAATGAACCAGGATAAAAATCTTGTGTTGTTTTATTGCCATATTTTTTCTAAACCCTTATTCAACCCCCCCGCCCTTTCTAAGTGTTTTTCTCACCTTCAGTTGGCATCAGAGCTCCGGTTCTATTAGTGCTATCACTTCACCATGAACAGAAAAGTAATCCATCTTTTTCATATTTCAAGAGTACCAGATCAACAATTGAAAGAGGTGTACCCGAAGGTTGGGGAGAGGTGATAAATGTCAAGAAAAATATGAATCGTCAAGGGTTGGGTTACAAACCAACTAATGATAGAGCTTCTACATCTGCCAAAGGTCGCTCAAAGATTATCCAAGAAGTGTTTGTCAGCGGAGGTTCCCAGGTCAATGTTGTTGAAGACGATAATGAGGATGAAGACTTGAACTACCTGGTATTCAAGTGTGATGCAACTTTGGACAACTGGGAAGCAGTAAAGGTCCCAGTGATTTTTCCTTCGTCAAAGTAATTTATTGTCTTTTATTTGTCGTTTTCAAAAATGAATTTCCATAGTTATGCCCAAGGCTACTGGATCATTTTGTAGGGCCCTCTTTTTTACTTTCAAATGATTATCAATAAATGCATTTTGTTAAATTCTCGATGTTTCATTTACTGTTTTTTCGCTTTTACCTTTTAAAAAGAAATTGGCAATCTTTCAAAAACTAAAAAACAACATTTCTTCTCTCGCATATTTTGTGTGCATTTAATAAAATAAGTCATTTCGAACGTGCAGATTAATCTCAAACCATGTTGAATCCGATGATCCTGCTTTCACTCCTAACTTTGATTCACCCATTTATCAAGCTGAAGATGAAGGTGAAGAAGATTTTAAAGTCCCCGCTGAACTAGCAAGGTTGGTTGAGTATGAGTACACTGAGCTTCAATCGTACAAAGAGCAGGTGGACTTGATTAATCTTGGCACCAATGAAGAAAAGAAAGAAGTCAAGATTGGTACAACGCTTGGGGCAGATGTCATATGTAACACCCCAAATTTTATTGAAATATTTATTTAATTTATTTAGATAAGAATATTCGCATTTTGATAATTTTTGGTGGTTGGTGTGAAATATTGAGAATTATGGATTTTGGGTTATTTATTTAAATAATAGTATATAATATGAATATATTAGTATTATTATTAATTTAAATAAATATAAGTTAGCTAAGGGCAAATTGGACAATTGAGGAGAAGTTAGTAAGGATAATATTGGAAAAGCCTAATTTTAAGGCCCAAGGTTAGGTTTAACAAAAAGGAATTTGAGGGGATTAGAGTTCATTCTTGTTAGACCGTAAAAAGAGAAGATTTGAGGCCAGAGCTCCGAGGAGGAGGTTTGAGGAAAAAGCTTCGAAAGGTTTTCTGAAAGATTTGAGAAGGCTTAGAGTCGGCAATTAAGGTATGAGGAGTATTACCTTCATTATTTTGAATGTATAATTTCAATGTATTTAAGGCCGATTTAAGGGTTTAAAGGGTTTGAGGCTGATTTTGGGAAAAAGAGGATTAAGCCTTCGTGGCCAAATTCTATTATTGAGATTTCAACCGTAGGGATTTGAACTATGGTCCGATAGGTTTGAGGTCGATTGGGTTTGAGGGAAAGTAGGCCTTCGTGGCCAAAATTTGTTGTAGAGATTGTTTAACCCTTATGATAAGTGATTTGTGATAACTCTAATGATTGTGGAATATTTGTAAGAAATTATGGGAATTAGAGGCGTAAATATGATACGTGGGTGAACCTATATCCCTTAATTTTAAAGGTTTTAGGCATAATCTTAAAACAATGATTAGATGGTTTAATTGTGTTAAAATTGTAAATTTACTTGAGATATTTACAGTGTTGAATGGGTTGTAATTTTTTGAGAGTTTGGGTTTTTACGGAATCGAAATCGGAGGTCCGGAAGACCTATACTGTTCATGTTTTTGGTCGAAATTGTTTTGGACGTAACCTTTGATCCGTAAGTCCGTTTTGGCCCCTGTTCGAAGCGTTAGAAAGCTAATGAACTGAGCTATAACATAGTATAGATAAGGGAATTGTTTTACCATTATTTTTATATCTAATAATGTTTAAGAAGTCAATTGTGTATATGTTATATTAATGAATCATGTTCCGGTTCAGTGATGTCTTGATGTTTTGATGTTGTGATTTCTTTGATGAACTTACCGTGAGTATGACTATGATTTCTACGTGATTAATACATGATAGTATGATGATTACCATGAGTATAATTATGAATTATATGTGATTAATATATGATAGTATGATGATGTAATGATGATGAGCTGTGATGATATTTCCATGTGTTTTGATGATTCTACGATTACATGATATATGATGATGATGTAATGATGATGAGCTATGATGATATTCCCATGAGTTTTGATGATTCTATGATGACATGATATATGATGATGATTGTGATGATGATGATTATGATGAATGATAATGCACCTATGATGTTATTATGAGGATGATTATTGACGTGTGCATCATGCATTCATGTGCATCCGGACTTCGGTTCAGGACCTTGATTTCTTTGGCTTCAATCCCATTGTGCGGGTGTGAGGTATTTTGATGTGCTCCGGTTCTCGAGTAGAATAGATCCTATTGATGGGGATCTATGGAGGGTTGATGGCCCAGTGTCCATCGAGCTGTAATGATTGGTACCACATGCATTGAGTCTTGTTGCATTTGCATTTATGAGATGATCTTGAGTAAATTATGATGTTGTGACCTTTGATGTCCATTGATGAATATTATGATGTTGAATATGAAAATGACGCCATTTTATATGTTGATTTCCTACATTGATTATTATGAATCGTTTTACTCACCCTGCCTGTTTTAATGTTGCCTCCACGCGGGTAACGTGCAGATGATCAGGTTTATCCGTGGATATCGTCGAGGATCTTTTCGTAGTTTTGAGATGTTGGCCATTTTGGTTAACTTAGATGGTCTTGCTCTGATAGTGTAACATCGGGTTGGGGTCTTTGATTTAAACGATGATTTGCTTAATTTGGTTATTTTGATTATGTTTTCGTATAAGGAAAACTTTGGATTATGCCTTTTGAGTTCCGCTGCAATTTTTTATATCTTTTGGGAAAACCCGTGTTTACGGAGCATTGACCTTGATTTGAATTTATTGAGAAATGTACGCCCTTTGAGGTGATTTTTTTGAGTTTAAACTTTTACTTTGATAAATCATATTATTTTGCTGTAATATTCGTTGGATAAAGAAGGGTGTTACATTAGTGGTATCAGAGCAGGTCGGCCCGTCCGGCCAAGTTGTCCAATGTTATTTGTTCCTTTGTATGCGACATGTATGTGAAAACACTATCGATACACATTTGTTTTCTAACCTTTGTCTGCAAAAGTGAGAATGAAACAAGTAGGGTAGAAGCTTCTGCTTCTCCAGGATGCTTCAAGTGTGGAGTGGTGGCTCAGTGTGTCGATGAATACTCTTATAAATTGTAAAGATGGTTTATGCCCCATCATGATTTTCGGCTCTATTGAAAAATTGAGAAATTGATCACCCTTAATCTCTTGTTGATAGTAAACTGGGTCATATTGGATGGGATAGACGTGTATTGCAAGCTTAGATGACGTGTGCGGTAATTTGTTTTGAGTTAAGCTAAGTGCTTGCGAATTGTTTTGATGTGTCGGTGCAGGATGGTGCTGAGATGTTTATTTTGATTGAAACTTTTAGTGTTAATGAAAGTGGGGAATTTGGTGGGTTTCTAGTTAATTGTGATTGTCTGGAAGTTTTCCTGATGAGATAAGTGATTTACAGCCAGAACGTGAGGTGGAGTTTGCGACTGACTTAGTTCCTAGAACTAGTCCGATATTGATGGCTCCATATTGTATGTTTGCATTGATATTGAAAGAGTTGAAGAGTTAACTTGAATATTTGCTTGAGGAGAGATTCATTCGTTCGAGTGTGTCACCATGGGGTGCACCAGTTTTGTTGGTTAAGAAGAAAGAAGGTTTTGTGAGGCTGTGTGTGGATTATAGACAACTGAACAAGGTGACTATCAAGAATAAGTGTTCACTTCCAAGGATTGATGATTTGATGGACCAGTTGGTTGTTGCAAGTGTGTCTAGTAAGATAGATTTGAGATTTGGGTATCATCAGATTCGTGTGAAGGCTGAAGATATTCAGAAGACTGCTTTTAAAACAAGGTTTGGAAATTATGAGTATTTCGTGATGCCATTCGGTGTGACTAATGCACCATGTAGAGTATGTGAACAAGATTTTCCATCCTTATTTGGACAAGTTTGTGGTTGTGTTCATTGATGATATTTTGATATATTTGAAGAGTAAAGAGGACCATGTTGAGCATTTGAAAATTGTGTTATCAGCATTGAAAGAGAAGCAGTTTTATGAAAAACTGTCTAAGTGTGAGTTTTGGTTGAAGGAGGTGAGTTTCCTTGGTCATGTGATCTTGAGTAGCGGTATTGCAGTTGATCTATCGAAGGTTGAAGCTGTATCGCAATGGGAAGCTCCAAAACCTGTTTTCGAGATTAGAAGTTTTCTTGGGTTAGCAGATTATTATCGAAAATACGTTGAAGGATTTTTCCAAGTTATCTTTGCCATTAACGCAGTGGACTAGGAAAGTTCAAGCTTTTGTTTTGGATGCAAAGTGTGAAGAAAGTTTCAAGAGCTTTCGAGAAGGCTAACAGCAGCTCGTGTATTGATTTTGCCTAATCCAATAGAGCCATTGTTGTATATTGTAATGCTTCGTTGATGGGATTGGGAGGTGTGTTAATGCAACATCAACAAGTTTTAGCTTATGTTTCAAGATAACTTAAGGTGCATGAGAGGAATTATCTGACGCATGATTTAGAGTTTGTTGTTTTTGTGGTTGTGTCGAAGCTTTGGAGGCATTATTTGTTTGGTTCAAGATTTGAGATGTTTAGTGATCTTAAGAGCTTAAAGTATTTGTTTGATTAGAAAGAGTTGAATATGAGGTCGGGGAGAATGGCTTGAACTTCTGAAGGATTATGATTTTGAATTGAGTTACCACCCTGGTAAGGCTAATGTTGTAGCTAATGCATTGAGTAGGAAATCTTCGCATATACCGATGATGATGCTGGTGAAAGAGCTAGAACTGATTGAACAATTTCGTGATATGAGTTTGGTTTGTGAAGAGACTTCTTATGGAGTTAAGCTTGGTATGTTGAAGCTTACTAGTGAAATTCTTGACGAGATTCGAGAAGGTGAGAAACCTGATTTGAGTTGGTAGATCGGTTGAATTTGATGAATCAAAGTCGAAGAACTGATTTTCAGATTAATGGTAATGGTATCATGAGATGTCGTGATAGAGTTTGTGTTCCAGATATTGTTGAGTTGAAAAAGAGTATTCTTGAGGAAGGACGTCGAAGCAGATTGAGTATCCATCCTGGTGCTACGAAGAGGTACTAAGATTTGAGGAAATTGTTTTGGTGGTCAGTGATGAAAAAAGGAGAGGCTGAGTTTGTGTGTGCTGGTTAGACTTTTCAGAAGTCGAAGATTGAACATCAAAGACTGTTGGGCCTGATGCAATCGTGGAACATTCTAGAGTGGAAATGGGATAGCTTTTTTATGGATTTTGTGACAGGTTTACCGAAGACTTTGTAGGGATATGATTCGATTTGGGTGATGGTGGATAGATTGACTAGATTAGCTCATTTCTTACCAATGAGGATTAATCGTTCTATGCTGAAGCTAGCTGAGATATATATTGAGGAGATGGTGACGTTGCATGAGATACCATCGAGTATTGTGTATGATAGAGATTCGAGATTTTGGAAGAGTTGCAAGACGCTTTGGGTACCATGTTGAGACTGAGTTCTGCCTATCATCCACAGACGAATGGACAGACAGAGGGAACTATCCAGTCTTTAGAGGATTTGCTAAGAGCCTATGTGTTGAATCAAGGTGGACCGTGGGATAGTCATTTGTCGTTGATTGAGTTTACCTACAATAACAGTTACCATTTTAGTATCGGAATGACATTGTATGAGGCTTTGTATTGTAGGAGGTGTAGGACTCCTTTGTGTTGGTATGAGTCATGCGAGAGTGTGGTACTCGGACCTGAGATTGTGCAAGAGACGACTGAGAAGATCAAGAGGATCCAAGAAAAGATGAATGTTTCGCAAGTTCATCAGAAGAGTTACCATGATAAGAGGAGGAAAACACTTGAATTCCAAGAGAGAGATCACGTGTTTTTGAGAGTTCCTCCGGTAAATGGTGTTGGCCGAGATTTGAAAGTCTCGAAAACTCACACCGCATTTTGTTGGTCCGTGTATGAGTGGTGCAGCAGAAGCGTGGGAGAAGTAGCATGTCAGACTGCTTTACCGATGTCGCTTGCGAATTTGCATGATGTGTTTCATGAGTCTCAGTTGAGGAAGTACATTATAGATCTGTCGCATGTGATTCAGATGGATGATGTACAAGTGAGAGATGACTTGATTGTTGAAGCGTTTCCAGTTCGGATTGATGAACGAGGAGCGAAGAAACTGTGAGGTAAAGAGATTTCCTTGGTAAAGGTATTTTGGGGAGGACCAGCTGGAGAAAGTTGGATTTGGGAGCGTGAAGATCAGATGAGGGAGTAGTATCCGACTCTGTTTTCTTGAGGTAATTTTCAAGGGCGAAAATTCTTTTAAGTGGGGGAGAGTTGTAACACCCCAAATTTTATTGGAATATTTATTTAATTTATTTAAATAAGAATATTCGCATTTTGATAATTTTTGGTGGTTGGTGTGAAATATTGAGAATTATGGATTTTGGGTTATTTATTTAAATAATAGTATATAATATGAATATATTAGTATTATTATTAATTTAAATAAATATAAGTTAGCTAAGGGCAAATTGGACAATTGAGGAGAAGTTAGTAAGGATAATATTGGAAAAGCCTAATTTTAAGGCCCAAGGTTAGGTTTAACAAAAAGGAATTTGAGGGGATTAGAGTTCATTCTTGTTAGACCGTAAAAAGAGAAGATTTGAGGCCAGAGCTCCGAGGAGGAGGTTTGAGGAAAAAGCTTCGAAAGGTTTTCTGAAAGATTTGAGAAGGCTTAGAGTCGGCAATTAAGGTATGGGGAGTATTACCTGAAGGTGATATAATTACTTAGAAGGGGGGGGGGGTTGAATAAGTATGGAAAATTATTACTTGAAAATAATCACACAATTATTTTTATCCTGGTTCGTTAAACAACTACTCCAGTCCACCCTTCCAGAGTGATTTGCCTTTCTCAACAAGGACTTAATCCACTATTAAATCAAACTGATTACAATAGTATCACCTAAGAACTACAGTTCTTAGTCTTCTCAAGAGCTACTGATTCACACTGAATCCTCTTAAGGAATATCCTTTACAAATTAATGTAAGTTAATTACAAGAGTTTTTAATGCTTCTATAAAGCTATAATCACAACAATGATTTTTCTCTTAAGTTAAGTACAATGAGATTTTATGAAGAATAAGAATGAGAGCTTTTAGAATATTTGATTTCTTTTCAGCAAGCGTGTTGTCCAATATTTTGTCACTTAAGAATGAAGTGAAGATCTCCTTTTATAGGCAGCTGAATTATGCAAGCTGAGCATTGGAAAGAGAGTCCCAAAAAGGTCTGAGCCTTTTTGTCTTCACATCAACTGTCCTTTCCTTAAAATAGATGGCACAGATAAATCCTTTTTGTCTGTGTAAGTGTGTCTAGCACAAATGAGGAAAGAGACGTTGAATTAGTTCCAACGGATATATTCTTGAAACTTACTTCTTCAGCTTCAGTAAGTTCTTCAGAGTCTGAATGGATCAGAGTCTTCAAATGAGATTCAGAACTATGCTGTATCAGAGTCTTCTGCAGCGTGTGTGCTTCTAGCGTGTTGATCATCAGAGCATTTTGACACAGAACTTCAGTACTAGGCAGCGTAGGTACTTTTCAGAAACTTCTGTAGACTAATGCTTTGAGAAACTCTTCAATCAATATTCTTCTATACTTCAGATGCTTCAGCTTCAGATGCTTCTGATAATCTTCAGATGCTTCTGACTCAGAATGTTCTGGAGCTTCTTGCTTCAGATCCTTCTGGAGACTACGCTCAGGATCTTCTGTAAGGAGCAAGCAGATTCTTCTGTAAGGTGCGTCTGGCGCTTTAGAGTCAGAATCGCTTCTTGTATTCAAGGCAGATTTGCTTCTAGAGAGTTAACACAATTTTAATCTGCAGTAAAACTCTCAAACAAATTTTAGAGTATATAATTCTTAAATATAAATTTCCTAACAGTTATCATCAAAACAAAGAGTAATTATTAAGAACCAATCTGTGTTCTAACAATCTCCCCCTTTTTGATGATGACAAAAAGTATCAGAAATTTTATTTAATTGAACATAAAGAATTATAACTCCCCCTGAGTTGATGAATCTCCCCCTTAGTTGAATATGAAAAAGGAATAGAAACTTCCCTTTTTATCTTGAGTAATCTTCAGAGTCAGATCTTGTTTGTTAAGGATCAGACTATCTTGCAGATATGAAATTCAGAGTTTGATAAGATATAAATGATCTGAGAAACTCAGAGATTCTTTTATAGAGTGTTCTTATCAGATGTTCTGAAATAATCAATTTAGATATTAGAAAGAGTAGATATGTCTGAAGATTCATTCTGGTGAAATTATATTAAATAGTTCAGATCTTTATTTTCTCCCCCTTTTTTGTCATAAGCAAAAAGTAAAAACTTTAAATAGAGACAAATAAAAGGAACAATAGCAGATAATTCAATGGAAAATAAGAAATTGTTTCATTCAATCATATCAGAGCAAAAGTACATTGGAAAATATCAGAAGAAATGACAAAACATTCAGATGTAATTACAACAGATGCACAAACATGAAAAAAAATCTAAGTGTGTTTTGACAAAAGCATCTTCAATAGGTCTGTGATCTCAGATTGTGATTGCTCTTGCTTTGACATAAACTTAGTGATTGTCTCATTCTTCTCATCTTGTTTGGACATCCACTCTGATATGTCTTCAGATTTCTTGTCTTGCTTCGCCATCCAAGATCTTATTTCAGATTGACCAGCTTCCAGAGCAGCAATCTTGTCTCCAAGATCTGGATTTTCTGTCTTTAACTCTGATGAAGGATGTGGAGGTTCTGCAGCCTGAACAGAGTCAATTGCCATAGGTTCTGGAGATCCTGAAGAAGGTTCTACCAGAGTCATAGTTAATGCATTGGCAGTTGGTTCTGGTGGAGGAGGAGCATCCAAACGAAGCAGAGGTTCAGCTTTGTTGTCAATCCAGAATTGAGTTCTATCAGATCTGAGCTTTGCATCATCAGAACAGACGTTCTTCAGATTGGAAGCTACAGTGTTGAATCTCTTGATAAAACCGTTCCAGATGATGTCAGTCTTATTTGCATCCATAGTTTCAGAGCATCTTTGCTGAACAGTACCTAAAGACATCTGTATTTCTTGCAAAAACGTTTGAAATAAATGATCAATATTAAGTCTGGGTGGAGGTTTAAGCAAGGTTTCCAGAGTCATCTGTTTAGGTTTTGGAGTGGGTGGTATTAGTGATTTTGGAATGGAAATCAGAGGAGGGGGAACAAATGGAATGAATGGACTTTCTGGTTTTTGGGGTAAAGATCTGTTTAAAGCATTAAGCAGAGTTGGTTGAGGTCTTGTGCGTGGGTAAACAACATCAAAAGATGCATTGGAGTATGGTACGAAGGCAGAGTTTGATGGTTTATCAGATGCAACTGTGTTATCAGATGCAGATTGCAGAGCTGAAACAGCAGCTTTACCAGGTGTAGCAGATATTGTGGCTAAAGATCCTTCATTTATCATAGATTGAAGGTACGATTGAAGTACAGATGGAAGAGCTTGGCTGAGTTTTGGTTTCAGAGGATTAAGGGGTTCAGAAGGTTCAACTCTATCATAAAAATCTTTTAGTTTGAAACCATAAGATAAATTATGATACAGAGAAGACACTTGGGCACAGGATATTCCAGATGAGGATGGATTGGAAGTAGGAATAATCATCTCAGATGAAGGTGCAGGTGGAGGCATAGGTTCTGGAATGGTAGTTTTGGTAGATAAGGTTGATTCAGGTTCAGGTTCAGGAGCAGGATATTTGTCAGATGGATTAATCAGAAAATCAGGATGAATGTCTGATTCAGATGAGTTTGATGAAGCTGTTGGTGAACAGGAGGTGGAAGAAACTTGAAACACTGTTTGTAAAGGAGTGACATCAAGAGCTTCTGTCTCAAGTACTTGAGGTTCAGAAGTATTTGTAGGTTTGGATGGTGGTTCAGATGATGGTGAATCAGATGGAATATTTATTGGTTCTGAAGATGGAATGTTTGATGGTGGTATGACAGAGTCTTTTTGTGGTTGATCTTCTGTGGTTTGTTTTTCTTGATGATCAGAAGATTTTGGTAGATTTTCTGTTTGTGGTTGAGCAGATTTTTGTTTATCAGATTTTTGTGGTGGTTCTGATGGTTGTGGTTCAGTTGGTGATGGAACTGTTTGTGTAGGACATGGAGTGAAGTGTTTTATATGAAGTTTGGGTTGAGGTGGTTTTGATACAGAAGCAGTAGGTTGTTTCTGAGGGGAGACAGAACTGGGGGCAGCCACAGATGTTGTTTGAGTGACAGGTGGTTTGGGAACAGACTTAATAGAAGAATCATTTATAACAACAGTTTTAGAAATAGCAGAAACTTTAGTACCTTTGTGTTTAATCCTCTTAGCAGGTGCAGAGGCAGCTTCTCCAGAGTCCTTTCGCTTTAACAGATTCTTTGGATTCTCAGCAGTCTTAGCCTTCTTCTGGACGGGTTCAGATGCAGCTGCAGGCTGAGATCTCTTCCTCTGAAGTGGAACTTCTGCTTCTTCTTCTCCTGCATCTAGCAGGGGTTGATTGACAAGTTGAAATACATTTGCAGGTACATGCACTCCTTCCCTTTTGCAATCCTCTATATACATCAGAACGATGTGTCTTGGCTCCTCAGCAAAGAATAGAGGAAAGTCTGATACTGGAACCCTTTTATTCAGATCAGACATGTTTAACTTCTTTGGAGCAGTGGTAAGTTCATCTACAATCTTTAGTCTCATAAGGCTCTTAGCGTTCAGAGGCTTTCCCATAATGAACTCTAGTTCCTCTGTAACACCAGCATCATACCGAACAGCCACTAAACCATTTTCAGTGAGAAGATCTGAAATCAGCCTTCCAAAAGGTATCCAATTCCTGATCTTCTGGTTCTTTTCTTTCACAGATTCTCTGGATGCATTTATGTGGTTCCACAGATGCATGAACAAAATGTAAGGCAGATCTACCTTGTTGCTCTGACTCAGGCAGTACATAAAATAGATCTGTTCATTGTTGACATAATCTGGGGAATTTGTTGACTTTCTGTGATGTATGCATCCCATGAAGATCTTGGCCCAGATCTTGTAATATGGCTTCAGATCTTTGAATCTGTTAGAGGCTTGTCCAGCAGTCATAACCTCCTCATAAACTTCATCCATATCAATACGTCCAGCTGGCAGATGTGAAACACCATCTGTTTCTTCATAACCTATCAGTTTTCTAATCAGATCCTCTGTGATTATGATCTTCTTTCCCAGCACAGATGAAAGAATAAACTTTGGATACACAGATGCATGAATCCAGAACTCCTTAACAAGCAGAGGGTAAACTGGTCCAAACAGTCTATCAAAGTATTTCACCCAACCTTGAGCTCTAACAATGGAGCAAAAGTCAAACCCATTGTCAGCCAGTGAATCAAACTCAACCATGGATTCACACAACACTTCTAGCTTTTCAACAGGTGTGAGAAGAGTTCTTTGTGGAGGAATATATGGAACAACACCTTGGTTATCAGAAGTTACAGCAGCCATTGTGGATTGAAACTGAGCAGTTGTTGATGAAGAAGACGCCATTGAAGAATGCTTTTTGGAACACTTAGGTTTTGAGTTTTTATGAAGAGAGAACAAAAGATGAAAGCGCATGAAAATTCTGAGAGTGAAAAGTGTGAAAGTGAATACACAGCATGTATTCATACTAAACACAAAGACACACCAAGAGACAGAAAAACGCACGTTTGATCAGCATTAATTAAAGAGAATAAAATCATTTCAAATAATAAATGCTTCTGACAGATTTGGGGGGAAAACCAAGATATTAACTATTCAAATTTCACCTCAGACGTCTTTTCAGTTGTTCACACGCCACCTTATCAGATTTTGTGGGACACGTGTTTGCTTGCATGCTGTTCTGAATTCTCTCAAGAAATGAAACGTTAGCCACGTTCAGATCTTCTAAAGATGGTTAGTTCAGATTTTCACATCAGAAATAATAATCAGAATAGAGTAAATGAACAGAAGAAATACTTCAGATTATTAAACATTTTGCATCTGAGAGGTTGCCTCTGATAAATATTATTCTGGACAAAAAGCCATACAAATATTTTTCAGAATGAACTTAAATCTATCTTCAGCGAGGGGTTTTGTGAAAATATCAGCCCATTGATGATCTGTATCAACAAAAGCTAGATTAATTATACCCTTCTGAACATAGTATCTGATGAAGTGATGTTTAATTTCTATATGTTTTTCCTTAGAATGCAAGATTGGATTTTTTGACAAACATATAGCAGAAGTATTATCACAAAAGATAGAAAGATTACTCTCATAGATTTGATAATCTTCTAATTGACTCTTCATCCAGAGCATCTGAGTACAACATCCAGCAGCAGCAATGTATTCTGCCTCTGTGGTTGATAGTGCAATGGTAGGTTGCTTCTTGCTGTACCATGAGATCATATGACTTCCAAGAAACTGACAGCTTCCAGAAGTGCTTTTACGTTCAACTCTGTCTCCAGCATAGTCAGCATCACAGAATCCAACTAATGAAAATTCATCAGATCTTCTGTAACATAAACCCATATTAGCAGTACCTCTCAGATACCTTAGAATCCTCTTAACAGCTGTTAAGTGTGATTCTCTAGGATCTGATTGGAATCTAGCACATAAGCAGACACTAAACAGAATATCTGGTCTAGAAGCAGTCAAGTATAGAAGAGATCCTATCATACCTCTGAAGAGTTTTTGATCTACCTTCTTACTTACCTCTTCCTTACCTAGAGTGCTTGTGGGATGCATTGGAGTCTTTTCCATTTTGCTATCAACCATGTTGAACTTCTTCAGAAGTTCTTTGACATATTTGGTTTGATGTATGTAGGTGCACTCTGGAGTCTGGTTGACTTGGATTCCCAAGAAGAATCTCAGTTCTCCCATCATGCTCATTTCAAATTCTTCCTGCATACATTTAGCAAACTCCTTTCCAAGTGTAATATTTGTTGATCCAAAAATAATGTCATCTACATAAATTTGACAAATCAACAGATCTTTCTTAACAGTTTTACAGAATAAAGCTGTATCCACTTTTCCTCTGATAAAATTTTTCTTCAGAAGAAAGTTGCTCAACCTTTCATACCAAGCTCTGGGAGCTTGTTTTAATCCATAAAGGGATTTCTTTAATTTGAGAACATGATCTGGAAAGTTTTCACTTTCAAAGCCAGGAGGTTGGTGGACATATACTTCTTCTTCTATAATACCATTAAGAAAGGCACTTTTAACATCCATCTGATATAGAGTGATGTTATTCTGTGCAGCAAAAGAAATAAGAAGGCGTATAGATTCTAACCTTGCCACTGGAGCATATGTCTCAGTGTAATCAATACCTTCTTGCTGACTGTACCCTTGAGCAACCAGCCTTGCCTTATTCCTCTCAACTTCTCCCTTTTCATTCAGCTTATTTCTGAAGACCCATTTTGTTCCAATAATATTGAATCCTTTAGGTCTAGGAACCAGATCCCAAACTTCATTTCTGGTGAATTGATTCAGCTCTTCTTGCATAGCTATAATCCATTCATTATCTTCCAGAGCCTCATCTACAGATGTTGGTTCTATTATTGACACTAAGCCAAATAGAGAAGATTCAGAAGTTCTGAGAAATGATCTTGTCCTTATTGGATCATCTTTCTTTCCAATTATCACATCTTCTGGATGAGAAGATTTGATTCTGGAAGAGGATCCTCTGACAGTTGGTCTTTCATAAATTTGCAAGTTGTTTAGTTGGGAAGTCAAAGGTGTAGCATCTGGGGTTACTTCAGATTCTTTGATTTTTGCCTTTTCTGCCTCTGAGCCTTCAGAGTCTGTGAGAATTACTTCTCTATCTGCAGAACTTTCAAACTGCTTTGGTTTTTCAGAGCCAAGCTTATCATCAAATCTAACATGAATAGATTCTTCAACAATCTGTGTTTCAGTATTGAATACTCTGTAGCCTTTAGAGCGTTCAGAATAACCAAGCATGAAACACTTCTGTGCTTTGGAATCAAACTTGTTCAGATTATCTTTAGTATTAAGCATATAACAAATACATCCAAAAGGATGAAAATAAGAAATGTTAGGCTTTCTGTTTCTCCACAATTCATAGGGAGTCTTTTCCAGAAGAGGTCTTACAGACACTCTGTTCTGAATATAACAGGTTGTGTTAATTGCTTCTGCCCAAAAATGTTTTGCCATATTTGTCTCATGGATCATGGTTCTGGCCATCTCTTGCAATGTTCTATTTTTCCTCTCTACAACTCCATTTTGTTGTGGAGTTCTAGGGCAGGAGAAATCATGTGCAATGCCTTTTTCAGAAAAATATTTTTCAAAATGTTTATTTTCAAATTCTCCACCATGATCACTTCTGACTTTAATAATTTTAGAATCTTTTTCAGTCTGGACTTGATTGCAGAAGTCAAAGAACACAGAATGAGACTCATCCTTGTGTTTTAAAAACTTTACCCATGTCCATCTGCTGTAGTCATCTACAATGACTAACCCATACTTCTTGCCTCTGATGGATGCAGTTTTCACTGGTCCAAACAGATCAATGTGAAGTAATTCCAATGGTCTGGAGGTAGACACAACATTTTTTGATTTAAAATGAGATTTTGAAAATTTACCTCTTTGACATGCTTCACACAGAGCATCTGAGTTGAACTTCAACTTAGGAAGTCCTCTGACCAGATTGAGTTTATTAATCTGAGATATACGTCTCATGTTAATATGCCCCAATCTTCTATGCCAGACCCATTACTCATCATTCACAGATAAGAGGCATTTTACATTTTGAACTTTAAGTTCAGAAAGGTTAATTTTATAAATGTTGTGTTTCCTCTTTCCACTGAATAGGATAGAACCATCCTTTTGACATACAGCTTTGCAACATTTTTTATTAAAGATTATATCATAACCATTGTCACTTAATTGACTTATGGACAATAGATTATGTTTCAATCCTTCAACTAACAGAACATTAGTAATAGAGGGAAGCTTACCATTTCCAATAGTGCCAGATCCAATGATCTTGCCCTTCTGGTTCCCTCCAAACTTCACGTCCCCTCCAGATCTAAGTTCCAGGCTTTGGAACATAGACCTTTCTCCTGTCATGTGTCGTGAGCATCCAGAGTCCAGGTACCATGATTGGTGTCCTGACTTTGCTGCTAAGATTATCTGCAACAGGAATTATTTTGTTTTTAGGTACCCAGATCTTCTTGGGTCCTTTGGGGTTAGTTGGTTTGCAGGTTTGTCTAAACTTCTGTTTTGCAACATAATGTTTATTCTGACTTGCCTTTGGTTTAAACACATAAGTACTCTTCTCAGAGCTTGTGTGCTTTATGTCATTCAAGTGACCAAATTTGAATTGAGAGTACAGAGGTGTCTTCCTGATGCAAAGTTTGTCAACAGGTTTTGGATTGCTTCCAGATGAAGACTCACATCCAATGCCTCTTCTGTTGTTTCCACTAACACCATAGATCATGGAAGCCATCTTGCTTTTGTCTATGCTCTTAGTGAGAAACCTCTGAAAACTAGAGTCATATTTTTCTAAAATATTTTTACAAGACTTAGTTTCAGAATCAGATTCTTGTTGAGTTCTATCAAAGTCATTTTTGATTTTTAAATTTATTTATTTCTGCTCAACAAGTTCTGTTTTCAGAAGATCAATCTCAGATTCAAGATTGCTTTTCAGCTTCTTGTATTTGAGTTTGATGTTGTTATAACTTTTAAGAACTTCTGTTAAAACTTTAATGAGTTCTTCTTTGGTAAGTTTAGCCATTACCTCTTCTGCATCATCATCAGATTCAGATTCAGATTCATATCCAGAGGTACCTTCCTCTTGATCCTCTGTCCTGGCCATCAGTGCAACGTTTGCACATTCTTCTTCTGATTCAGAAGATGACTCACACTCATCTGAGTCATCCCATGTTGCCATCAGAACCTTCTTCTTTTTGTTAAACTTCTTCTTAGGTTTTTCTTTCAGAAGTTTGGGGCAATCATTCTTGTAGTGCCCAGGTTCTTTGCACTCATAGCACACCACTTCTTTCTTGGCAGATCTTCTGTGACTAGAAGATTCCTTTCTGTTATCAGATCTTCTGAAGTTGTTAAACTTCTTTCCCTTGTGCTTCCAGAGTTTGTTAATCCTTCTGGACAGCATGGACAACTCATCTTCTTCTTCAGAAGAAGATTCTTCAGAGCTTTCTTGAATAACCTGCAAAGCTTTAGCAGTTTTGTTAGATTTTAAAGCTATGGATTTACCTTTATCTTTCTTCTGGGGTTCATCTTCCTCCAGCTCAATTTCATGGCTTCTCAAGGAACTGATAAGTTCTTCTAAAGAGATCTTGTTCAGATCTTTTGCCATCTTTAATGCAGTCACCATTGGTCTCCATCTGGTAGGAAGACTTCTGATGATTTTCTTTACATGATCTGACATGGAATATCCCTTGTCCAGAACTTTCAGCCCAGCAGTGAGTATCTGGAATCTGGAGAACATGGCTTCAACAGATTCAGAATCTTCCATTTTGAAGGCCTCATACTTCTGAATCAGAGCCAGAGCTTTTGTCTCCTTAACTTGAGAATTTCCCTCATGAGTCATTTTGAGTGATTCAAACATGTCATGAGCAGTATCTCTGTTAGTAATCTTCTCATACTCAGTATGAGAGATTGCATTAAGCAATATGGTTCTGGCTTTGTGGTGATTCTTGAAGTCTCTTTTCTGCACTTCAGTCATTGATTTTCTATCAATCTTTTTGCCATCCTCACCAGTAGGATGTTCATATCCATCAATGACCAAATCCCAAAGATCAGCATCATATCCAAGAAAAAAACTTTCTATCCTATCTTTCCAATAGTCAAATTTTTCTCCATCAAACATTGGAGGTTTGGTACTGATCCTATCCTTCTCTTCATATTTATTGTTGATATTTGACATTGAATTATCAGCCATGATAACAAATAAATATATAGATCAAAGTATATCTCTCTCTGGATCTTTACTGACACTGTTAAGTGATAGCACACTCAGAACCGGAGCTCTGATGCCAACTGAAGGTGAGATAATTACTTAGAAGGGGGGGGGGGGTTGAATAAGTATGGAAAATTAATACTTGAAAATAATCACACAATTATTTTTATCCTGGTTCGTTAAACAACTACTCCAGTCCACCCTTCCAGAGTGATTTGCCTTTCTCAACAAGGACTTAATCCACTATTAAATCAAACTGATTACAATAGTATCACCTAAGAACTACAGTTCTTAGTCTTCTCAAGAGCTACTGATTCACACTGAATCCTCTTAAGGAATATCCTTTACAAATTAATGTAAGTTAATTACAAGAGTTTTTAATGCTTCTATAAAGCTATAATCACAACAGTGATTTTTCTCTTAAGTTAAGTACAATGAGATTCTATGAAGAATAAGAATGAGAGCTTTTAGAATATTTGATTTCTTTTCAGCAAGCGTGCTGTCCAATATTTTGTCACTTAAGAATGAAGTGAAGATCTCCTTTTATAGGCAGCTGAATTATGCAAGCTGAGCATTGGAAAGAGAGTCCCAAAAAGGTCTGAGCCTTTTTGTCTTCACATCAACTGTCCTTTCCTTAAAATAGATGGCACAGATAAATCCTTTTTGTCTGTGTAAGTGTGTCTAGCACAAATGAGGAAAGAGACGTTGAATTAGTTCCAACGGATATATTCTTGAAACTTACTTCTTCAGCTTCAGTAAGTTCTTCAGAGTCTGAATGGATCAGAGTCTTCAAATGAGATTCAGAACTATGCTGTATCAGAGTCTTCTGCAGCGTGTGTGCTTCTAGCGTGTTGATCATCAGAGCATTTTGACACAGAACTTCAGTACTAGGCAGCGTAGGTACTTTTTAGAAACTTATGTAGACTAATGCTTTGAGAAACTCTTCAATCAATATTCTTCTATACTTCAGATGCTTCAGCTTCAGATGCTTCTGATAATCTTCAGATGCTTCTGACTCAGAATGTTCTGGAGCTTCTTGCTTCAGATCCTTCTGGAGACTACGCTCAGGATCTTCTGTAAGGAGCAAGCAGATTCTTCTGTAAGGTGCGTCTGGCGCTTCAGAGTCAGAATCGCTTCTTGTATTCAAGGCAGATTTGCTTCTAGAGAGTTAACACAATTTTAATCTGCAGTAAAACTCTCAAACAAATTTTAGAGTATATAATTCTTAAATATAAATTTCCTAACAGTTATCATCAAAACAAAGAGTAATTATTAAGAACCAATCTATGTTCTAACATTACCTTCATTGTTTTCAATGTATAATTTCAATGTATTTAAGGCCGATTTAAGGGTTTAAAGGGTTTGAGGCTGATTTTGGGGAAAAGAGAATTAAGCCTTCGTGGTCAAATTCTATTATTGAGAATCATTTTACTCATCCTACCTGTTTAAATGTTGCCACCACGTGGGTTATGTGCAGATGATCAGGTATAGCCGTGGATGCTGTCGAGGATCTTTTCGGAGTTTTGAGATGTTGACCATTTTGGTTAACTTAGACGGTCTTGCTCTAATAGTGTAACATCGGGTTGGGGTCTTTGAGTTAAACCATGATTTGCTTGATTTGGTTATTTTGATTATGTTTTCGTATAAGGAAAACTTTGGATTATGCCTTTTGAGTTCCGCTGCAATTTTTGATATCTTTTGGGAAAACCCCTGTTTACGGAGCATTGACCTTGATTTGAACTTATTGAGAAATGTACGCCCTTTGAGGTGATTTTTTTTAGTTTAAAATTTTACTCTGATAAATCATATTATTTTTCTGTAATATTCGTGGGGTAGAGAAGGGTGTTACATCAAACAGAGTTTGGTCAAGCTTCTAGAGGAATACGTTAATGTGTTTGCATGGTCGTATCAAGATATGCCCGGTTTGGACACTGATATTGTTGTTCACAAGTTGCCTCTTAAACCAGAGTGCCCTACTGTAAAGCAGAAACTTCGAAGAACTAGATCTGACATGGCTTTGAAGATTCGAGATGAGGTTAAGAAACAACTTGATGCAGGTTTTCTGGCAGTTGTGAAGTACCCCGAATGGGTAGCCAACATTGTGCCAGTGCCCAAAAAGGACTATAAAGTCAGAATGTGTGTGGACTATAGGGATTTGAACAAAGCAAGCCCAAAAGACGACTTCCCCCTACCGCACATTGATAAACACGTGGATAATACAACCCGTTTCATAGTTTTCTCTTTTATGGATGGCTTCTTCGATTATAATCAGATTAAGATGGACCCTACTGATAGAGAGAAACTACATTCATTACTCTTTGGATGCATAAAGATCGAGGTGTATGTTGATGATATGATTGCTAAGTCCCAAAGCGAGGAGGACCATTTGGATCATTTGCTGAAGCTGTTTGAACGACTCAGGAAATACCAGTTGAAACTGAATCCTGCTAAGTGTACTTTTGGTGCTAAATTTAGAAAGCTACTTGGATTTGTCGTCAGCCAACGAGGAATAGAAGTGGATCCTGATAAAGTCTGAGCCATTCGAAAAATGTATGTTCCACAAACTGAAACACAAGTCAGAGGTTTTCTTCGACGCCTAAATTATATCTCCAGATTTATTTCTAACATGACTGCCACCTGTGAACCAATATTCAAGTTACTCTGCAAAGGTCAGACTATTGATTGGAATTCTGACTGTCAGCAAGCATTTGAGAAGATCAAGGGTTATTTTCAAGAGCCTCCTATCTTGATTCCTCTTGTTCCTGGAAGACCACTCTTCATGTATCGGACTATTCTTGAGAAGCCTATGGGTTGTGTACTGGGTTAACACGATGAAACTGCACGAAAATAACATGCTATCAACTACTTGAGCAAGAAGCTTACTGATTATGAAAGCCTATATTCACTTTTGGAAAGACTTGTTGTACTTTAGCATGGGCTGCTAAACGCCTCAAACAATACATGATCTGTCACACTACTTTGTTGATCTCGAAAATGGATCCAATAAAGTATACCTTTGAAAAACCTGCTCATACTAGAAGACTTGCCCGTTGGCACATGTTGCTATCCGAATACGACATCCAATACGTGACTCAAAAGGCTATTAAAGGAAGTATCTTGTAAGATTACCTTGCAGACCAACCGGTTGAAGATTATGATCCTCTAAAGTTAGACTTTCCTGACGAAGATATTATGTTGGTGAAGAAAGACTGTGAAGAGCCAGGTCCTGATGAAGGTCCCGAGCCAGGTTCTCGTTGGAAAATGATGTTTGATGGTTCTTCTAATTACAATGGGCATGGCATTGGTGCCGTTTTGATGAATCCTAATGGCGGTTATACCCCTTTCACAGCAAGGTTAGACTTTGAATGTACAAACAATGTTGCCGAGTACGAAGCATGTATTCTAGGCCTTGAAGCAACTATTTACCTCCAAATCAAAATTCTCGAAGTGAGTGGAGATTCAACTTTGGTGGTCTACCAAGTAAAGGGCGAATGGGAGACACAACATGAGAAGTTGATCCCATACAGAGCTTACATTGTTGAAATGATTTAATACTTTGATGAGATCACTTTAAACATGTCCCAAGGACTGAAAATCATAATTTCGATGCTTTAGCCATGCTAGCCTCAATGTGGAAGGTCATATTTGTTAATGAAGCACCACTCATTCGAATTGAGCACAAGAATGAACCCGCCTACTGTCAACTGGTTGAAGAGGAAACCGACGACAAGCCATGGGTCCACGACATTAAGAATTATCTGCTAAACTAAGAGTATCCCGCCAATGCTATAACTCTTGACAAAAAGACTCTGAGAAGATTAGCATATAAGTTCTTCCTCAGTAATAATGTGTTGTATAAAAGAAACCATGACATGATTCTGCTTAGATGTGTTGACAGACATGAAGCAGATATGTTACTTCAAGAAATTCATGAGGGAATGTTTGGAACTCATGGCAATGGTTATGCTATGTCAAAAAAAATCTTGAGAGTTGGGTATTATTGGTTAACCATGGAATCTGATTGCATCCGATATGCCAAAAAATGCCATAAGTGCCAAATTTATGTTGATAAGGTGCACGTACCTCCAACACAGTTGAATGTTTTATCATCACCATGGCCTTTCTCAATGTGGGGCATCGACATGATTGGGGAAATCGAACCTAAGGCTTCGAACGGTCACCGATTCATCTTGGTCACCATCGACTATTTCACCATGTGGGTAGAAGCTGCTTCTTATGCCAATGTAAGTAAGAAAGTGGTTGCCTGATTCATCAAGAAAGAAATTATCTGTCGTTATGGAATTCAAAGCCGGATCATAACAGATAATGTAACTAATTTGAACAATAGAACCATGAAGGAATTGTGTGAAAATTTCATAATTGCGCACGACAATTCTTCTCCCTATCGCTCTAAAATTAATGGAGCTGTTGAAGCGCGAATAAAAACATTAAGAAAATCCTGCAAAAGTTGGTAAAAATACTTATAAAGATTGGCATGAAATGTTACCATTTTCTTTGCACGGATACAGAACTTCGGTGCGAACTTCAATAGGGGAAACCCCTTTTTCATTGGTGTTTGGAATGGACGCGGTCCTTCCTATTGAAGTAGAGATATTTTCCTTGAGGGTATTGATGGAAACCAAGCTTGATGAAGCAGAATGGGTCAAGAAATATTTGACCAGTTGAACCTTATAAACGAGAAGAGCATGACTGCGATGTGCCATGGTCAGTTGTACCAGAAACGGATGAAGAGGGCCTTTGACAAGAAAGTTTAAATCTGAGAATTCCAAGAAGGAGAGCTTGTACTTAAGAAAATCTTGCCAATTTATAAAGACATGTGTGGGAAATGGATTCCCGATTTCGAAGGTCCATTTGTTGTAAAGACAGTCTTCTCAGTAGGATCGCTGATTCTCACAACAATGGATGGTGAAGAGCTTGCACATCCTATAAAATCTGATGCAATCCGAAAATATTATGCCTAAAAAGCCTGCGAAGTCGAAAACCTGAAAAGGCCACTTAGGAAACAATAGGTGTCCCAGTGGATCATAACCTATAAAGGAGATCCAGGCATAAATTAGGGATGAAAAATATAAAAAAATAAGAGCTCGCTAAGCTGAAAACCCGAAAGGGCGATTTAGGAAAAAATGAGCGCCCCGGTGGATTGAAAACCCGAAAGGGGATCCAGGAAAAATTTAGGGACAAAAGGCATTTCACTGCATCAGATGACGTTCGTCTTTACAGAAGATCAAAACAGGAATTCCAATCCAACCGCTCTTGGCAGAAGCGGGATTTTGGGAAGTCTTAGTTATTAGGGTTAGTAGGTGTGTTAGATTCAATGTATCATTTACCTATTTTTGATTTCAATTGTAATACTCCATGGAGCTTTTCCATTAGCAAGCTACAATTCTTTAATAAAATCAGACTTTTGCCTTTCAATTTTTGACATTTTACGCCTCTTTACTTTTTCTTGTCATGCAAAATATTATTTGTTAATAATAATTTTGAAAGTGAAAAGTTTTCGAAATTTAAACCTTTTTTTTTAGAACTCATCGAAAAAGATATAAAATTGCTTTTACCTGTGGAAAGATCTAAAGGAAATCATTGTTCCCCAAGAAGTTTTAATACTGCATAAGCACTTTTAAACCAGTTTCAGCATAATTCCCAGTGAAGCGTAAACTGACAACACTCTTGTACTGATCATGTAATCATAAGTGATTTTTCAAGACTGTAGAGATCCTTCCCAGTACCCACCAAGTGATACATGTTTATTGATATTAAGGATTCACTCCCCAGTGGAATCATCTTTGTTCCTCACTGAATTTACTACACTTTCTCCAATAAGTTGCTTTGGCTCCATACTTCCCTGATGAAGTGGATATTTATTTTATCCCCTATGAAGTCTCTAATCATGAATGACTTTTCCAATGAATGTTCTTCTTCAACGAAGAAACTAGATTCATGATGATGATCTCTCAGGTGAAGTCATGATGTTATATCCCCAAATGGAATACTCTTTCCCCAGAGAAGTTTTTTGAAACCTTGAAACAGTATTATGGTTCCACCTATGACTGTCTATCCATCACTTGACAGATGTATCCTTCCTGCGGAGGTTTGCCGAGTATCCTCATCAAGATGTTTATTTCATCTCTAGTTTACTTCTCCTTCTTGTATTGTTTTGTCAGCATAAGCATAGCATGACATGCATTCATCATACATATACATGGCTCCAGCATGTTTGCTACCTTTTTTGTCGTTTGTTATTTACGTTGGTTGTGTTTACCACCAACTAACTGGGTTTGTCCTTTCTCTCCAGTAGATTCGTCAACCTTAAGCATAAAATACCTACTCGTACTAATTTCCCCACAGAGTTCGACCGTCGTGGATGATGGTTATTTCAGTTGTCTTTTCCATGTTTGGATAAGATGAATTCCCATTTGAGTTCATTCCTCAATTTTTTTTGTTTGACTGTTTCTTCTAGTTTATTCCTAGATTGAACCTTGGTCCATGGAGATTATGTTTAGACCCAATTAGGTCGCCGAACCTAGCCTGGGCGTGCATTTATTTTGCACTATATATCTCAAGAAGAATATTTTACAAATCCTCATTGCGGATAAATGGCAGTCTCACCTGAGAAGCTTATCCAGTTCTTTTGCCTGATAAGTGGAAGTCTCCCTTGAGAAGCTTATCATTTGTACCTTTTTTCAATAAGTGGCGGTCTCTCTGGAGAAGGTTATCATTTTTAACTTTGTCAGATAAGTGGCGGTCTCATGTGAGAAGCTTATCATTTCGTTATTTTCAACTACAAGTGGCAGTCTTCCCTAATAAGCTTGTTTCCTTTTGCCTTTTCTGATAAGTGGCATTCTCTTTCTTCAAGAAGCTTATCCTTTCTTGATGGTGTGTAAGTCCATTTTGACGATGAGTGGCAGTCTCGTTTGAGAAGCTTATCAGGAAATTTCCCCGTCAAGTCCAATTGTTTTATCATACAGAAGAGTTTAATTTCCCTGTATCTTTCTTGAAGATCCCTTTTGATCTCTTCGTTCAAGGAATTTCCAGAGGCTTGAATATTATTTCTTGTCTAAAAACTCCAGCATTTGTTTCATGATCCTACTGCCATGTTGGATCCTGCTTTATCTAGAGTGTTAGTCGGCCATGCTTGAACCTGTTGGTCAACTACTCTGGATATTCCCCAGTGGAGACCGTCTTTTCGATTCTATCTCCATTGAGGATCTTTTGTTATCTTTCTTTCCAAAGTGTCATCTGGCCATGCCTGAACCCGTTGGTTCATCACTTTATATTTCCCAGTTCATTTTGGTTCCCCAGTACATTGTCATCCCAAGTGAGTTGTTACTCATTGTGTTAACTTTATCCTTGTTTGCTTTCATTTTGTCTGCACTCTGCATTTATCATTCCATCATTTTTATCATATTAGAGTTCATTGCATGTTAGCATTTGTAGATTAGTCTCTTTGTCTGTAGCATTGCATCTAAGGGAAAAAATTTCGGTTATCTATATTTAAATACCCTGCACCATAATTTCATGAAGATTTGCATCGCTCATGTCCTCTGGCGAATATATTTAAATAGGGGCAACTGTTATACCCCAAATTTTACCCTTAGATTCATTTATCTTTTGCATATCATCTTAGGTCATTTATCCATGCATAGCTAATAATTTTTTTTTAGTTTTTGTTTGTTTTGTGAATATAGGTTGTTGAAAATGATTCATATGCTCTCATTCTTGTGATCTCTTAACCAATACAAGGTCTTTCTCCTCAATATCTCTCAGAGGTTTTCCCCAGGAAGATTAGAGTTCTCTTATCTTTTGGTTTCGAGGATGACCATGTGAGAATCAACTAGAATTTTATGGTGTTGTATTAGTGGTATCCTCGCTTCTAAGGACTCCTCAAGGCATGGCTGATGTGAAAGGTTTAACATAGTGTAATGGTTGGGGATAACGAACTCGAGAACTCAAAACTGTTTCTGGGGGATTTTTGTTGCCCTAAGAGTTATCTTATGTGGCTCGCTTGAGATTCAAGTAACTGAGGTGTTGTTCAAGATCATCATTGTCTTAGGACTCTCATCTATGGTACACGATTATTAATACACATCAATGAAAGATTGTAGTTTAGGCAGAATTCCACGAACTGATTTTAAATCTCAAGATCATGACATCTAGGTCCAAGATTGCAAATTCAAGTTCAAGCTATTCAATTTGGAAGAGCTTCCCACTTTCATGTCCAAGTTTTTACAAAGATACGAAAAAGAGGATGATTCAAATCCAAAATCCATTTTCCATAATCATTTTCTTACCATCCAAATATCCATGACCATTTCAAATATCCACTTCAAAACCAAACCATTTTTAAATCCACATTTGACAAACCTTAACTAAAATTCATGATCCACATTCTAAACCCATCCATGTTTACACAATTTTGTCTAATTCATAACCATTTCTTTTCAACCAAGCATCCATATTTACTTCCATTCCTAATATCCAAATAAATCCATTTTCCCCCAAAATTAATCCAAAACCAAGTCTAATGCAATGTCCTCATTTTCAAATTAAATTCATTCATCATTCACCACTTCAAAGTTCAAATTCAAGTTATCATTCAATTTAACTCTAAAATTCAAAGGATTCAAGGATTCTTTGTAAAAATGTGTGTCAAGTGCAATTCGAGATGATACAAGGTTCTCAGTTCAAAATGTTCAAGAATTCATTACAAGTCAAACTCAAATTCGAAGATACAAGACCTCATCTCAAAAGTAAAGTTGTTACAAATTATCTATAAAACATCTTCTTCAACAAGCTCAAGTGAAAGTGAACATTAAACTCAATGGGAAAGAACCCAAAGTTCTACGCAAAATATAAAGCTTTAGTGAAGGCACGCCATTAGTATCAATTGTATCGCCATATTGAACCATCAAAAATATGCCATGTGAGCCTTTTTTATGTTATCATCAGAGCCTCCAATTTTTTTGAGCAAACCCTATCGTCATATCAAAATGCCATGGCCAAAAGACTTCATAACAGTCCCTATTTAAGAATTGCACCAATCAATTGAAATTGCCAAAAACAAAAATGGAAAGATGATTGATCCAAGAAAGTTGTGGAATCCAAGTGGTTCTTCATGGAAATCCATTTCAGAATCTGTTCCTACCTACAACATGATACCACGTACAAAAGCATGTATCAATAGTATGCGCTTTGTTCAAAGAATTCAAGACAGAGAATCATAATCATTAAGAAATCATCAAATCCAAACACGCATGTTCTAGACCTATTCAAATAGTTTCCGAAACAATTTACCAAACATGTTCTTGACATAATCAAAGCAAATTCATTCCAAAACACTAGCACACACGATCAGACATGAGCCATAAAATGCAAGCCAACAATCAAACAAATTCTGACATATTCCATACAAAGTCACACGAAAATGGAAATGATACCCATGCATTGATTTTGTTTTAGACCAAATTATAATCATGGAAAGTTGGCGCACCAAGAGGGCAAAACTAGGTCATGACAAGGTAAGACAACTTTAGGTCATTTGCATGAAGGATTGGAACTTAGTCAAAACTTAACCAAATGATGTTAAACAAAACTGAAAATTCTGTATTTTCGAACAAGGAATTAAATGGTACCATTTGTTTTTCCATACAATGAACCCACAAGAAAACCCGATAGTATCAATGTTAGGGCCAGTTTGGTGACAACCAAAAGCAAGAACATGTGAACATCATAGTGTAGTGGTTTGATTTGTGAAACAATTGTACAAAAATCACATATACTCATATATAGAGGTTGGCACAAGATAAATCAAGAAATGCACAAGTGGTTTGGCAGATTGAAATCAAAATGCAAAAAGTGACTAGGTTGGGTCTAGTTTGTGACCTAGTTTATGACCTGAATTTTGTATTTTAAAAACTACATATTTTTCTGCAAGAAATGGTTCATACAAGACACATAACATACATAAAACATTTCTAAACAATGTTCAATACAAAATCATGGTGTAATACCCCAAATTTTGACCCTTAGACTAGTCGAGTC
This sequence comes from Lathyrus sativus, assembly GCA_963859935.3. Taxonomy (NCBI): domain Eukaryota; kingdom Viridiplantae; phylum Streptophyta; class Magnoliopsida; order Fabales; family Fabaceae; genus Lathyrus; species Lathyrus sativus. Next base: position 35,313,963 of record OZ012735.1, read on the forward strand.
ATTTCGCGTTCCATCTCATTTTGCATTACATTCCATCTGACCGCTAACGGGTTTGTGTAGTCTGTTTTATTTTGCAGGATAAATCAAGCCGTCTGCCATTTAATTTAATTTGGATCAGAAGAATTTGGTCATTTGAGGTTAATCGAGCAAGTGGGATTTATTCGAATGGGGTTTGTTGTTTAGGTTATCAGATGAATTATTCGAGAATGCTATCGGAGATGAGATTTAATCGAATGAATTGGATTGAGATTTTCGAATTAATAAAAGATAGAATTGTTATTTTATTATTTTGGTTTTCATATCCAAATAATTAATATTTTATTTATGCTTTTATTTAATTACAATAGGAAAAAATGAATAAATTTATGAATTAAAAATGATATCAAAAAAATGATTAAATTTACAAATTAAATTACAAAATCCTAAAAATCCTAAAAACTCTTAGTTTGTCCTAAAATGTTCTCCGCTTCCGATTTCTTCGAGTCTCCGTTTTGTTTTTTTTTCGAACCTGCAAGTAAGCAACAAATAAGCAACTTTAAGAGTTAGAGTTTGTTTCAATCCAATACCCTCAGAAAATGTTCATCATTGGGTATGTCGGGAGGGTAACAGACTGCTCCGTCGCCAGCTCCCGAATCAATTCCGACCTCGGCACAAGACTGGTAGAGTTCTGTTCAAGGCAGCCAAGAGAGAGAGAGGAAAAGTGTTTTAAAGAAAAGTGATTTTGCGAATAAGCGCTTTTGGGAAAGCATTTTTTAGGAAAATTGATTTATGCCAAACGGACCAACAAACACAATTTTCCCAAGAGTTTTGAATGCCAATGAATCAAACAAGCATCCTGGAAAAAAGGTGCAAGTTTTTGCGAATCCATTCAAACCATCAAAGTTCCATCCATGGCCAAATCAAAACAAACAAGTTCAAAGTTATGTCAAAAACGCAACCAAAATCATGAAAGAGCTGCAACCAAAATCATGATAAAACCGAGACAACATGCATCAAATCCGGCAACAAAATCGTGACCTAAATCGTAACATTCACATAAATCCAGGCCCAGAAAAATCAATATAAAACCAACAAGTTCATCACTTCGAGGGGAGAGCTTTAGACGAACGAATTCAGAAACCTACAGAGCTTCATCATCATCAAGAGACCAAAAGAAAAAGGAGGATCGAAATCAATCGTCGGAACTCAAGAGTTAGACCCATAAGGAGGCGGCGGCGAAAACCCTGAGGTTTTGACACCTGCCGAGCACACCTGGAGGCCGTTCCTGAACAGAACTGCGAACAACCAGACGAACATCCAATCGCGGCCACAAGCAACACAGCCGTCACCATCGCCACCCGTCACGAGGACGATCGACGGGAAACGAAACCTGGAGGCCTCAGTATATCGCGACATCACCGGCCGTAAAGCTCAACCGGAAATCCTCCGTTGTCTCCCAAAATCACAAGAGCAAACCGCAAATTATAAAGGTAAACTAACATCTTTTAACGGTTTTGGTTTGTGGTTTTTTTAACAAGACAGGAGACGAGAAGAGGATTACCAAACATGCAAGCAAGAAGAAGAAGTGGAAAACTTAAGAGCTTCGCATGGCCAACAATGGTGCCGCGGAGGCGCAAGGAAGAAGAAGGGTTTCAAAAGAAACCTAGCTAACAGCAAAGCAATTTCAGCGTGAAAGACCCGCTGCCCTTTTATTTCGCACTTATTTTCTTTTATTTTTTATTTTATAATTTGATAATTTATTACAATTAGATTGTTATAACCTTTTTGTTTTAATAATTTTATAATTTAATTCAATTTTTAATCAGAAAAACATTTTAAAAATTAGTTCAATTTTTAATCAAAGAAAAACATTTTAAAGTTTAAAAAACCATTTTTTAATCAAAACAATTTTTAAAATTAAAACCAATAAATTAATTAAAACATCTCAAAAATCAAAACCATTTTACTAATATAAAGTGAAACCTTTTCTTAATTATTAAATCCTTTTTTAGAATTAGAACATATAGAATTAAAACTTTGTTTTCAAAATTTAAAAACCATTTTTGTTAATCATAACACGTTCTAACTAAAATTCAAAACTTTTTTTCAAAATAAGACTTTGTAAATAAATTAAAATTCAATTCTTAAAATTTTTCAAACTAAACCCTCTGTGTAGATCCTTCAGTTAACCTCGAATTAATTCTTGCCCGTTAATTGCCCCGTCAAAGTTGTATAATGCTTATGTCGTTTTCCCGGTTCCCAGTTGTATAATTGCTAAATTCTCCGTACTTTTCGCATTTTGTTTAGGTTGTAATTTATGCGAGGCTATCGTCGCTGCTGTTTTCAATTCCGTTTTATTTTGGTTTGTAATTTACGCGAGTGATCATCGCTTTGCATTTTTTACTGCTTTCATATTTTCCTCTATTTCAATCCTCCATGTAATAACTTGTCGTTTTGCATCATTTACCATTGACGCCCTTCCGAAGGATTAGGTCTAACAGTTTGATCGTCGAGTCAATAGCCCTAACCCTTGACCATTTCTAAACCCTAATTTTCCTAGGCGTCCCGTCATGGACGAAAATTCCCTTTACCCTAGCATTAAGTTAAGGAGTCGCCGCATTTCGATTTAGGGTTTCCCGCCGTGGAATATTTAGTTAACCCTAATCTTAATTCAAACAATTTCGACGTAGAGATAGGAGTCTCCGAACTCCACGTACGCGCTTCCTTAAGAATGCTTACTCCTCATTGAAACCATGACCACAGTCAAGAAGTTTCTAACCTCCCTTTTGAGGGGAACTACAATTACTCTAATTCCATCCCCTACCTTGAATACGTAGGCATTAGATGCGAGTCTTGGCGAGTAAACTTAGGACTAACCCTTAGGTCTTTCTTTAACTTTTAGCCCCTAGCTTGGTATATACCCTCAAGCAGATAATAAAGCAAAATAGTAAATTTAAACAGAAGGTTCCTGTAGAGTACTACAGAAGTTTAGGTTGCTAATACCTTCCCTAAGCTTAACCAACCCCTTACCTAAATCTCTCCCCGCATTGTTTACGATTCAAAAATAGGTTTTCCTTTATTTGACCTTTTCCTTCAGATAAATCAAAGACTGGTTGTGAATCAAATATTTGCGATTCAAACTAATTAATAGTTTGATATCCTATTCTCACCGCAACACATGGCTAGAACTCAAAATGGCATGAAAAATGCAAGTTGAAAACTTACCTCTTGTAGCCTTGTGTTGTAAACTTGGGAGGCAAGAAAACCAGAGATCCCTCAAGGTCTTTGATGGTCTATAAATACTCCAAGAATGATAAGAAGATGCTCCAAGTGAACTCTAAGCAAGCTAGTCGGCAGAATGCCTTGATAGTGAAGAAAATACCAAAAAATCCAAGGATATTCAAAGCCATCTTGCTCAATCCTTGTTATAAAAGTGTGGATTTATTATGGAAAATTTTTATATGTCAAATATGAGGTGTGAGTGGTCTCAAAGCTCAAGAAAATGCAATGGTTTGGTGCCCTTCAAAATGTAGAAAAGTCAACAAATAAGGTTTTGGAGGTTGACTTTTGGCTTGGATAGTTTTCTGGCTAAAGTGAGGTCCTGGACATCTCTAACACATAATTTGTGATGTGTTTGAAGTTTTGTTTGAGTTTGAGGATGTTTGGAAATGGTTTTAGAAGAGAAAATGCAAGACAGGTTTGGAGGTGTTTGGAAACATGGTGAAACTTGGCACGAAATTGGTGATTGAGTGAAGGAGATATTTCTAGATGGTTTCTAGAAATGAACTGGTGTCCTTTTGATGTGAGAATGAGGTTCAATTTATAAGCAAGTGTCTTGAGCAAGAGATATGGGCAGAATGTTGTAAAATGTCATCTTTGGCCTTGTATCTTTGAAATCTTTGTGCCAACCAATGCAATCTTGCATTTATAACCTCAATCCACCCTAGCAAGAGCTTATCCATGCCCTACAGGTCATTTTTATTATGCTTTAGGGGATAGGAACTAATTTATTGCACCATAGTTGGTGGTTTGAAGAAGGGTAGCCACCATTTTTCTCTTTATTCACTATTCACTTTTGCAACTTGCATTAAACAATGATTTCCCTCAAATATTGTTCCAAATTCGTGGGAGATGATGCTAAACTTCCATTATCAACTTGTAAATCAGAAATGAGGCTTATTCCTTGATTAGAGTTAATTTGGGAAGCTTTGGAATCAAGATGTCCATGCTGAGTTGGTTTTGCAGCAATGAGTTTTTGCCAACTTGTGAGCTTTGGTTCTCCCTAACCATGAGGCTTTATGGAACCCACTTGTACTTTTTAGAAACCCCTAATTAAGTACTACAATATTTCTGTTTGATTTAGGAACTCATTCCACTTGAAACTAGGTCAAAACCCCTTGTGAAAGTGTTGAATTCTTGACATACAAGTCAAGAAACGTCAAAATTTCAAAGTGTTCAAAATCTTTCACAACTTGATGGATTCATAACTCCAAATCCATTAATTGTTTGCTCATGGTTAATCATGAAACTTTTTTTAGGCTTCTTAAGACCTTTTCAACAAGCTTTGAACCACTCCATTTTGATGTGTGGTTGGGAAGTTATGACCATTTGAAGTTTAATCAAAATTAGGTTTTTTTTTTCACTTTACCCTTGTTTCTTAGTTTGAAAGTTATCTATCAATTCCTGATTTGATCTCCACCAAACTTCATAATTATATGTTAAATGATGTTGGAAACAAGTTTGGCTTCAATTTGGGGTAAAAACCCTATTGGTCAATGAGTTAACTTTTCTAATAGACGAACTGAACGACTGAAAATCTCTGAATAGACTGTTGATGTTCTGGGCTCCCTGAGGCCTTAAAAATTCTTGGGTAGACTTAATTATGTCATATGAGCTTTATGGGCCACAATTCCCTCATAGGAATACCTTCTAAACAAAAAGTCAAACTATAGTTGACTTTTCCAACAAGAAAACCCGATTAGGGTTCTTGCACTGTACTGCTTCCATTCTCTTAGTGACAACCTCAAATTGTACTAGTTCTTGATAATATGTGATATCCTTGATGATATAGAGACTTGTTATGTGGAGGATTGTAGCACCCCAAAATTTGCCTAACCTTTTCTTCTATCTTGGCTTATGTTTCATAGCATCTTGCATTGGTATTTGTGCATAGCATTGGTTCTAGACAGGGGATCAAGATGTTTTATTTACTACTAAAGAAAGAAGCTTCATGTTCAAATATTAGGAAAGGGTACAATTTCAAGTCACCAAGTCTTCATTATCATCAGAGTTTGTCTCATAGCTTGTTGAAGTGAGAATGCATGTGTTTGATCATCTCCTTCTATCCTGAGGGTAATTAGAGGCACATGTGGCTATCTCCTTGGATAATACATGTTCCAAGAGCTCAATGTACACCTTGAGGGTCCTCTATGGGCGTCATATGACTACACAAACCATTTGCAAGAACCTCAATTAGTGGATAAGGTGTTAGGGTTTCATCTGGTTAACAAAAAGTCAATTGTGGATTTGAAAGAGCTCAAGGCTTGACTCTTGATCATTTAAGCCATGAGAATTCACCCCAAGTCATCTTAAATGTTATGATGGATCTAGGTCAAGGAGATTCAAAGAGGTCAAGAAGTTTCTAAATTAGGGTTTTAGAGGATTCTAAGTGTAAAATCCCCTATTTTGGCATCAAAATTCAAGGGCAAGTTTCACCATGGTGCAAGTCCTATCTCATTTTTCATCTAACATGAGACTTATTCCTTATCATTCAAGCTTTATTTTGAGTAAAATAACTCTTTCATTGGATTCATACATCTCAATTTATGATGTCTACAAGTTGGTTTTACAAAATGAAGAGGATTTAGAGGCACTCAAGGGTAGCTCACTTCTAAGGCATGTTTCACATGGAATCAAGATTTTCCTCACTTTTCATCAAACATGAGAGTTGTTCCTTATTGTATAAGCTTTCAAAAAAGTGTTAGAACGAATAATTCCCATGTGTAGAGCTCTAGTTATGATTATTCAAAGTCAAGGTCATTTTGGATGACCTAGTTTTAGGACATTCACTTCAAGGTCAAAATTCATGAACTTCAAGACCTCAAGCTAAGATTCTTGCAACATGAAAGTGGTGTCTTATGACCTTAACGTCATCATGACCTCAAATTCCCTGATCTTTTGTGATTTTCAAGGCAATTGAAAGCATGATGAACATGAAAACATGGATTTTGGACCTAGTTTAACTTTCCTACATTACAAGCCACCAACTTAAATTGTCTTGATCTTTTTTGTGCCATTTCAATATCACCTCATGACCATACAAAGTCTTACCCAAAATGAGCAAAAATGAGTTCATATTTTCAATCCATTTTTCAAATTGCATGCCTTATAAAGGAATTATTCAAAACAACACACAAACTCATTTCCTTTCCTTCTAATGACCCAAAAGAATAACTTGAAGTAGTGGGAGAGTCATTCAAACCCGTGTACACTCTCATTTTGGTTTTTTTGGAAAATTGTTGAAACAATTCATTTACATGTCATGGGCCTGAAAAAACTCTTCCAAACCTTCATATATAAGGTGTAAACAAACCCTAACATGAGCAAGAGGGTTAGTTTCTGCAGAGAGAGTTCAAATCACTCAAAATCTTCAAGATTTTCTCTCTCTTTGAATTGCACATTTCTCAGGTTTTCTCTTCTATTTCCTGCTTGGTTGATACTTAGTGAAGCACAAGGAGTGGTTTCGTAGATTTGGATTGAAGCTTGAAGAGCATTTGAAGGACCAACAGTGTTGCTCTGTTAGGTAACTTTTCTCAATCTGAAACTCTCATTTTAGGCATAAATATAGGTCCATACTGGTTGCATCTGAAGCCCTACCATGTGTAGGCAATGTCTAAAAGCTTGTTGTGCCTATTTGAGCAATTTTCAGTTTGTGTACCAAACTTCCGTGCCTTGTTTTCACCATGATAGAGGTAGCTTTTTGAGAAACTAAATGCATATTCGTGTTCTACGTGAAAAATCCTTCAAAAACATGTCCTGGGTTTCCATTTTTATTGAGGTTTTCCGCCATCACCGGTGAGGCTCACCGGAGAAGATGACCGGAGCTAGGGCTCCGGTGTCTGAGGTGTGAAGCTGAGGTGGATCATGATGTGTCTTTGACCTGGCTTGCGTGGGCATTGAAAAATGATGTGGCACGCCACATTCGTTAATGAAACGTTGCATTTCTTTAATCTGAGTTTTGTTGAGTTTTGGTCTGGGCTTTGGCATTTTTGACATTGACCTCCCCCCCCCCCCCTTTCAGCCCATCTGCACGTATTGGACATGAATCCAGTTCATCTGGGTTTTCCTGATACACCCCCTTGCTCTCTTTTTCTATTTTATTTTATTTTTATTAAATTTTAATTTTAATTTTATTTTAAATAATTAAAACCATTTTAAAAATCCTTAAAAATATTTTTCTGATTGGTCAATGTGTTGAGATATTTTTCATAATTTTTATTTTATTTTTCATTTTATTTTTTTATTTTTTAATTAATTAATCTTGTGAGGGGGTTTCCATGTTTGCCCTTGTGGACTTGGCTTGTTGTTTGACACCACTTGATCACCCTTTTGAACCAATTTTCCTCTCATAATTGGGTGTTTGATTGAGGATTATTTAGGGGTGGTTTTGTTGTCTTGTTGAGTTTTTCTTGATTGTTTCCCATTTGACTTTGTTTGACCTCTGACATGTGCCTGACAAATTGAATGCCTTGCCTTGTTTGATGCACTTGATGATGTTTTCATGCAATCCATGTTGTGATCTTTTGCACACTGATTCTTGATGGACTTAACTTGAGTTTGGAACTTTATTTGGATTTTATTTGGTCATGTTTCTATTTTTGGTTGATGCATTAAGATCTTGTTTTTTTAACCATGTGTGTGTGCATATCTTGACCTAGTTTTTTGAGGTGGTTTCTTGTGTGATCCCATGCATGCTTGGTGAGTCTTGTGTTCTCTTAATGACATGTTTGAGGTTCTGATTTTCATTATTAAGGGTTCATTGAATGTTTTTTTTCATATCTTATGCTTTATATGATCACGTTTCCTTTTGTGTTTGACTAATGATATGTTTGCATGACTTTGGTGCTTCAACTTGAGTGTGATCCTTCTTGATCTTGTTTGATGATTTGAATTTGAACTTGATGCATATCATTTGAATTTGCTTATGATATTTTTGAGTTGATATCTAATCTTGATGCTTTTGTGGTATGTGTCTTTCCTTGAGAATGAGTTGAATGCATGAACTTGTTTTGAGTTGTGTTTGAATGTTTTTCTTTGAATGTTCGTGAATGAATGCTTGATGTTGTTGATGTCCCACTCTATATCTCCCCTCATTTATTTGTTTATGGTTTAATGTTTGACATCATTATTCCTAAGATTTTTAAGGCATGTGGTCTTGTGTGGTTACCTTGTTTGCCATTGTGTTCTAAATTTCATTTTGTTGATTTGGGTGTGACATGTGTGTGTCATAGATGTGTGCCTCATGTTTGTATTCAATGTTTGTTTGTGTTTTTGTTTCTCTCACCCATTTTACATATTCCATGACTTAATTAGGTCTTGCTTTTTTTTTGTTTTCATTTATGATTGATTAGTGTTGTGTTTACTTGTGACTGCTCACATGATCCCTTATGATTCCTAGTCCCTCTCTTTAAGATGGGAGTAGAAGAGACATTAGGCTTTCAATCCTATGTATGAAAACATTAGGTATACTTCCCTTTCATCCTAACTTTAGGACCATTTTGTATGACAACATTAGGGTTCTCAGCTCCCCTTAGTGTTCCTTGTGTCTTCTTTTTTCATCTCAAACTTCTCTAAGACACTTAATAAAGAATGACAAATGTTGCGCTCTACGAGCCTTAAGTACATGAGAAATGATAATTGGGGTGGGGGGGGGGGTTTCTCCTCACTTGTCTAGAGTGTTTAGTGTATGCCCTTTGGGCGATATGCGACGCATTCGCTCTTGTGTCATAGTCTTTAGTGCAATATGAGTCTCAAGTCAATTCAATCCACTTCTTCTAAAATTCACAAACAAAACTCAAACCTTTTCATCTTCGGGATTGTTTCAAATAATTTTCAGAAGGAGTGCGTTACTTTTCCTTTCTACCGTGAACATGCATCGTCCCTAACTGCTGGAATGGAAGCTTAGTGTCACTCACAAAAACACTTAACCGACCTTGTCCCGTAGTTACCCGAACTACATTTGCTTTGATTTCTCATACCAGATGAGGATACGTAGGCACAAGACATCGATGTATTGGCGAGCAACCTTTCCCCCATCACCCGTAGTTTTCCGAACTACGTTGAATCTGACTTTCCCATTGCCCGAGGGAATACGTAGGCACAGGGAGGCGATGTCCTATCGAGTATGTTCTTTCTTTCCACCCCCGTTTAGCAGTAGCTCTTAGATAGTATTTCACCCATAGATTAGACAACAAGCATGGATCCCGTTGAGTACAACAGACGTGAGGGGTGTTCGTACCTTCCCCTTGCGTAACCGACTCCCGAACCCAAGATTTGGTTGCGATGACCTTGTCTTTTCCCGTTCTTTTAGATTTTCTTCGATCATTTCCTTTCCCTCTTTTTAGAATAAATAACATTCGGTGGCGACTCTTCTGTTTGTTTCCGCTAGCTCCCTTTTTTCGCAGTTGCGACAAGGATCAATCCAAAACCTTGACTGATCAATCTTTAGAAACACTTATTTCTTGACTGTATGAAACCCTAATTCATCTGCATCTTGACAAAGAAAAACTTGAAATAGGTTAAGGTTAAATAATCAATGTTGATGCTCCTAGAATGCTAATGGAATCTAGGGATCAAAATTTGGGGTATGACAGTTGCCATTATTTAAATATCTTTACCAGATGGCAATGAGAGATGACAATCTCCATAGAATCGTGGTGAAAGGTATTTAAATATAGCAAGTCGAAAACTTTGTCCCTTAGATACGATGGTATGCAAAAAGGACAAATGCTGATCATGCAATGAATTCTAAGAATGATACTTTATGATGCTTGAATGCAAGACAATGTTGACACACGAGCAACAAAAAGAAAAGAAAAACAACGAGTAACTACTCACTGGGGACCCGACACGCTAGAGAAAGATCTGAAGCCTATCAATCAATAGTTCAGACATGACTAAATAATGATAGCTTAAAGGGGATCCTCCACGAGGGACACAAAGTTCATTGGGGAAGATGAGTCTTCACTGGGGAAATGTCGACAAGAAGCCACGCAGGGGAACTAAAGTCAACAGACTCGGACTCCAACTGGGTATTCAAAAGACAGGAGACACGGTCCATATTGGGGAACAAACTAAATGGGGAACCTAGGGATATTGGTCACAACCAACTATCCTAAAAGTACAGAAAAATCTCTGCCAATAATCATTGGTCTTTAAAAATGGATGGGTGACAACCACAACCTACCAATGGTCATTAGGTTTCAAACGATGCTAGTAACCACTAGTCCTTCCTGGGGATTGGTGAAAACCAAACTACATGCCAATAACAATTGGAATTATCAATTAATGTCAGTAACCACTGGACTTACAGGGGAAAAAAGATGTAGGTTACAACCACATTCCAATAACAATTAGTTTTCAAATAGTGCCAGTAACCACTAGACTTAACAATACCAATAACCACTGGAATTCCAAGAGGAGACAAGTAACGACCAAAAACTCCACTATCAATATCAATGGGTTTTCAATTAATGCCAGTAACTACTGGACTTTCTTGGGGATTGGTGATAACCAAAACAGTGATACCAATAACGATTGGATTTTAAATAAGTTCTGTCAAAACATTACTGGGCTTTCAAGGTGGACTGGTGACGACCAAAATAGCGATGCCAATAACAATTGACTTTCAAGAATGCCAATCAAAACATTACTGGACTTTCGAGCGGATATGGTGACAACCAAATCAGCGATACCAATAACGATTGGATTTTAATCAATGCCATTCAAAACATTATTGGACTTCAAAGCGGATATGGTAACAACCAAATCGACGATACCAATAACAATTGGATTTTAAACAATGCCATTCAAAACATTACTGGACTTTCAATGTGGATATGGTGACAACTAAATCAGCAATACCAATAACAATTGGATTTTGAGGGATGCGAGTAACTACTAGACTTTCCGGAAGTTGGTGACTAGCAAAATAGAGATGCCAATGACAATTGGACTTAAAACAAGGCCAGTCAAAACATTATTGGGATTCATAGGAATTAGTGATAGCTAAACTTCACGGGGAAGAATCAGTGACCACCAAATAGCTAAGAATGATTTGAGGAGCTAGTAGCAACTAGCCTCACAAGGTGATACTGGTAACTACCAGACAACAAGCATCAATGATAATTGGATTCTCTGTTTGAAATTGCTAGTTACAACTAGACTTCATAGGGGAATCTGGAGACGACCAGACAAGCCAAAGCAATAGGGGGTTTAGTAACAACTAGACCATAGGGGAAAATTGGTAACAACCAAAGGTTAAAAGATAAAAGTAACAACTAGTCTAGAAATATCTGGTGACAACCAAAGATCTCGAAAGGGGATCCAAGTGACTCTGCGGGAGACAAAGGTGGATGATAGCCATAACAGACACCAAACAGACAAAAGAGATTTTAGAGCACGAATTTGGAGGCTAGAGCATGAATTTGAGGCTAGAGCACGAATTTGGGAGCACAAAAAGAGATTTTAGAGCATTTTAAGCCATTAGAGACCATCTCTTTAAGGGGCTTCTCATGTTATTTTTATCTATCAATTGTGGTATTCTTTTCTTAATAATGTGTAGCTAAATTATTTTAGGTTAGATTGTGAGATGATGAACCTTATTCAATCTTGTTGGCATTATATGTTGGTTTGACTTTATATGAATCCTTTGAATTATAACTTTACTCATTTGTTGCTTATGCTTAATTATTTTTATTTGAGTTACTTTGTTAATCTATTGTTAGACGCATAGGGATTCCTAACCCGTAGCCTACGTGTTGGACTAAGGCAAAATGTTCTACTTACGCCGGTTGAATAAGGATAGGAGACCCTGAGTAGTGGCATAATGAATTAACGGTTTGTACATCGCCTAACACTGCTTACGCTGACATACTAGGGATAGAAAGCTCTAAGAAGTTGTTAGTGAGTTATTTCGTGAGGGATTGGCTATAAAGGTTTTGTTAATTCGTTGTAAGATTATAAGGATAAGACCATTCATACAAGACATCATCATCAAATTTTTGGTGTCGTTGTGGGGATTGTTGATTGCAACAGGGTAACACTTTGTGCAATGTTTATTTTTCTTAGTTTAACTTGATTTTAGTTTTTATTACTTTTGTTTGATTCTTGTTTATCATAGTGATACTGAGGTATTTTTTGTTTATGTATGCACACTTCAGGATCGACATTACTACCATTGGATCCAGAAATTGAAAGAACCACACATGCCCTCAGAAGAGTAGCTATATAAGCAATTCTGGTTGAAGGAGACTAACCCAAAGTAGATCCATCAACACTTTCTTTGGATTCTGAGGAGGAGAATAACATGGCTTCCCAACCATTCCCAACTATGTGAGATTACTCTAAAAGGATCGACGACGGTTAGGTTTCTAGAGGGTTTGTACCGGTAGACCCTACTAACTTTGATATTAAAAATTTTATGCTTTCAGGTCTAAGAGACAATCTGTTTGAAGCGAACGCTATCAGAGATCCATGGGTGCATCTTGCACGCTTCTATGAAACCACTTTGATGTGCAAGCTAGATAATGATGGACCAAGTGAAGTTACAGTTGTTTGGTTTCTCGCTTATTAAAAGGGAAAAAGATTGGTTACTATGCCTTCCATATGGAACCATTCAGACATGGAATGAGCTAGAGGATAAGTTCCTGGAAAGATTTTTCACCACCACCCGGTTCATGAGAGAGGTTCAAACTATTGCTACACAGATGCCCCAACCATAACCTGAATTCTAATGATTCAGACACACATGTTGCTAGATGCTTCCACGGGAGGCACAATCAGACAAATGACAAAGCCACAAGTCAAGCACCTAATTGAGAAGATGTGCATAAACGAGTACCACACTAAGAGTGAAATATCGGTAAAATTTGAGACGGTAGGTACGCCAAAAGGTATGTAAATTGTTGATACTCAAATTGAATTTCTAGCTCAAATTGAATTATTAAATAAGAAGCTAGCTGAAAGCTTTTTAAATAAAGATAATGTGAGTCAGGTACAAGCACTTAGGTGTGACTTTTATGGAGGAGTACATGAAAACATAAGGTGTTCTTTGGAAGGGTTTGACCAAGAGGTCCAATATGCTAATTTTCAAAAGAACTACCCTTATTCCAACACCTACAATCCGAGTGGATAGATCATCCGGATTTCCATTGGAGCAACAACCAAAATCAAAGTAGTAACCAAGCTATGCAAAAAAAAATCAACAAGCTTCAAATTTCCAAAGGAAATCCTCCCAGTTGGAAGAGGCCATGGAAAATTTTATGAAATCAACTTAACTTAGCTTGGAAAAAGTGAATAAGAACCATGAGACCATGAGCAAAAACCATGATGCTTCCATCAATTTGGAGACTCAAATTGGGATGTTTTCAAGACAACTAGTGGCTTTACCTAGTTTGAGTGGATGATTCTTAGGTAACACCATAGACAATCCTAAGAACAAAACATGCAAAGTTGTAAGGATCGATATGGGGGTAGTCATTAATGAGAATGAAGTTGGAAAAATTCAAAAGGATGAAATTGAGAGAAAGAAAGGTGAAAGTGAGATAAATGAGAAAGAACTTCAAAGGCACCATGAAAAGTAAAAGTAACACTTGAGCAATGCATATATGAAAAATATTTTTGGGAGAGAACAAAGGAATAAAACCTAAGTGAACCAAACCCATCTTTACCTGATTACATGAAACCACTCTACCCAATTATTAAGAAGAAAAAGGTACCTAAAGATGTTGTTGGGATGTTTGAAAATTTTAAAGAGATGTTGAAAAAACTTCAGGTAAGTATCTCTTTTCATGAAATTTTAGAATTAATTACAAATTTTTCCATGTTTATGCAGGTATTGCTGAAAGGTGGAAACTAGAAGTTAACTCATGAACATGTCAACCTGATTGAGAAAGCCGAGATGAAAAAACTGCGGAGATGCCATAAAATACGAAGGATCAAGGGGAGTTCAACATTGCATGTACCATTGGTGGGGTAAAAATCCCCATGCTTTATGTGATTTAGGATCGAGCATCAATGTGAAGCCGCTGAGCAAATTTAAAGAGATGAAGATAGGGGAGATCATATCGAGCAACATGATGCTTACTATGGCAGATTCATCCGAAATCGAACCACTTGGTATGGTACAAGATGTGTTAGTTCATGTTGATGGTTTAACCTTCCTCGTATACTTTGTGGTGATTGACATGATAAATGATTCAGAAGGGTCAGCAATTCTTGGACGCCCATTCTTGGCAACCAGAAAGGAAAAAATAGACGTGGAGACTGGGGATTTAATTTTGAAGTTTAATAAGGAGAAGGTGGTGTTTAATGCATATGAATGGACACCATATGTTGAGGATCAAGACACGTGATACAAATTGAGGCAAAGAGGTGGTGTAGTTAACAAAAGAATGGGAAAAGGAGTTTTTACTAACGCGGGGGTATCCCTTGCGTCTGACGTGTTTTGAGCATGATCCATCAAGCTAATGATGGAAAAGAAGCGTTGGATGGGAGGCATTTCATCAGATTTTAATCAACTTTGTTTTTTTGTGCAGAAGTTACCATTATGTTATTTCAAAACCATCCACAAGTGTAATTAGCTACCAAACAAGAACATTGTCAGAAAGATCAATATGTTCTTAATAAACTTGTGCGCAACTATTTTTTTCTTTCAGATTTACAAAGTTTACCTCTATCCATAACCTAGCAAAGTTTAATTGATTTTTCTTGTTAATTGAGTAATAACCCTATCCATTAAAAGAGTTAAGTGAGTCGAGAGATAGGTTAAGTACTCATTAATGTTGAAGATGTTTTCCGAATTTGGCGAATGGAAATTGAAGCCGGAAGAATGTTCAGGTAAAGAAAAATATATGGTGATGTTCAATTGTTACTGTGTGACTTATTGTCTGTTGAAATATGTCATTGCAGGTGAGTTGCTTAAGGAGAAACAAAGATTCAAGTTTGGGGTTGGGATGGTAATCTTTCATTGCATCTAATTAGTTGAAGAATCGGGGAAAAACAAGTGAAAGATGAGCCAAAATGATGAAGAAAGACCCAAGAATGATTTAAAAATTGCTAAGTATGGAAGAATGAGACTTAGTGAAAATTCTGGTTCAAAAGGGTGATTTTCCATGCAGCTCTTGGAATAATCATGCGCACCATCGCGTACGCGATTGAGGCGATAAATATGTATTGTGCATGCGATGCTTATACAATGAATGGGATGGTTACTTTTTCTATGTTTTGTTGACGCATTATGACTCGTTCTGATAGCTTTAAAATGGGAATTTCTACTTTTTATAAGAGTTACAAAAATTGGAGGCTAGAGCACAAGTTTGGGAGCACAAAAGGAGATCTTTAGAGCATTTGAAGCCATTGGAGGCCATATCTTCGAGGTAATTCTCATGTTATTTTTATCTATCGATTATGGTATTCCTTTCTAAATAATATGTTTTAGACCAAGATTTGATTGTGCATCTAGCCTTTAGTTTTGATGATAACAATACATTGATTCTTAAAGAACAATTTTGCAAACTAATGGTTTTTGTCAAGTGTGTAGCTTTTGATATACATGTACTGACTCTGAAGCATTGACTAGTGATGTTATTAGAGTCAGGAATCAACACACTATGACTCTAAAGAGAAATAAGCATGTTACAAAAAGCTGTCAAGATCTAGAAAGTTGTAGACAACAGTTCTGAAGAATGTTTGTGATAAAGCATATGATGATGATTCTAATTGAAGAGCCTCTGAATGTTATATCTTCTTTAAGACTCTGCGCTCAAGATATGAAGATTCTGAAGAACAAGTGCTAAAGATTTTGAAGACCAGGTTCTAAGGAACAATGTCAAGGCTCTGAAGACTTTAGTTCTGAAGATTCTCAACAAGGTTGTTGATTCTTTTAAACATTCTTCGACAACTACATTTAGAAGCCTCTAATGATTAGGAGAGGATGATATTAAACTGTTTTATGTGAGATAAATAGTACATAGTACAAGATCAAAACATTCCTTCCACTGCGTAGATTTCATGGAGTAAGGACATTTATGTTGTACGATTTTATCTCCCACCATAGATGACGATTATTTAAGGTGCATTCTCATTTAGGAAGATTACTTTTCTACCCACCAACAAATCTTTTCTTGCCTATATGAGGAAGACTTGGAATACTGAATGAGTTTAATGATCTCAATATGCTATTCACACATTGTTGCAATTTCTCTGATAATATTACTCTTATGAATATTGTATAAACACACATAGAGCTTATGTTCATATTGTGTGAATATTTCATTGTACTTATACTTTGTGTTAATCAGCTTTGTAGAAGTATTCATTGTAAGCACTGTCTGTAAAATCTCAAATTTGTTTGAGTGATTACCTTGAGTGACTAGGGTTTAATCTATATACTCGAGAAGACAAAGAAGGTTGTCTTTGTGGTGTATGTAATATGTTTGATTATAGTGAATTAAGTCCTTATTGAGAAGTGGAAGTCACCTTGGCATGGTGGATTGGAGGTAGCTTAGTTAGCAGAAACCAATATAAAATTAACATGTTATTTTTATTGTTCGTGTGTTTTCTTTTTGAATCTATTTTGAAAAATAATTATTTTTGAGAAACCCAATTCAAAACCCCCTTTCTTATGTTTATTTACCACCTTCAATTGGTATCAGAGCTCTAGTTTTGATCTTGATAAGATTATTAAACACCTAACAATGTCAGATAAAGATTCAGTGTGAAACACAATGGTCGACGTCCCACCTTCAATTGTCCAAATGAATGATAGAGATCACTACAATGGTTAAATTCTAGTTTTAAATGGAGACAAATTTGAATATTGGAAGGACATAATTGAAAGCTTATTTCTATGTCATGATGTAGATCTATGGGGTATGGTAGTCGATGGCTACATACACCCAATTGATGCTAGTGGCAATAAAATCTAAAGAAGAGTGATGACGGATCAACAGAAAAATGATTATAAGAATCATCACAAAGCAAGAACCATCTTACTAAATGTCATTTCATACACTGAGTATGAGAATATCACCAATATAGATACTATCAAATCAATACTTGATTCTTTGAGGATGACGCGTGAAGGGAACACACAAGTCAAAGAAACCAAGGCTCTTGCTTTGATTCAAAAATATGAAGCGTTTAAGATGGAGGATGGCGAAACTGTTGACATGTTCTCAAAGTTTCAAACCCTTGTTGCGGGCTTAAAGTTCTAAATAAAGGGCATTCTACTATTGATCATGTAAAAAAGATCATTAGAAGTCTACCTAAGTGCTAGAGACCAATGGTAACTACTCTGAAGTTATCAAAGGACCTCAACAACACCTCTCTTGAAGAACTGGTTAGTTTTTTGAGAAGTCATGAGATTGAGCTCGAAGAAGATGAGCCCAAGATAAAGAGAAAGTATGGTGCTCTTAAGTCTTCAAGAAGATCTGAGAAAACTAAAGCTCTTCAAGATGATACTGATGAAGAGTCAGAAGAAGAATCAAAATAATAAGGACAAATGATCGTTATGAGTCTACTTCCAGATTCAAGAAAGTTGGAGCTAACAAAGAAGTCATATATTATGAATGCGATGAGCCAAATCCTTATAAGAGTGACTGCCCCAAGTTGAAGAATGACAAAACCAAGAAGAAATACTTTTGTGGGGAGAAGAATAGTCTTATGGATACATGGGACGATCCAAAATATTTTAAAGACTACTCTGAAGAAGAGCGGGGGAATGTGGCTCTGGTGGCATTCACATATGCTTCTGCAGAAACAAGTCAATCAGAATCAACATTTGAGTCTAATTTTGAAGAGGTATTTTCGGAACTCTCTTGTTTTGAGCTTGTATACATCCTATCTGAAGTTCTAGAAAAATAACATAACCTTCTGAACAAATACAAGGATCTAAAGAAGATTCATGTATCTGAATCAGAAGCTTATTGTAAGCTTCAGAAAGATTTCTCAAGTTTGAGTAAAGAAAATCTTATTTTGAAAAACAACTATGTGCTTTCAATTAAGAGTCTCAAACTTGAACAGAAAATCATTTCTAAAGTCTCTACATGTTTTGGTGATTTCATACAGAAGTATGACAAATATTTCCATAAGTTTCTTACTAGAAGCCTAATAGAAGGTTAATGGCTTCCATGATTTATGTCATTAGTAGGAACGAGACAAGGGTATTGGCTATGATTCTGAAAATGTGATAAGCCTAATACTCTTGAATCTCATTTTGTTCTTTATAGGGAAAAAATGATGTTAGGCATGGCACACAAACCTTGAAGCGTGGGGAGGTTTATTTTTACCCTTTTCAAATGGAATGCTTGATTTAAGAAGAAACTGAGACCCATTCATGGCACACAAATCTTGAAGCGTGGGGAGGTTTATTGTTACCCTTTTCAAGTGGAATGCTTGATTAAAGAAGAAACTGAGACTCATTCTTGGCATACAAACCTTGAAGCGTGGGGAGGTTTATGTTTACCCTTTTCAAGTGGAATGGTTGATTAAAGAAGAAACTGAGACCCATTCACGACATACAAACCTTGAAGCACGAGGAGGTTTATTTTTTACCCTTTTCAAGTGGAATACTCAATCAAAGAGAAAAGTTGAATTATGTTTCGATCAGGAAAGTACATTTTAGTTATTACCATTGTCTGGGTTACCACACATTGGTAGTAAGTTATCCTTCGATTTCAAGTTTCTCACCTGTTATCTAGTCACCATATTCTTGGTGGTATTACGCTATATATTTATTTTGTTGGGGATTCACCAGCGTGACTTATTTGTCTCATCTCTAGTGGAGTCGGATCTTTCCCCGTGGAGTCTCGCTTTGTTGAGCCTGTTTTCTGTTGCTCCTATGTTTCTCGCGTGCTGTGTCCAGTGCTTTTCCCATGTGGCATCATGTCTCCACAGGATCCTCTGTCTTGCATTTTCATATCATTGCATATCATATGCATTTGGTGGTATCTTAGGGCCAAAAATTTGTGCAATGCTTGTATTTAAGTCCCTCCTATCGCGTTGAGATGAAGATTTCAATCTCCATATCTCCGGATAGAAGAAACTTAAATAGGGGCATCTATCACACCCTAATATTTGACTTTAAGATCCCACCTCTTTGTGCGTTTCTTACGTTGTTTGGCTTTATACTTTCATATTTGTGTTTATTGCGACTAACAAGTTTGTGTAGGTATGTCAAGTTTGATGATACTTATTCTCTCAATTTAAGCGTCTCGGGCCATCTCGGATCTTTTTTTTAGAAAGCGCATTGTCATTATCAAGAATGGTTTGAGGTCACATGACACCATTTCTAAAAGAGAAAAATTGATTATGCTTTGAGTTTTATGACTCTCCAAGATGTTGCAGTGGTATTTTGGTCCTTGCTACAAAGGGTTAAGCTCTGATTATTTTGAAGTTTTCCAATTACCATCTTAATTCGTTTTAATTCTCAAAGTCAAGTTCATGGTGGAAATGTGGTGCTTTAGGCATGTTTGGTTTGACTTCAAGGTTTTGCCCAGATGGTGTCACTTTTTTATTAAACTTTCTTAGGACGTAATGGTGGACTTTTGGTTGCAAGCGTTCGAGTTCTTTTGGTTCAACCGTATGCATTTGATATCAAGCTCATAATTAAGTTGTTATTTTGAATTATAAGACATAAATCTTTATTATATTCAAAATTGGTTTACATTATCATTTACAAGCTACAACAGTTACAAGATTTGTTGGTTACATCAAGGAATCCTAAGACTATCCTAAGAAGCTCCAGACCGTGCAAGATCTTCTTCATCTTTATCATCTTCACGAACCTGCAAAACAATGAAAAATAATTAGTAATTAATAAAGAATTTCGGAAGGAAAAAAAAGGAAAGGACATTATTTTTTCATACAGCCCTCAGAAAAGAGTCATCATTGGGCAAAGGGGGAAGGGCAACAATATGGAGATGCCACCAGCTTCCGTGTAAAAAAATAATGGACAAAATAACAATGGTAAACCAATAGCGACATTTTCAAACAGGTTCAGACTAATGTCGTCATCACCAACGTCAAAACTCTTCCAACAGCAACCAAAGAAAATCAAGGCAACATCTGTTCTTTTAAAGAAGTAAAAAAGTGAATTTTCGTCAAAAAGAAAAAGAGTAAGAACACGGTCAAAATTTTTTTCCAGCACAACCATCAAAGTTCCAAAGCTTTCCTAAACCAGCATCATCATTAAGAAACAGATCTATTTCCCCAACAGCAAAATCACGAAATTGGATATCACCACAAACAGCTAATTAGATCCAAAAATGGGAAACACAACCGTATCAATATCGTAAACAAAAAGGGATATCACCACAAACAACAAATCATCCAAAAATAGAAGCTTCATTAATAAGAAAATCGAAAACGGAGATCAACCATCAACATCATTAATGTGAAAATGACAGCAAGTATCACAAAAATGGAACACAGTTGACCAAAATCCGAATTTGGAATCAACAGCATCAATAATAATTAAATGAAATGAAAAATTTCCATAAATAGCCACAAATAGAAAACAAATTGTTTCCAACAGAGTCCAAAAACGGTCCATCAGAACATTTCGAAAGGGGAATATCATCAAAATCCAAACAAATCCAAAACTTGCTAAAACCATAACAAATCAAAAACGAAGATGGAAAAAGTTTTAAGGTTTATAAAACTTTCCAAAATAATTTCAGACAACATCAAATCAGAAGAGGAAGGTCCGTTAAGGTTTTATTCTCAAATCATTTTGAGGTTGGACTATAAGAAGAAGAAAGAAGAACATCAACAGGGACGAAAAACACAAAAGGCTCAGAGCACAAAAACTCATCATCGCCATAAAATCGAAAAGTCCGCAATCTCAAACCCTCAAAGAGTCCAAAAATCACGAATACCATCGCAAAACCGTAAGCCAAAAATAACTAAGTTCGCGAAAACCCTGACGATCCATTAACAAGAACACAAGCCATCATTGTGAAAAGGCCAGATCGCCAAACCCTCAATCGAAGAAAATCGGGACTCAGAACCACGAAGGATACTCTTCGCGTTAATCATTATCTACCAAACTGTCACATTTTTTGGGTAAAACCATTAACCCCTTGTTGTTCTTTCTCCATTTGTTTTGTTTGTTTCAGATATGACAAGAGAAGAAAAGAAGGGCAAGCGAAGAAAATGAAAGAAAATGGCGGAGGAAATGAGAGGAAGAGAGAAAGAACAAGGAAATAAAGAATATATATATATATATATATATATATATATATATATATATATATATATATATATATATATATATATATATATATATATATATATATATATATATATATATATATATATATATATATATATATATATATATATATATATATATATATATATATATATATATAGATAGATAGATAGATAGATAGATAGATAGATAGATAGATAGATAGATAGAGAGGCAACGGTGCAGAAGAGAGAAAGGATTTAGATTTAGGGTTTCGTTTTCAGTTTTTTGTTTTTTTGTTTTTTATATTGTTGTATCCTGTACACACACACTCACGTTAGTCATCATACACCCGCGCTCACAGCCTTTCATCCTTCATCTGATCACCTTCCACGGTCCTTGATCGCCTGTACACGGTGCACCCTCATGATCTAAACCGCATGCAACCATCCCCCCACCCCCACCCCCTTTAACCCTTTTATTAACTCTTTAATCTAATTAATTAACACTAATTAACTATTAATCTTAATAACCTAATTATAACTTAATTATAATTTTTTTATTAATAAACCTTTAATCTTCCCTTTATATTTAATTATAATTAAATTTTAATTCTTATTTAATTAATTATTGAACTAACCTTTTCTAATTAAACTTTTTATTTAAAACAACAAATAACACTTATTAATCTTTTTCTAAATAACTCTTTTATTTAATTAACATTTTTTTCTTTTAATTAATCAACTATTTTTTAATTTATCTATCTAATAAATCTAATTTTATTCCATTTACTTTATTAATTTATTTATCTTATCCACTTAATACCTTTTATAAAAAATAATAATATAATTATTCACAAAAAAATCTATTTTTCTAAATAACTTGTATTTTAATAATAACAACAAACTTTTTTATATAATAATAAAACTTATTTCATAATAATCCAATTAATTTGTATTTTTATCTATTAATAATAATAACTAAACTTTTTATTCAATAGAAATCCTTATTTATTTAAAATTACTAATTAGAAACTTAATATATAACCTAAAAACCCAATTTCTTTATTAATCTAGATTTTATTTCTTTCAAGTCTAATCAATCCTTAATCTTAGAATTTTATTAAAAACAACTAATTCATCTCCTAATCCAACCTTTTCTTAAAATCAACTCATATAAGACTTAATCTACGCGCTCCCGATTCATATCCCTCTGAGCACCGACTTAATTCAAATATTCACGACCCCGCTCTAAGATCCGTTTGTCTTGCGCTTGCCTTACTTTAGCGTGTATATCTGTCGTCTGGATTTATGTTATCTTTATCTTTGTGTCTTTATTTTTGTATGTCCAAAGGAAGAACCTGCGCATGACTTCATAAGTCGTGCGCATTGCACCTCATACACATCTTTACTCCCCGCTTGATCCTTGATCCTTTTCAAGTTGATCAGCTTAGGCTTAGTTCCTACCCCATAAGGAGGAACTTTTTTCTTTTATCTTTCAACATAGATAAACCAATTTATTCAACTGAATCAACTATTCTCCATACAAGATAATTAGACGTGAGTCATCCTGACCGTCGAGATATAATTCTCCTACCCTATAACGCAATCGTGAGATATAAGATCTTTTCCGCTTGAGAGAGATAGTGGCATACTCGTCGATGAATCTAAGTGTTTGAGCCCTTCTCTCAATACGATACAAAGACCATCTCCTACAAGTTATGGTGGTTAAATCGAGTGTTCTCCCTTAAGATGACGACTCGTCTTTTCTCCTAGAATCAATTAACAACCCTTATCCCTTTGGAACCTTGACCATAGTCAAGAACTTCCTCAAACCCTTTAGGGGAACTGCAAATACTCTGATTCCATTCCCGTCAAGATATGTAGGCACAAGATGCAACGTCTTGGCGAGTATACTTAGAAATAAACCACTAGGTCTTTCACCCTTAAGCAGATAACCCTTAGTAATAAACACAATAAAACACGAGGTTCCTGTAGAGTACTACAGAAACTTAGGATGCTAGCACCTACCCTAAGTTTAACCAACCCCCGAACCTTAGACTTTCTAGCTTTGCATTTGCATTGCATTGTGGGTAATTCGATATTTTCCCTTCCTTTGGACAAATTAAAGACCGGTAGTGAACCAATGAATTAAGATTCAAATTAATCAATAATTTGATATCCAATTCTCACTGCGACACTTGCTAAGACAATAAATAATAATTAATTTTAAATCCAATTATGTATTCTTTAGATTTATCCCTCCTTACATTAGCTACAAGACCAGAAACAACCAGCATAACCTAGAAAGATATCCTCAAGGCACACAACTTCTTTAGAAGAGATCTGATAGGAGATCCTCAAGCAGGGACAATCTCCTATAGGGTTAGTAGTAAATAAAATTGCTTATGGCTCTCCTCCATGGTATGGCAATCTGATGTCATACTTCAAGAAACTTTGAAGCATCCACTTGACCATCTATGCTTCAAACACATTCAAAACTGCCTTTATGAGTGGACTTGAGAAACAACTCAAGTATCTTTGGCAACTTTAAACATGGCATAGGGTGTTTATCAAATCCAATGGATACACAAGACCTTAACACAATCTTTTTCCTTCAATTTCTCTTCATGTTACCTGAATGGAACTATCTCCCAAGCAACATAGAAAAATCCTTCAGAGGACTCCAGGTCACATCGCTTTCTTCTGTCTATAGGTGCCAAGAACAACTATAAAAAAATAACACCATCTTTAACATGCACCAGGTAAGATGTCAGAACATCTTATAGGGCATCATGCGTAGCAAAAGTATTAATATCAACATCAGCGGAAGAATCTAGACAGATGTATCAGTCAACCATCAATAATTGTCATATTGGATTCGAAAAGCTATCATCCTAGCTTCCGATCCCTTTGAAAAAAACGGTAAAGGATGATCTGATTATACAATCTCCTTCCTTGTTCAAAAGACCAGAAAATATCTTCCTTAGAACTCATCCAGAAATAGAACAAGATGCCTGCTCTGATACCAATTGAAATTCTGGCAAGTAGATCACAGATGTCCTAAGAGATGTCGAGACATTAATCTCTGCTAAAAACTAAACAAAGACAGAAACATTATGTTCTCTTAAAATCAAGAACACTCTGAACCTTCAAGGTCAAAACAGTGTCATGACAGATGTTTCAACATCTGTCAAAACATGTACTTCAAAGTATAGATACAAACTGAATATAACATAATATAATGATAATAACACAAGATATGGTGACCTAGTTCGGTGCAAATCACCTACATCTAGGGACTACCAAGCCAGAAATGAATTCACTATTAGCAGTATTAATTTAGAGCTAAACTCCCCCGTTTAGAACTCCTCACTTAATTATTACCGAGTATAATTCTATCTAGAAATCACCATCTAGATAAGAGAACCCCATCTTAATTCCTAAATCACCTCAGTGATATCTAACAATTACAATCTCCGACAACTGCATTAGACTTCTCAATTGAAAGACATTCCTTCCAATACAATATTTAGTCAAGACTCTTGACTAACAAGCATGCATGGATTTGCTTAAAAGCTTCATCCAAGAACAATACATAATTCATTACCTACTGGTTTTTGAATTTATAAAACTATGTCTACCATAATGTAACACTCGATACAAAGAGTGACATACAACACAAGAAAGTACATGACTCTCAAAACCCTAAACCATAATTTCTACTTTACAAAAGTCTTAATAAGAATTCTTATTCTACCATAGGTCTTGGTCTTCCTTTTATAGACTTCAGCTGTCTATGGGATTCAAAGTCTCTTTTTAATCTTCCCTTGGCCCATGTTCTGATTTCTCCTTAAATCTTAGACCAGATCTGCAACAAATTTGATGCACTAGATCAGGATGTCGAGTCCATAATGCTAGGACATCTTGACTGACATGTCTTCCTTCTACCGATTTCTTCTTGTTGGACCATCTTGTGTGATATCATGTTTTACCAAATTTAGTAAAATAATTTATAGCCTTCAGTATTGAAACCAGATGCATACAACTTCTGAAATGTATACTCTGGACAAGTCAAATCAATGATCTGTTTTACTAAGTTCTGATACTCATGACCTTGCTCTGATATCACTTATAACATAAAATATCTAATACCAGATAATAGAAAAGCTCTAATACTAGACATAAAAAAGCTCGAATTGTTTATTGATCTGAAGAATTATAACAACATGGCTTATTCCAAACAACCTGGCTTATAGAAAAGTTCATCACACATAAAAAGCTCTAATAGAAATGTTATAACAACCTGGCTTATGCCAAACAGGCAAGTTATCTTTTTCATGTTGACTTTAAATGTTTATATGTATCAAAAGTTTTTTCTTAAGTCTTAAATTCAAGGGGATCTTGCAAACCTAACTCTGACATTCTAAAAGAAAAAGTATCCTCTTTTTAGAATTGATGATCTGATGGATTATTTATTTGGTGTCTGCATATTTAGGATGGTTCATTTGTGTTTGGGTTATCATCATATTCATGTGAAGTTAGACGATATTCCGAAGACTGCATTCAGAACAAGATACAGTCGATATGGTATTCAGTGCTATTGTTTGGTATGTATAATGTGTCTGGAGTGTTCATGGAGTACACGAATAGGATATTCCATCCGTACTTAGATCAGTTTGTGGTTGTGTTCATAGATGATATTTTGATATATTCTAAGTCTGATGAAGAGCACACATAGCGTCTTAGAGTTGTGTTACAAAACTTAAAATAAAAGAAGTTGTATGGGAAGTTATTTAAGTGTAAGTTCTGATTGAAGGAATTGAGTATCCTTGTTCATGTGAGTTTTAGTGGTGGTATTGTTGTTGATTCATTGAATATAGATGTAGTGTTGCAGTGGGAGCCTCTGAAGTCTATTACTTACATTATAAGTTATCTTGGTTTGGCATATTACTATGAAGGTTTATCGAAGGATTTTTGATGTTGGATTTTCCTCGGAATCAGTTAACTCAAAAGGGTCAAGCTTATATATGGAGTGTTTAGTGTGAACAGAGTTTTCAAGAACTAAAGAAGAATTTGACGTTAGCTCTAGTGTTTATTTTTCTAAGTCCAAGTGAATCTTTTGTTGTTTATTGTGATGCTTCGAAGATGGGTCTATATGGTGTGCTGATGAAGAATGGTCAGGTTTTGGCTTATTCTTATAGAAAGTTGAAAGTACATGAGAGAAATCATCTTACACATTGTCTATATTTGGCAGCCGTGGCGTTCGTGTTAAAATTTTGGATCAGAAAGAGTTGAATATAAAGCAAAGGAGGTGGCTCGAATTTTTAAAAGATTGTGATTTTGGCTTGAGTTACCATTCTTGTAAAGCCAATGTCGTAGCTGACACTTTGAAAAGAAATTCGTTACACATGTCGGTGCTTATGGTTCGAGATATGGAGTTGATAGAGCTATTCAAAGACATGAGTTTGGTTTGTGAAGAGACTCATAATATTGTGAAGTTGGGCATGTTGAAGTTGACCAATGGTATCCTTGAAGAGATCAAAAAAGGTCAGAAAGTCAATATGGAGTTGGTTGATTGACAAGTGTTAATCAATCAAGGTAAATGGGGCAATTTCAGGATAGATGAGAATGGTGTGATGAGATTTAGAGACAGAGTTTGTGTACCTGATATGCCAGAGCTTAAGAAGAATATTCTTGAGGAAAACCATAGGATTGTTCTAAGTATTCATCCCATTTCTACTAAAATGTATCAATACATGAAGAAAATGTTTTGGTGGCCAGAAATGAAGCAGGAAGTATCTGAGTTTGTTTATGCGTGTTTGACTTGCTAGAAGTTGAAGATTGAACATCATAAGTGACCGGGTCTGATGCAACCGTTGATTATTCCTGAGTGGAAGTGAGAGAGCATTTCCATGGATTTTATGACAAGTTTGTTGAGGATGAAGAAAGGATGTGATTCCATCTAGGTTATTGTTGACTGACTGACTAAGTCGAATTATTTCATTCCGATTAAGATCCATTACCCTTTGTAAAAATTAGTTTAGTTGTATATTGAGAAGGTTGTCAACTTACATGGTATTCCTTTGAGTATTGTGTCTGATAGAGATCTAAGTTTCACATTGAGGTTTTGGAGGAGTTTGCAGGAAGCGAAGGGTACTAAGCTAAAATTGAGTTTTGCTTATCGTTCACAGACGGATGGTCAGACATAGAGGACTATTCAGTCTTTGAAGGATTTGTTGAGAGCTTGTGTTTTGGAGCAGGGAAGTAACTGGGAAAATTACTTCCCATTGTTTGATTTCACTTACAACAACAATTTCCATTTTAGTATAAGATTGGAATCGTTCAAGGCATTATGGTATGAGGTGTAGGACATCTTTGTGTTGGTATGATTCAGGTGAGAGTGTTGTGCATGGACCTGAGATAGTTCAGTAGACCACTGAGAAGATCAAGATGATCCAAGAGAAGATAAAAGCATTTGTAGACTCGTTAGAAGAGCTTTCATGACAAAAGGAGGAAAACACTTGAGTTCTAGGAGGGGGACCATATGTTCTTAAGATTTACTCAAGTAATTGGTGTTGGTCATGCATTGAAGTCTAAGAAGCTTAGATCGCGTTTTATTAGTCCGCTTCAGATTCTTCATAAGGTATGAGAGGTGGCCTATCGAGTTATGTTACCACCATACCTGTTTAATTTTCATGGTGTGTTTCATGGGTTTCAACTGAGGAAGTACAGTCATGTTTCGTATCATGTGATCCAGTTGGATGGTGTGCAAGTTAGAAGAACTGGATCGCGAAGTAAAGCACTTGTGAGGCAAGGAGACCGCTTAAGTGAAAGTCGTTTGGGGAGGTCGTGCTGGTAACAATATGATGCAGGACCTCGAGAGTAGGATGAGAGAGTCTTATTCGGCACTTTTTCTGTCAGTTAATTTTCTAGGGTTAAAATTCTTTAAGTGATGGAGAGTTGTAACACCCCAATTTATTTAATCTTTTATTTATTTATTTCTTGATTTATTTAGTAAAATTATTATAACATTATTTTTTGTGATTTTAGGTGGTTTGGCCGGTGAGTGACAATTTCAAGAAATTATGCTAATTAATTATATTTTTGGTGGGATTTAAATAATTGAATATTGGGAAATTGAGAGAATATTAACAATTAGGTAAAATTTGTAAATAATAGGAATTGGATGGTTAGTGGAGAAAACTCATGTTTTAGTTGAGAAAAAATGAATTAAGAGAAGTTAAGTAGGTTATTATATATTTAGAAAATTTGAAGAAATAAGGGTTTAGAGTAGTTTTGACATTACGTGAAAAGAGAAAGTTGAAAAGTATTGGAAGAGATCTAGGGCTTGAGGAAGGAGAACCATAGAAGAGTTTGCTTTCTTTTGTTTTGTTATAATTACAAGGTAAGGGAGTACTATTCATCTAAGGGTGCCATAATTATGAAAGGGTAGAGAGGTTTTCCTTAACCTCCAATAGGGTTCTCGTTTCTCCAATGATTGTTGTAAATGCGATAGATGATGCTTATGATTATGTTTTCACACCATGAATTGATATGAGATTTATTTTTGATGATATGTTGTTTTATGTTCATGAGTTAATGGATTGAATGATGATTTTGTGTTGAAAATTGGGTGTTTTAAGGTATGAACATAATTGAGTAATTCATGATAAAAGTGATGGGTTAATGTTAATCAATGAGTAATTGATGTATCTGATCATAGTAGGATATGCATTTGAATGATATATTAAGGATTGGAATGATGTATGATGGATACATATGAGAAATCTGGGATATTTGTATTTTGGGCTAATGGCAATCGATTGACATCTTATTTCAATTGATTGCAAGCATGTGATTTTAGAAAAATATAAACATTTAACATTGACAATCAATTAATGCAATGAATCAATCGATTGCATGCGGCTAAAACGTGAAAAATTGGGAAGGAAGAATATAAAGAGGGTTGTTGTCAATTGGTTGACATCCTGTGTCAATTGATTGATATTAGTCAACTTTTGAAAAATTGTTGAAATTGAAATATATTTTTAACCGACGGTTTTTTGCCATAGATTTAGTTTCATAGGTCCAAATGAGGTGTCGTTTGAAGCGTTAGAAAGCTAACGCGTAGAGATATCTCATGGTAGTGCCTTATGAGATGATTTATGTGTAGATGTATGTTCAACGTGTGAATATATTTTGTGAAACGTATGTATAATTATGTGATTTATTGTACATTCTTATTGATAATTAATGAGAATAATGGTTCAAATTGAGAATTACTTGTGATGGATAAAATGCATGATTGATTACGGTAAGAATATGGCTATATTAATTGATATGTTATTGTTGTATGATTATTCACAATCAGAGTGAAGTTGTATTCGTTGTTGTGTTGTTGTCATTGCATTGTTATATGCCATGCATCATATGTTATCGTTGTCGTGAAACAGGCGAGTCACGAGTTCAGAGTGGGTGCTCTCTTTTTTCAATTTGACGTGTTTTGTACTTGTTTAGAATTAACTTAGGTGTCGAGTACTGTCACCCTAGAAATCCGTGAATACCATCCAGCAGGCCTTTAGCCAGAAGATGCTGGTATGAGTTCTCAACTTCATTTCTAATAATAACATGGCAGAGATTTAAGAAGAAAATAGGGTTGAGTTATAGAAAATGAATGGATAAGTATGAAACACAACAAGATAAAACTCTGAAAAGTTGTTTTTGGTATATTGTTATTACTCCTGCATTTCAGCCACAGTGTCATGTTGTCTCCCATGTGCAGTGTACTATCATAGTACATCATAAAGGAATATACTTTGTTCTTTAGGCTTAAGTTAATGGATCATTTTAAAGGCCTAAGAACCAAAGAGAGACAATATGCAACTGGAAAACCTCTATAAATAGACATGCAATCCAATGAAGAAAAAAGTTCTGAAACTTGGAAAATTTTGCAGAAGTGGAATAAAGGAAGACAAAGAGTCATTGTGAGGCGTGATGGAAGAAGTCACTTGTTGATTAAAAAATTGCAAGTGATTAAAGTCTCACCCTTAGGATTATCATTTCTATCTTCTTTCTTAGGAATTTTTTGCTTAAGATGTTTTTAGGTTATGCTTATTTTGTTATAACAAGATTTGTTCATGACATATTTTCCCTGGGTTTTGATGATAAAAAAATATTGAAAGACCAATGGTTTATTTGATGTGTGTTACATGTGCGCAAGCTCTTATACTTGTATATATTATTATCAGAATATGTTCTACATTAAGCATATTTTGAGAGTTACTACATTGCTAGCTTCTGGTGGGAGAACCTGAAGAACACTTGCTAAGTGATGTATGGCGAAGACTCTGAAGCTGAAGGCCTCGTCATCAGAAGAAGAAACATTATTGTCTCTACACTTAGTGAATGAAAATTGACTTCTGGTACCATTCATAGTTGGTGATAAAGCTGAAGTTGTCCGTACTGCAGAAAGTAAGTTGTATTGTCAAATCAGTTTGTCAGCTAAAGTCTACAAGATTGCAAGGCTCGATAAAATCCAAGATGCTTTATGGATATCTACTCTCAATGGCTCTAATAGTACAGAATCTCTTGATGACTTAAACGTTAAACATGTTACACATTGGATTAAGATCTTTGGTGTATCTATCTTCATTGGCTCTTGTACTATGGAGTAACAACAAAGACTCTTGATCAAGTTACCTCCTCAACGGCTAGTTTCTTAAAAGGATATAAATATGGTTGAAGGTTCAAACTGAATTATTAATAAGGATTAACCAGAAGAAGGAGTAACAAGATCAGCAATTATCAACTCAATGTATATGTAGATTTTTCTGATGTAGGTTGTAATTGTAAAAGCCTTAAGATTTCTTATACATTGTATATCTTAGAAATCTTAAAAGCTTTTTGTCTTTGATATGGTGATTTCCCGTACCTCTAATACTTGTATCATGTACACCTTGTTCTCTATTCTACTGAGCTTGTTCAGAAGTTTAGATAAAAGTCTTGTGTCATTGGGATACAAAAAAAAGGAATTCTCGAGCCAAGATTCTTGAGCCACGTAAGTATCTTTCTATGTGCTTGAGCAGTGAAAGTCTTAATCAAGTATATTGATTTAGCAGGAAAGTCTTGAGCCAATGTGGCTTGAGCAGGATAGCTCAATTCATGAAAGTGGAACAGTAAGTCTTGGCCATGGGTGGTGCAAGCGGATGCGCTTTTCATGGAACCTTGAGCAGAAGTCTTGGGCCTGAGGGGCTTAAGCAATAAAGCTCAATACATGGAAGTGGATTAGTAAGTCTTGACCTGAAGGGTGCGATCAGAGAAGCTCGTTTCATGGAAATTGAAGTAGAAGTATTGGGTCTGAGGGCATGGGCAAGAATGTTTTGGGTTTGTGGAACTTGAGCAAGAAGTCTCGAGTGAGGAGCTTGAGTGACGTCTTGGACCTTGGGTCTTAGAAATTGTAAAGACATATGAAAAACGCATAAGCGATTGTAATCATGATTTGATTATAGTGAATATCTCTTGTGAAGAAAGGGAACTGGGCTACTCTTAGCTTAGGGAGGAACCAATATATATCTTTGTGTCTTCTGCTATTATTTATTTTTTTATGTAAACATTTATCTTGTAAGAATTGACCAGAATTTGAACACTAGTTTAGATTTTGAACTTTGATCAGATGCAAAATAAGAAAAAGGAAAACACAATTCAACCTCCCCCCTTCTTGTGTACTTTTCTGACCATCATATTTTACTCATTATGATCTAAATTTGCTTTGTTGGATAATATGAAGTTTAATGCATTAGTACTCTTTTTAATGTTATGAATGAGTTGTCTTGATATATTTTACTCATGTGAATTTATGCCATATATTTATTCCTTTGTCTGGCTACCTTGGGAGTAGATAATAACTTATTAATGTTGAGAGATCCTTTGACAAGTGTGTAGCGGTAAAAATTGTGAGTATAAGTTATTGATTAACTTAACTCATAAAGTAAGAGTCGCCACCACACTTTTACTACTTCTGAAGGAAAGGGAAAAAAGAAGTTATAAAAAACAGAGAGAGGGTAAGGGGGTTTACACAAAGGGAAGATATTAACATCCAAAACGTCTATAGTACTCTATAGGAACCTCTTTGAACTATCTACACTTTTTGGGTTGAAAATGGTTTGCTTGTAAAAGATTGGAGAGATGAGAAAAGAAGTATTTTTTTATAATTTTGTGTTTGACAAAACTTCCCGAGCCTCGTGCCAACGTACCCACAAAGTGCAATGAATGATTAAAACCTCGTAGTTCGTGGTAAAAATAAAATATGGTTTTTTTTCGTTTTAAATGAAAATACAAGTTGTCATTTTAAGGAGAATACTATAACTAATCACTCGTAAATAATGAGAACTTTGCATCACAAGTAGAAGGGCTTCAACTTGGATAAAACTCATAAAGTATGCCACTAAATCTTACAAGTGGAAAAGAATTATCATCAATACTACGGGGATAGGAGAATTACATATCAATTATGGAAATGACTCATGTCTAAACTTTATGAAAGGTTTTAAAAGGAAAAGTGCACAAAAGGCACAAAATGATTTGAATGAGTTTATGTATTTTTTAAGTCATTTGAAATGGTTTGAATATGCTTAACATGTCTTAGCATTTATTAAAGAAAAAGATTTTGAAAATGCACTTGACAAAGTCAAGGTTTATTAATAAAGCGGTTCAAGTTTGAAAATAAGAAGGTTTTGAAATAAGGAGAAGATTTTGAAAATTAAAGAAGGGGAGGAGATGAAGATACTATCCTATTGCATAAAATAAAAGATAGGACAAAGAAATATCTAACCAAGATAAGATATCAAGCCCCGTGACATAAGTCAATCAAGAATTCCCTCCTTTGGATTAAGTCTCAAGAAATCCAAATAAACAATAACAATTCAAGCATCAGATGAAATCAATAATAATCAGGATGAGTCTTCAAGAAAATCCTTAAGCCAATGGTACTAGATGAATCCAAATAGATCTTAAGATGTACTCTCAAGAAAAGATCAAGATCTTAATTCTAAGTCCATAACTCCTCAATAATTCATAGGTAGTAATATCAAGTCCATGAAAGTAACCAAGTTTTTTAAGAGGTTTGATATTTATTAATGTTGTAAGAGAAAGTCCAAATGGACAAAATAAAAAGAGCATAAGCATAAACACAAGTCCAAATGGACAAAGGGAAAGCAATAAGATAGTATGATATGAAATGCTAAAGTAAAAGCATAAAATAAATTGCAATAAGTAATGAGCAAAATATAAATGACTTTGAAGTAAAGATAAAATCAACAAAATTTTAGTAAGTTAGTGATAAAGAAGAAATGTCAATTTGTCGTTTTTTGAAGAACACTCAACTAAACATCCACAAGTATGAAAACATGGTCTTATATATTACCAAAAGAAGGGCTCCAACTTGGATAAAATCAACAAGTATGCCACTAGCTCCCTTAGGTAAAAAAAACGATCCAATTTATTTTACAAAATACCATGGAGAATAAGAGGCTAGAAAATCTCACTTACAAAAATGAATTAGTTTCCAATTTGGGAAAAATTTAATGTTATGTTAAGCATTCGTAATTGGACTTAGGTAGAATTCACAACTATCTGAGACCGCTCAATAACAATTTATTTGTTAATACATGCTAAAGAAATGATATATAGATCATTCTCTTAAAGCATACCACAAAAAAAAAAAAAGTGGTCTCATCTTAATCAAGAACTTCAAAAGTTTCATGATGTTATAGATTTTCATCAACCAAAAGAAAAAAGAAGAACAGAGATGAAGAAAAGACAACAAGGAAACAAAAACAACAAATTGAATCCAAGGATTGATCAAGTTATCATCAAGATTAATCATCCATTTTGGTGGATTAGATTTTTCACCCCATCAACACCCAAGATTCATTGAGCTTGATGAAACGTGACCAAATCAACCAAGATCCAAGTCCAACAGAAGTCAACAAAGGTCAAACAAGATCAAAATGAAATAGTATGAATTAATATGCATCAAAATAATTTTCAAAATGAAAATAAACATGAAAATTCAAAAGATGTATTAAACAAGATCACAAATGACCAAGAAAAATCCAAAAAGTCAGAAACAACTCAAGAATGATATGCAAAAATTTTAAGAATTTTTAAATGCATAAAAATATTTTTAAACTAATTAAAACACATGTAAAAAGAATAAAATCATGAATAATATTTTATGATAAAAAAATGTGAAAAAAATATAATCAGAAAGAGGAGTAAATAAAAATATTTAGAAATTGGTTTAGTATTTTTTTGGATAAAAAATGAATTAGTTATAAGTTTTTGAAAATAATGTAATAAAAAGAAAATAAAAATAAAAGAGAAAATATCTGATGCATTGGATGGAGTCAAACTAGTCAAATTAGGCAAGACCAATGGCCCAGGGGGAAAGCGCATCATAATTCAATGGAAAAGCCACATCAGATCACATTAAAATCTCACCCATCATATTTAAGTGGATCTGGTCAATGTATGTGCATCCAAGGGTCCAGGTGAGAAGAACATTGTGCACCACTCATGAAACAACGCACCAGATTTAATTTGAACCCAACCTCTCTGGTCATCTTCTCCGGTGAGCCTTCACCGGAGCTTTTACAAAAAGTTACCTCAAGTCCTGAGACCTATGCCATTCTGACCGTCCCATTGAAGCGAACTTAACCATATGCTTCACTTTTATTTATTGAAAGTGAGCATAGTGAATTTGGAAGAATAGAGAGAAACAAGAAACTCAAAAATTTAAAATTAAATGATGAACACTAAGAATCAATGCAAAACGATTGAGGGAAAAGGATCACAGAATGATGGACTACATTGTGGTAACTTGTTTGAAGCAAATTGAAGCTTCGAATTACCTCGTTGACATGGTGGACGGAGTTTGAATAAGCTTGATATGGTCATAGCACTTTAGACAGTCTGGGAGCTTAAGAGTTGATGAAAAAGCTTCAGAGGAGGCCGGTGAAGGTATTAGAATAAAGAAATTAGACTAAAAATGGCTAGAATTCAAACCCGATAGTGAAAATTCTGGAGAAAATTTGAAGTTCAAGCAGGGGTTTAATTACTCTCAAAAGCTTGAAAATGAATGGAGGTTGACCCTCTATTTATAGATGAAGAGAATTTAATGCTGAGGGGGTGGAATGATTAAAGAATTAGAGAATTCGTACACACCCTTATCATCTCAAAAGTGTGACTCTCAAATCATCAAAACTCAACTAAAACATGCATTTTAAGTGATAAAAAACTTCTGGATACTTGCTAAACTTGATTAGGCACAAAATTGGACTCTGATTTGACCTCTAATTGGAATTAAAATGAATAAAAAATCTAACCATGGTGAAAACTTTGGCTTCAAGCAACCATTTTCGAATTAATGGGGCATCTTACTCAAAAGGATTTTTGCTACCATTCTTCTTGTATTGTGTAGTCCTATTATCCTAGTTTAAAATGTGACAAGAAATGTTTCATTTAGACATATGAGGAGAAAGTTATGATGTGTTGAAATTGGCATGAAAAACTAGTCATCATACTTAGAAAAATTCTAAGTCTTTGAGACATAAAATGACCTATAATGTTCCATCAAATTCCATGGTCTCCCAAGCATAATTTGATCTTGATCCTTGAAGAAAACTTGTAGAGGGAATTGTAAATGATATTGTGCAAAAATAATCATCCTCAAAGGATAAAAGTTGAAGAAGTTTTGATCCTTGAATGTTGGGAAAAAGTCACTTGAAAATAAGTCAAATTTCACTAAGTCCACAAATGACCTATAATGTCTTCAAACCCTTGATGGTCCTCTAAACATAATTTGCTTTTGTCATGTAAATAGAAGTTGTGCAAGATGTTGAGAAGATTCATATGTAAAAATAAGAACTCAAAAATATGGAGAATTGAAGAAGTTGTAGTCCTTGGAACTTTGATTTGAAAATGTTGACTCTTTGGTCTAACCTTATTGAACCAACTTGTATACTAGATATTTTCTTGAACTTTAAAGAACATGGATGAACCCAAAATAAGATGTCCTTGAATTTCCTTTGATTAAATTGTCCAAGGCTTGAGATAATTTGTTGAAGAAGGCACGAAAATAAACACATAAACCTTTGACTTTCTTAAGAAACAAGTTACACAGCCTTGAGTTATTCTTGATCCAAATGATATTGTGAGATGCTTGAGAACATAGACCTTGATATTAGAATTAATATCTTGATAAATAATCCCTCAGGAGTCAATGGATGTTCACACTTTGACCTGAGGGAACAAAACCCTAGCTGAGGAACCAAGCATGGTGCTCTTGATGAAATGTTCTACCTTGCACAATGAGCTTAAAGAAAAAAGACATATTTTTTGCATTTTGATTAGTGGTTAGTTAAATAATAAGCATATAAACATAAAGATAAATACACACAAAAGGTTGCTTGGTGATCTTAAAAGAAAACCCCAAAGGATGTGAGGGGGAGAACAAATATGTGATCTTGTTTGTGTAAATATGAAAATGATAAGTGGGATCTTAGGGTTAAAAATTAGAGTATGACAAAGTGGAGCTCATAAGTAAATATTGTTGAAAATAGTATGATAAATATATTCACTAGGTTGGCTACTTTAGACATAAAGAGCTACAATCATAGAGGATATTTAGAATGAAACCAAGACATGCATTAAAGTTACAAGTGAGGCTTAGAGATTTGTCCCCCTACTTTACTGTATATCCTAACGATGTTGTAGAGATACATCATAAGATCATGTTCTCACCTTATCTGACATGACAATACAAATCAGAATCATATATTAGATGAGTTCATTAAATGGAACATTGTGCAACATATTCTTTCTCTCTGTGTTAACCCTTAATTATCTTATTTGTATTGCTCATGTTTACTTTACAACTTCTTGTATGAGAATCATTATACTTAATACAATCCATGTGGGATTGATACTTTTTCTTATCACTTGCTACTAATTTAACAACATATACTTGCACGTACAAAAATTAGCCATCATGCACCGATTATTGCTTGAACATATTCTCACCCCCTTTGTATGTTGTTGCATCTATCATCCTTTATCGTACAGACAATCAGGTACCTGAGTAGGAGCTTGATGTTGAGGATGGTGTTTTCCCTTTTAGTTTTTTGTCGACTGAGTCTTGTAGTTAGAGTCACTTTGATATGTAATACGGGGGGAACGAGTTGTCCTTTTATATGTTTTATATTGCATATCTTTCCTTTGATTTTTGACGATGAACCACTTTTCAAACTCATAGTTGTTGAGGCTTTTATGCCAACTATTTTATAATTTATGTTACTTATCAAATAATTTAATTTTTAATTATGTGGTTTATGTATGTTGTTGATGTTTGTGTAACATTCTACTTGAAGGGTTATCGTACCCTAAATTTTGACCAATGATTTGCAGTCATCTGGTCCTCCCAATGACCTAAAAATTCAAAGGGAGATCATTTTTACTTTTTACTTTAGTTACTGTTCTTAGAGCAAGATGCCGCCTATGTTCAGGGAATCTCTAATATTGGAAAAATGGAACTGATGGTTGAGATGGAAAATAATTTATTTTGCGGGGCTTTCTTAATGAATTTTGCGGCTTCTAATCATGGTGAAGTAATTTACATTGCTAGTCTGCCCAAAGAAAAGGAGTCATGGAACAGTAAGTGTGGGGTTGTCATTTGCGAGTAGACGACTTTCCAAGAAAAGGTTCCAAGACTTCAAGCATAGCTGAATCAATTTAGGGAATATGTTGAACACTCGGAGACTTAGGTTAGGGAGTTTTCTAGCCTTCAGAAGGAAGTAGGAACTCATGGTGCTTTGTCTCACTTGTTATTTATGAGTGTCAATCTGCTAAGGAGCATGGTTGAAAAAGAGAAGGCTTTGGAGGAAGCTCATTCTTTCTGTATGGGAGTTATCTTCCCAAGTGGCTACTGCTCAGAATACTCCAAAGGAGGAAAAATAATCTCACTGGAGGATGGAAAAATAGTACAGTGTCGTGGGTATCAAGGGTGATCTCATCACCTTTCACAAGGAAGTCGAGCAATTGTAATTCCATAGTCTGAGGTTGATTCCTTTAGGAATAATGGGATCGATGAAGAAGATCATGGATGGGGAGATTGTCATGGACGAGGAATAAGCAACCAAGGACGGTGAAGAGGAGGAAGTGTCCGGCGGGGACACATAATGTTCTTGATTTTCTTCAAGTAATGTTTTTCGGGTCGTTGGGCCTTTTTAGTATTTTTTTTAGAAATGTTTTTTAGTCGTATGACTTTCTACTTTTTGAACATTACTTGAACTTCTCTTATTTTAATGCTTTCTTTTCCACTATTTTGCTTTGTTATCTTATTTGTTTGCTGTTTTATTTCATTGTGTAGGATTACAATATTATTTGACATCGGCAAGAACCATTCCCAGCCAAGGGTCGGGTTCTCTTGTCTACCCCTAGGCCTAGGCCTGGTTCATATTTGACGTATACAAGGCTTCACCACCTACGCCATGGGAATTAATAGCTATCGAAGGGGGGTGTACCGCCCGTGGTGTGAGGAATCTCATCTACCCATGTTCCATGTTTTCTTTTAATAGAATTGACAATGTTTCTTACAAAGAACTTCATATTATTATTTTTCAAAACATTACATAGGTGCAAGAGATCATACTTTAGTTACAAAAGTAAAACACTTATGCACTTATCTGTAATATATCTTAAGCTTTGTCACATTCCATGTTTGAGGTATATGTTCTTCGACCAGTGCTTCCAGAATGTATGGCCCTTTCCCTGTGTTTGTTCTAACCATGTATGATCCCTCTCTATCATCTGCTAGTTTGTAATCTTTAGCATTCTTTCCCCCCAAACTCGACCCGCCTTAACACAATATTTTCTAGCTCGAACTCTCAGGGCCTAATTTTCTTGTTGTAATTGGATTTCGTTTCTTATTTCACGATCACGCTTATAAAGGTTGTGGCCCTCCTTTTTTCTTTTAGAAGATTAATTTCTTCCATGGTTGCTTTTGAGATGTCTTCTTCCGTTAGGGGGTGCATCATTCTATAGCTTAATTATTCTATTTCAACAAGGATGACAACTTGTGTCCCATAAGTCAGTCAAAAGGGAGTTTTGTTGGTGGTTTAGTTAGGCGTGGTCTTGTAGGCCCAAAGGACGTCAGGAAGTCCGTTTTCCCAATTTGCCTTAGTTGTTGCCAGTCTTCACTCCAGTCCTCTTAGG
The DNA here is from genome assembly GCA_963859935.3 of Lathyrus sativus. Taxonomy (NCBI): domain Eukaryota; kingdom Viridiplantae; phylum Streptophyta; class Magnoliopsida; order Fabales; family Fabaceae; genus Lathyrus; species Lathyrus sativus. Next base: position 35,353,686 of record OZ012735.1, read on the forward strand.
ATCACGTAGTGTGCAACTTTAGCTTGCCAGTTTATCTAGGGGTGTTCTACCAACTTTATAAAAGGTCTTTAAGTCTTCTTTTTGTGAACTAGGTTTCATTGTCTGTTATGATGACTTATGGAATCCCATATCGCACCAAAATATTTCTTTTGAAAAAAATTCAAAAACTTTGTTGACATCATATTTTCTAATGCATATTGTAATAACCCAAATTTTACCCCTTAGATGTCATCAACATTTGCATGAGCATCATAGGTCAATCATTCATGCATCACTAACCAAATCATCAAGTCTTGTTTGTTCTATTTATTTTGTTGAAATTAGGGTTTTTTTGTGGAGAAGAGGAGGAAGCTTTAATTCATCATGAGTTGAGTGGGAAATCAACCAAGGATGTCCTCAAACATTTCATTCATCCCTAAGAGGTCATTTCATCCAAAGAGATCCAAGTCAAGAGTTTCTTAAGTGGATAGGAGAGGCATTGACTTCATCTGACTCAAAAGTCAACTGAGGCATCACAAAAATCAACTCTTGAGTTTTATGGTCAATTATAAGCTTTAGAGGTCTTAAACTATGATCTCATATGGTTGGATCATCAAAAGTTAAGTTGGAACAATAAAATCAAGAGATTTGAAGAATTAGGGTTTCTTGATGAAAATTTCTTAGTTAAAGAGTCAACATTTGAAGTGATTTTCAAGGCCAAATTCAAGATGGTTCCAAGTGTAATCTTTATTGGCCATCAACATGAAATTTGTAGATCATATATTTAGATTTCTTTTGACACTAAGATCTCCTCAAGATCATGTTTAGAACTCAAGTTATGATGTTTTTAAGTGGAGGTCAAAGTAGGGCAAGACCTAGGGCAGCATTTTTGCAAGAACTTCCAGCCAAGGCCTCATGGGTTTCTTGACCTCAAATAACAAATTCATCCAACATGAAAGTTACTCCTCTTGATATAAGATTTCCAAGCATATATAAAAATCCTCAATTGGATCAAGGAGTGAAAAGTTATGACATCACAAAGTTTGGTAATTTTGGGCACAAGTTAGGCAACTTGCCTTAGTTGTCAAGGCACTCCAAAGTCATATTTTTGCTCAACTTGCAAGCTTTATTTTTTATAGTTCCAAGCATCAAATCCAAAAGTGTAAAACATCAAAGTTGTTCTCCTCCATTTCATATTTCCAAGCATATAAAGAACTCCTTCATTGAATTCTTAGAACTCAAGATATGGTGAGGTGAACATGGGTGCTAACACTTCACAAACGTTGCCCAAGTCATGACCAGAGCATGCGCAGGCTTGCCTAGACCAACATGTTGGACCAGTTTTCATGTCTAATTTTCATCATGATCCAAGCCTCAAATCAAAAATCTTAAAACATGAAAGTTATTCATCTATATGTCCTCTACTTAAAAAGCATAAGACTTCACAGTTTGAGTCAAAACCTGGAGAGTTTTAATGTGCCAAAGAGACCTTGCAACCATGTTTACACCTTGCCAAGTTTACCTAGGCCATGACCAGAATTTGTGGCAAAATGTGACAGACCATTTCAGCATCCAAAACCTTGTTTCTAGAGTACCAAATATGTCATGACATGATCCTAAACATTGCGTTTTCAAGCTCTCACCCTTATGACATGCAAAAAGAACATGTTGGTATAATCATGGAATGATGAAACCACTAACTTATGCAGCAAGACATAGCTTGTTTCTTCTCCCCATGCTACCTCGTCCTGATCAAAAGACAATAAAAATCCTGCCCTAACAAGATTTGGCTCGTGAGCTACACAGTCATGTGTCATTTTCATGACACTTTGACCATGGAAACAATTAGGGCTTCTGAGCTTAAAAACATTTCTTGTTGGGCATCAAAGGGATCAGAAACACAAGACAAGAAAAAAAACAAGAAAAAACTGAGAGAAAGACACCAAGAAACCTCCTTTTTTAGCAAGTCACATAATCACTTGTTTTTGGCAAAAGCTCCTCCACAGTCTTTGTTACTTACAAAAACTCAAAACAGCTTCCATAGATCTTCATCATACATTATAATAAACTCATTTCATCCACCAAAAGAGAACTGTAACCTCTTAATCATATTTTACCATTTTTATCCATCTTTGAATATCAACCATCGGGCTTGGAGAAGAAAGGAGTTTCTAAGCAAACCAACCATTCACCATTATTCTCTAGGAGCTAGAGAGGTTGAGCATCATCCCTTTGCACCTTTATAATCATCATTGAAGAGGCATTGGACCAGCTCCAAGAGGTAATATTTCTTTTCTTCCAAACTCCTCATGTTCACGTTAGCATTGCCTGATTTATGATTGAAGAATGTTCTCCTTATCATTTTCCTTGTTTTGAACCTTCACATGCCTTGTATAAACTGAGGACTTGAGGTTTTTCACTTGTTTTGAGTTTTGGTGTTGTACGGTTTGATTATATTTTATGATGTTTATGTTTACTTTTTGGTCTTAATATCGTCATATTATTGATCCTGGGGAAAAATACTTGAGGTTTGGCCTTTACCATTTTCATTCTCATGGCCAAATTATCAAGTTATGCTGAGTTATTTCATGTGAAGTTGTTGATGTTTTGGCACGAGAGAGAGAGAGAGAGAGAGAGAGAGAGAGAGAGAGAGAGAGAGTCTGAGAAGGATGATTGTTGAAGACGAAGCTGACAAAGATTGATCTTTTTGTTGAGTTGGCAATTTCATTTTGTTTTCAAATATATTAAATTGGGGTTGACTTATACAACGGATGTATAGCCACCCCAGTGGTAAAGGCAGGGTGCATTAGCCTTGAGAGTCGGGGGTTCGAATCCCCCTCGCCCCAGACTCTTTTGTTCCTGTTTTATTTTCCTGTTTTTGCTTTGTTTTACATATTTATTCTGTTTTAATCATAAAATTACTTGAATTGCACAGTGGTTATCTTGGCAAGACTTTGGATTGTGGGTAAGACAACACGGGTGCAAACCCTCCAAATATGTTTCCTTAATTTTTTATTCATGGTTTCCTCATTTTTCTTCACAACGTTAAACCATCATATCTTTGTGATCCAAAGGGCTTTTTAGTCCATTATTTTCGCTATGATCTCATTTTCATGTAAATTTTCTATTCTAAAATTAAAACTTCAAAAATGTATATTTTAAGGCATTTTTATGTGTTCAAACTTTGTGTGTCTTTTAAGGTTTTAAGATGCTCTCTTGTTTCTTTTGGTCATTATTTTGGTTTCCCTTGGTCAATTTGAATTGAATGAGTATCATTTGTATTTGGTAAGTAGCTTGGCTAGTGTGGTAAGGTTGTCCTCTTTGGTTTTTTACTTAAGGGACATGTCTTGTGTATGTCCACATATGATTGTACCTTGAGTTTCACTTGCCTCTTTGGTCTATTGTTTGATCTTTACGTTTGTTGTTGGACTCATATTTCAAGTTTGGATAGATAACATGCATGTCTATGTGCCTTCATGTGGAGCAACACCATGTTTATGTGTACTTAATTCATGATTTTCATTTTGACATGTCATTGTGCGCATGCCTGTGGATTTGTTTTGATGTGAGCTTTATTTATGTTTCTTGATGCCATGTTGATACATTTGAGATTTTTATGGTGACCTTTCTAATCTCCTTTGATTTCCATCATGTTGATTCCTTTGCTTTGATCATTTTGTTTTAGCATTGATATGCTTATAATGTTATTTGTGCATTTGATTGTTATCATTTCCCTTTGAGTTTTCTCTGCCATTGCTTGTTGCTACAAGTGGGTGCCTTCCTCATTTCTAAAGGAAAGATCTATGGATTTCTTTGTCATCTCCCTTATAAGATAGCCTAGTCTTCCCACCATATCTTATGACTTTGTTAGAGTCATCCTATTGGCCTTGTTAAAGCCACTTTACCTCTTAACCTAGCTTTAAGATTTAGAGTTGGTTAGTCCTGTGTAAGTACCATGGTTATGAGTACTTATTCTTCTCCTTTTGGTCTTGTTAGAGCCAATTAGTTTTGCAATTTAGAATTAGGTTTAGAGTTGGTAAACTCTATGTGACTATCATGGTTATGAGTACTCACTTTCCCCTTTGACTTTGGTTAAAGTCAACCCTAGTTAGGATTTTCAACTTAGACTTAGAGAGTTGGTTTACTCTATGTAAGTTCATGGTTATGAATACTTACTCCCCTCTGGAACCTTGATCGTTATCAAGAGTTTCTCAGCCCTAGTTAGTAGAACTACGGTTGCTCTGATTCCATCATAGTTAGGATACGTAGGCACGAGATGCGACTTCTTGGCGAGCATACTTAGGGTATATAACGTTAGGTCTTTACCATAGTACCCTTTCTTTAGGAAGCAAACTTTAACATAACATAAATACTAATAAGAGGTTCCTGTAGAGTACTACAGATGCTTAGGATGTTAACACCTTCCATAGGTATAACCAATCCTGGAACCTTAGATTATCTTAGTTGTGTTGTTATATAACGTAATTAGGGTTTTCTTCGATCTTTACCCTTTCCTTTGGATAAATCAAAGCTTGGTGGGGAACTTCATGATTTGTGATACAAGTTAATTAATAGCTTGATATCTGATTCTCACCGCAACAGAAATGGCAACTTCAATGGGGAAATATCCTCCCCTAAGAGGGTTAAGCCTACCTTGTTTGTATTTGTGTTATTTTATATGTTTTCTTGCTTGTATACATGTATATTTGTAAGTATCTGTATATATGTTTGTTGTGCTTGAGTTTTTTTGTGTGCAGGGTTGTTACCTTGAGTGGAGAGATAAGTCCTAACCCTGACTTGAGTGTACACCTATTATAGGATTATGGTATAATCAATAGTTAGTTGTTAGGAGTAGTCCTAACATGTCTAATATATGATAACAACACTCAGTGGAGGCCCCTTTGGGATTATTGATGTCTGATATGAGTAGTCGCATTGGCATTACTTTTTCCGACCTAGGAGTCCGTGAAGCTGAGGACCTTTAGTTACCTTTCACCCCTCTCTGCATTTAGGACATAATGCAGTGATTATCCAGGTGTAGATCTGTGATGGTTGTCATGTGATACTACACTTAGACGAGTTTACCTTGAGAATATTATTAGCCCACGAGTAGTCGTGTAAGTTGATAATATTCGAAAGATTTATTGATGACTCTGGGAATTTGTTAGAACCTGTTGTGCAAGAACATACCTATAATATGTACCTTTTGGAATGGGTAGACCATGACTCCATGCTTGTGATCTTCAAGCCTAGGCCCTCGTTTGCTTGTCTATATATATGTGAATCTGTGTATACATGTGTTTTTGCATTGCATTCCATCCTCGCATACATCGTCACCATTTGGTTTCAAGGAACTCATTTGTGTTTCCTTTGCAAAAATCTTAAGTATCATGGATATTGGGAAGAGGAACACTAAGAAGTTCAATTTCAAGAAACTCAAGTTGACAGAACTGACAAATTTAGGAGACTCAGTGACATCTCTTGATGATTTCAAAAAACGTCATGAAAGATTGTTGAGTATTGTCAAGACCAGGATGGAAGAGGGAGTTCTTCATACTCTTGTGCAATTTTATGACCCCTATATCATTGCTTTACCTTCCCCGACTATCAGCTAGTCCCAACTTTGGAAGAGTATTCTTATTGGGTTGGCCTACCAATATTAGATAAGGATCCTTTCAGTGGTTTAGAGAAGGTTCCATCACCTAAGGATATTGCATATGCCATTCACTTGGAGATGTCTGAAGTCAGAGACAACCTTACTACGAAGGGAGGGATCAAAGGCTTGCCCTCTAAGTTCTTGATAGAGAAATCTTTCTTCTTGGCTAAGATGAACAGTTTGAATGCCTTCAAAGATACCCTTGCACTACTTATCTATGGGTTAATTATGTTCCCTATTGTTGAAGAGTTTGTGAACGTCAACATCATTCGATTTTTCTAAGTAGAAACCTTGTGCCTACATTGCTTGGTGACACTTATCACTATATTCATCATAGGAACCTTAAGGGATGTGGGACCATTCTGTGTTGTGCTCCTCTGCTTTATAAGTGGTTTATTTCGCACTTACCTTAGATCAAGCTTTTTAAAGGAAATCCAAATAAGCTTCGATGGTCTCAAAGACTCATGTCTCTTGCTCATACAAATGTACATTGGTATGATCCAGCCTACGACAAAAGGATTTATCATTGGTAGTTGTGGTTATTTTCCTAATGTACCTCTTCTTGGTATCCGAGGGGGAGTTAACTATAACCCTATTCTGGCAAGGCGTCAGTTTGGGTTGCCTATGAAGGAAAAGCCTAACAATATCATGTTGTCTAGTTTCTTTTATCTTAATGAGGAGGCTAAGGAAGAAACTAAGGATCAAGTTTTACGTGCTTGGGGAACAATTCACAAGAGGACTAAGAATGATTTGGGAAAGAAGAATTGTGTAGCTTTTGAGCCTTTCATCCAGTGGGTTCAATCTCGAGCTCGTGACCTGAAGATGCCATACCTCCTCGAAAAGCCTTCATAACCCGTTGTGGCATCGTCATCAGTCATTCCTATTGAACGTATGGAGGAATACCAAGAAACGTTAACAAGGATGAAGCTAGAGCGAGACACATCGGAAGGAAAGTACCATGTTATTTATGTTGAGCAAATGGAGATGAAGAAATAGTTGAAGGATGACTTAATTGAGCTACTCGAGAGGCGTGCTATACAGAGGCATGTTGTGCAAGGAAATTTATTTTTCTCTAGCACACAGCCAATTCTTAGTACTCATGAGTATTCAGATGTTCCTCCTACATCTGGTGCTTGGAAATGGATTGTTGACAAGCTTGTGTTTGATAACACTGAGTTGAATAAGCTGAAGAGGATGCATGGGATATGACCTTTTAGATAGGATCTTTGGCTACCTTTTGGGCTTATTGGTTTCCTTTTGTATTTCGAGTTTCTTGTTTTGAACTTCAAAGTTGTAACTCTTCCTATTATTAATGAACTAAAGTTTCATTTAAAAAGTGTTTCTCGTTGCAATTTACATCTTGAGTTCCTTAAAACCAATTGCATTCATATTTTTCTAACCATTCAAGGAACTGGAATTTGTTTTGCAGACATTATAGAATGGATTCTGGAAGGAGGGTAGCTTCAAAATATACATTCCAAAGTCCAAAATTGGAAAATAAGAGGAAGCTGGGAGGCCTAGTAGAAGATCCTTTAACATTCAGAGACAAGTATGGAAGTGTGTTGTCATTGCTAAGACTTCAAGTGGATGAAGAGATGCTGATAGCGCTCGTACAGTTCTACGATCCAATCTATCATTGCTTCATGTTCCCAGATTACCAACTGCTGCCAACATTGGAGGAATACTCCACGCTGATGGAATTAGGTTCCTAAACCATTTTTTCGAAGAGAAGAGACTCCAAGTGAGAAAGTTATTGTAAAGGCTACGCATTTAGAGCTGACTGAGGTACAATCTCACTTGACTGTCAAAGGAGGTTTCTATGGATTACCAACTATGTTCTTATTTGAAAAAGCTCAGTACTATGTTGAGTCAAAGAATTCTAAAGCATTCGAGGCCATCTTGGCATTTTTAATCTCTGGGCTCTTCTTATTGATGACTGTTGATGACTTTGTTAACGAGAGTGCAATCAACCTCTTCTTAATCAATAATCTTGTTCCCACCTTGTTGGCTGACGTATATTTTTTCATTCATTTGAAGAACTATCATGGAGAAGGCCGAATTGTATGTTGCACCACTCTTCTTTACAAGTGGTTTATTTCGCACTTGCCAAGGTTACCATTGATTTGGGATATGCAGAGCGGAATCTCATGGACATAAAGGATTTTATCACTCAAGCACTCAGAAATCAAGTGGTATGATCCTATGTATGGAGGAGTTGTCATAATCCATAGCTGCAGAGATTTCTCTAATGTGCCTCTTCTTGGCACCAGGGGATGTATCAGCTACAATCCTATTTTAGCTCGTCGCCGGCTTGGGTACCCGATGAAGGACGGGCCTGGACCAGTCTTTTTGACGAGTATTTTCTTTGAAGAAGGGAAAAATTCAGTTCTAAAAGCTCAAATTATGTACGCATGGCATCATATTTGCACAAAGGGGATGCCCGCTTTAGGATACCCTAACTGCTCTGTCTCAGAATCTTACCTACTATGGGTTAAGAAGAGAGCTTTGAAGATGTTTTACACCCGCTTTGAGAAAATTCCTGTAACTCTAAAAAATCCTACTTCTGTTGGGGAATTGAGAGATGCTTTGGCTAAAGCTGAAAAGGAAGAGGAAGCTTGGAGAGATAAGTACTTCATGGCTATGCAAGAAAATGAAGAACTTCAGAAACTACTCTGTTAGGATAAAGGGGGAAATTGGCAAGAAGGGCCCTTTCCTTAGAAGGATTAAGACCTTAGTTTCCATGTTTTTACCGTTTGATCTGTATTAAGTTTTGTACTTTGGCTCCGAATGTGTGTTGTTTATTTTAGAAGACTCTCAGTCGTTGATTTATGAAGATATTGTGCTACTTTTTGATTTATTCTCCATTATTATAATATTTGTAAACATTTCTTTGGGTTCCTTGAATGTTTGGTTTTGCATTTTTCATTTGCATTCATAAGCATTGCATATGCATATGTTGTTCAGTGGCTCATCTCGTTGTCTTATCTTCATCCGATCACACTAAGTTCCCGACACCAGTACAACACACGAGCCCAAGCTCGTCAAAGGATAGTTGAACAAAATTTGGAATCAGACAGTAAATAATGAACTTAAAGATCTACGTGGAAGTGTGGGGCAGATTATGGAGGTCCTGTAGGTCATTAATGCAAAAATAGACACTCAAGCTACTGTGGTTTCTGAAGTTACCAATATAGCTTTGGAGCCAACTCCAACAGTAGTCACTGCTACAAATGTACCACTGTATGGGTTATCTCATGGTTTTGTACCTCCACCTCTTAAGTGCCAGTTAATCAATGTCGCAGTGAGAATTGGATATCAAGATATTGATTAACTTGAATCGCAAATCATTATTCACCACCGATCTTTAATTTATCCAAGGGAAAGGAAAAAGAGCGAATAACCCAAAATATGCAATGAAATACAAAGCAAAAGAAAATCTAAGGTTCGGGGGTTGGTTATACTAAGGGAAGGTGCTAACATCCTAAGTATTTGTAGTACTATACAGGAACCTCTTGTTTTATTCGTGTTATTGTTGTTTACTAAGGGTGAACCTAGGGGTTTATTTCTAAGTATGCTCGCCAAGAAGTCACATCTTGTGCCTATGGTCAAGGTTCCAAGGGGGATAGGTAAGTGTCTATGGCAAAACACTTACATAGAGTTAAGAAACCCTAAACCTAAGGTTAGGTTGAAAGGGAGGTAAGTGTTTTTTATTAAGGTTTCTGAAACAGATTAAAAATATTATTAAAGTATTTTTGTATTTTTGAGAAAAGAAAGAGATTTTAGTTTTAAAAAAATACTCGATAAAAGATCGAGGTTTGAATTTGCGTGATGGCGATTGCAAAAGCAACTGACTTATGAGAGAAGTAACCACTTGACGTTGGATCAAGGGTTTGAGAAAAAGTTAGGTCAATTCCTAGTCCCTAAGGATACTCATAATAAACGAAACCACAACTAAAGAAAAGGTGCAAGTGTGTGCATGAGGTTGATGGCGATGCTAAAAAGCAGTCGACTTACAAGTTAGAGTATGGCTTGATATATGAATCAATAATGCTTGGGTTGATTGATCAATTGGTGTCGACCAATGGTTTTGAAAAGGGAACTTGGTGTTGACCAAATTCTTTGATTTTTTGAAAGATTGATTTTATATTTTTTATTACTTTTCTATCTAAAGAAATAAAGGCGGAAAAACAAATAACTATTACACACGAGGCTGAGGGATACATTTTGTCAATGGGAAGTAAGAAAATGACTAAAATACAAAACAGTCAAACAAGTAAATACAGGACTGAAACCGATCGAAATTGAAGAGCAACTGAATTTAGCTCTGAAGCTAACTTAGAGTGGATTCATAACTAAACGAATATAAATATATGTTATAATTAGTAAAAGAGAGATATATATTAACTTTAAAAAAGAAGAATATATATATATATATATATATATATATATATATATATATATATATATATATATATATATATATATATATATATATATATATATATATATATATATATATATATATATATATATATATATATATATATATATATATATATATATATATATATATATATATATATATATATATATATGTTATAACTAAATTAAGAAAAAGTATAATTATGTTAAAAACAAAAAAAATGTTGAAGTTAAAAGAGTGTGTACATGCCGTAATTTATAAAAATGATTATGCTGTAACTAAACGAATATAAATATATGTTATAATTAGTAAAATATATATATATTAACTTTAAAAAAGAAGTATATATATTATAACTAAATTAAGAAAATGTATAATTATGTTAAAAACAAAAAAAAAAACGTTAATGTTAAAAGAGTGTGTGTGTGTGTGTGTGTGTGTATACACACACACATATATATTTTAAACTTAAAACAAGGGTAAATATATCTTTAAAAAAATTAAATTTTGATCATATTTATATACATAGGAAACATAAACAAATATATATTGTACGTACTATGTAATTCCGACATATGCATAAGAATCACAAACAAATATATAGAGTGTAAATTGAATATGTATATAAGAAACACAAACGATAAAGTGACAATATAAAATAGCAATCAAAACTACACATAAGAAAATCAAACAAAAATAAAAAGTATAATGATACACATAATATACATGAAGAATGAAGAACAACAATAGATTTGAAAAAGAAAAAAAATATTGATGCTCCTATATTTTAGATCTCCATTTTCTCTCATATGCTGCTAGTGCTGGTCCTTTTTTTTCTTGGGTGTTGGTCTCTTGCCCTCTTTTATAGACATTTTGAATCTTGATATTGAGATGTTGATTTGGAAGGAATTCAAATTTGTCTGGAACATGTTTGTGATTTTGAAAACTTTCCTCTTTAATTCAAACATGTTTGAATTATGTTTAACATTTGTTTTGGAATGAATCTTGAATTGGTCTTGAGATTTTATTTTAATTTTTATTTATTTATTTAATGCATAAATTAAATATTTAAATATAAAAAAATATTTATTAAAATATTCCTATATAAAAAAATGAAAATAGGAATTAAATAATGGAAAAATTATGTTTTTATCATTTTTTTAATGAAAACACAGAAAAAAGGAAAATAAATACAAAAAGTAATACAATAGTGCCGCTACTGCGAAAAAGGAGCCGGCGGAAGACAGAAGAGTCGCCACCATGCGTTATTTATCCCAAAGAGAGGGAAAAGGAAATGATCAGAGAAAACCTACGAAAAAGGGAAAAGACAGGTCATCGCAACCAAATCTTGGGTTCGGGAGTCGGTTACGCAAGGGGAATGTATGAGCACCCCTCACGTTCGTTGTACTCAATGGGATCCACGCTTGTTATCAATATAAAAAGGGTGTTAACCTATCTAAGCTACAGGCTCACAGGGACAAAAGAAAAGAAAAGAGACTCGATAGAGCATCACCGCTCTATACCAACGTATTCCCTCGTGAAATAGGAAAGTCAGAGTCAACATAGTTCGGAAAACTACGGGTAAAGGTGGGGAAGGTTGCTCGCCAAGACATCGTCATCTTGTGCCTACGTATCCTCATCTGGTATGAGAAATTAGAGCAAACGTAGTTCGGGCTTACATGACCACAGATTGGTTCAAGTGTTTTAATTGAGTAGGGTTAAACCTTCGTTCCAACAGTTAGGTGTATTGCTGCTCGACCATTGGAGACTTAGGCGTTGCCTGTTTGCGGTAGAACCAAGAGTTAACACACTCTTTCTGAAAATGGTTTTCAATTAATCCCGAAGGATAAAAAGGTTTGATGTTTTCGTTTTAGTGTTTTTTAAACAAGAAGTGCATTGAATTGGGTTTGTAACTCATGTTGCACTAAAGACTATGACTTGAGAGCGAATGCGTCGCATATCGCCCAAAGGGCATACACTAAACACTCTAGACAGTTGAGAGGAGCCCCCCCCCCTCCCCCCAAACATCATTCCTCAAGTACTTAAGGCTCGTAGCGTATAACACATGTTATCCTTTAATAAATGTTTTTAATTGTTTAGGAGATGAGAAGAGAAAGACACAGACTAAGGGGAAAACTGGACCCTAATGTTGTCATACACAATTCTCCTAAAGTTGGGATGAAAGGGTAGAAACTATCCTAATGTTATCATGCATAGGATGGAACACCTAATATCTCTCCTACTCCCATCTTAAACAGAGGGACTAGGAATCCTAAGGGGATCATGGCAAAAGGCCAAGTAAACAACAGATAATTCACTCACAGATGAAATGAAAAAAAGAAAAGTAATTGACTTAAACAAGTCAAAGAACAATGCAAACAAGAGATGAGAGATGCAAGACTCAAAAGATGCAACAAAGATGAAGCAAAAGGTTCAAAAAAAAGGACTTAGACAAGTCAAAAGGAATGAGATGAAATGGGAGAAGTTACAACTCCTACAACCATTCAAACATCAATCACTAAGGGAGAATGATATTATCCTAAGATGCACACATAAAGAAAAGAGGGAGGAAAAAGTGTAGGGCAGCCACCACCACAAGCACATCTCAACAATACAGTTCTTAAGACTCAAACAAAACAAGATAAACAAACAATGCAAAACAAAACACCAATGTTCATGACAAACTTAAAGTGTATACAATGCACCAAATTATCATGAACAAGTGTCTAAACCACAAGCGGGGAAGAAGTGAATCACAATGGAAATGATCCAAATTCAAACACAAAACAAGAGGCAAAGCACAAGCAAGAACATGGAAAGTGAAAGAACTAAAGTTCTAACAATCTCAACACTTTAAGACAAGTGGAGAAACATGCTTCAAAGGATAGCTTATGATGCAAGAAACACACTCAAATGGCCTATGACAAGATGAAACAGCACCTCAAGTATGTTAATATGAACCAACAAAGCTCAAAAGCTGCATATGGGATCACTCATGACCATATCCCAAAGTTTTAGGTCAAACTAGTGTGTGTAACACTCCACAAAAGTGACTTGACTTGCAAGATTCACCAAAAATAGGAGGAAAGCTCAATAAATGCTAAGTAAAATGTTCAAACAAGCTTGATCAATCTAGAAACAGCATGCAAAACCTCATGAGCAAAATCAACTCAAGGCACCATCAAATGAATCCAAGAAGGAATGATGTTCCACCTTATTGAGTACATGTCAAGGGCCATGAAAAACCAATTCAAAGTCAATTGTAAAAAAGTCAATCATGGACAAAAACCACCCTCAAAGAAGCCTCAATCCCTCACCTAAGTGAGGGAGAAGCCATGGTCATAGGGGATCAAATTTAGAGTCCAAATGAACAAGATCAAAATAGGGTATACACCATAAAACCCTTGACTTTGAAAAATTCAAATAAAATAATAAAATAAATGAAAAATAAAAATATGAAAAATTAAATAACATGCTAATATGCAAGGAAAATATTTTTTGGAATTTTTGAAGTTAAAGAACTAGTTTAAAATAATTAAAAGCAAACAAATAAAAATAAGAAAATAAAAGGAAATAAAAAAACAAGGAGGGGTGAGTTAGCAAATTAGAATTGAACTAAACTCAGGTGTAATGCGCTTGGGCCCCAAAATAAGGGTGTTTGAATAGCAAGCTGCGCAAGGCCCATTACCCAAATCTGAAGCCAAGGTGGATTCATTAAATGACGTGGCGCTGAGTCAAGCATGCTGGCAAATGAAATTAAAACAACTCAACTCATTTAAATATAAAAGGATGGCGTCAAGGCCATGTCACCCATCCCTGACCTTCAGACGCCGGAACCCTAGTTTCGGTCGTCTTCTCCGGCGAGAGGCCACCGGAGCAAGGTCAACTATGCCCAGAAATGGAAAAACAAGGTATCCTCCCACTCAAAATTTCATGAGGAATCCAAATCCAGGCTTACTTTTAACAAAAAAATGTCATTTTTATGGTGTTTCGAAGGAAAACAATTGAGGTAGCAAAAATGAAAACTCCATAAAAACCAGCCAAATTAATATGCAAACAATGCCTACATAAGTAGGACTTCAAATGTACTCAATATGTCCCTATATTGTGCCTAAAAAGATGGGAAAAGTTTGAGAAAGTACCTAGTGGAGAATGGTCCACTGCCTCTTCTATGCATGCTGAAACTTCACCAAGAGGTGCAAAACAAATCCTTATGGCTTGAGAGAGATGAAGGTGTGCTTAAATGACCTTGAAAGCTCCTTAATCCTTCCAAACAATTTTGAACAGTTGAGGATCAATGTGCACACAACTGGTTTCTTTTGCTAACAGATGGAAGAGAATGTTATGGTGATGATGGTTTGAGAAAGATTGTGTTGAATGGCTCAATATGGAGTGAGTTTCGAAGGAATTTTCAGAGGATGCACAAAATATTAAGTTCTAAAATTGGCTCAAATGATGGATCTCCTCATCTAGGGTTTTTCCTTTAGCTTATATATGATGTAAAAATGAACTTTGGAGGTTTAACTGTGGTAACAATTGAAGGGAGCAGATGTGGTGATTTCATGGAAAATTTGGATCAATGGTGGATAATGGAGCATGCACGAGTTTCTTACATATAAGGCTGCTTTTACTTTAGTGGAGAGAAAGGGCAGAGGGAATGTACAATGGCCAGAGCAAGGGCTGCTTGTCCTTTCTTTCTTTGGCAAGGATTGTTAAAATCTCTTCGTTAGGGTACATGACATGTTGGGCTTGTTTTGGCAATGTTTGGAGTGTACCATTTGCTATTTCATGCGCATGAAATGGGAGTGAAACAAATGATGCAAGGATGATAAGTAACAGATGCCAAATGACCTATGAATCATGCCTTGAAACAATGTCCAAACCACCATCTTTGAACCCTGGTATCTTGATGCACAAAGCTCATCTTGATTGGAACCCAGGCTCTAATTAAAGATTGCATGGCAAGGAACAACTTCGATGTTGGTAAAAGTTTGATTTACGACTTGGAGGACCATGGAAATTGAAGTTGAAGGTCATGACATACAAACTGCCTTGGGATAACTTAGAAAAAAATTCTAAGTTATGAGTTTGAACCACTTGAAACCCTAACTTTGGGCATTCATATTTTGAGCTTCAAACATCACATGAGGGACTTCTAGTAATGGATAGAAAGCTTGGAACAAGATCTGCAACTCTCATGTGGGAAAAAATTCCATTTTACAACAAGAGCTTGATGAAAATTGGCTTGGAAAGTTGGTCCAAAAATCTGTCCAAACTTGCTAAATTTGAGATCATTGAAAACCCTAACTTTGAACCACCATAACTTGAGCTTCAAGCATCATATGATGATGAATTGGTACTCAAAAGAAAGCTCAGAATATGAGGAACACGTTTGATGTTGGAAAAACGTTCATTTGAAACGTTGATCATGAGGAAAAATGGCTTGGAAAGTGGCTAGTTCACACATGAAACTTTCCATAAATGGAAAGGTTTTAAAACCCTAATTTCCCCAAAATGGCAAATTTCAACACTTCTTGATTTTTCATGATTCCCTTGACATTTCTTGGTCAAATTTCACCCATTGGTCATATTGAACTTTAGGAATATGATTTTGACCTCAAAAAGTCAATAGTTGACTTTTTCTATGCACAGTTGACTTTCCCCCCAAATCTCCTGATTTGCAATTGACTGACCAATTGAAGCTCTTCTGATTGAAAATGATGATCAATCTTCTACTTCCAAACACCTTGGGACATATGAATGACCATGGAAAAAAGTTTTACTCCAAATACAATTCTTGACTAATTATATGTGAAACCCTAATTTCATGCCCTTTGTCTAGGACCTTTGTAGATGAATTGAATGACCATTCCCACTCCACAATAGCCTTTAAGGTACTCAACAAATCTCTATCCCATGCTTACACCAATGATAAGACCTCTACCAATGCCTTTGCTTGATCTTGAAGCCAATAAGACTCTCTTCTTGGATGGCACACAAACAATCACTTGATCCCTGTAAGAACAATGCTATGCAAATGCAAGATGCTATAATGCAATGAAACACAAGCCAAATACAAGAAAAGAGGTTGGTAAAATTTTGGGGTACAACAGCTGCCCCTATTCAAACGACTTGGACCTGAAGGGAATAAAAGCAAACGACTTTTAAACATTCAAGGTAAAAGACGATTGAATACCAAAGAATCCAGAAATTTGCCAACCGCAAAAAGAAAAAGTAATTGAATAAATTGTGTTAGGGAGAGACAAAGATAAGATGGACGCATCCATCAAAGATCACAATCTGCCGGGGTCTAGATACCTCACGGGAAAGAGGAAATTTTATAATCTATCATGGTCTAGATACCACATAGGCAAGATAAACCATCATCCAAGGTATGGATACCACACAGGCTCATGAAAGAAACAGTGTAAGCTAGGGTATGGGTACCGCTCGAGTTTAAAGGTATAAAATGATGTTAACCAGGGTCTAGATACCACACGGGTTAAAGTAAACATCATGGTCTGTCGGGGTCTGGATACCGCACAGGCAAAACAAATCAATGGCCAGGGCCTGGATAACGCACGAGCTAAAGAGATAAACCGGTGGAAGCCGGGGTCTGGATACCACACGGGCTTGGGCCAATAAAACTGGTGAAAGCCGGGGTCCGGATACCGCACGTGCTAAAGAGATAAACCGATGGAAGTCGGGGTCTGGATACCACACAGGCTTGAGCCAATAAAAACTAGTGAAAGTCGGGTCTGGATATAGCACGGGCTAAGGAGACAAATCGGTGGAAGTCGGGGGCTGGGTACCACACGGGCTTGAGCCAATAAAAACCGGTGAAAGCCGAGGTATGGATACCGCACGGGCTAAGGAGATAAACCAGTGGAAGCCGGGGTCTGGATACCACACGGGCTTGAGCCAATAAAAACTGGCGAGAGAGGGGGTCTGGATACCGCACGGGCTAAAAAGATAAACCAGTGGAAGCCGGGGTCTGGATACCACACGGGCTTGAGCCAATAAAACCGGTGAAAGTCAGGGTCTGGATACCGCACGGGATAAAGAGATAAACCGGTGGAATCCGGGGTCTGGATACCACACGGGCTTGAGCCAATAAAACTGGTGAAAGCTGGGGTCTGGATACCGCACGGGCTAAGGAGAACATCATAAATTGTCGGGGTCTAGATACCATACGGGCGAGAAGATACATTGGTGGAGGCCGGGGTCTGGATACCGCACATGCTTTGAGAAATGGATCGACGAGAGCGGGGGTCTGGATACTGCACGGGCTTGCTGAAACAAACATCAACTGGGGTCTTGATACCGCACAAGTTGGTTAAACAAAACGGGAATGAGCCGGGGTCTGGATACCACACGGGCTCGCTGGGATGGAACGGAAGAATCTGGGGTCTGGATCCCGCACAGGCTAACTGAAATGAACCGGAGGAAGCCGGGGTCTGGATACCACACTGGCTTGCTAAAATAACCTAAAGAAGTCGGGGTATGGATACCGCACGGGCTTACTGAAATAACATTGACTGCTGCAGATACACCTGAAAACAAAAGGTAACAACCTAGCTTATGTCTCAGATGCACATGTTTGAATATGGCGTAATGCTCCATACGAAATGGAAATGCTACGCATTTGGGAGGATGCTATGCACGATGCAAATGCAAAGGAACCACCTCGGCAAAATAAATGTTGAGGAGAGGAAACCAACTCCGCTGGGGATATTCTAGACATGCCTAGCATAAATGGACTCATGCTGGGGAAAACAAGCCCTGGATGGCCTCTGAGAAAACTTCTGGGTAAAAACTGCCTAGCTAAGAGCAAATCCACTCAACTGGGGATCAAATCAAACTTCGCTGAGGAAAACGCCCTGGATGGCCTACCAAAATACAAATCTTCTGGGGAAACAAACAACTCGGTTGGAGACAACAACTCCACTCTACCGGGGAAATCAGCCCTGGATGGCCTGCCAGAATATAACATTCCGGGGAACAGACAACACCGATGGGGAAACACAGCAGACTGTTGAGGAATAGCTCCATTCTGCCGGAGATTCCACTCTTCTGGAGATTGAATCCACTATCTGCTAGGGATAAGATTTACTGGGAGATTATTATGCACTCTCTCTATTGAGGATGGAGAAACACAATCTCTGAGTTGGTCCCACTCTGCGGGGAAGCAAACTACTCTGTCGACTTGGTTGGGGATTAGGAAATGAGGGAATCAGCATCGACCTCTGCTTGGGGAAATGATCAATAAACTCAATAATACTAGACTCCGCCTGGAAAATGAATCAATGGCCTAGACTCTGAGGGGAAAGGTGTCAAAGAATTAGACTTTGTGGGTGCAACAACACTGCACTTGTCCCACTGCTAGGAATCCCACACCTACTTATTGGGGATGGCTATACTCTACTGGAGACATCAATCTTGATCTGCTGAGGACAACCTTAACTACATGAAATTCCAAACTGCTAGGGAAGGAAAATAATCTTAGCCTGCACACCTTCTTTAGGTGGGGTACTTCTGGAAAAGTCTCGAGGATGAGAGTCCTGCAAATGACAAATAAACAAATATGTTTTGTGTAGCAGGCACCATCTTAATCATCACTTGTGACATTATTCAAGCAAAAACATTGTTTCGATTATAGTTGGCAGACCCCACAAGTTTATGTATGCAAACAAAACGGTAAAAGCTGAGATGGTTTATATTTTTTTTCTTTTTTTATCCCTAACTTTTGCCCGAACCCATCTTTTTATGGTTTGCCGGGATGCCCCATTTTTTCCTGGATTCTCTTTTTTTCTTTCCAACGGGTCTATTTTAAGAAAATTATCTTTTAACTGCCTATGCGTTCACAGGGGACATGAAATCTTCACCGTCCATGGTTGACAGTAGTAAGGCTCCTCCGGGGAAGACTTTCCTTACGACATATGGACCTTCGTAATTGGGAGTCTATTTGCCTCTGTGATCTGTCTGTGGTGGGAGGATCCGCTTCAATACCAAGTCACCTGCCTGAAAGCTCTGAGGATGCATCTTTTTATGAAAAGATTTCTTCATTCTGCTCTGATACAGACGACCGTATGCAATGGACGCCAACCTTTTCTCATCCATCAAGCTGAGCTGATTCAATATGTTCCTCACCCACTCTGCCTCATCCAATTTAACATCGACCAGAACTCTTAAAGAAGGAATCTCGACTTCCAATGGCAAGAAGACTTCTATACCATACACCAGTGAGAAAGGAGTTGCCCCAGTTGAAGTACGCACCGATGTGTGATATCCATGTAATGCGAAGGGCAACATCTTGTGCCAATCTTTATAGGTCACAACCATCTTCTGCACTATCTTCTTTATGTTCTTATTGGCTTCCTCAATAGCGTCATTCATCTTCGGACGATAGGGAGAAGAATTGTGATGCTCAATTTTGAAACTCTGACACAGTTCCTTCATCATCTTCTTATTCAAAATCGAACCATTATCAGTAATGATTCTCTTAGGAACTCCATAACGACAAATGATGTCTCTTTTGATGAATCGGGCTACAACATGCTTGGTGACATTGGCATAGGAAGCTACTTCGACCCACTTAGTGAAATAGTCGGTTGCCACTAAGATAAAGCGATGTCCATTGGATGTGGTCGGCTCGATCTTTCCAATCATATCAATTCCCCATATGGAGAAGGGCCATGGAGACGCTATAACATTCAAAGGATTCGGCGGCACATGAATCTTGTCGGCATAAATCTGGAATTTATGACATTTCTTTGCATACTTGAAGCAATCAGACTCCATAGTTAACTAATAATACCCTGCCCTCAATAGCTTTCGAGACATGGCATGCCCGCCTGCATGTGTACCAAAGGCACCTTCGTGGACCTCTTCCATAAGCAAACTTGTTTCTTTTTTGTCCACGCATCTTAGCAGCACTAGGTCAAAATTCCTCCGGTAGAGTACACCATCTTGGTTCAGATAGAAATTACCAAATAACCTCCTCAAGGTCTTCTTATCCCGGCTCGACGCCCCAGGCGGATATTCTTGGTTCTTGAGAATGTTCTGGATATCGTAATACCATGGTTTACCATCAGAAGCTTCTTCTATTACGAAAACGAATGCTGGCCTATCAAGGCGCGAGATGACAATTCTCGGAGCATCGTTCCAAAAGTTCAATTTATACATTAAGGATAATGTGGCCAAGGCATCTGCCATCTGATTTTCTGCTCTCGGCACGTGGTGAAACTCTACCCAATCAAAGAAAGGTAGCAACCTTCTTGCATAGTTCATATAAGGGATCAGATTAGGCTGACGGGTCTCCCACTCTCCCTTGATCTGATTGACCACCAAAGCTGAATCAATTTCTTCCTCAATACCCATGATACATGCTTCATATTTGGCTTCGTTGTTGGTGCACGGAAATGTTAACCTGGCAGAAAATGGTATGTGAGAACCATGGGAAGTTGTAATGATTGCCTCAATTCCACTACCGTAGGAGTTAACAGCACCGTCAAAGACCAATTTCCACTGGGAGCCTTTCTCTGGACCTTTCTCGGGTAATGGATCGTCGCAATCTTTCACCTTCAAGAACATGATATCCTCATCGGGAAATTCAAACTTCATTGGCTGATAGTCGTGATTGGTTGCTCTGCGAGATATTCTGACAGAACACTCCCTTTAATGGCCCTTTGGGAAACGTATAGAATGTCGTATTCTGTCAAAACCATCTTCCACCTGGCAATCCTTCCCGAAAGTGCTTGCTTCTCAAACACGTACTTAATCTGAACCATCTTCGAAATTAACATGGTTGTATGGTTTAGCATGTATTGCCTTAGGCGTTTGGCGGCCCAAGCAAGTGCGCAACAAGTCTTTTCTAGCATTGAGTATCTGGACTCACAGTCTGTGAACTTTTTACTCAAGTAGTAAATTGCATGCTCTTTTCTTCCCGTCTCGTCATGTTGACCGAGAACACAACCCATGGAATTCTCAAAAACCGTTAAGTACATCATCAACGGTCTTCCAGCCACTAGGGGAATCAGTATTAGAGGTTCCTCCAAATACTTTTTTATTTTCTCGAATGCCCTCTGGCAATTTTCATTCCATACGACCGCCTGATCTTTCTTCAACAGTTTAAACATTGGTTCACAAGTGGCTATGAGGTGAGATATGAACCTTGCAATGTAATTCAATCTACCCAGGAAGCCATGAACCTCTTTCTTCGTCTTCAGCGCTGTCATTTCTTGAATTGCTTTTATCTTCGCAGGATCGACCTCAATTCCTTTTTCACTGACAATGAACCCCAACGGCTTTCTTGACCGCACACCAAAAGTGCACTTGTTCGGATTCAGCCTTAGTTTGAACTTCCTTAACCTCTCAAACAGCTTCAGAAGATTCACCAGATTTTCCTCCTTTGTTTGTGACTTCGCAATCATATCATCAACATAGACCTCGATCTCATGATGAATCATGTCGTGAAAGAGAGTCATCATAACCCGCTGATAGGTTTCCCCTGCGTTCTTCAACCTAAAAGGCATCACCTTATAGAAAAATGTTCCCCACGATGTGATAAACGTTGTTTCCTCCATGTCCTCCGGTGCCATCTTGATCTGATTGTATCCGGAGAAACCGTCCATGAAAGAGAACAATGAATACTACGCAGTATTATCAACAAGTACGTCGATGTGAGGGAGCGGGAAATCGTGTTTCGGACTCGCTCTGTTTAGATCACGGTAATCTACACACATTCGTACCTTACCATCTTTCTTAGGTACATGCACAATTTTAGCGATCCACGGAGGGTAATTCGTTACGGCAAGAAACCCGACGTCCAACTATCTCTGGACTTCTTCTTTGAGCTTTACCGCCATATCCGGTCTGGTTTTTCTTAACTTCTGCTTGACAGGTGGGCACTCTTCTCGAAGAGGCAAGCGATGGACTACAATATCTGTATCGAGCCCGGGCATATCCTCATACGAACAAGCAAAGACATCTTTGTACTCTTGGAGTAGTTCTACCAATCTTTGTTTGACGTCATCCTCTAATGCAGCCCTCATTCTGCCTCGGTACCTAGGTTGACGACTTCAATTTCTTCTTGGTGAGGCAGAATGACCTTCTCCTCTTGTCTTAATAACCTAGCGAGCTCTTCAGGCAGGTCTTCGTCTTCTTTGATCTCTTCTTTCGCTTGAAAGATCGGATTATCAAAGTCATACCGAGTCATAGACGAGTCTGAGTCGGTGGCATCTGTATTGTGAAACCTGCAATGATGATGATTTAATGCTTAAATGATATGCAAACAAACACAAACCATATTTCCATTTTATTGTTAAAATAAAAATAAGAAAAAACAAGGATCACAAAAATTTTGATGCAAAGACGCCTTTTTGATTAATGATTAAAATTGTTGTTCAGACATAAACGATAAGGCCCTACAAATAAAAACCACTATGTTCCGGGCAGAACATAGGCAGTATATAATCAAAACAAAGCAATTACTCTTCATGAGTCACTGAGATAACTTCTTCGATGGTCCAGTTGTTCAAGCTCTGGCTAGGAATACATGGCTGGATCCATGCATCCATATCACAGTCACTGTCAGCTTCCTCGTCGGATACGACATTGATTTGCTCAAATATTACCCTACCGCTTGTGAATTGGACTGGCCCCTTGTAGCGCGGAGCGCTCTTTGAAGAAGATGAAAACGGGATGTATGGGGACGCTCACAACTTACCTCCACCCTTGGGCTGATCCAGACTCCACCACGGCTTGTGCTTCCTTGTAGGATGACATAGCAACCTCTGGCACTCTACCCTCAACTGGCACCTTCTCCATGAGCTGGATGGTCTCAAAAGCTTGGCACAGCATTTCATGAGTTTCCCCATCTACCTCCACATACTTAAACGAGGACAGATGGCTCACCATGATATCTTTTTCACCGCAAATGGTGGCAATGTTGCCATCCACCATGTATTTCAGTTTCTGGTGTAGGGTTGACGTCACGGCTCCCGCCGAATGTATCCAAGGTCGTCCCAATAGACAGTTATATGCCGGCTGGATATCCATTATGTAAAAAACGACATCAAATACTTCTGGACCAACCTGGATCAGAAGAGTCAATTATCCAAATACAGACCTTTTTGTCCCATCAAAAGACCGCACAACCAAATCGCTTGGGGTGCACATTATTCCTTGGGAGTCTAGCTTCACTAAAGCTTTCTTGGGTAACACATTTAGTGAAGACCCAGTGTCTACCAGCACATGCGACAGTACAGCCCCTCTGCATTCAATGGAGATATGCAGTGCGTGATTATGGTCCCTTCCTTTAGGGGTTAAATCAAGATCAGTAAACGCTAGCCCATTCCCAACGTTGAGATGTGCCACCACTCCTTCAAGTTGATTCACAAAGATTTCCTGCAGCACGTATGTGTTATTTAGAATCCTTAGCAAGGCATTCTGATGTACCTCAGAGTATAACAATAATGATAAGATGGAAATCTTTGACGGAGTTTTTTGCAGATGGTCTATGATCTTATAATCACTTTTCTGGATCAAGCGCATAAATTCTTCTGCATCCTTCAACAGAGTCTCTTTCTCACCGCGCTGAGAACCTTCTTTAACTACACCCTTCCCTTTACCCTTATCCGATTTTTCCACATTTGCTTTTGGAGGTGCAAATACCCTTCCACTTCTGGTTACCCCACTGGTTCCTACCAAATTGTCAACATAATCAAATGGTGTACTTTTCAGTTCCTGTTTCTGCCCATTGCAATAGACCTCGGCCCCATAATTCCATGGGATCGCCTTGGTGCTCTCGTAGGGTACGGGTCCCGCTTTGGTAATAATGATAGTGGGTCGCCTTGGAGGCGCAGAAATATTGATTTTTTTGTAAGGAATGGAGATGGTGGCCACCTCATCCTTCTCTTCAGTGATTACCCTTTCGTCATTCTTTGCACTGATCCTGTCAAACTGCATAATACCTTCATCTATCATACACTCCACGTGATTCTTCAAACTCTTACACCTTTCAGGATGGGCAACACAATCTTCACAATCGTTCCCACATCCGGGGAACACTCCACCTTCCAACAACTTACTCTTTACAAAATTCAACGGAGTTTTCAATTCTTCGAAATCATATACCAGATTCAAACCTTCTCCCTCTAGAACAACATTCACTCCACCCGCCCCATGATTAGGCATAGGATTCTAGACAACGTTGGGCGCATCATAAGTAAAGTTGATAGCTTTACTATCGATAAGGTCTTGTACCTTATGCTTGAAGGCTTTGTAATTGTCGATATGATGGTCGGGAGCGCCAGAGTGGAAGTCACACTTAGCATTAGCATCATATCCTGGAGGGGGTGGGTCTGTCAAAGGTGCTAACGTCCTTTTCTGGACCAACTGCAGCTGCATCAAATGTTGTAGTAATTGTGTGTAAGGCATCGGTGGTGCATCAAAGAGCCTGTTCACGGTCCTTCTGCGATCCTGAAACTGTCTCAGCGCATAGTTCTTGTTGCGGTTAGAATAGGATATCAAATTATTAATTGATTTAAATCACAATCTTTGATTCACAACCGATCTTTGATTTATCCAAAGGAAAAGGTCAAAATAAGGAAAACCTAATTTTGCATCATAAACAATGCGGGGAGAGATCTAGGTAAGGGGTTGGTTAAGCTTAGGGAAGGTATTAGCACCCTAAACTTCTGTAGTACTCTACAGGAACCTTTTGTTTAAATTTACTATTTTTGCTTTATTTTTTGCTTTATTATTTGCTTTAGGGTATATACTGAGCTAAGGGTTAAGAGTGACTGGAAGACCTAAGGGTTAGTCCTAAGTTTACTCGGCAAAATTCGCATCTTGTGCCTACGTATCCTGGGTAGGGAATGGAATCAGAGTAATCGTAGTTCCCCTCGAAAGGGAGGTTAGAAACGTCTTGAATATGGTCAAGGTTTCAAGGGGAGTAAGCATTTCTTAAGGACACGCTTACGTGGAGTTCGGAAACTCCTATATCTACGTTGAAATTGTTAATTAAAATTAGGGTTAACTAAGTATTCCACGGCGGGAAACCCTAAAACGGAGTACGGCGACTCCTCGACCTAATGCTAGGGTAAAGGGCATTTTCGTCCACGGCGGGACACCTAGGCAATTAAAGTTTTGAAACATTCAAAGGTTGAGGACTATTGACTCGGCGGTCAAACAGCTAGACCTAATCCTTCGGAGGGACGTAACGGTAAATGATGCAAATGACGAAGAGTTATTATATGGCAAATAATTATGCGGCAATACGGAAATATGAAAGAGCGAAAAAAACGATACGAAATTGAAAGCAAATTGCAACGATAGCCTCACATAAATTACAACCGAAAAATAAAAGACAAGAACAATAACTGCGACGATGGCCTCGCATGATTACAATTGAAACAACAACAATACGAAAAAAATGAAGGTTTAACAAGCTGAAATGAACTAGAAATAATGATGGTTAAACGGAAATTGAAACGGCTAGTTCCAAAGTTCTGATTTTTGTATTTAACAGGAGGAACTACTTTAATTTTCATGTTTTGATTAAGAAAAAATTTGTTTTAATTTTATTTAGTTAGAGAAAATTGTTTTTATTTTAAGGTTTTAATTAAAAAGGTTTGTTTTAATTTTACTTAATTTTAAGAAAAAATTATTTTCATTTTAATGTCAAGAAAATTGTTTTTTTTTATTTCAAAATGGGTTTAAAATTAGATTTTTAGATTTAAATGAAAGAAAATTATTTTAATCAAATTTATTAATGAATTTCCATCAAAAGCCAATATTTTTGAATTAAGTTTTTATTAAAAGTGACTTTTTTAATTAAGTTTTTATGTTTTAATTCTATTTTTAATAAAAATGATTTTTAAGATTTTTTAATTTTTAAATGAATTGTGAAGCTTTAACAAATGAACTTTTAAGTTTTTGTTCTTCGGTTTATTAAAGAAAAATGATTTATTAAATAAAAATAGTTTTATTAATTACAATATAGAACCATAAAACAAATAACATAATTAATAAAATAAATAAATGAATAAAAATAAAAAAGTGAATAGAAAAATGGAAACAAGAAGCCAAAGTTAAAGGGACGGGGGGTATTCGTCTTGGCATTTTCATCTAGGGTTTTATGAACCCTCTTCTTCTTTGTAAAAACGGTCGCGGTACAGCCATGGTTGCATGCAAGCTCCGTCTTCTCTTTTTCTTAAATCCATTGCCGCGACGTTGCTTCTTATCTTCTTCTTCTTTCTGAACCTGGAAAAAAACGGAATTCCATGAACCTTTGTTAGTGACCCATCCAAATGCTCACCTCTCCTTGACGAGGTTGGAAACGTTTCTGGTGGGATGCGTTGAACGATGAGGACGACAAAGCGACATCTGAGTTCTTGAGTTGGAAACGATAGGCACAGAGGCTGTTACATTTCTCTTCTCATTCTGGAACCTGCGACCTGGTTTGTACGAACAACTCCTCTTCTACTTTCTTGAGCTTACGGGTGGTGATGATGATGAAGCTTTTAGCTTCTTCGGAATCTGTCCACCATTTTGGATTCGCTTCGACCCCCCTGGATCTGAACCCTTTGATGCTTTATATATTTTTTGATTTATGGGCTTGGTGTTTACGGATTTACGGTTTTCTTGCATCTTTTCCAGGATTTGTGGCTATTTTAACGGTTGGTTTGAGTTTATTGTTGCGAGATTGTTGAGCTTTTGCGCTTTTGCGGGCGTTTGTTTGACTGAGCTTAATGGTTGTTGTTGACTTGTAGATTTTTTCAGGAAACTTGGGATTTTGATCCGTTGGCATTCAAAACTCTGTGAAAATTGTGTTTATGGGCTGTTTGGCTAAAATCACTTTTTGAATAAGTGCTTTTTTTCAAAAAGCACTTTTTTGGAGAAGCACTTTTTTGCCAACCATCTTTTTCCAAAAGCGCTTTTTATCTCTCTTTCTCGGTTGCCTCTATGAACAGTTATTACCGGATTTTTGCCTCTGGTCGGAAATAAAGTCGAGAGTTGGTTTCGGAGCAATCTGTTACCCTCCCGGCACACCTGATGATGAGAGTGTTCTGAGGGTGTCAGAAAACTAACCGATAAAATTGCTCGTTTGTTGTTTGACTTGTAGGTTCGAAAGGAATGACCGGAAGCTCGAAATCGGGACAAAGCCAATTAGGATAATTAGGAATTTCTTAGAAAAAATGTAATTTATTTTTTTGTAATTTTATTTATTTTGGACATTGTAATAAAATTATTCAAATTAATGAAGTAATATTATTATTATATAAAAAATGAAATAAAAGACATTGTTACAAAGTGGAATGAAAAGTTATTATTAAAAAACGCATGTTTTGTTTTTTTAGAATGAAATGAAAACAATAATGAAATAAAGTCAATTTGAAAATGAAAGGAGAATAAAAAAAAAGTTGTCTAAAAGTTGAAATGAGAGTAATGTTTAAAAATGATATTGATTTAGAAATGAAATGAAAAAAAAATTAAAAACATGAACTAAAATGATTTAAAAATGAAATGAAAATAAAATTCAAACGACATAAAATTATTTTTGTTATTTTTTATTTTAAAATGAGATGAGAAACACCACTAAAATTCTATATTTTTTTAATTCCAGATTCATCCAATTTATCCGACTAATCTTGGCTCCGACGCAACTTCTGATCCATCCCTCCGGCAATTCAAACGAAAGAATCTTGTCCGAGTAAATCCAAATTGTTCAATTAAACTTGAGTGAACATGTTTCTCCGGCTAACCTCAATCCCATAACTTGAATTGATTTAACTTGAATAGCTCAAATCCTCCACAATCAAACCATTCCAACTACACCTCGGCCCCGACTCACATCAACGGATTCAAACGGCTCAAATTCCCTGACTACAACTCATATTCATAAATTGACAGCTGACTACGAACAAATGACCATTTTACCCTTCATACGCTAGAGAGCGCGCCACATGATTATTTCCTGCAAAAATCAACCAACTACACAAACTTGTTAGTGGTTAGCTAAAATGCGATGCAAAACAAAATGGGATGCGAAAATGAAACTACTAAATCTTAGGGCAAAATATGGGGTATTGCAGTTGCCCCTATTTAAATAGCTTCACCGAATGATTTGAGCGACGTAGGCTCGAGAAATCATGGTGGAGAGATT
This sequence comes from Lathyrus sativus, assembly GCA_963859935.3. Lineage (NCBI taxonomy): Eukaryota > Viridiplantae > Streptophyta > Magnoliopsida > Fabales > Fabaceae > Lathyrus > Lathyrus sativus. The sequence goes on from OZ012735.1 coordinate 35,381,913, forward strand.
TAAATATAGATAACCGAAAATTTTTCCCTTAGATGCAGTGATATGCAATGCTAATGGAGAAAACGACAAATGATAATGCTAACAATGTTATGAATCTAGTATGATGTGTATGCTGGAAATGATGAATGCAAGGATGCAGACGACACGACAACCCAGGGGACATATGCGACGAACGAACCACACTGGGGAATATGACGCACTAGGGAAACGACACGACACAGGGAAACCTAAAGTGATGGCCAACTGGTGCGAGCACGACCAATTGTCACTTTTAGAAAGGGAATGGTAAGAACGGGATCCTCAATGGAGATGGCACCGGTGAGACGGCCTCCACTAGGGGATATCTAGGAGTAATTGTTCAACTGGTTCAGGCGTGACCGGCTGATACTCTAGGATAAAAGGTAAAACTAGATCCGCACGGCTGTAGGCCAAGTAAACAGAATGGTGGAACATTGAGCGAAGAATAACATCCGAGCTTCTAGAAACCTTTCCTCGTGACGGGATCGAACGGAATTTTCAGGAATCCGTAGAAAATATACAGGGTAAAACCGGCTGTATGCCAAAATAAATGGACTTTAATGTGAAATGCCCTGATAAGTTTTCTCGAGAGAGGACTGCCACTTGTCGTTGTGGGACATTCATGCCGATATGGATAAGCTCTCGAATAAAGAGAATGTCGCTTATCTGGTGAAAATAGATGAAATAATTGATAAGCTCCACTGGAGGGACTGTCGCTCATCTAATAAATAAACCTCTTCAAATCTAGGGTCGGCGCTCGGAATACGATTCAGATTCTTCTTTTACTAAAGGATAAAATGAACTTCTTCATATTTCAAGGTCGGCGCCTTGAACATGATTCAGTTTCTTCTTTTACTAAAGGATAAAATGAAATTCTTCATACTTCAAGGTCGGCGCCCTGAACATGATTCAACTCCTTCTTTTACTAAAGGATAAAATGAACTTCCTCATACTTCAATATTTCGTGCTCTCCTGAATATGATTCAGCTCCTTCTTTTACTAAAGGATAAAATGAACTTCCTCATACTTCAAGGTCGGCGCCCTGAACATGATACAACTCCTTCTTTTACTAAAGGATAAAATGAACTTCTTCATACTTCAAGGTCGGTGCCCTGAACATGATTCAGCTCCTTCTTTTACTAAAGGATAAAATGAACTTCTTCATACTTCAAGGTCGGCGCCCTGAACATGATTCAGCTCGAACCTCCCCGCACTTCAAGATGAAAAGGAAATGGAAACCAGCTTCTCGATGGAGATGGCCACTTGCTGCTCCTCATGATGAAGATAAGATAAGCTTCTTATGAGAGAAATGCTGCTTATTTGCAAGATTAGCAAGGATAAGCTTCTCGGATGAGCATTGCTTGTAGAGGTGGTAACATGTAATGTAAATTGTAAAGAAGGTTGTAATGCAGATTGTAAAGTGTAAGGTAATGTGTAATGATAAGCGTCTTGTACGAGAACTGTCGCATACCGATCGAATGTAATGATAAGCTTCTTGTACGAGAACTGTCGCATACCGTTGTTGTAATATTTGTAATGTAGTGAAAGTTGTAATGTAATGATAAGTTTCTCGGCAAAGAACAGTTGCATAATGGTTGTTGTCAAATGTACTGATATAATGATAGGCTTCTCAGGTGAGAACTGTCGCGTATCGACGTTGAAAAATGTAATAATGTAATGATGATAAGCTTCTCGGCTGAGAATTGTTGCTTGTCTGCTGTTGTAGATGCAGTGATAAGCTTCTCGGGTGAGAACTGTCGCATATCTGCAAAGAATTGCAAAGGCTATTCTTGAAAGATAGTGCAAAATAAATGCACGTCCAGGTAGGTTCAGCGACCGACGGGACCGAAGTTCGATCTAGAATTGAGCTAGAAAGAACCGCCAAACAAGACTCTATTGAGGAAATGAACTCAAATGGGGATTATCTTATTCGGGCGCGGAAAGATAACTGAAATAACCATCGTCCCCGAGGTTCGAACTCTGTGGGGAGACTAGAAATGATAGATATTTTATGCTTAAGGTTGACGATCTACTTGGAGAGAGTGGACAAACCCAGTTACTCGGTGGTAACGACAATGGACGAGGATAGCAACCATGCATATGTTAATACGTACGTTAATGTGTATGCTAATATGTATGAAAATGAAAATATAATGAGCATGCTTATGCTCATGCACATGCGGACAAAACAGACGAGGGAGGATACATGAGATGAAATAAACATCTTGACAGGAATACCCAGCGACCTCTGCAACAGTACATCTATCGAGGAATAGGAAAAGTTGATGGTAGAACCAAATCTTGCTTCAAAGTTCCAACTTCCCTGGAGAGAAAATAATCCACTTGGGGATACAATATCATAACTTCCATATGGGGATACGATACGACTTCACCAGAGAGTATGATGTCCTGACTTCAACTGGGGATCCATGACCTCCGCATGAGGATATGATGTCATGACTTCACGGGAGGGATTGCTGTCATGAACCATAATCAGCCAAAGAAACTCTTAGGATCAGAGGCTTCCAGGGATAAAATAAATAGCCATTTCGTGGGGAAGAGGTAGAGCTAGGCAGCTTCATGGAGAAAAGTGTAGCCACTTCCTGAGAATAGTACATCGGCTTCCCAGGAGAAAGGTACATCCAACTTCCCTGAGGAGAGTTCGTCAGACTTACTAGGGAGAAATTAGCATACATTCCTGGGTAAAGTATCTTGACTTCTTGGGGAGAATATGGCAATCTCCTGGGGATTATTCCTGAGGAAGGTAAGGCAATTTCATTTAGGAACAGATAATTCTACTGAGAATGGGCCTTCCAGAACATATATCACTTGGAGGATACCGGGGATATATCTACAGTCGTGAGAGTCACTGGGGATAACCGGATTCGTCCAGAAGTGTGGTCAGCTTAAAGTCTCGCTAGGGACTATCATTGGGAAGATGCTGGTAAGATCTCTGTTGTCTCGGAGATCACCGACTCAGTCCAAAGTGTTGTCGGCTTATAGTCTCGCTAGGGACTGCGTCAGTTTAAAGTCTCGCTGGGGACTGTTTTGAGGAAATGATTTAGAAGTGCTTCTGCAACGATGAGACTTACTAGGGAATGAAGACCGCCGGGAGTAAAATCTATCGGGCGCATGAAGAATATTGCAAAAACACAGTAGTTTCGATCTTAACGGACTTTGTAGTAGTTGCCATTTTGAAAAACATAATGCCTCAGAGTACCTGCTTTGTGAGAAAGTCATCTCCAAAGGATTTTAAAGAGAACATGGAATCTAGTTGCCCCCAATGTCTTCAAACTCTTAGAGAGATCTGTCATATCTCAACGTAACTGGAACGGATCAAACGCGTTACGACTGAGTCTACAAGAATAGCTCTTAAGAACGTCAGGCTTACATCAGTAAGTGAATTGGAAACCGCCTGCCCCTGTTTAGCAGGATCTTCAAGCTCCATTGATTATGTCTATATGTAAGTTTCTAAGATATCGAGCAAAAATCAACACGCATAAACTGCTAATCCTAAAATTGTCAATGCAACATGTATATTTATCTTGAAGCTTTTTGTTTTGTTTTGAAAAAAAGATATCGCAATAGCTCGTGCCCGAAATCGCTAGCTAGGATATGAATTTTAATTTGTAATGCCAACGTTAAAATTGAGCATAGCTCGTAGGAGTCAAGAGACATTATCTCGTCGTGTACGCTTTAGGAACGAACCCTACTTCAATTAGGTCTTTTAATGGTTGTATCGGGGCTTGGTTCATGGTTTAAGAAACAAAGGATGAAGGCTCAAAGTTATTTTTACGCACCCATTCTTCGTGATGTTCTCCAATCTTATATTTAGTTAACTGGATACGAGCACTCATATCTCAATCAGATTTGATATGGTCGAGAACTCATTAAGGCTTTGAACAATGGCAGTCACTTACCTATTTTCTTTTGGTGTTTGGTCACACGACTTTGTTTTTTACTGGGGATTCTATATTGTACTCCCTTGTTTTTTATGTTTTGCTTTTATTCCCTAACTTTTTCCTGGACAGAGTCTTTTAGATTTGACTTTGGAGTCCAGCGGGATGCCCCAGTTTTGCCTAAGTCTCCTTCACAGGTTTTGACTTAGCGGTCTCTATATTTTTTTTATTTTTTGTTGAATAAGTCGCGTGACTCTTTTGAAAGGCTTGTGACTGCCCCACTCTTTAGGTAGTAGAGGGATGGTCATTGTATTTGACTGCCAGCCTCCTAAGATTTTAAGGATAGATGGGTTCCTGAGTGCATGCTCTTTTTTAGAGTCTGAGCATTCGATTCGTTTAACTGAAAAAGCTACCCCGCCCCAGGTTAAAATGAGGGTTTTAATTTGGAAAAGAAGAAAACTCCTACTTCAAGGGTCAAAGGGGTTAAAGAGGGATTATCGACCTTATATCTCTAGTGTTTGGGATTTGAAACAACGCCTTACATCATCAGCAGGTTTCAATCGAAAGCATACGACAAGAGATTTGATGTTTTTGGTTCGTCATCCTCCTCCCAATTCTCTATCAAAGCAAGAGATCGGGTAAAGTTGGCATTATAAGTTTGTGAAAAATAAATATTTTTGTGAGTGAAACGAATGGATTTATTCAAGACAAACATTTTGCATTAATTATCCAAAATAAGCGAGTTCGTTCAGGCTAATTATGCTTAATCAAAGAAACATAATACATATAAATAAACAAAATGAACTGTCTGAAGGAATTTATGAAGTCTTCGTATTCAAGACCGGCACAGTAGTAGTGGTTTCCTCTGGCGGAGCCTCAATGAAATGGGGAGTATGATCACTGTGAGTCATCTTGCTTGCCCCAACTGTGTCTGCCACTGCTTCATTATCAGTCTTCAAGTCTTCCTTCGGACTAACTTTCCTGGATTCTTGGTTGATCACGGTCACATCGTCTTGAAGAACACTGAAGTGAAATAGACTAGGCTTCTGAATAAATACCGGCTTCGGCTGGCCCACTATAGGAGTAATATGCTTAGATATGTTGGAAGCAGGCTTTGCAGAGCTTGATCTTGGCAAATGGAAAATCCAGAGAGGAGTTCTGATCGTCGGCGGAGGATCATCAAAAGACAAAATATTCTCTTGCAACAAATCTCTGACAATGTACTTGAGAGCATAACAACCTTCCAAATCATGGTCGGGTGCACCCTCATGAAATAAACAATGAGCGGCGGTGTTGTGGTTGGCAGGCAAAGGATTGGGAGGTAGACCCAAAGCTCGGGTAGTAATCAGCCCTCGTTGCACCAAGAAAGGATACAACTCTGTGAAAGCCATCGAAATCAGAGGACAAGGCTTGTACTGTCTCTTATTCAGACCATTATGAGAAGGCGCCTGATTCTTAGGCTGTTGATAAGCAGGAGCATTGGGCGCTCGTTGACAGTTGACAGGAGCTTGTGCAGGCTAATAACCAGGAGGTTGTTGGTAAACCGGAGACTGATAAACCGGAGCCGGTTGCACATGTTGATATGTAGGAAACTGCTGATTGGAGTTGCAACAGTAGCCACATAGGGTTGTTGAGCATATTGAACCCGATAACCTTAAACATAACTAGGCGGGCGTCGCCACGGTTGATTAGCAGCCATTTGGCGGTTATGCCTGCTCAAGGGACTCCTCTGGCGTGTAGCACTTTCATGATAGTCAGAGCTCGGAGTTTTGAACTTTGGAGGACGGTCTTGCTGAACTGGTTCAACAATAGTAGGATGCACCAAACTGGGTTGAAGACCATGAGGAGGTATGTTCTCAACAGTAACGGCTGGTTGAGGATCTGCAACAGTATTGGTAGTCTCAGAAACAACAGTGGGCTGAGTATCCATCTTTGCATTAAGAGCTTGTAGCATCTCCATAATCTTCCCCACACTCCCTCGAAGATCTTCGAGTTCATGGCTGACATGGTCGATCTCTTGGATATGTTCTTCCATCCTTTTCCGAGCTTGGGCTCTAGTGTTGTACTGATGCCGAGGACTCAGGGTGACGAAACTGGAAGGCGAGAGAGCCAAGTATGAGGAACTGAGAGACACATGCAATGCAAAAATATGATGCTAAAATGTAAAATGTGAATGATAGATTTCATGGAATTCAAATATTTACGAATATCTCGGGATACTGAAGAAATTTTATTTATTAATCTGAAAAATGGATTACAAATAATATTCTTAGAAGAAAGTCTTGACATAACAGCTAAATAAAAGCTAATAAGACCATAAGGAAGCTTTGTATTCTGTTCCTTGATCTGATCTTTTAGTTGGGCCTTTCCGAGGATGAGCCTGTCTTCAAAAGATAGATAGAGGATCGGAGGAAAATAAATCCTCCATTAACCAAGCAAAGGTATGTTGGAAAAGTCTCCACAACTGTTGATGATTAATGCCCCATCATACTTTAGGGTCTTTCTCCCAGAAAGGGAAAAGAGATTCTTCCAGAATAGGCGAACCACCCAAGTGAGAGTGCTCTTCTAGGGTAGGCAAGATTTGATAATTTGGGGATGTAAAGCCATGATAACCCTGATCCTAGCACTTTAACAAAATATAGAGAAGTCCTTCGTCTACTTGAAGTTTCAACAAAGATACCAGCCTTCCATACTTGTTTCGGAATCCTTCTTGATCTTGCACCAAATCTCCTAACTTCCTTAGGTCATCCAACTTAAGACCCTTAAGAGAATATTTCAAAGTGTTTTTCCTATTGTAATCCATGGTATCCTGCAATATTCATAGATAAAGTTTGAATTCCATGAAATGTAATGCCATGTGATGCTTTATGGATGCAATGCACAAATATACACAAGGTCCTAGGTTAAGGTATACGAACGGAGTTAAGGTTTACCCCTCCCAAAAGGTATGTACTATAGGGTTAATTATACCTGCAGAACAAGGGTTCTAAAGAGGTGCCCAAAGTCATCAGTCCATCTTTCGGATATTATCAATTTCCCGACTGACTCTTTTGAATGTAGTATCGTGTAGCAACTATTTTGGGACTACTCCCTCATAGTTCCCACACTACGTCCTATATAAGGCCAAGGTGGTGTTAAGGTACTACGGTCCCCAGTATCAAAGACTCCAATCGATAATAGTAAAAGTTTTCACGACTACTCGTTCAACCGAACCATTTTCGAAAGGGTCTCAACTGAGCGGTGATTCTCAAGTCAGCTTGGTCGGGACTCACTCCCTATAAGCCTCGTCGAATATATCACATTCCTATAATAATGGCATTCAAGTCCGGGTATTGGACTTATATCACAACAAAAGATACCCCAAGCAAGATATAACATATATATATATGTACAAGCAAATAATAATGAAGCAAATAGTAAAATAAACAACGTAGGGGTAACCCTTAAAACCTAGGACATTCCCCAGTGAAGTTGCCATTTTCTGTTGCGGTTAGAATAGGATATCAAATTATTAATTGATTTGAATCACAATCTTTGATTCACAATCGATCTTTGATTTATCCGAAGGAAAAGGACAAAAGAAGGAAAACCTAATTTTGCATCGTAAACAATGCGGGGAGAGATCTAGGTAAGGGGTTGGTTAAGCTTAGGGAAGGTATTAGCACCCTAAACTTATGCAGTACTCTACAGGAACCTTTTGTTTAAATTTACTATTTTTGCTTTGTTATTTGCTTTAGGGTATATACTAAGCTAAGGGTTAAGAGTCACTGGAAGAGCTAAGGGTTAGTCCTAAGTTTACTCGGCAATATTCGCATCTTGTGCCTACGTATCCTGGGTAGGGAATGGAATCAAAGTAATCGTAGTTCCCCTCAAAAGGGAGGTTAGAAACGTCTTGACTGTGGTCAAGGTTTCAAGGGGAAATTGTTAATTGTTAGAAACGTCTTGACTGTGGTCAAGGTTTCTACGTTGAAATTGTTAATTAAAATTAGGGTTAACTAAGTATTCCACGGCAGGAAACCCTAAAACGGAGTACGGTGACTCCTCGACCTAATGCTAGGGTAAAGGGCATTTTCCTCCATGGCAGGACACCTAGGCAATTAGGGTTTTGAAACATTCAAAGGTTGAGGACTATTGACTTGGCGGTCAAACAACTAGACCTAATCCTTCGGAGGGACGTAACGGTAAATGATGCAAATGACGAAGAGTTATTATATGGCAAATAATTATGCGGCAATATGAAAATATGAAAGAGCGAAAAAAACAATACAGAATTGAAAGCAAATTGCGACGACGACCTCGCATAAATTACAACCGAAAAATAAAAGACAACAACAATAACTGCGACGATGGCCTCACATGATTACAATTGAAACAACGACAATATAAAAAAATGAAGGTTTAACAAGCTGAAATGAACAAGAAATAATGATGGTTAAACGGAAATTGAAACGGCTAGGTCCAAAGTTATGATTTTTGTATTTAACAGGCGGAACTACTTTAATTTTCATGTTTTGATTAAGAAAAAATTTGTTTTAATTTTATTTAATTAAAGAAAATTGTTTTTATTTTAAGGTTTTAATTAAAAAGGTTTGTTTTAATTTTACTTAATTTTAAGAAAAAATTGTTTTCATTTTAATGTCAAGAAATTTGTTTTTTTTTATTTCAAAATGGGTTTAAAATTAGTTTTTCAGATTTAAATGAAAGAAAATTATTTTAATCAAATTTATTAAAGAATTTCCATCAAAAGCCAATATTTTTGAATTAAGTTTTTATTAAAAGTGACTTTTTGAATTAAGTTTTTATGTTTTAATTCTATTTTTAATAAAAATGATTTTTAAGATTTTTTAATTTTTAAATGAATTGTGAAGCTTTAACAAATGAACTTTTAAGTTTTTGTTCTTGGTTTTATTAAAGAAAAATGATTTATTAAATAAAAATAGTTTTATTAATTACAATTATTAAAATAGAACCATAAAACAAATAACATAATTAATAAAATAAATAAATGAATAAAAATAAATAAATGAATAGAAAAATGGAATCGAGAAGTCAAAGTTAAAGGGACGGGGGGGTATTCGTCTTGGCATTTTCATCTAGGGTTTTATGAACCCTCTTCTTCTTTGTAAAAACGGTCGCGGCACAACCATGGTTGCATGCAAGCTCCGTCTTCTCTTTTCCTTAGATCCATTGTCGCGACGTTGCTTCTTATCTTCTTCTTCTTTCTGAACCTGAAAAAAAATGGAAATCCATGAACCTTTGTTAGTGACCCATCCAAATGCTCACCTCTTCTTGAGGAGGTTGGAAGCGTTTCTGGTGGGATGCGTTGAACGATGAGGACGGCAAAGCGACATCTGAGTTCTTGAGTTGGAAATGATAGACATGGAGGTTGTTACGTTTCTCTTCTCTTTCTGGAACCCGCGACCTGGTTTATACGAACAACTCCTCTTCTACTTTCTTGAGCTCGTGGATGGTGATGATGATGAAGCATTTAGCTTCTTCTGAATCTGTCCGCCATTTTGGATTCGCTTCGGCCCCCCTGGATCTGAACCCTTTGATGCTTTATATATTTTTTGATTTATGGGCTTGGTGTTTACGGATTTACGGTTTTCTTGCATCTTTTCCAGGATTTGTGGCTATTTTAACGGTTGGTTTGAGTTTATTGTTGCGAGATTGTTGAGCTTTTGCGCTTTTGCGGGCGTTTGTTTGACTGAGCTTAATGGTTGCTGTTGACTTGGAGATTTTTTCAGGAAACATGGGATTTTGATTCGTAGGCATTCAGAACTCTTGTGAAAATTGTGTTTATGGGCTGTTTGGCTAAAATCACTTTTTGAATAAGTGCTTTTTTTCAAAAAGCACTTTTCTGGATAAGCACTTTTTTGCCAACCAGCTTTTTCCAAAAGCACTTTTTATCTCTCTTTCTCAGTTGCCTCTATGAACAGTTATTATCGGATTTTTGCCTCTGGTCGGAAATAAAGTCGGGAGTTGGTTTCTGAGCAATCTGTTACCCTCCCGGCACACCCGATGATGAGAGTGTTCTGAGGGTGTCGAAAAACTAACCGATAAAATTGCTCGTTTGTTGTTTGACTTGCAGGTTCGAAAGAAATGACCGAAAGCTCGAAATCGGGACGAAGCCAATTAGGATAATTAGGAATTTCTTAGAAAAAAATGTAATTTATTTTTTTGTAATTTTATTTATTTTGGACATTGTAATAAAATTGTTCAAATTAATGAAGTAATATTATTATTATATAAAAAATGAAATAAAAGACATTGTTACAAAGTGGAATGAAAAGTTATTATTAAAAAATGCATGTTTTTGTTTTTTTAGAATGAAATGAAAACAATAATGAAATAAAGTCAATTTGAAAATGAAACGAGAATAAAAAAAAAGTTGTCTAAAAAATGAAATGAGAGTAATGTTTAAAAATAATATTGATTTAGAAATGAAATGAAAAAAAATTAAAAACATGAACTAAAATGATTTAAAAATGAAATGAGAATAAAATTCAAATGACATAAAATTATTTTTTTTATTTTTTATTTTAAAATGAGATGAGAAACACCACTAAAATTCTATATTTTTTTAATTCTAGATTCATCCAATTTATCCGACTAATCTTGGCTCAGACACAACTTCATCCCTCCGATAATTCAAACGAAAGAATCTTGTCCGAGTAAATCCAAACTGTTCAATTAAACTAGAGTGAACATGTTTCTCTGGCTAACCTCAATCTCATTACTTGAATCGATTTAACTTGAACAGCTCAAATCCTCCACAATCAAACCATTCCAACTACATCTCGGCCCCGACTCACATCAACGGATTCAAACGGATCAAATTCCCTGACTACAACTCATATTCATAAATTGACAGCCGACTGCGAAAAAATGACCATTTTACCATTCATACGCTAGAGAGCGCGCCACATGATTATTTCCTGCAAAAATCAACCAACTACACAAACTTGTTAGTGGTTAGCTAAAATGCGATGCAAAACAAAATGGGATGCGAAAATGAAACTACTAAATCACAGGGGGAAAGCTTGGGGTATTACAGTTCTGTTGTTGTTGTTGTTATTGCTATTGACGTAGTTGCTGTTGTTGTGGTTGTACTGTTGGGATGGCAATACTAGCCACCTGAGGTTGTTTTTGATAATACGGTTGATGTTGACGCTGATTTTGGTTCATATTCCGGTTCTTGAAACTCGATACTGCATTTGTTTCATTCTCCTTTTTCTTGGTACCAAAGTTTTTTCTACCACCTCTAGATGAGGTCCCTTCTCCTGCCTATATCTTCCCCAACTTAATCCCATTTCAACTCTTTCGTCGGTAATAATCAAATCCGAAAAGCTACCAAATATGTTGCCTACTAATTTCTCGTAGTATATTACGGGCAACGTAGCCACAAACAAGTCAATAAGTTCTCTCGCCACCATGGGAGGTTGAACCCTCGTAGCAAGTTCACGCCATCTCTGGGCGTACTCCTTAAAACATTCATTACTTCTCTGAGATAAGTTCTGCAGCTGTACTTGGTTCGGTGCCAAGTCATTGTTATACTGGTAGTGCTTGACAAAAGCCTCTGCCAAATCCCTCCAACTTCTGATGTTCACCGGCTCTAAGCCCATATACCATTCTAGGGATGGACCTGACAAGCTATCTTGGAAGAAATGCATGAGTAACTTCTCATCATCGGAGTATGCCAACATCTTTCGATAATAAGAACGGAGATGCACCCTAGGACACGTCGTCCCCTTGTACTTATCAAAATCCGGAACCTTAAACTTCGGTGGGATCCTCAACCTTGGAATTAATCCCAGATTTGACATATCAAAACCCATAGAGTTCTGGTTCTCAAGGCTCTTCATATTTTCTTCTATTGCCTTGAACCTTCTGTTTGCCTCAGGTTGTAATTCTGCCCCAAGGTCTCCCATCGAGAAGACGTCATCCTGCTCGCCTTCCTCCCACTGAGGACCGGTATTACCGTGCACATTGTTGTACCCCAAAAGTTTCCCAACCTCTTCTTTACTTGGTTTATGTTTCATTTCATTTGTTCTAGCATATTGCATTGCATAGCATTTAGCATTTAGCATTTTTACAGGGGATCAAGAGTGTGCAACAAGAGGAATGTGGCAAGTTTTAAAGTTTGTAAATAAAACATAAAAAAAATCCAATTGAAAAATGGAAGTGCACATGGTAGGTGTTGAACCCACAACCATTGGGTCATAAGTATAACACTTTACCATCTCAGCCACATGTGCGCGTGTGGCAAGAAAAGGAAGGAGAAAGATATATGTTAAAACAGGATAAATGCTAAAAAAAAATAAGGAAAAAGAATTGATCTCCACAAGGATCGAACTCTGGTCAAGGAGCATGCAAGGTGTTTGAGCGTATAGGTCAAAACCACTGGGGTGGCGATACATCCGTGTATTATGCCACCCCAAAATATAAATGAACCCTCATGTTCAAACATTTCTGGGCAAGATTGACAAAGCAACATGGCCACATACGTGAAGCTTCGAACTTGGGCAAAACAGCACCAATTTTAGCAAACTCAAAGTCTGTTTTGTGTGATTTTTAACAAGGAATCAAATGGAATTATCAGTTTTCTCAAATCATGTGTGCACATTAAAACCCGATGGCAAATTCAAGAGGAACCTTTGAGATGCATTATGGAAATTTGAGTTAAACATGTTTGCAAGGCATTTGTTACAAGATATTTTGCATACAGCCTGTTGACTCCTCAAATCATGCCAAAAGCTGTCACAGTCCTATACCTCCCTCCAAAAGCAGCTGTCATTTCAGCTACTGCATAGCCCTATGGGTTGTTGTCCTTGCTTCTTCATACACCTTTGATTCAAAAAACTTTATGAAAGATGCAAATCTGCCCTTCATTTTTCACCTTGGTACAGCTTGCCATTTTTACCCTTTCACTTGGTATTTAAGCTAAACAACAGCTTGAAAAAACCCTAATCAATAGCAGCCACCATTCTGCATAGAGAAAAAACCAGAGCTTGTGCTTTGAAATCCTTCAAAACACCAAAAAAAATTGCTTGTTGCAAAAGGTGTACCAGCATCACTTTCAATCATCCAATCACCATGAAAATCATCCACACAACCTCAAAATGATGTTTAGGAGGTGTTACAACCATTAAACCAACCAAAAACACCTTAACTCAAAAAGTCAACTGTTCACACCATGAACATTGACTTCTCTGCATAAAACAGCCACACACACTGCCTATACCAGTTTTGAACACTTTGGCACCTTGAGCACCTCCTGTTTATGTTTTACCAACTATCCAAGTCCTTAAAGAACAGCTAGTAGTTCTTTTCCTCAAACTGTCCTCAAAAGTTAACTTTTACTTCAAGGAAAAGTAACTTCAAAGCTTGCAAAGAATCAACTTGTAGAAAGACTGCTGTGGAGCTTGCATCAAAAGGGGATATCTTGCTCAAAAGGGATCCACAACTAAAGGCTGCTAGCACACTTTAAAAGTCTTCAAGAGGTATGTGATTTCAAACTCACTCATTATGCATGAGTTTAGAGTACCTTGAATCATCATAACAGGTTGAATGTGGTTTGTGTTTACTGTCATGAAGTTGTGGCCATCATGTGAAACTTGTGTTGAGTTGACTTTGGATGTTTGACACTGTCATTTTAAACTATCTTTGATTGATGTTGGTTTTTGGTTCAATATTGTGGACTCTCATGTTGGAAATATACATTTGTGTGATAATGGTATTGTGATGCCAAAATACTGCAGCTGTTATGTTTTTATTGAAGTTTGGTGTGGAGTTTCTTACTCATGTTTGGCCACTTATGTGTTTGGTCATTAATTTAAAAGTTGTTAACTCAGAATAAGTGGAAGCATTCTTGTTGGGATGATCAGGTCAAGTTGAGTTTGGTGTGGAATTTGTGTATGTGTTTACCTTGTTATGTTTGCCTCAATGTTTTGGATTTTTGTTTGAGGCCAACCTTGACCTATACCTGCTAGCATCACAAGCCATATTGGACAATTTCTCACTTTGACATTTTGCTGTCAGTTTCTGTTAAGTGTGGCCAGCCTTTTATGCTATAAGTTTTGTTTTGAGCTTTCTTGCAACACATGTATGAGTTCTTGTCTTGATGAAGTAGTTAGGAGACTATCACACCAGGGCTGTTTTCTTTTAAGACTTGTTGCAACTGCCATAAGGACCTAGTTTTGGATGTTTGGAATGTGTGATGAACAAGCTGTGTTGAGTTATGACTCATAAGAAGAGCATGATTGGTTTTGTGTGAAAATGCCTTTATACTCGTCATGTTTGCTTTTTTTTGTTTGGATTAGGCTGTCATCATAATTTTACCCTAGGGTTGTTGCTTAATTGTCTAGGTCTAGTTTCCTTGTTGAATTTGTGAATTGATGAACCCTTGCTGTGTGGACCTTATTGCTTTTGTTTCTTGCTGTCATGAGATTTGAGGGCTGGCTTGTCATCTTTAGCCCTCCATACTATGTTGGACCTGTTTAGTATGTTTGTGCCAAGAACCTATAAAGGATCAATTGTTGGTTGTTGTAACTCATGCCAAGTTTGAGTTGCAAACATTGATGACCTAGTGAGATGTTGGTTACATTTTGCTCACTGTCAAAAGCTTGTTGGGAGAGTGATCAACTTGGACTGCAGGGGTCATACAAGTTGATTCATAATTGTTGGCTGTCAATTTTGTCTTGGTTGTGAAATTTGAAACTGCCATTGAGGTAAGTTGAACATTATCATGATGGTATGACTAGTCTGGTGTGAGCTTGCTTAATCTATGCCACTTATGCTACTGTGAGTTAATGTTGCATTAGGCTGGAGTTTGTGGTTAGATTTAGTTCAGATTTGTGACTTTAAGCTTAGTTTGATGGTTGGAGCTGGGATTCAAACATTATCCATGACTGTTTCAGCTGTTGCTAGGTTGTGTTTTCATGAAAAGAAGTTTGGGAGGCTGAAGCCAGATTTGTGTTAATAAGGTCTTGTGTGGACTGTTGGTTTGTTGAGAACAGGTTTTTTTTCTTGGTTTGATTGTTCAGAGAAGTTTGGTGGTATTTGGTGAGAATCTTTTGGTGCTATTAAACACTAGTGTGTAGGTTAGTGGGATAACATCTTTTGGTTTCTCTGTTTGAGGTGTATTCTATTGTATTTAGTACCTCTCTTTTGGAGGCCTGGCCTGATTCAGCCTAGCTTTTAGCATGGTCATGACCTGTTGAGGCTGCTACTAGAGTCTTTGAGTTTAGGATCAGTAGGAGATCTTCCAATTCCCTGATAGGAGAGGGCCATTAGCTTATGGCTCTAGGTGAACCCCTTTTAGCTTGAAGGTCTGTTAGACATTTGAGGTAACAGAATTGAGGGGTGGTGCTAGCATAATCTTGTTGAATTTCATATTACTTTCAGGACTCTCTATGAACAACTTTTTCCATAAGCCAACTTTCTGATCATGACAGTTTTGCTCCCTTTGTTGATGGTAAACAAGGCACTTTTTTGTTTTAATGATGTTTAACCCTTGGTTTAAGCTCACTGTCAAGAATTTAGCTTTGATATTTTGAATCCCTCTTTTACAAGTCATGGACTGTCCTTTATCACTAGGGCTATTTGGTTGTGCTTTGATCACCATGAGGAGTTTTGTTTGGAATAGAATTTGTAAGTCAAATTTGCAGTCATGAGGGGTGTGGATTGACTAGTGCAGTTGGCATGCTGCAAGATGGAAGGTCTTGAGGAGTATCTCAGTCTTGCTGAGCTGTGATAGCAGGTTTAGAGGTTTTGATTGTCATCAGAGGTGGATGGCCATGTTCCTTCTGTCATTAAGGGTGTTGACCATTGCTGTCAGTTTTCCTACATTTTGGCAAGTCTAGTTGAGGGGCTTAAGGGCTAACTGATTTGATAATTGCTTGAGAGATAAGGGTACTCAGTAGGATTATTTAGCTTGACTTGGAGGATGTTGTTGATGTTGTTTGGTTAAACTCATAGACTAAAATGCAATTCATGAGGATGATAGTTGAAAACTTTGCTTGCTGCCCAGATTTCTGTGGAGAAATTCTTAACCCTTGGATCTTATCTTCAGTGTTACTCTAGGGAGCTTTGTGTGTTTTGATCATGTCATATTTGTTTAAAGCTATGTGCATTGGTTGAATTTGTTTCTCCCTAGCATTTCATCAGCTACAGCTTAGGGAATCTGCTATCAATTTCATTTTAAAAGGCTGTTTGGTATTGGCTGCCATCTTAATGGTTGATGTGTGAGGACAGATTTAGATTCCATTGTTTTGATCTATCATTGAATTAAGTTGGTTAATTCACCTTGACAAGCCATGAGGCAAGGCCTTTTGACTGTTGTTTGGTTGTAGTGTGGTATGATTTGATGATTGTTGTTGTTTGATTTGTGCCATAGTTTTGCTTTGTTTGAAAAAAGACATGTTGGATGAAATCCAACATAATTTGACACACCATCACTGCATGGATCAATCCAGACATTTCACTACCATAGGGCACTATATTTTGATCTGCTTGCTGTTTTGGAATTTGAGTAGATACCTTCAAGTTTTCTTTTGGTTGAGACCCTTGTAATTAGTGTACAAGGCTTTAATTGTTGATTTGTGTTTTAGTGAACTTGGTGGCTGTCATAGGTTCATTGATATTG
The DNA here is from genome assembly GCA_963859935.3 of Lathyrus sativus. NCBI lineage: Eukaryota > Viridiplantae > Streptophyta > Magnoliopsida > Fabales > Fabaceae > Lathyrus > Lathyrus sativus. Next base: position 35,398,476 of record OZ012735.1, read on the forward strand.
TTGAATTGCTAAATCTCTTTCAAAGCACAATTTCCATTATTTGCAACTCATATACCATTTTTATGTTCTGATCTCTTTTGAAAGAATCTCATGTTGGAACTCATTCAATATCATGTTTAAAACCTGCTCAAACCCTCACCTGCATTGGTATGCATCAGTTTCAACCTTGGAACTCCAAAATGCATCTCAAACCTCATTTCTGCAGTTGCTACCACTTTTGTAGTTAGGGGCACAATTTGAGAAAACTGAATGCACCATCCTTTTCCTTGTCAAAAATCACACAAGTTAGACTTTGGTTTTGTTAAATTTGATGATGTTTTGACCTATTTTGGATGTTCACGTTTTTTGTCGTAGTTGTCTTAATGCATCTTGCGTGAGCCATCGATTTTCTTTGTGTGTACATCATTTGGGAAAACTAACAGCACCATCATGTTCCTTGTGAAAAATTGAGTGAGATGGACTTTTATTTCATTAAATTTGGTTGAGTATTGATTGATTTATGATGTTCTTGTTTCTCATGATAAATTGCTTTATTTGCTAGTCTTGGCCCAGAAATCACATGCTTTGTTTGGTATATATGCACATGGGGTGGCATAAATACACGTATGTATCGACACCCCAGTGGTTAATTGCCTTGCCTTTCACTATCATGCCCTCTGTTCGATCCCCAGCGGTGACATTTTTATTTGTTTTCATGATTTTTCCATGTTTCATCTTTTTGCTTTCCTTTTTCATTTGGTTTACATGCATGTGAGAGTGGTTGAGATGGTTGTTGTGTGCATCTAGAACCTTGAGGTCAAGGGTTCAAATCCTAGTGTGGACATTTCTTTTTTAAGCATTTAATTATTTCTTTTCTTCCTTTTATTTTTATTTATTTCTTTTCTTGTTTCTATTTTATTTATTGTAAAAATAGTTTCAAATATCCAAAAAAACCCAAAAATCATTTGTCTATTATTTTTTTAATATGTTATCTTATTTTCTATGATTATTTCATCTTTTTTTATTTTGAATTCATCATTTTATTTTCTTTCTCATTTCATCTGCGATAGATTTATTTAGTGTTTACTTGGCCTTGTCCCATGATCCCCCTAGGATTCCTAGTCCCTCCGTTTAGGATGGTAGTAGGAGAGACATTAGATGTTCAATCCTTTGCATGATAACATTAGGATAGTTTCATTCCCTTTCATCTCAATCTTAAGATCACCATTGCATGACAACTTTAGGTTCAGTCCCCCTTTAGTTTGTGTCCTTTCTCTTCTCATCTCAAAACAATCATAAAACACCTAATAAAGGTTAATGAGTATTGTACGTTACGAGCCTTAAGCTATTTGGGAAATGGTTGTTGAAGGGTTTCCCTTCAATGGCTTGATTGTTTAGTATAGCACCCTTTGGGTGATATGCGACGCAATCACTCCTAAGTCATAGTCTCTATTGCGATATGAATTGCAAACCAATTCAAAAACACTTCTCCTCTAAAAAACACAAAACAAAAACACTTCAAACCTTTTTCACCCTTTGGTGTTCTTAATCAGGAAAATCATTTTCATAACAAGAGTGTTGTTAACTCTTAGTTCTACCGCAAACGGTAACGCCTAAGTCTCCCATGCTCGAGCTGCATACACCAACTGCTAGAACTACCTGTTAACCCTACTCGGGCCTAAAAAAACAAGTTGAACAAACATGTGTTCCCCTTTAGCCCGAACTACGTTTGCTCTGATCTTTCATACCAGATGAAAGTACGTAGGCACAAGATGCGATGTCTTGGCGAGCAACCTTCCCCCCTTTCACCCATAGTTAGCCGAACTACGTTGACTCTGACTTCTCGCTTCATATGAGATACGTACGCACAAAGCGTCGTTGCTTTGCCAAGTCACTTCTTTTTCTTTTGTCCTCAAGCCTTTAGCTAGATAGTTTCAATCACCTTTTTAGATGGACAACAAGCGTGGATCCCGTCGAGTACGACAGACGTGAGGGGTGCTAATACCTTCCCCTTGCGTAACCGACTCCCGAACCCGAGATTTGGTTGCGATGGCCGATCTTATCCCTCTTTTCGTTAGGTTTTCTCTGAGCATTTCCTTTCCCTCTCTTGGGATAAATAACGCATGGTGGCGACTCTTCTGTCATTATCGGCCTTCGATTTTCGCAGTAGCGACACACATCACACGTCGCACCTGGAATATGAACTCCGGCCTGATTAACTCCGCCCGGAGGAATAACAGTTTTTGGGATAGCATTGGCGTGAGGAGTGCCATTGTCAGCAAGAGGAGGGACATCAGTAGTCCCACCATGCAAAACTCCATTTCCATCAACTCTTGCCACCAGAGGCTAGACCAGCGTCCTCAATTGTTCTTGGCCATTGGTGACACCTTGCATCATGTCCATGAACTGTGTCATACGATCACGGAATTCCTGAAGCTTGTTTTGAATCTGATCCATGACTCTTTGTTGATTTCCCCGTGTAGAATAGCGATGAATCGACTGGTCTTCAATCTTGAAACAAACTAGTAGAAAACCACAAGAAGAAGTAAGGTTAACAGATCCCGGAACACCTGCGATGAAAATGAAAAATGGTGCAGTATGCAGACATGTAAATATATTTCAGGGAAATTTGTCCCCTTGATTCTAGTTCCACAGGCCTGGCAGGAGGATGGAAAACCACAAAGAGAGCCAGAAAAATCTTCTCATAAATAAAATGAGGCGCAGAGTATCAATACATATCACAGAGGATAAACAACAGAGTCAACACGACCTCATCCAACAATCCTGGTGATGGTCGAAATACAACATAACAACAAATAAGAAAAAATGCGTCAGATACGGCATCGAGTCTAGAACTCTCCTAATAACTCCTTTGTGTCCGGATGATCAGGTCTGTCAATCAATCCTTGAATGAGCAAATCCCTCTTACTGATAGTGGCTTGCAAACCCTAAACGTAGTCTTCCCAAGCATCCTCCCCAAAGGCATCTTCAAGTCTGGGCTTCTTCAAGTATATTCTCAACTTGTATTCTTCCAACGTTGCAAGAGCTTCGTGGAGTTTACGGTCACTTTCATACTGGCGCATGGATTCACCTGGAGTTTTCTAAATTCTGACTCAAAGTTGAGTTCTCAAATTATCAATCTGCTGATGAAGTTTATCTTCTCTCTCTTTGTTGTTAGTCAGGATTGCATTCCATTGGGCGTTGAACTTGGATATCTCTAAATGGGATTTCTCTAGCTCCTTCTTCTTACCTTTGAGAACATCACTGACACTCTTCAAATCTCGACCTACTCGTTCTCGGGCGCTAATCTCTTTTATCAATTCCCTACCCATCTTGTTCACTATGTCTGTCTGTTTCTTGGATGACTGGGTAGCTTGATTCCTTTCACTCTTAAGTTGAACAATTTCCTTCTCCAACTCTTCGTTCGCCCTACGCAGTTCTTCCTTTTCGGCCCACAATTGAATTTATTTTTGCACATCAACTGTCGTTGGTTCTACAACTACTGAAGGATACAAAGGTTCTCTTACTAGAAAGGGGAGCAACAGTCTCTCGACCTTCTTCTGAATCCATTCCATGTAAGGTTTATAAGCTCTACAATTGCTCTTGCCTAGCAAAGATTTTCCTCTATAATGGATCTTACCCCAAGCCTTTTCAAATCTGGTTAAGGTCTCGTCGTCAATTAAACTTGTGAAATACAGAGATTCTTGTACTTCTTTTTCCTTTGGCGCTTCTCTAAGAGCGTAACCAACCTGCCTGATGGCAAGAGTAGGGTTATAATTAATGCCACCCTTTCTCCCCATCAAAGGGACATTAGGGAAGTCTCTGCAGCTGTGAACAACATCTAAACCCAAAAGGTTTCTGTCAAACCACACAATGTTCTCTGACCTTAACTCCATCAGCCTTTCTGACCAATCAACAGTGTCTGCAAGGTCAGCAAAGGGTCTAAACTTTGGCATATGTGAGATGAACCATCTGTACAGCAGCGGAACGCGGCAGGAAACATTCTTGCCTCGTCTATTCTCATTCTTATAGTGAATCGAATGATAAACATCGCCCAAGAGAGTCGGCACTGGATTCTTAGAGGTGAAGATATAGCAAGCGTCCAAGTCAACAAAGTCAGGTAAGTTAGGGAACAGGGCAATCCCATAGATGCATAGAGCCAGAATGGCATTAAGGACCGACCAACATCCCTCTTTTGCAAAATGCTGAGCTTTATCTACCAAAAATGGAAGTAGAAAGCTTGAGATTTCACTTCTCTTTACCAAATTTCCCTCTAATTCAGAGACATCAAGATGTAGAGCGTCAGCCAGCTTGGATAGTTCAGACTCCTTCTCAAAATGCACAAAAGGTACCTCTTCCAACACAGGAATTCCTATCAAATGAGAGAATTCTTCCAGAGTTGGCAGCAAAACATACTTAGGAAACACAAAGCAGCGCAACTGAGGGTCGTAAAATTGCAGCAACACATAAGCACCCCTTGTCTCAAACCTAGAGGCTTTGCAGACAAAACTCAGAACCTTTCCATACTCCCTTCTGAAGTCATCCATCACACTACGGTCAGCTGCAGAAATCAGACTTAGCAGAGGCCCTAATTCTGGCGTAGGGAATTTGTACGTTACACTTTTCTTCAGATCAGGCTCCATATCAGTGGTGGATTAGATTACTAGAATCAAGAGAATAAAATGCACCTGAAACACAAATGCATGTCAATGTAAAAAATGCAAATGCAACAGGGGATCAAGATTGATGTGTTGTTGACTGAGATGATCCAGCGCTTCGCTTTGGTGAGAAACTAACATAGCACTGATGTAAGGACCCATTGTATCAAGGACCAAAATTCATACTGACGAGAAAACTGGGTTGGTTGAAGGTCAAGGTTTCCTGCATAACCCTCCCCACTCACAGGTATGAACCTATCTCTGATAAGGTCTGGCATCCTATGCGGTCGTCAGCGTCACAAATTTTCGAGAAATGATGATACATTCACCATTTCTTGTTTGGCATCATAGTCTAACGAAGCGACCTCACTTAGCTGACTCCCAAATGATCAGTCTCTAGAGTCGACAGCCTTCAGATCCAACACCCTTTCCCGACAAATGTACAAGATAGGATGCCTTCAAAGAAGACCTCATCTGAGCGTGAATTTTGTGAGGACTGTGCATGAGGAAACATACAGGTCCAACACTACTCTCCACTCTAATGCTATGGTTATTCTCAAGCCTGGGTTTTGGCTTATCACACAATGGAACATTCCCATCCCACAGCACAACAATATGATATATAAAATGCTGAAAGTAAAAATGAAAAATGCAATAAAAATACAAATGCAACACATACACATATATACACACCCAAAGGTAAAACACACAAGCACTAGGATTGACTCGCATAGGGGATGGGAGGTATCCCCAGCAGAGTCTCCAGTTGTCGCTACTGCGAAAAAGGAGCCAGCGGAAGACAAAAGAGTCGCCACCGTTCATTATTTATCCCAAAGAGAGGGAAAGGAAACGATCAGAGAAAACCTACAAAAAAGGGAAAATACAGGTCATCGCAACCAAATCTTGGGTTCGGGAGTTGGTTACGCAAGGGGAAGGTATGAGCACCCCTCACGTCCATTGTACTCAACGGGATCCATGCTTGTTATCTATCTAAAAAGGGTGTTAAACTATCTAAGCTACAGGATCACGGGGACAAAAGAAAATAAAAGAGACTCGATAGATCATCGTCGCTCTATGCCTATATATTCCCTCGTGCAATGGGAAACTCAGAGTCAACGTAGTTCGGAAAACTATGGGTGAAGGTGGGGAAGGTTGCTTGCCAAGACATCGTCATCTTGTGCCTACGTATCCTCATCTGGTATGAGAAATCAAAGCAAACGTAGTTCGGGCTGACACGACCATAGATTGGTTCAAGTGTTTTAATTGAGTAGGGTTAAACCTTCATTCCAGCAGTTAGGTGTATTGTTGCTCGACCATTGGAGACTTAGGCGTTACCTGTTTGCGGTAGAACCAAGAGTTAACACAATCTTTCTGAAAATGGTTTTCAATTAATGCTGAAGGATAAAAAAGGTTTGATGTTTTCGTTTTTGTGTTTTTTAAACAAGAAGTGCATTGATTTGGGTTTGTAACTCATGTTGCACTAAAGACTGTGACTTGAGAGCGAATGCATCGTATATCGCCTAAAGGGCATACGCTAAACACTCTAGACATTTGAGAGGAGGCCCCCCAACCATCATTCCTCAAGTACTTAAGGCTCATAGCGTACAACACATGTTATCCTTTATTAAATGTTTTGAATTGTTTAGGAGATGAGAAGAGAAAGACACAGACTAAGGGGAAAACTGGACCCTAATGTTGTCATACACAATGCTCCTAAAGTTCGGATGAAAGGGTAGAAACTATCCTAATATTATCATGCATAGGATGGAACACCTAATATCTCTCCTACTCCCATCTTAAACAGAGGGACTAGGAATCCTAAGGGGATCATGGCAAAAGGCCAAGTAAACAACAGATAATTCACTCACAGATGAAATGAAAAAAGAAAAGTAATTGACTTAAACAAGTCAAAGAACAATGCAAACAAGAGATGAGAGATGCAAGACTCAAAAGATGCAACAAAGATGAAGCAAAAGGTTCAAAAAAAAGGACTTAGACAAGTCAAAAGGAATGAGATGAAATGGGAGAAGTTACAACTCCTACAACCATTCAAACATCAATCACTAAGGGAGAATGATATTATCCTAAGATGCACACATAAAGAAAAGAGGGAGGAAAAAGTGTAGGGCAGCCACCACCACAAGCACATCTCAACCATACAGTTCTTAAGACTCAAACAAAATAAGATAAACAAACAATGCAAAACAAAACACCAATGTTCATGACAAACTCAAAGTGTATACAATGCACCAAATTATCATGAACAAGTGTCTAAACCACAAGTGGGGCAGAAGTGAATCACAATGGAAATGATCCAAATTCAAACACAAAACAAGAGGCAAAGCACAAGCAAGAACATGGCAAGTGAAAGAACTAAAGTTCTAACAATCTCAACACTTTAAGACAAGTGGAGAAACATGCTTCAAAGGATAGCTTATGATGCAAGAAACACACTCAAATGGCCCATGACAAGATGAAACAGCACCTCAAGTATGTTAATATGAACCAACAAAGCTCAAAAGTTGCATATGGGATCACTCATGACCATATCCCAAAGTTTTAGGTCAAACTAGTGTGTGTAACACTCCACAAAAGTGACTTGACTTGCAAGATTCCCCCAAAATAGGAGGAAAGCTCAATAAATGCTAAGTAAAATGTTCAAACAAGCTTGATCAATCTAGAAACAGCATGCAAAACCTCATGAGCAAAATCAACTCAAGGCACCATCAAATGAATCCAAGAAGGAATGATGTTCCACCTTATTGAGTACATGTCAAGGGCCATGAAAAACCAATTCAAAGTCAATTGTAAAAAAGTCAATCATGGACAAAAACCACCCTCAAAGAAGCCTCAATCCCTCACCTAAGTGAGGGAGAAGCCATGGTCATAGGGGATCAAATTTAGAGTCCAAATGAACAAGATCAAAATAGGGTATACACCATAAAACCCTTGACTTTGGAAAATTCAAATAAAATAATAAAATAAATGAAAAATAAAAATATGAAAAATTAAATAACATGTTAATATGCAAGGAAAATATTTTTTGGAATTTTTGAATTTAAAGAACTAGTTTAAAATAATTAAAAGCAAACAAATAAAAATAAGAAAATAAAAGGAAATAAAAAAAACAAGGAGGGGTGAGTTAGCAAATTAGAATTGAACTAAACTCAGGTGTAATACGCTTGGGCCCCAAAATAAGGGTGTTTGAATAGCAAGCTGCGCAAGGCCCATTACCCAAATCTGAAGCCAAGGTGGATTCATTAAATGACGTGGCGCTGAGTCAAGCATGCTGGCAAATGAAATTAAAACAACTCAACTCATTTAAATATAAAAGGATGGCGTCAAGGCCATGTCACCCATCCCTGACCTTCAGACGCCGGAACCCTAGTTTCGGTCGTCTTCTCCGGCGAGAGGCCACCGGAGCAAGGTCAACCATGCCCAGAAATGGAAAAACAAGGTATCCTCCCACTCAAAATTTCATGAGGAATCCAAATCCAAGCTTACTTTTAACAAAAAAATGTCATTTTTATGGTGTTTCGAAGGAAAACAATTGAGGTAGCAAAAATGAAAACTCCATAAAAACCAGCCAAATTAATATGCAAACAATGCCTACATAAGTAGGACTTCAGATGTACTCAATATGTCCCTATATTGTGCCTAAAAAGATGGGAAAAGTTTGAGAAAGTACCTAGTGGAGAATGGTCCACTGCCTCTTCTATGCATGCTGAAACTTCACCAAGAGGTGCAGAACAAATCCTTATGGCTTGAGAGAGCTGAAGGTGTGCTTAAATGACCTTGAAAGCTCCTTAATCCTTCCAAACAATTTTGAACAGTTGAGGATCAATGTGCACACAACTGGTTTCTTTTTCAAACAGATGGAAGAGAATGTTATGGTGATGATGGTTTGAGAAAGATTTTGTTGAATGGCTCAATATGGAGTGAGTTTCGAAGGAATTTTCAGAGGATGCACAAAATATTAAGTTCTAAAATTGGCTCAAATGATGGATCTCCTCATCTAGGGTTTTTCCTTTAGCTTATATATGATGTAAAAATGAACTTTGGAGGTTTAACTGTGGTAACAATTGAAGGGAGCAGATGTGGTGATTTCATGGAAAATTTGGATCAATGGTGGATAATGGAGCATGCACAAGTTGCTTGCATATGAGGCTGCTTTTGCTTTAGTGGAGAGAAAGGGCAGAGGGAATATACAATGGCCAGAGCAAGGGTTGCTTGTCCTTTCTTTCTTTGGCAAGGATTTTCAAAATCTCTTCATTAGGGTACATGACATGTTGGGCTTGTTTTGGCAATGTTTGGAGTGTACCATTTGCTATTTCATGCACATGAAATGGGAGTGAAACAAATGATGCAAGGCTGATTGAGTAACACATGCCAAATGACCTATGAATCATGCCTTGAAACAATGTCTAAACCACTATCTTTGAACCCTGGTATCTTGATGCACAAAGCTCATCTTGATTGGAACTTGGGCTCTAATTAAAGATTGCATGGCAAGGAACAACTTTGATGTTAGTAAAAGTTTAATTTGAAACTTGGAGGACCATGGAAACTGAAGTTGAAGGTAATGACATACAAACTGCCTTGGGATAACTTAGAAAAAATTTCTAAGTTATGAGTTTGAACCACTTGAAACCCTAACTTTGGAAATTCATAATTTGAGCTTCAAACATCACATGAGGGACTTCTAGTAATGGATGGAAAGCTTGGAACAAGATCTCCAGCTCTCATGTGGGACAAAATTCCATTTGACAACAAGAGCTTGATGAAAATTGGCTTGGAAAGTTGGTCCAAAAATCTGTCCAAACTTGCTAAATTTGAGATCATTGAAAACCCTAACTTTGAACCACCATAACTTGAGCTTCAAGCATCATATGATGATGAATTGGTACTCAAAAGAAAGCTCAGAATATGAGTAACAAGTTTGATGTTGGACAAAAGTTTATTTGAAACCTTGATCATGAGGAAAAATGGCTTGGAAAGTGGCTGGTTCACACATGAAACTTTCAATAAATGGAAAGGTTTTAAAACCCTAATTTTCCCAAAATGGCAAATTACAACACTTCTTGATTTTTCATGATTCCCTTGATATTTCTTGGTCAAATTTCACCCATTGGTCATATTGAACTTGAGGAATATGATTTTGACCTTAAAAAGTCAGGAGTTGACGTTTTCACTGCACAGTTAACTTTTTCCCTAAATCTCCTGATTTGCAATTGACTGACCAATTGAAGCTCTTCTGGTTGAAATTGATGATCAATATTCTACTTCCAAACACCTTGGGACATATGAATGACCATGGAAACAATTTTTACTCCAAATACAAGTCTTGACTAATTATATGTGAAACCCTAATTTCATGCCCTTTGTCTAGGACCTTTGCAGATGAATTGAATAACCATTCCCACTCCACAATAGCCTTTAAGGTACTTAACAAATCTCTATCCCATGCTTACACCAATGATAAGACCGCTACCAATGCCTTTGCTTGAGCTTGAAGCCAATAAGACTCTCTTCTTGGATGGCACACCAACAATCACTTGATCCCCTGTAAGAACAATGTTATGCAAATGCAAGATGCTAAAATGCAATGAAACACAAGCCAAATACAAGAAAAGAGGTTGGTCAAATTTTGGGGTACAATAAATAGGACTTTATCCCACAACCTTATGATTAAACCTCTTACGCATACCTTCTTACCAACCATGCCATCTCATTTATTCGTAATAAAATCCACTCAAAAGCATATGAAGGGTGGACAAAATTGGAGTATGACAGATGCCCCTATTTAATTAACTTGAACTAGAAGGTATGAATGACAGTGGTCTTCGTACACTCATGGTTGAAGATAATTAAATACAGAAAGATCCCAAGTTTTGTCCTAAAAGGTGGACATGAAATGCAAAGATGAAATGTAGTAATAGAAAGTAGTGAAAACGCAATGAAATAAAGGAAGAACAAGTTTATTAGCCAAACTTTGTTGTGGAAAAGCTTATAGGAGGCTTTTTAGGGTAACCACTGCTTGGAAAGCAATAAAAGCAAAGATGCTAGGGAAAATCATTACCAACTACATGGTTGAAAGGTGAATTATTGGGAGATAAAAACTCTGTGACCGGGTGCGAGATATCAACTCTTTTCAGAGGAATACAACCGATTTTGAAAGAGGACTGACCGGGATGTTTGCTGATTGATCTTAGGTCCTGTTCTGCTATGTTATTCCACTTGAAAAGGGTAAAATAAACCTCCCCACGCTTCAAGGTTGTATGTCGTGGACAAGTCTCAGTTCTTCTTTAATCAAGTCTTCACTTGAAAAGGGTAAAAATAAACCTCCCCACACTTTAAGGTTGTGTGCCATGAACGGGTCTCAGTTCTTCTTTAATCAAGTCTTTCACTTGAAAAAGGGTAAAAATAAACCTCTCCACACTTCAAGGTTGTATGTCATGAGTGGGTCTCAGTTTCTTCTTTAATCAAGTATTTCACTTGAAAAAGGGTAAAAATAAACCTCCCCATGCTTCAAGGTTGTATGCCATGAACGGGTCTCAGTTTCTTATTTAATCAAGTATTTCACTTGAAAAAGGGTAAAAATAAACCTCCCCATGCTTCAAGGTTGTATGCCATGAACGGGTATCATTTCTTCTTTAATCAAGTCTTTCACTTGAAAAAGGGTAAAAGTAAACCTCCCCACGCTTCAAGGTTGTATGCCATGAACGGGTCTCAATTTCTTCTTTAATCAAGTATTCCACTTGAAAAAGGGTAAAAATAAACCTCTCCATGCTTCAAGGTTGTATGCCATGAATGGGTCTCAGTTCTTCTTTAATCAAGTCTTTCACTTGAAAAAGGGTAAAAATAAACCTCCCCACACTTCAAGGTTGTATTCCATGAACGAGTCTCAGTTCTTCTTTAATCAAGTCTTTCACTTGAAAAAGGGTAAAAATAAACCTCCCCACGCTTCAAGGTTGTATGCCATGAATGGGTCTCAATTTCTTCTTTAATCAAGTATTCCACTTGAAAAAGGGTAAAAATAAACCTCCCCATGCTTCAAGTTTGTATGCCATGAACGGGTCTCAGTTCTTCTTTAATCAAGTCTTTCACTTGAAAAATGGTAAAAATAAACCTTCCCATGCTTCAAGGTTGTATTCCATGAACAGGTCTCAGTTTCTTCTTTAATCAAGTATTTCACTTGAAAAAAGGTAAAAATAAACCTCCCCGCGCTTCAAGGTTGTATGCCATGAACGGGTCTCAGTTCTTCTTTAATCAAGTCTTTCACTTGAAAAAGGGTAAAAATAAACCTCCCCACGTTTCAAGGTTGTATGCCAGGAACAGGTCTCAGTTTCTTCTTTAATCAAGTATTCCACTTGAAAAAGGTAAAATAAACCTCCCTATGCTTCAAGGTTGTATACCATGAATGGGTCTTACTTTCTTCTTTAATCAAGTGTTCCACTTGAAAAGGGTAAAATAAACTTCCTCACGCTTCAAGGTTATAAGCCACGAACGGGTCTCAGTTTCTTCCTAGAAAGGTGAATACTTATGAGATAGTATCTTTACAGGGGATAGGAATTTTATTGGATATTTATGACTTACGCGGGAATCTATAACTTATTGGAGATTTGGAAGCTACACTGAGGATCTTCAAAAAGAGATGCACGCTGGTTGATTTGCAAAATATGTCTTCTCAAATAAAGAGAAAGATCATCTGAATCTTCATCAAACTTCTCGGAGAGATTCCATTTTATGAAAGCAATTTGAATATTAGACTAACTGGGGAGAGCGTCACTAAGGAGAAGTATTTATGTAATTCAAAGTTGCATTGAAGTAAATAAAGTCCTTGTATAAGGAATTATCAAATAAAGAGAAACACTTGTCAATTCTTCACCAAACTTCTCTGATGGAATTCTGGAGAGATGCCATTTGATAGAGGATAAGTTAATTATCCTGATAAACTCATTGGGGATAGACAAACTGTCTTGAGAAGAATTCTATTAGTCATCCAAATAGAAAGACTGAGAACAAAACAAGCTTCTCAAATAAAGAGCTGCCACTTGTTTTCTGAGTATAAGTTCCTGAGAAAATGTTGTAACACTGCTGGAGAAATACTTTGTCTTCAATGGAGATCTTCAAGCAGATTCTTCTTGGGGAATCAAAGTGAAAAATAAATGCATGCTCAATCTAGGTTCAAAATCCTAGAGATATCCAAAATTGTGATTATCAGAGACCAAAGTTCAATTCAGGAAGTAACTGAAGAGAAACGGTCAAGCAAGACTCTACCCAATGAGGGATGAACTCAACTTGGGTTTATCTTATTCAAAAATGGAAAATCCTAAGCAACAGTCTTCCACGAGGATCGAACTCAGTGGGAATTTAGAAATGTTGTGCTCTTTCTGCCTAGCGATGACGACTCTACTTGGATGGAGAAGACAAACCTAGTCACTTAGGGATAAACACGGTCAAAGTGAACAAACAAACAAACACAAAAATGTGAAATGCACAGATGCCATGAGTATTGTTTGAATGAATGTCATGTTATGCTTATGCTGACAAAATAGGCAAAGAGAAGTAAATTGGAGATGAGATAAATATTTCGACACGGATACTCGGCAAATCTTTCCAAGATATGAACATCACTGGGGATGAATAGAAAGCCACATCTGAAACTCACAGTCGTGCTTCAAGGCTTCAAATGGGGAAAAAGAGCACTCCACTTGAGTATGGACATCATGACTTCACTTAGGGGACTGTCAAGATGAACCCTGCTACTCTGTTGGGGATGAGAAAGATCTATTGGGAATGGATCAAACTCATGATTAGAGAGACTTTATAGGGATAAAATAAATATCCACCACAAACTGAAGTAGTCTGAAAGGAAGTTGTAATTAGAGATGTCAGAGATGAGCCCTCACAAGAGATAAAATAAATATCCACTTTAATGGGGAAGCTCGGATCAATGTTGCAAGTTGAAGATGTCAAATTTGACACTTCATAGGGATGAAATAAACATTCACTTTGCTAGGGAAGATTGAAGTTGTAAGAAATCCACTTAGGAGTGGGATGACATCCATTTCATTGAAAAGGTTAAAACTAAGGAAATTCATTGGGATTTCTTAGGTCACCAACTGGGGAATTCTTGCATCAATTCTATCATAACTACTTGAAATAGAGATTCTTCAGGGAATTGTCATGACCACCTGAAGTAGAGACTTGCTGGGGACATGGGTGAAGAATGTTGTGAGAACAAAGTGGTTCTGCATTGATGAACTGCGTGGTGGTCGCCATTTCAAACAACAGTTGTTATTAACAGATAAAATAATCTCTAATTCTCAAACTCCCCATATCACATGGTTTATAATCATCTCAAGAGGATTTTACAAAAAACTTGGCATCTAAAATGTTCTAATGACTTCAAACTCTCGGAGATATTTATCAAATTTTGACGTGGCTGCCCCAGATTGACATCATTTTGTATAGTTGAAACTTCAAACTTTCCCCCTAAGGGATGGTTAGTCTGTGAAAGCAACAACTACGAAACAAACATGCCCCTGGTCAGCAGAGTCTTCAGGCAACATGCCCCTGGATAGTAAGGTCTTGACCAAGGAGAAAGGGTGTGGATAGAGCTCATAGAGTGCCTTTAGGGTCATGGTGGAGCTCGATTAATTCATTATGCCAATTGTGAAGAGCCACAGTTGAAGGTGTTGCAACTAGGGTTTTCATCTGAGTAACCTTAAGTCAACTGGGCAATTGAAGAGGATCAAAGCTCAATTATAGGTCTTTGCAATCATGCATAGTTGTTTTGAGACACATGAGATGATATTCCAAGATCTATACAAGAAACGTTCACAGTGTGAGAAGTTGCTAAATTAGGGTTCTCAGGGTAAAATCCCCTATTTAGTGCCTAACTTCAAGACCACTCGTCTCAAGATTCAAGTTTCATTTCCACTTTTGGCCAATATGAAACTTGTATAGCATGCTCTTAGCTTTAATTTGAGTACTAGAAGTCCTCCATTGGATTTATAGAACTCAAGTTATGACCCAGACAAGTTACAGGTCATCTGAGGAATGTGAAATTTGTTTGTGAAAGTTCACCAACTTCCAAGGAACTTTTGACCTAGAAGGGTGTTTCTCTTGAACTTTTGGCCAACATGAAAGTTGTAGGTCTTGATCTTAGCTTTCCAAATTGTACTAGAAGTCTTCCATCTGATTTGTAGAACTCAAGTTATGATGTTTACAAGTTAGGAGTATTTTGGGAAAGTAAGATTATAGGTCATTTGGCATTATAGGTCATTTTCTCCATCTTGCAAGTTCCAAATTCAATTTTGTTCAACACAAAACTTGCTCCAAATGATGTTTTTAGGTCAACCATATACTCATGATGAATTGATTTGGATTTAGGTGAGACTTGGTTTGAAAAATTTTGCAAAAGGAAGAAATTAAAGGCATTTGGTTGAAAAATTCATGATTAATTCATTTGTGCTCAAAATGGACCATATGAATACTCATTTTGATCAGAAAAACAATTCTAAACACATTGGCAATTTTAAAATTTCTATTTAAGGTCAATTTCATGGTGATATGGTTTGTTACTTCACAAGTAAGCAACACTTCATAATTTGATTACGGGATGGATTCAAGCTCCTTAAGCACTCTAAACTCTTTCACCAGACCACAAGGACAAGATTGGAAACTTCTGAGAGAAGTTTGAAGCCAAAACACGTATTCACCATGGTTGGTTTTTTGAAGGAAATTTGAAGAATGGATTTTCTGGTTTGGGCCTCAATTGGACCTCAAAAGCCCACAAACTAGCTGTATTTAAGTTCTGTGAGAGATTTTGCTCCATTTTTGGTGACCAATTCGTGCTGGAAGCAGAGATAGCAAGTTGATTTTCAAGAGCTCCAAGTGAAATCGTGATTTCCATTTCAAGCCAGATCCAAGCAAATTGAAGTTACAAACACGTTCCTCATCAAGCATTGAAGTGATCTGTAGTGTTTTGAAGCCAGAATCGTGTTCTAGATACCTCAATTTGAAGCTCAAAGTCAGGTATGTAACTTTCAAATTTACACTGATTATAGCATGATCTAGGCATGATTAGTATGTGGATAGGCTTTGGATTGAGATATAGATGGAATCTGGATAAGAATTTGGTTGATTAGAGACAAATTAGGTGATGACATAATTTCTGTTGAGGTTCGTTTCTCCTTGATCTTGAGGCTTTGATACAATTGGAATAGCATGTGATGATCAGTGATAGATGAGGATTACATCCATACCAATAGTTTGAGTTTTGGTGAGAGTTCAGATTGAAGTGAATTTTAGGATCTGCTTCGTGTTTCAAATTCTAGTAGGATTTAGAGGATTTGGATGTTATATTTGAGATCAGGAGGAAATTTGGAGTGAGATGATGTTAAGTTTGTTTAGTTTCCGTGACCTGTAATCACCTGTTCACCGGAGAAGATGACCGTAGGTCATCTCCGGCCACCGTGCTGGACTTCCCTCCATCTGAGAATTCAAACGAAGATGAAGGTTGTGGTTCGTTGGATTTTCCTGGAAGTAAGACTTTGTATGTTCATCGTGTGGTGGTGTTTTATTCTGAGGATTTGAATTTTGAGCATGAAACGAGGTCGTTTCATTAATTGACCTGGCAGCTACGTGGCGTGTGAGTTGGACAGCTTGAGAGCCTTTAGATCAGTTTACTGAGTCAATCCATCCAACGCGTGTGTTATTTTCTGGCTTATTTGATTTTCTTAATTCATTTTCTTTTATTTTAATTCCATTTTTCTACTTTAATTCATATTAAATCCATTTTTGATCAGAAAAATAAACCAAAAATATCTCCATGATCCTCTCTTCATTTGTGATTTTTCTATACTGTTAGATTTAATTTTTGTTGATTTTTCAATTTAATTTGATTTTTCTATTTTTTGATAATTCTTTAATTTTGCATATTTGATACATCTGTTTGTTGATTTTTGTTCTAGCAATTGGTATGGAATCTTGACCTAATTTTTTGCTAGATTGTAGGTTAGAGACGTATGTTCTCTCAGGATTTTTCTCATGATTTTTAGATAATCATAGATTCTGGTTTGGATTAGGATTATAGAGCCTTCCCTTTCATGGTTTCCCTTTGACACTTTATAATTTAGGATTTTATTAGTTGCCTTAGAAATTGAGTTAGGCTCTGATATTTGGACTATAGGTTCTTAACATTTGCATGTTCCCTTAGGAAAATATATAGATTTTTAGAATCTAGTTTTCTATTTTAGATAGAATTTACAATTAGGTTGTTCATTGGTGCTCCTAACTTGGTACTTGTTTTGTTTTGCCTTCAATGGTGGCTTTTGGTGTATGATGAGCTTATGTTTCTTCTTGGATGATGTTGTGAGCATGTCGTAGCTTCTCTGGAATTGATTGTGGAGCTGGGCTTGGAGTTCTTCTTTCCTTTTGGTAGCTTTCTTGTAGCTTATAGGAATTAGGGTTTAGGAGAGAGCTTAGAAGTAGTTTTCTTTCTTCCTCAAACATGGATTGCTTTGATTGTTTTACATTCTCATCCTATGATTCAAGGTCCCTATGTGAAAGCCTCATCTTTCCTTTGGAAGGATGTGTGGCATTTTGCAATAGGTAGAACTTTTGAGGATGCCTTTCTCAGATGACTGGTTGAGTGTCTGGTAGGATTCCTTTGGTTTCCTTCCTGCTTCCCATCATCAATCCAATATTCTTGATGTTATTTCTCTTCCCTTGTGTTGTAGCTTGTTGAAGCATGAAGATGTAGCTTTTCTTCTCTTGAAGTTGTTTGTTGCAACTTTTTGTCTGTTTGTTGTTTATCTATTTTGCTGTTGAGCTTTTTGTCTGCTGTTTTTTCTGGCTGCTCTGCTTTGCTTGTGTGACTGAATGACTGTGTGTTGCATTAGAAGTAGGTCCTCATGTAGATGATCATAGGCCTAAGAGCATCCTAAGGGTGGAGCTTCTCCCCTTGCTTGTATTGCATTAGAAGTTGAATGGGACTCCTTGTGCTTGTATTTTTACTGTGTGGCTTTGCTTGCTAGTATTTGGTAGAGCTCAGCTCCCTTGCCTGTGTGGTGTGTGGTCTTTGTGCTTGTTTGTTTAGAAGTTGAATGCGACTCCTTCTGCTTGGGTGTTGCATGCATGCATTTTATTTACAGTTATTTCTTTTGTTGTTTGTTTTCTGTTGCCATGTTCCCCTAGGAACTCTGACTTCTCTTGTTCAAGAGAAGTTATGACAGACATTAGGGTTCTAACCATGCATGATAACATTAGGTAGTTCCCTCCTAACCTCAACCACAGGATCAATTTTGCATGACAACTTTAGGATTGGATCAGTTCCCCTTTAGTGCGTCTTTTCTCTTCTCATCTGCAAACAAAATCACAATACATTAATAAAGGTTAATTGACGTCGTACGTTACGAGCCTTAAGCTACTTGAGAAAGAATTTTTGAAGAGTTTCTTTTCAACAGTCTAGATGTTTAGTATGCACCCTTTGGGTGACATGCGACGCATTCATTCTCAGGTCATAGTCTCTAGTTCGATATCAGTTGCAAACATCCATAAAAGACACTTCTCTAAAAAACAGAAAACAAAGATCAAACTTTTTTTGTCCTCCTGGACCTTTAATTTCTTGGAAACCGTTTTTCAGAAGGAGAGTTCTATTAACTCCCGGTTCTACCGCAAACGGTAACGCCTAAGTCTCCAATGGTCGAGCTGCATACACCAACTGCTGGAACCGTCTGTTAACCCTACTCGGATGAAAAAGAAAAACATGTGTCTCTCGTGTCCCGAACTACGTTTGCTCTGATCTTTCATGTTGTGTGAAAGTTCTTAGGCACAAGATGCGATATCTTGGCGAGCAACCTTTCCCCGTAGTTAGGCGAACTACGTTGACTCTGATTTCTCGTTCCAGACGGGAATACGTAGGCATAAAGTGTGACGCTTTTCCGAGTCCTTTTCTTTTCTTTTCAGACCAGACCTTTAGCGTAGATAGATGTAACAAACCCGTCAGATAAACACAACAAGCGTGGATTCCATCGAGTACGATGGACGTGAGGGGTGCTAATACCTTCCCCTTGCGTAACCGACTCCCGAATCCAGACAATGGTTGCGATGACCTTTGCGTCAGGTTTTTTCGGTCGTTTCCTTTCCCGTTCTGAGGGATAAATAACGAAAGGTGGCGACTCTTCTGTTTTGTCGGCCTCGTTTTTCGTAGTAGTGACAGTTGGCGACTCTGCTGGGGACTCCAACGGTTCCCTGTGCGAGTCAATCCTAGCGCTTGTGTGTTTACCTGTTGGGTTTTATTTATCGCACTTTATTTTTTTCAGTATATTATTATTGTGCTGTTGTGGGAAGGGGGCTCTGATGAGTGAGAAGTCAGACCTAGGCTTGAGTTTACTTAGCATTAGTTGTGGAAATTAGTGGGCGCATACTTGCTTTGCAGACACTAGTGTCTCATGAAATCCATGCTCAGACGAGGTTCTCCCGGTTGACTTCTTTTCCGAACCTTAGGGCTTGAGGGGTTGTTGGTTTGGAGGATTGTCAACTCTAGGGACCGATCATTTGTGACTCAGCAGAGTGAGGCCACTTCAAGAGATTATGATGCCACACCTTCTGGGTATCGTATCATCGCTCTTGAAAGTCTGTGACGCTGGGAAACGCATAGGATGCCATACCTTGTCTGTGATTTAGGTCCGTACCTGTGAGCAGGGTCGGGTTATTGCAGGAAACCTTAACCTTCAGACTACTTGGTTTTCTTGACAGTGAATCAGTGTTGTTGGGTTCAGAGGTTCTTATCGTCAGAGATGTGGTTGTTCTCGGCAGTGCATATTTATTAGTCCTCTTCAGGGTTGTGCTATCAGAGCAGTTGTGATTGTGTTAGATCAGAGCCTTGGTCTTCTCAGCAGCCATCTTGATCCTCTGTTGCATGTTTGCATTTTGCATTTTGCATACTCATTTGCATATCATTAACGTGTGTCTGTGTTGCAGGTACATTATCCCCCGGTTCCGGTATTTTCTTTCCTGTTGTTGTGCCATTATGGGTTCTCTGAGCAAGAATGTGGCCTACAAGCTCCCTACTCCAGATGTTGCTTAGTTGTCCAGTTTGATTGCTTTGGCAGATGATACTGTGAGAGGTTAATTCAGAAAGTCTTATGGGAAGCTGCTTAGTTTGGTCCGTAAGCCTTCTGTGTATGAGTTGAATGGGTTGTACGCCTTGCTGCAGTTCTATGATCCTCCTTTGAGATTCTTCAATTTCCCGGATTTCATACTTGCACCTACATTAGAGGAGTATGCTGATTTATTGGGTGTGCCTATCAAGAGTCAGATGCCATTTGTTCATATGGATGCTGAGCCTAATCTGGCTAATCTAGCTCTTTCTCTTCATCTGGATGCCTCTGAGTTAATCTTGTCTAGTTGGAACGGGGTTCCTGGATTTTCTCTGTAGTTCTTAGTTGGGAAGGCCCAACAGTGTGCCAAAGACGGTTGTTGGATTGTATTCAACGCCATTCTCTCTCTGCATATATGGTATCATTTTGTTTCCTAACATGCCTGATTTTGTAGACTTGGACGCTTTTCATATCTTTGCATCAGGGAATCCAGTCCCTACCTTGATTGGCGATGTATATTATTCCGTCCATTACAAAAATGAGAATAGAAGGGGTAAGAATGTCTCATGTTGTGTGCCTTTATTCTATAGATGGTTTGATAGTCACCTACCCAAGAAGGAGCTCTTTGCTTCACCTGCAGCCACAGCTGAGTGGTCTGAGCGATTGATGGGTTTATCAACAGAGAGTGTTGTTTGGTTTGATAGAGATATGTTGGGTTCCGAAGTTATATTCAGCTGCAGTGGGTTTCCGAATATGCCTTTGATTGGAAGAAAGGGTTGTATCAACTATAATCCATATCTACTTGTCCGACAGTTTTCCTATGCTTTGAGAGTTCCACCAAAGGATGAAGAGGTGCAGGAATCTCTGTACCTCGCCGGTCTTCTAGAGAGTGTTGTTTGGTTTGATAGAGATATGTTGGGTTCCGAAGTTATATTCAACTGCAGTGGGTTTCCGAATGTGCCTTTGATTGGAAGAAAGGGTTGTATCAACTATAATCCATATCTACTTGTCCAACAGTTTTCCTATGCTTTGAGAGTTCCACCAAAGGATGAAGAGGTGCAGGAATCTCTGTACCTCACCGATCTTCTAGAGGGGGATATGTTATCTAAGCTTCAGCACGCTTGGAATGATATCTGTAGACGAGGGAAGTCATTGTTGGGAAAAAGTAATAGCCAAGCTTACGCTCCATATGTGACCTGGATCAGGACCAGAGCAGAGACTATAGGGATGCCTTTTCCACCTGCTAAGCAGGAATGCCCTCCAGTGGTGGAAGAGCCTACTACCATGCCTATTCAGCAGTATAATCAGGTGTTAGCTGAGAGAGAAGAGTTGAAGAAGGCAAATGAAGAGTTAGAGAAAGAGTTGGCACATATCAGAAGCGAGAGAAATGAAGTCGTCCGTTATTTCAAGAGGCAAACAGAGTTGGTGAACAGATTAGGCACGGACTTGACTAAGCAGATAGTTGATCGTGAGCGCTTGGGTCTGGATTTCAAATCTGTTAACGATGTATTGGCCACTAAGAAGCAGCACTTGGATGAAGCATATCGAAGAATATACAAGTTTAATCAGCAGTGGAATGCCACCATAGCCAACAACAAAGAAAGGGAAGATAAACTGAAATAACAGATCTCCAAACTGAAGGCTCAGGTGAAGGCTAGTGAGAAAAGGTTTGATGAGGAAACCGCTCGCAGATATGCCGCTGAAGACCTGCTAAACAAAGCTCTCGCTAAATTGAAAGATCGCAAGCAGAGGTTCGAGTCTAAGAAGCGAAAGTTAGAGGATTGCTTTGGCCAGGGAGCATGGGAAGATTCAGTTGAAGGTCTCCAGTGTACTATTATGCAGAGAGTTGCTTGTTGAAGGGTTACTCGCTCGTCCTGATCACCCCGAGACCAGGGAGTTGCTAGAGGAGTTTCGTACCCGCTGTCGCACTTGATTATCTTTGTAGCTCTTTGTATTTTTCTGATTCTTGTCGTAGGCTGACCATCACCAGGATTGTTGGTTGAGGTCATGCTATTGATTCCCATTGTATTCATTGACTTTGTACTACTGCCTTGTGGGCCTTATCTATATATGAGATGTTATTTCAGTGACTAGACCCGGACTTCTTATTATCAACACTTGCACTCGGGCACTCGAATCGGGGGAAAAATCTCCCTAATGCACAGACACACGTTTGCATTTGCATAAATCATTTGCATAGCAGGTACCTTGTACTTTTCTCCCAACCCTCTGTTGATGCAGGTTCCAGGATTGCCGACCAGCGTATTCATCGCTACTATACCAGAAGCAATTGCAAGAAAGCCATGGACCAGATGCAGACTGAGATGCAAAAGATGCGCGACCGGATGGCGCAGTTCATGCAGATGATGGAGACTGTGGCCAAAGGCCAGGAGCAGCTGCAAACTCCAGTGCAGCCTCTCATTGCTAGGGTTGACAGTCAGGGTGTGCTACATGGCGGAATTGCTACTGATCCTCCTCACGGTGAAAATCTCCAAGCTGGTGATGTTGTACCAGTGGTTGTCCTTAATGCGACTCAGAATGGTAACCGAGCTGGGAACAGAAATATGACTGGTAACGGAATTGGACATGTGGAAACTAGTGGTAATATTGGTGTCGGAAATGCTGGGTTCAATGTTGGCATTGGGAATGCTGGTCTTGGTGTTGGGAATACTGGTATGGGTGTTGGTATTGGCAACGCTGGTTTTGGTGGTAATCACGGCTATGGCAATCAGGTTTACGGAAATCAAGGTTACGGCAATCAGGGCTTTAGTAACGCAGGTTTCGGCAATGCAAGCCACAATGGTGTTGGAATGGGTGCTCACAATGCTGGTTTTGGGCCAGGTGCTGGAAATCAAGGTTTCGGTAATATGGGGTATGGTCCCAGGATCAATCAGGCTGGTTTTGGTCCCAATACTTCTTATGCTGAGTATGGGAATGAGGATTCTCATTGGGGCAAAGATCGTCAGGAAGATGCTTTCCCTCCTCCAGGCAGGGATCTTGAGACGCCCGCTGATAATGATAGAAGGTTCAGGTTGTTGGAAGAACAGATAAGGAATCTTGCTAATCAGAATTCCACGGGGCTAGACGTGGCTAACATGGGATTGGTCCCTGGCTTGAGGGTACCAATCAAATTCAAAGCACCCACATTTGACAAGTATAAGGGGGATAATTGCCCGAGAGTTCACGTGCGATCTTACTATCGGAGAATGTCCGCCTACTCTGATGACGAGAAGATGCTGATGCATTTTTTTCAGGACAGCTTGTCGGGCCCGTCATTGGAGTGGTACATGGGGTTAGAGCCAACTCAAATTGGTAGCTGGAAGGAACTAGCAAAAGCTTTTGTCAAGCACTACCAATACAACAGCGACCTTACGCCGAACA
This sequence comes from Lathyrus sativus, assembly GCA_963859935.3. Classification (NCBI taxonomy): domain Eukaryota; kingdom Viridiplantae; phylum Streptophyta; class Magnoliopsida; order Fabales; family Fabaceae; genus Lathyrus; species Lathyrus sativus. Next base: position 35,421,607 of record OZ012735.1, read on the forward strand.
GGGTCCAACTCCAAAATCTCTCTCAGAAGAATAACGAGGGTTTCAAAGAATACGCCCAGAGATGGCGTGAGTTGGCTGCTAGGGTGCACCCGCCCATGGTTGAGCGTGAGTTGGTGGACATGTTTGTGGACACTTTCTCTGGGCTGTACAATGACAGGCTGATCAATTGCACAACGACTAATTTTTCCGAGTTGATACTCTTGGGGGAACGTATCGAGAATGGTGTTAAGATTGGTAAGATTCAAGCGAGTGAGTCAACCTCAGCTGGAGGTGGTAAGAAGGCTTTTGGGAACAAGAGACAGGGGGATGCTAATTCAGTATGTAGCTCTCGGAGAAGGGACAGAATTCGGAATTGGCACAGGCAGCAGGTCGCCGGTGTGACAATTCATGTACCTCAACAGCAACAACAACAGCCACAGCAGCAACAGGGACGATAGAATGCCGCTCCACAGAGATATCAAGGTCGGGATAGGGCTGTGAAAAGAGTCTTTGATGCACCTCCACTACCTTATGCTCAGCTTCTTCCAACTCTGTTACAGTTGCAGCTTGTTGAGAAAAGGACGCTAGCTCCACCGAAGGGCGCGCCTCCTTATGGGTATGACGTTAATGCACATTGCGATTTCCACTCCGGGGCACCCGGTCATACCATCGAGAATTGTCAAGCGTTCAAACACAAGGTGCAAGATTTGATAGATAGCAAAGCTATAAACTTTGGTAATGAGGCACCCAATATTGAGAAGAATATGATGCCAACTCACGGATCTGCGCAGGTGGGTGCAATTTTGGAAGATGCTAGTCTGAATCTGATTATGAAGGTGGATGAATTGAAGACACCTCTGGGTTATGTCAAGAGCAGATTGTTGAAAGGGGGAGTGTTCCTTGGTTGTGATGCTGATTGTATTGATTGTTTGGCCCGGCCTGAGGGTTGTGATAACTTGAGAAGAGATATTCAAGGGCTGATTGACGAAGGTACGCTGCAATTCGATCGTACTGCTGAAGAAAAGCCTGTTGAGGCAAAAGCTGAAGAGCAGGGCGAAGTTGCAACGATTACGACCCTGTTCAAAATTGTTACGATATCGGCACCTCCCAAGAGGCCGACTATCACAATAACCAAAGCAGGACCCATTCCGTATGAAAGTGCTAAAGCCATCCCCTGGAATTATGGGGCGGAAGTTTATTGCAATGGGAAGAAGATTAAGCTGCTAAGCCCGCCTGTAGGGTCCGTTGATAATCTTGTGGGGGCAGGGGGCATAACCCGCAGTGGCAGAATCTTTACGTCGCCCGAAGTAGAAGCTGAGAGGATTGCAAAGGGGAAAGGTAAGGCCAATGAGGAAGGACCGTCGCAGGAGAAGGAAAAAGGGGCTTTGACCAAAGACGTAGAAAAATTCATGAGATTAATTCGGAAGAGCGATTATAAAATTGTCGATCATCTGCAGCAGACGCCTTCCAAAATATCAATCTTGTCATTGTTGCTTTGTTCCGAGGCTCACCGGAACGCGTTGTTGAAAGCTCTGGACGCTGCCTATGTACCCCATGAGATATCTGTGAATCAGCTCGAAGGAGTAATTGCACACGTGAATGCGGGGCATGGCCTTGGCTTTACTAATTTTGATTTGACGCCCAGGGGCCGCAACCATAACAGTGCGTTTCATATCTCTGTTGAGCGTAGGGGCACTGTTATGTCTCATGTCCTTGTTGACACTGGTTCGTCCCTGAATGTTTTGCCCAAGAAATCATTGTTGAAGCTAGATACCCAAGGTGTAATCTACACGCCCAGTGACTTGGTGGTGAGGGCTTTTGACGGGACGAGAAGGTCTGTATTTAGAGAATTGACTTTGCCGATCCAGGTCGGTCCAGAAGTGTTTGATACCGTGTTCTATATCATGGACATACAGCCAGCTTATAGCTGTTTGCTTGGACGACCGTGGATCTATGCTGCAGGGGCTGTGACATCGACGTTGCACCAGAAGCTTAAGTATGCGGTCGGTGGTAGCATTGTCACCATATGTGGGGAGGAAGACATTCTGGTCAGTCACTTGTCATCGTTTAAATATGTCGAAATGGATGGTGAGATCCATGAGACATTGTGCCAAGCCTTTGAAGGGGTGCAGATCAGAGATAAATCTCTTGTCGTGAGCAGTGGGCCAGGAATGGCTATGTCGTCGTACAAGGAAGCCCAAGCGGTGGTTTAGGCCGTTGAGACCAAAGGTTGGGGTCAGATTCTGGAGATTCTTGTTAAGCAGGACAAGTTCGGCTTAGGGTACCGCCCATCGTCGTCATCTGCATCACATAGCAAGCCAAAGTTCAAAGGGCCGATTGTGTTTACTCCAGGAGGAGTCAGTTTTGAGCAGATCAATATTGTGTCTGACAGTGAAGAAGGCGATAGCGACTGTGACATGGATTCATGGATCAAGCCCAGCGAGCCAGGACAGAGCCTCTGCAACTGGTATATCCAGGACTTTGTCCAAGTGACGACAAAACAGTAATGCCTTGTTTTTCGGTTATTGTACAATCTTATGTCCTACCTGGGGCATAGCGATTTTACCTCAGGGCCTACTTGCTTATGTGTATGCTTTGTTTTAATCATTAAATAAAGGCGTTTTCCTCATGCAAATTTTGTGATCCCTGTTTTTCTATTTTTATTTTTACAATAAAATGGCGATGTGGTTGTATGCTTCATTTGCATATCATTTGAAGCACTTAACCCTTTCTCTTGCAGGATCCATATTGCAGATGACACCGATCAAGATCTCCCTATGACTCGCTTCGACTTTGAGCACCCGATATTCCAGGCCGAAGAAGAGATTGCTGAGGACGACAACTTACCAGAAGAGCTGACTCGTCTGTTGAAACAAGAAGAGAGAATCATTCTGCCTCATCAGGAGGATATTGAGGTCATTAATTTGGGTTCGGAAGAGATTGCCAGGAATGTCCGGATAGGGGCTGCGCTGCAAAGTGATATCAAGCAGAGACTTGTCGAGATACTTCGAGAGTATAGTGACATCTTTGCTTGGTCTTATGAGGATATGCCTGGGCTAGATACTGATATTGTGGTCCACCATTTGCCATTGCATGAAGACTGTCCGCCGATCAAGCAGAAGCTCAGGAGAACTAAACCAGATATGGCTGTAAAGATTAAAGAGGAAGTACAGAAACAGTGGCACGCTGGTTTCTTGGTTGTTACAACTTACCCTCCTTGGGTCGCCAATATAGTACCTGTACCGAAGAAAGATGGCAAGGTGCGGATGTGCGTTGACTATCGGGATCTGAACAAGGCGAGCCCTAAGGATGACTTCCCACTTCCTCATATTGACGTGTTGGTCAACAACACTGCTCAATTCTCTGTGTTTTCCATCATGGACGGCTTTTCGGGCTATAATCAGATTAAGATGGCGTCGGAGGATATGGAGAAAACTACTTTCATTACCCCATGGAGAACGTTCTGCTACAAAGTGATGCCCTTTGGTTTGAAGAACGCTGGGGCAACATATCAGCATGCTATGACGATGCTCTTTCATGACATGATGCATAAAGAGATTGAGGTCTATGTTGACGATATGATTGTCGAATCCCAGATGGAGGAAGAGCATATGGTGAATCTCCTGAAATTGTTTGAAAGGCTTATGAAATTCAGGCTGAGGCTGAATCCTAATAAATGCACCTTCGGGGTGAGATCTGGTAAGCTACTGGGGTTCATTGTTAGCGAAAAAGGAATAGAGGTTGATCCTGCTAAAATAAAAGCAATACAAGAAATTCCAGTGCCAAAAACAGAGAAAGAGGTTCGTGGTTTTTTGGGGAGGTTGAACTACATTGCCCGGTTCATATCTCACCTAACTGCCACGTGTGAGCCAATGTTTAAACTGTTGAAAAAAGACCAGGCAATTGTCTGGAATGAAAATTGTCAGAAGGCGTTTAAAAAAATAAAATAATACTTGCAGGAACCTCCGATTTTGATACCCCCAGTAGCTGGGAGACCACTGATCATGTACTTGACGGTTCTTGAGAACAGCATGGGTTGTGTTCTCGGTCAACATGACGAGACTGGATGAAAGGAGCATGCAATCTATTACTTGAGTAAAAAGTTCACAGACTGTGAGTCACGTTACTCAATGCTCGAAAAGGCGTGTTGTGCACTTGCTTGGGCTGCCAAACGTCTGAAACAATACATGCTAAATCATACAACTATGTTGATTTCGAAGATGGATCCGATCAAATACGTCTTTGAGAAGCAGGCACTTTCGGGAAGGATTGCCCGATGGCAGATGGTACTGACAGAGTATGATATACAGTATGTCTCGCAAAAGGCTATCAAAGATAGCGTACTGTCAGAGTACCTGGCTGAGCAGCCCATCGATGATTACCAGCCGATGAAGTTTGATTTTCCTGACGAGGATATCATGTACTTAAAGATGAAAGATTGCAAAGAGTCGTTGCATGGTGAAGGTCCTGAGCCGGGTTCCCAATGGCAATTGATTTTTGACGGGGCTGTGAATTCATATGGAAGTGGAATTGGGGCAATCATCACGACTCCCCATGGGACGCACATCCCATTCACTGCCAGATTAACATTCCCAGTTACTAATAACGAAGCTGAATATGAGACGTGTATCATGGGTCTCGAGGAGGCTATTGATTTGAGGATTAAAAATCTTGATGTGTATGGAGACTCCGCGTTAGTCGTGAATCAGATCAAGGGTGAATGGGAGACCCGTCAGCCCAATCTGATACTGTATATGAATTATGCAAGGATACTGTTGCCTTTCTTTGACCGGGTAGAGTTTCATCATGTGCCACGGGCAGAAAAGCAGATGGCTGACGCTCTTGCGACATTGTCTTCCATGTACAAAGTTAACTTCTGGAATGAGGCTCCCAGAATAGTTATCTCTCGCCTTGATAGGCCCGCCTTCATATTCGCCATTGAGGAAGCTTCCGATGGTAAGCCGTGGTATTTTGATATCCAGAATTTCCTAAAGAACCAGGAGTATCCGACTGGGGCATCCAGCTGCGATAAGAAGACTCTTAGGAGATTGGCTGGCAATTTCTACTTGAATCCGGATGGTGTTCTGTATAGGAGAAACCATGATTTGGTGCTTTTGCGACGTGTTGATGAGAAAGAGGCTAATCTACTCATGGAGGAGGTCCACGAGGGAACCTTTGGCACGCACGCCGGCGGACACGCTATGTCTCGAAAGTTATTACGGACAGGGTATTATTGGTTAACAATGGAAAGAGACTGTTTTAAGTTTGCAAAGAAATGCCATAAATGCCAGATTTATGCAGACAAGATTCAAGTGCCGCCGAGCCCTTTGAATGTTATGGCATCCCCGTGGCCTTTCTCCATGTGGGGCATTGATATGATTGGCAAAATTGAGCCCATCACATCTAATGGACACCGGTTCATCTTGGTAGCTATTGATTACTTCACCAAATGGGTGGAGGCAGCGTCTTACGCTAATGTTACCAAGCAAGTGGTAGCCCGGTTTATTAAAAAGGATATCATTTGTCGCTACAGCATTCCCGAAAGATTCATTATTGACAATGGTTCGAACCTGAATAATAAGATGATGAAGGAATTGTGTCAGAATTTCAAGATTGAACATCATAACTCGTCTCCTTACAGACCCAAGATGAATGGCGCTGTTGAGGCGGCCAATAAAAACATCAAGAAGATAGTCCAGAAGATGGTGGTGACATACAAAGACTGGCACGAGATGTTGCCCTTCGCACTGCACGGTTATCGTACGACGGTACGCACATCAACCGGGGCAACACCTTTCTCACTGGTGTATGGTATGGAGGATGTCCTACCATTGGAAGTTGAGATTCCTTCCTTGAGAGTATTGCTCGATATCCAACTTGATGAGGCAGAATGGGTAAGGAATAGATTGAATCAGCTCAGTTTGATGGATGAGAAGAGACTTGCATCTATCACATATGGTCGGTTATATCAGAGCCGGATGAAGAAATTTTACGACAAGAAGGTGCGCCCTCGAAGCTTTCAGACGGGCGATCTTGTGCTAAAGAAGATTCTCCCACCACAATCAGATCACAAGGGCAAATGGACTCCCAACTATGAAGGTCCATATATTGTGCGAAAGGTCTTCTCCGGAGGAGTCTTACTGTTGTCCACCATGGATGGCGAAGATTTTTCATCCCCTGTGAACTCGGACGCAGTTAAAAAATACTTTGCTTAAAAGAGACCCGCTGGACAGAAAAAAGAGAGTCCAGGCAAAAATGGGGCATCCTGGCGAACCAAAAAGAAAAAGAAAAAGGTTCAGGAAAAAATAAGGGATAAAAATTGAGAAGATGTACACCCGCGAAGTCGAAAACCTGAGAAGGCGACTTCGGCAAAAAAGGGTATCCCGGTGAATTGAAAACCCGCAAAGGGCGATTCAGGCAAAAGTTAGGGATTCAAATGACTGCGGTCCGAGGTTGATACTGCATTGCTTAGTGGTTTGGGAGTACCTGAGGGTCGATTATCCAAGTCAATTTCTTCCGAGGACAGAGTATTGGGAAAGCGTCGGAGTCGGGCGAGTCATAGGAGGATCAGCTCATGGTGTTTGTCTGTACCACATTGCCGACATGTATATAAATTTCTTTGTACCTTTGTGCATATTTGTCTTTATCTTGTAGCTTCCTCTTTTCAGGAGTTGCATCCATTGTACAAAAATTTGCCTATTTACAGGCCCGTTATCAATAAAACGCATACTATTCAGTACTTGATGTTGCTTCTTGTTTTAACTTTTACTGTTTGTTTGTGGAAAACGCCGACGTTTTTGATAAACTTGCACGTGCATAAACTTGCAGGCCTAGGCCAATAATTGTTAAACTTTGAATTGACTGAGCGATTGTCACAGCTATTGACCTGGATATTTCCTTTTGTATAGGATATCTTGTTGTTGCTCACGTTTTGCAGGGTCGTTACCTTTGCAGCAAACAGCTAAGGGATCGTAATTCCCTAGCCGGAGTCCTTTAACGGAGGAGCAGGCTTTATGTGGTTCTATTCCTCCCCAGCAGGTGGAAGCCACTCCCCACAAGAGTTGGATGCAAGCTAGTAAGCGGTCAGGCAGTAATGTGTATCCCTAGTGAGGTCCTCACAGGATGCAACCAAATGTCAGTGGTTTGAAAAGTTCATCCCCGCGCAGGATGGCTCTTTCTGTTCTCAGCAGGTTGTCTTTCCTCTAATAGGTGGATCATCCTCAGCAGAGTTTGTAATTCCGGATTGTAAAACTATCCCCCAGCAGGATTGTTTCGTCCCCCCGTGGAGTTGGTTCGCCTTTTCAGCATTTATGTTGCTGAAATAATTCTGTGGTACCCGATTATCCCCAGCGGATTCGGCTTTGTCTTCAGCATTTATTTTGCTGAGGCACCTCCTTGCATTTGCATATATCATCATATTTGCATCTACACAAACGCGTAGCATTTCCATGCCGTATGGAACATTACGCCATTTTCAAACATATGCATCTTGAAACATAAGTCGGGTTGTTTACCTCTTTGCTTTCAGGTGTTGTTCCCTGCAGGTAATCGAAATTCTTGTTCAGGAAGATGTCCAGATATTCATATTTGTGGCGCGAGATACGTGATGATAACGTTCGTCCTATCATATGCTCCCCTATCAGAGTTGCTTGGTTAAGTTTCTCCTATTCCCCATCAGAGTTGCTTGGGTTCCCCAGTAGAGTTTTTTCCTATAGAGTTGCTTGGTTAAGTTTCTCTTCTTCCCCAGCGGAGTTTTCCTCGGATTGCTGTTACGTCAGCGTTCTAAAAGGAAAGATTTCAGGGGTCAGACCGTTGAAGTCATTACCTGTTGTCAAGGTAAATGTCTGGCAGTTGATGTCAGAATTTCCCCGCAGAGTTGCTCGTTCAAGTCTTCGGAGGCACAATACTCGCTTTTATTTAGCGTATGCCCATTTTCGAGGAAATGGAAGGTCAGTGATATTGACGATACTCGTTGTTATTAGCGTATGCCCATTTCCGAGGAAATGGAAGGTCAGAGATATTGACAGTACTCGCTTTAATTTAGCGTATGCCCATTTCCGAGGAAATAAAAGGTCAGAGATATTGACAGTACTCACTTTTTTTTAGCGTATGCCCATTTCTGAGGAAATGGAAGGTCATAGATATTGACAGTACTCGATTTTATTTAGCGTATGCCCATTTCCAAGGAAATGGAAGGTCAGAGATATTGACATTACTCGCTTTTATTTAGCGTATGCCCGTTTCTGCGGAAATAGAGGATCAAGGATATTGATGTTGTGCTTTACGTAGTGCCCGTTTATTGTAGCGTTTATTGTTGATTCAACGTCTGTGGCATCACACAGTTGGTTGATATTGAAATCAGGCTCTTTATTGGATGATTGATTAGTTGTCGTCGTAACAACCCAATTCAATTGTTTGGATGTGTTGTCCCCAAGCAGTTTGGCAGTTTATTTCTTCGGTTAGCAAATTTCCGAGTTCTCTGGTATTCAACCGTCTTCTACCTCGATTGCCTGCAAGCCGTTCGCTTTTCATCCAGTCGGTTCCAAGCCGCTTGAATAGGGGCAGCTGTTGCACCCCAAAATTTGCTTAACCTTTTCTTACTTGGTTTATGTTTCATTGCATTAGCATATCATTTATCTAACATTTGCATAGCATAGCATTGTTCATTTAATAGGGGATCAAGTGTGGAGCCTATCTAGAGGTCTTGTGCAAGTTTGAGAAGTCACCATAGTCATCAGGAAGAGGGTTGGGTTCTTGAGGAGTTCAGTTGTTTGTATGGGTTTAGTCCTAATTTAAGGACCAATTGAAGATCATCAATGGATAGTGAGGTCTTGACCAAGGATAGAGGGTGTGGAAAGAGCTCATAGAGTGCCTTGAGGGTCATAATGGAGCTCAATTAATTCATTATGCCAAGTGTGAAGAGCCACAGTTGAAGGTGTTGCAACTCGAGTTTTCATCTGAGTAACCTTAAGTCAACTGGGCAATTGAAGAGGATCAAAGCTCAATTATAGGTCTTTGCAATCATGCATAGTTGTGTTGAGACACATGATATGATATTCCAAGATCTATACAAGAAAGGTTCACAGTGTGAGAAGTTGCTAAATTAGGGTTCTCAGGGTAAAATCCCCTATTTAGTGCCTAACTTCAAGACCACTCATATGAAGATGCAAGTTTCATTTCCACTTTTGGCCAATATGAAACTTGTAGAGCATGCTCTTAGCTTTAATTTGAGTACTAGAAGTCCTCCATTGGATTTATAGAACTCAAGTTATGACCCAGACAAGTTACAGGTCATTTGAGGAATGTGAAATTTGTTTGTGAAATTTCACCAACTTCCAAGGAACTTTTGACCTAGAAGGGTGTTTCTATTGAACTTTTGGCCAACATTAAAGTTGTAGGTATTGAACTTAGCTTTCCAAATTGTACTAGAAGTCTTTCATATGATTTGTAGAACTCAAGTTATGAGGTTTACAAGTTAGGAGTATTTTGGGAAAGTAAGATTATAGGTCATTTAGCATTATAGGTCATTTTCTCCATCTTGCAAGTTTCAAATGCAATTTTGTTCAACACAAAACTTTCTCCAAATGATGTTTTTAGGTCAACCATATACTCATTATGAAATGATTTAGATTTAGGTGAGACTTGGTTTGAAAAATTTTGCAAAAGGAAGAAATTAAAGGCATTTGGTTGAAAAATTCATGATTAATTCATTTGTGCTCAAAATGGACCATATGAATAATCATTTTGATCAGAAAAACAATTCTAAACACATTGGAAATTTTAGAATTTCCATTTAAGGTCATTTTCATGGTGATATGGTTTGTTACTTCACAAGTAAGCAACACTTCATAATTTGATTACGGGATGGATTCAAGCTCCTTAAGCACTCTAAACTCTTTCACCAGACCACAAGGGCAAGATTGGAAACTTCTGGGAGAAGTTTGAAGCCAAAACACGTATTCACCATGGTTGGTTTTGTGAAGGAAATTTGAAGAATGGATTTTCTGGTTTGGGCCTCAATTGGACCTCAAAAGCCCACAAACTAGTTGTATTTAAGTTCTGTGAGAGATTTTGCTCCATTTTTGGTGACCAATTCGTGCTGGAAGCAGAGATAGCAAGTTGAGTTTCAAGAGCTCCAAGTGAAATCGTGATTTCCATTTCAAGCCAGATCCAAGCAAATTGAAGTTACAAACATGTTCCTCATCAAGCATTGAAGCGATCTGCAATGTTTTGAAGCCAAAATCGTGTTCTAGATACCTCAATTTGAAGCTCAAAGTCAGGTATGTAACTTTCAAATTTACACTGATTATAGCATGATCTAGGCATGATTAGTATGTGGATAGGCTTTGGATTGAGATATAGATGGAATCTGGATAAGAATTTGGTTGATTAGAGACAAATTAGGTGATGACATAATTTCTGTTGAGGTTCGTTTCTCCTTGATCTTGAGGCTTTGATACAATTGGAATAGCATGTGATGATCAGTGATAGATGAGGATTACATCCATACCAATAGTTTGAGTTTTGGTGAGAGTTCATATTGAAGTGAATTTTAGGATCTGCTTCGTGTTTCAAATTCTAGTAGGATTTAGAGGATTTGGATGTTATATTTAAGATCAGGAGGAAATTTGGAGTGAGATGATGTTAAGTTTGTTTAGTTTCCGTGACCTGTAATCACCTGCTCACCGGAGAAGATGACCGGAGGTCATCTCCGGCAACCGTGCTGGACTTCCCTCCATCTGAGAATTCAAACGAAGACGAAGGTTGTGGTTCTTTGGATCTGACTGGAAGTAAGACTTTGTATGTTCATCGTGTGGTGGTGTTTTATTCCGAGGATTTGAATTTTGAGCATGAAACGAGGTCATTTCATTAATTGACCTGGCAGCCACGTGGCGTGTGAGTTGGACAGCTTGAGAGCCTTTAGATCAGTTTACTGAGTCAATCCATCCAACGCGTGTGTTATTTTCTGGCTTATTTGATTTTCTTAATTCATTTTCTTTTATTTTAATTCCATTTTTCTACTTTAATTCATATTAAATCCATTTTTGATCAGAAAAATAAACCAAAAATATCTCCATGATCCTCTCTTCATTTGTGATTTTTCTGTGCTGTTAGATTTAATTTTTGTTGATTTTTCAATTTAATTTGATTTTTCTATTTTTTGATAATTCTTTAATTTTGCATATTTGATACATCTGTTTGCTGATTTTTGTTCTTGCAATTGGTATGGAATCTTGACCTAATTTTTTGCTAGATTGTAGGTTAGAGATGTATGTTCCCTTAGGATTTTTCTCATGATTTTTAGATAATCATAGATTCTGTTTTGGATTAGGATTATAGAGCCTTCCCTTTCATGGTTTCCCTTTGACACTTTATAATTTAGGATTTTATTAGGTGCCTTAGAAATTGAGTTAGGCTCTGATATTTGGACTATAGCTTCTTAACATTTGCATGTTCCCTTAGGAAAATTTATAGATTTTTAGAATCTAGTTTGCTATTTTAGATAGAATTTACAATTAGGTTGTTCATTGGTGCTCCTAACTTGGTACTTGTTTTGTTTTGTCTTCAATGGTGGCTTTTGGTACATGATGAGCTTATGTTTCTTCTTGGATGATGTTGTGAGCATGTTGTAGCTTCTGTGGAGTTGATTGTGGAGCTGGGCTTGGAGTTCTTCTTTCCTTTTGGTAGCTTTCTTGTAGCTTATAGGAATTAGGGTTTAGGAGAGAGCTTAGAAGTAGTTTTCTTTCTTCCTCAAACATGGATTGCTTTGATTGTTTTCCATTCTCATCCTATGATTCAAGGTCCCTATGTGAAATCCTCATCTTTCCTTTGGAAGGATGTGTGGCATTTTGCAATAGGTAGAACTTTTGAGGATGCCTTTCTCAGATGACTAGTTGAGTGTCTGGTAGGATTCCTTTGGTTTCCTTCCTGCTTCCCATCATCAATCCAATATTCTTGATGTTATTTATCTTCCCTTGTGTTGGAGCTTGTTGAAGCATGAAGATGGAGCTTTTCTTATCTTGAAGATGGTTTGCTTGAAGTTGTTTGTTGCAGCTGTTTGTCTGTTTGTTGTTTATCTGTTTTGTTGTTGAGCTTTTTGTCTGCTGTTTTTTCTGGCTGCTCTGCTTTGCTTGTGTGACTGATTGACTGTGTGTTGCATTAGAAGTAGGTCCTCATGTAGATGATCATAGGCCTAAGAGCATCCTAAAGGTGGAGCTTCTCCCCTTGCTTGTATTGCATTAGAAGTTGAGTGGGACTCCTTCTGCTTGTATTTTTACTGTGTGGCTTTGCTTGCTGGTATTTGGTAGAGCTAAGCTCCCTTGCCTGTGTGGTGTGTGGCCTTTGTGCTTATTTGTTTATAAGTTGAGTGCGACTCCTTCTTCTTGGGTGTTGCATTGCATGCATTTTATTTACAGTAATTTCTTTACAGTTATTTCTTTTGTTGTTTGTTTTCCGTTGCCATGTTCCCCTAGGAACTCTGACTTCTCTTGTTCAAGAGAAGTTATGAAAGACATTAGGGTTCTAACCATGCATTATAACATTAGGTAGTTCCCTCCTAACCTCTACCACGGGATCAATTTTGCATGACAACTTTAGGATTGGATCAGTTCCCCTTTAGTGCGTCTTTTCTCTTCTCATCTGCAAACAAAATCAAAATACAGTAATAAAGGTTAATTGACGTCGTACGTTACGAGCCTTAAGCTACTTGAGAAAGGATTGTTGGAGAGTTTCTTTTCAACAGTCTGGATGTTTAGTATGGCACCCTTTGGATGACATGTGACGCATTCACTCTCAGGTTATAGTCTCTAGTGCGATATCAGTTGCAAACATCCATAAAAGACACTTTTCTAAAAAACAGAAAACAAATATCAAACTCTTTTTGTCCTCCTGGACCTTTAATTTCTTGGAAACCTTTTTTCAGAAGGAGAGTTCTGTTAACTCCCGGTTCTACCGCAAACGGTAACGCCTATGTCTCCAATGGTCGAGCTGCATACACCAACTGCTGGAACCGTCTGTTAACCCTACTCGGATGAAAAAGACAAACCTGTGTCTCTCGTGTCCCAAACTACGTTTGCTCTGATCTTTCATGTTGTGTGAAAGTACGTAGGCACAAGATGCGATATCTTGGCGAGCAACCTTTCCCCGTAGTTAGGCGAACTACGTTGACTCTGATTTCTCGTTCCAGACGGGAATACGTAGGCATAAAGTGCGACGCTTTGCCAAGTCATTTTCTTTTCTTTTCAGACTAGACCTTTAGCATAGATAGATGTAACAAACCTGTCAGATAAACACAACACGCATGGATCCCATCGAGTACGATGGACGTGAGGGGTGCTAATACCTTCCCCTTGCGTAACCGACTCCCGAATCCAGACAATGGTTGCGATGACCTTGTCTTATACCTTTGCGTCATGGAATGGAGTTCTTGGTTTTTCTCTACAGTTTCTGGTTGGGAAAGCCCAACAGTGCGCTAAAGACGGTTGTTGGATCGTATTCAACGCTATTCTCGCCCTCTGCATCTATGGCATCGTCTTGTTTCCCAACATGCCTGACTTTTTAGATTTGGACGCCTTCCATATCTTCGCATCGGGAAATCCAGTTCCCACCTTGCTTGGTGATCTATATCATTCTGTCCATTACAAGAATGAAAATAGAAGAGGTAAAAATGTGTTGTGTTGTGCGCCCTTACTCTACAGATGGTTTGATAGCCACATGCCTAAGAAGGGTCTCTTTGCTTCCTCTGCAGCCACAGCTGAGTGGTCTGAACGTCTGATGGGTTTATCAGTAGAGAGCATCATTTGGTTTGATCGGGATATGCTGGGTACTGAAGTCATCTACAACTGCAGTGGTTTCCCTAATGTGCCCTTGGTCGGAAGAAAAGGATGTATTAACTACAATCCATCATTACTTGTCAGACAGTTTGCGTACGCCTTGAGAGGTCCGCCAAAAGACGAAGAGGTGCAAGAATCTCTGTACCTCATGGGGGTTCTAGATGGGGATATTTTAGCCAAGCTCAAGCATGCTTGGAACGACATCAGCAGACAAGGGAAAGTGCTGTTGGGTAAGAGCAATAGCCAAGCTTATGCTCCTTATATGACTTGGATTCAAAGAAGGGCGGAAACAGTAGGGATGCCTTTTCCACCTGCTAAGCAAGATTGTCATCCAGTAGTTGAAGAACCTGATAGAGTGTCCATTCAGAAATACAACCAGGGATTGGCTGAGAAGGAAGAGCTGAAGAAGACCAACGAGGAGTTGGAGAAAGAACTGGTACGGCTCAGAAGCGAAAAGAACGAAGCCGTCTATTCCTTCAAAAAACAGAACGAACTGGTGAACCAGCTAGGCACAGACTTGACTAAGCAGAGGGCTGAACGTAAACATTTAGGTTTAGATTTCAAGGCTGTCAACGATGTGTTTGCCAATAAAAAGCAAGACCTGGATAACGCTTACCAGAGAATCTCCAAGTTCAACCAGCAATGGAATGCCACTTTAGCTAACAACAAAGAGCGGGAGGACAAGCTGGAGCAATAGATCTCCAAGTTAAAGGCTCAGTTGAAGGCCAGTGAGAAGAAGCTTGATGATGAAACTGCTCGTAGGTACGCCACTCAAGACATGTTGAACAAGGCTATTGCGAACCTGAAGGATCGCAAGCAGATTTTTGAGTCTAAGAAGCGAAGGTTAGAAGACTATTTTGGCAAAGGAGCGTGGGAAGACTCCGTTGAAGGTCTTCAGTACACCGTTATGCAGAGGTAGTTACTTGTCGAAGGGTTACTCACTCAGCCTGATCATCCCAAAACGAAGGAGTTGCTAGAAGAGTTTTGTGCCTGTAGCCGCACTTGATTTCCCTGTATTTCTTCGTATCTTTTATTCATTGATATGCTGACCATCACCAGACTTGTTGGTCGAGGTCATGCTTTTGATTCCACCTGTACTCAGTGACACTGTACGCTACCGTGTTGGGCTTTATATATATATATATATATATATATATATATATATATATATATATATATATATATATATATATATATATATATATATATATATATATATATATATATATATATATATATATATATATATATATATATATATATATATATATATATATATATATATATATATATATATATATATATATATATATATATATATATATATATATATATATATATATATATATATATATATATATATATATATATATATATATATATATATATATATATATATATATATATATATATATATATATATATATATATATATATATATATATATATATATATATATATATATATATATATATATACATATATATATATATATATATATATATATATACATATATATATATATATATATATATATATACATATATATTTATATATATATATATATATATATATATATATATATATATATATATATATATATATATATATATATATATATATATATATATATATATATATATATATATATATATATATATATATATATATATATACGAGACGTTATCTCCATGACTGGATCCGAACTTCTTATTATCAGCATTGGCACTAGAATCGGGGGAGAAATCTCCCTATGGCACAGACACACATTTGCATTTGCATAAATCATTTAAATAATAGGTACCTTGAGCTGTTTTTCTAACCCTCTGTTGATACAGGTTGTTTCAGGATTGTCTCAGGTTGACCCGAGTGATGGAACAGGTACAAGCGGAACTAAAGGACGTTCAGAGCCAACTGAGGCATGTTATGGGGGACATGCAAACATTGCGCTGGAATCAAGAGGCGCTCAAAAAGGAGAACAACCAACTGAAGAGTCAGGTGGGCCTGATGGCAGAAGTGTTAAAGAACATACTCAGGAGAGAATATGAGCAAACGCTCGAAGCTGCAGCTGGCATACTCGCTCCTCAGGTGTCTGAAGAACCTGCACCAAGGCATGATAGGCCTAAAAGATCCTCTGCACAGCTTGAAGCTCAGGATTTCCCCCGTCAACGACGATGCTCGGTTCCTCAAGACAACCCCAGAAGACATGGTCAAAAGATGAAACTATCTGACAGAATCCTCGATCCAATCCCTTTGGATTATGACCAGTTGTTTCAACTCTTGCTCCAACTTCAGTTGGTTAAACCTCAAACTTTGGCTCCATTGACGAGACAGCCACCACCCCACTGGGACGTAAACGCCCGCTGCGAATTCCACTCTGGAGCACCGGGGCACGATGTAACAAACTGTAAAGCTTTTAAGCATAAGGTTCAAGACATGATTGAGTCGAGAGCAATTGAATTTGTGTCGGGCGGCATGAAAGCATCAGGCATATTCATCCCTTATCATGAAAAAGAGATGGATGTTCCCATGACCTCACCTGGAGTTGAGAAAGATCAGGAGTATATCCTGCGGTCTTTGAAGTCTGAAGCGCCTTGCCCGCAAATCTTTCGTGTTCCTAGGTCGAGCTTAAGGATGAAAGCTCCTGAACAGAGAGGATCCTCACTAGTTCAGACCTTGTCTCCAGGTTGCTTCTGCCATTCAGAATCAGCAACCTCTCGCTCTGTTACAGCAAAACTATCGAAGCCCAAATCAGAGTCGACCTCACAACAACCGTTCATCTGATTGAGTCTGAAGACTTCAAAGGGTCACTCCCCTCAGCAGCAAATAAGTGTGAAAGCCCAGTTCTCAGAAGCTGGCAATCTGCATTTTATCATGTCATTTCTTTACATTTGTAGTTTCTTTCCTGTAGGATTGCAAATTTCGTTTGTAAAGCATGTTGTTTTTCAATTGATATTGATAATGAAATAAATATGCATGTTTTGAACTAATCCATTCGTGTTCACTCTATGGCTTTCTTTTATTTCAAAACGCTTGTTTAAGTGGAATTTAGGGAGGATGACGAAACCCAATGATGCGTAAGCTTCCGATGCTATGCTGTTGAATAAAAACCTGTTGATAATGTACAGGCATTGTTTCAATTCACAAACACCGGAGATATAAGGAAGATAATCCCTTGTTAACCCCTTTGAGCCTAGTTGTAGGAGTTCCTTTCTGAAGTTAAAAAACCCTCAATATTAACCCGGGGCAAGGTAGGTGTCAGTTGATTTGACCAAGCGTTCAAATTACAAAAGGAGTGTCCGTTCGAGGATCAATCACACCACTATAGGTCGTACCTAAAAAAAACCATGATGGTTAAACCTGGCCGATCAGGAGTGAAACAGACACAATCTCTTTAACAAGTCATACGAGTCGATGTCATACGATTTGTTCCAAAAAGAGAGAAAGAAAAGAATCGAAAAGAAAAGCCCGTTAAGTCGAATCTGGAAAGCAAGCGACTTAGGCAAAAATTAGGGTACCCCGCTGGACTTCCAAATTGAAGAAACTCTAAAGAGTTAGTCCAGGCAAAAGTTAGGGGAAAACGAAAAAACGAAAAACGAAAAGCGAAAAGGGATTGCGAAAGAAAAATCCTCAAACAAGAACAAAATTGTGTGGCTCTGGACGCCAAAAGACGAAAAGGGAGCGACTGTCACTTCGAAAAGTGTAATTTCTTGAACTGTCACTCAACCTTTGAAAGGAGAACGCTAAGGTCAAATTAGCTGAATGTAGGATCGGAGAACATCACGGAGAATGGGTGAGTTAAAATTAATTTTGAGCCTTTATCTTTTCTTTCATAAACCGTGAACCTGACCACGTTACAACCTTTAAAAGTCCTAATTGAAATATTTTTGTTTCGAAAGCATACTTGGGTAAAGATCGCATCGGAACTGACTCCTAGAAAGGATTCCCATTACAGCGCTGTATTAATGTTGACATGTTAATGAATGATTTTATACATTTTATGCCACAAAATTTTTTCCAGTGAACAGGAATGGATTTTGAAAACTGCCATATGCATTGCATTTGATATATCTTTTATGCAGAACAGTTTGTTTTACTAGCAAGTAAGCGCTTGACAGCGGGAAAGTTTCCACGATGAAAATATTTGATCAGGACAGAATGCAGGATCCCAGAGTATCCCTGCGAACCGGGACAAGCTATATCAAATGATAGCGGCATGGGAGTCAGCCATCCAGAAATTAGGTAATCCGGGGCAATCAGGTCGAGATTTGATGAATCTCTCGCAGCCAAGGGTACTACTCCCACATATCAGCCCATGAGGGGCAAAGTCATGACAAGACTGGGGCAGGTCACCCCGAGAGCGCTAAAGCTATCCTTATCCTGAAGGCGATTAACTTGAAGCACCTCCGTGAGGTTCGAAGTGCTGAAGCCGTTCGTATCAAACCACCAGCGTACAGAGATCTCAGGTTTCCTTTTGAAAGGATATGACGAAGATCCCGCAGGCTGGGGAAAAAGCTGAAAGCGAAGGAGCCGTTCCTCTCCATATCCGCAGAGTTTGTCAAAAGTTGTTATAGATTCTGGGGCAAGCCATTTCGAGTTCATGTCATGGCATGTTTTTCCAAGCAGGATGACTCCTTCTTCCCCAGCAGGTTCGGTCGTGTTTCCCCACAGAATCTAAACATGGGACTATGAGCATTAATGTGTCTCCCCGAACGGAGATAGATTCTCCCCAACCAGATGCATCCTAGGAAGGATCATGTTTCCCCAGCCGGAGTTCCTTAACGTAGGAGCAGGTTCTATGTGAAACTTATTCCTCCCCAACAGATGAAGTTTGCATTTTATCCCCGGAAGAGTTAGATGCAGGCTAGCAAGAAGTCAGGCAGGTATGTGCATTCCCAGCAGTTGGTCATGTGCATATTTAATCCCCAGTGAAGTCCTCATAGGGTACAACCAGGTTGTCGGTGGTTTAAAAGGATCATCCCCACGCAGGACTGTTCTTTTTGTTCTTCAGCAGGTTGTGTTTCCTCCAATAGGTTGATCATCCTCTGTAGAGTTCGTAACTCCGGATTTGTTAAGTTATCCCACAGCAGGATTGTTTCTTCCCCCAGCGGAAGTTTGGTTTCATTCCTTCAGCATTTATTTTGCGGGAACGCCTCTTTGCATTTGCATCGTGCATAGCATCTACCCAAACGCGTAGCATTTCCATTCCGTATGGAGCATTACGCCATTTTTCAAACATATGCATTTTGAAACATAAGCCAGGTTGGTTACCTCTTTGTTTTCAGGTGTTATTCCCTGCAGGTGATTGGAATTCTTGTTCAGGATGGCTTTCGGATATTTAAATTCTTGACATGAGATATGCGACGATAACGTTCGTCCTGTCATGTGTACCCTCATCAGAGTTGTTGATTAAGTTTCTTTTCTTCCCCAGCAGAGTTTTCCTCAGATTGTTGTTACGTCAGCATTAAAGGATTTCGTGGATTAGACCTTTGGAGTTGTTGCCCATTTTTTTTCAAGATGGATGTCTGGCAGTTGACGTCAGAATTTCCCCGCAGAGTTGCTTGTTCAAGTCTTCGGATGCCTGATTCGCGCTTTACGTAGTGCTTGCCCGTTTCTTCGGAAATGGAAGATCAAGGATAGTACATTGGTGATGCGCTTTACGTAGTGCTTGCTCGTTTCTTCGGAAATGGAAGGTCAATACCCTTATATTGACGGTTCGCGCTTTTATTTAGTGCGTTTCTCGTTTCTTTGGAAATGGAAGATCAAGGATAGTATATTGATGACGCGCTTTATGTAGTGCTTTGCCCGTTTCTTCGGAAATGGAAGATCAAGGATAGTATATTGATGACGCGCTTTGCGTAGTGCTTGCCCGTTTCTTCGGAAATGGAAGATCAAGTATAGTATATTGATGACGCGCTTTACGTAGTGTTTGCCCGTTTCTTCGGAAATGGAAGATCAAGGACAGTATATTTATGACACGCTTTACGTAGTGCTTTCTCGTTTCTTCGGAAATGGAAGATCAAGGATAGTATATTGATGTCACGCTTTTGTTTAGTGCGATGCTCGTTTCTTCGGAAATGGAAGGTCAAGGATAATATTTTGATATGGTCCTGTGGCTCGGTACCCGCTTATTGTAGCGTATATTTGAAGATTGATTGTTGTTCATCTAATATGTGGATTCAACACCTGTGGTGTCACACAGGTGGTTAATGTTGAAATCAGGTTTTGTATCAGATGATTGATCATTTTGTTGCCGTGACAACCAGATTCAATTTTCTGGATATTTTTCCCCCAAGCAATCGTTGCAGTTTATTTCTTTGATTAACAAATTTCCGGGTTCTTTAGTATTCAACCATCTTTTACCTTGATTGTCTGAAAGTCGTTCGCTTTTCATCCAGTCAGGTCTAAGTCGCTTGAATAGGGGCAGCCGTTGTACCCCAAAATTTGCCAAACCTTTTTCTTACTTGGTTTATGTTTCATTGCATTAGCATATCATTGTTCTAGCATTCACATTGCATAGCCATGTTGCATTTTATAGGGGATCAGGAAAGGTGTGCTTAGCCAATTGAGGTTATCAAAGGGTCAAGACCTAATTAAGGGATTATATTCAAGTCATCAAGTGGTTATCATCATCAGAAGCAAGTCAAAGTCCTTGAAGAAAGGCAAGCAAGTGAATGTGGTTCATCTCATGTCTAGGAGCCTATATGAGGATCATCTGAGGATCACAAGCCCATGGTTAAGGATGGAGATTGTCATTGAAGCTCATTGGAGGCCTTGAGGGTCATGGTGGAGTTCATTCAAGTGTTCATGGCAAGTGTGGAAAGTCACAGTTGAAGGTGTTGCAATTAGGGTTTTCACCTGGTCAACTTTGAGTCAACTGTGCAACTGAAGGAGATTAAGACTCATTTCCAAGTCTTTGTGATCATGGAAGGTGGTGTTGAGATACATGAGGTGTTGTTCCAAGATCAATTCAAGAAGAATTCAAAGTGTGAGGAGTTGCTAAATTAGGGTTCTCAGGGTAAAATCCCCTATTTAGTGCCTAACTTCAAGACCACTTATCTCAAGATACAAGTTTCATATCAACTTTTGACCAACATGGAACTTGTAGAGCATGCACTTAGATTTAATTTGAGTACTAGAAGTCCTTGATTTGATTTATAGAACTCAAGTTATGATCCAGACAAGTTACAGGGCATCAGATGAATGTGAATTTTATCTGTGAAAGTCCACCAACTTCCAAGGCACTTTGGACCTAGAAGGATGTTTCTCCTCAACTTTTGGCCAACATGAAAGTTGTTCCTCATGGTCTTAGCTTTCCAAAAAGTACTAGAAGTCCTTGATTGGATTTGTAGAACTCAAGTTATGAGCTTGGCAAGGCAGGGGTATTTTGGGAAACTTTGATTATAGGCCATTTTGCATTATAGGTCATTTTCCCTATCTTCCACACTTCAAATGAAGTTTTTTCCAACATGAGACTTGCTCAAAATGGGATTTTAACTTTAACCATGTATCAAGGAGGCGTTGATTTGGCTTAGAGCAAGAGTTGGTTGAAAGAAATTTGACAAAAGGCATTTTTAAAGGGATTAGAAGGAGAAAATTCAAAATAAATCATAAGTGTTCAAAAAATGACAAGTTGGTACATATTTTGATTGGAAATAACATTTGGAATACAATGGCATTGCTAGAAATCCATTTTGACTCATATTTCATGGACTTTCATTTGCTTTCTTCATCTTTAAGCAACATAATGGAAATCAACCATCCATTCATTTCCAAGGGATCAATCTCAGCCACACATGATCCTTGCATCATAAGGAACTGATATGAACAGAATTGGAAGCTTCCACACACCATGTTCATGGAAATTACAAAGGAAAAAGTGAGAAAAATTGGAAAATTGGATTAAGTGAATTGGGCCATAATTGGGCCAGGTAAGGATCCAAAACAGTTCTATATAAGTTTTTGGATGAATTCATAGCAAGGTTGGTGATTGGAAAAGCTTGAATGAGGTAAGAAGCACTAGAAAAAAGTTTGTTGGAGGTGAAAATTGAATTTCTACTTTGGAGCAATTTCAGAGGGAATTAAGGATTCAAGAAGCTTCTCCAAGCATCATTGAACGATTTTGAACAACTTTGATCAAAAATTCGTGCAAGAACACTCCATCATTGAAGCTCCGAACAAGGTTCTTATTTCTCATCCATACGCTCTGTTCTTGATGAGTTATTGCGCCATTTTTACATAAGTATGATCCTTGGAGTATGTAGAAGCTTTTAGGATTAGTTTGGTTAGGTTCCATGAAACTTCAAGAATTGACACCCTAGGTTGTAGTTTGATTTTCTCTCTTGTTAGTGGATGAAAATGGAAAAGAATTTGATATTCATGATGTAGGAAGTGAGAGGAAGAGATTAGTATCTTAAATTTTGGATTTTGTGAAAGTTGAATTTTCTTGAGTGATTCTTGGATGTTATTGATTTCTGAGTTTTAATGGAGGAAAGTGAAAACAAATTTGATATTTGGATTCTACACGAAAAAATACACATTTTTGGTTAAAGAATATCACATTTTGGTGAAGAAATGAGAGAGTTGGATTTTTGACATGAGGAAGAAGATGACCGGAAAAGATTCCGGCCACCGTCCGATGTACAGAGCCACCGCGAGCACAATTCCCTCCGTTTGGTGTTCAAACTGCCAGATTCCGTAACATCCGTTGGATCGCGCATTGCCTTGACCTTGTATGATCATCTTACGGTCGTGATTCATTCCGCGTGGCCTGTTCAAAACGCTGCGTTTTGGCTTAATAAAATGCTGAGTTTAATACTCAGTTGGGCCTGTAACATCTTGTTCGCTGCTATCAGCACCCCTACACGCGCAGGCCCAAACGGATTAACACGTAGAAAGCAATACTAGCTGCACCCCTTTCATTTTCCCTTTAATTTCTCTTTTCTTTTATTTTTCTACTTTGATGGTTGTTTGATTTTAATTCATAGAAAATAATAAATGATGTCCATAAATCATGAGAAAAATATGGTAGATAGTTTGACATGTCTAAAATTTTGCCATAATTTTTAATTGCAATTTTAATTCTTTTTTTCAATTAATTTTGTATTTTTCTTTTATGTGCTTTTCCATGAATAGAAATAATGCCATGTTAACTTCTAAATTTTTGTTTCCATATTAATGCTTGGATTTAATCTCTGAGTTTTTACATGGTGAATTTTGACACATTGTAGGATATTGTATGATTTTTCTTATATTTTTTTTATGATTCTAAGATTAGTTTTGGATTAGGTTTATAGGGCTTTCCCCATTTGGCCTTTCCTTTGACACCCTTTAGTTTAGCCTTTAGAAAGGGGCCATAAACTTTGAATTAGGATCTGATATTTTTACCATAGGTTTCCAATACCTTTAGGATCCCTTAGAAAATTTTATAGATTTTTAGGAATTGATTTACTATTTTAGATAGATTTCACATCGAGGCTGTTTGTGGGATGCCTCTAACATGGTACTTCCCATAGTTGAACTCCAAAAGTGACCTTTAGTTCATGATAAGTTTCCAAACCTTTTCTGATGGTTTAGTACACATGTTGATGCCTCTGTAGATTGAATCTTAAGGTTTAATTTGGTGCATTAGTTCCCTTTGAGAGTTTCTTTTAGAGCTTGTGGAATTAGGGTTTTTAGAGCCTTTAGGAGTTTCTTCCTTTTTCATAATTGTGGTTTGCTTTGGTTTGCATTCCATTTCCTATCCAATGATGCAAGGTTCCTTTGTGGGAGCCTATTCCCTCCTTTGGAAGGACTAAAGGCCTACCACAAAAGGTAAAACCTTTGAGGATACCAATCTTAGATGAGTGGTTGAGTGCCATGATGGATTCCCTTGGTTTCCATCATGCTTCCCCTCATCATGCAATAATCTTTGTGTTGATTCTTATCATATCTTGATGGAGCAAGTTGAAGCTTGAAGATGAAGTCCATATTCCCTTCTCTCTTGATGGATAGCTTGGACATGAAGACAACTACGGACTGTTAGACTGCTGGAGTATTGTTGTGCTGCTCTACTATGTTTGCTGTTTAATTGTATTTGTGTGACTGTTTGTTTGGTGTGTTGCATTAGAATAGGATTTCATGTAGTTGGTTTAGGCCTAAGTGAATTGAAAGGTTGAGCTTGCCTCCCTTTGCTTGTTTGCATTAGAGGTTGAGTCTGTCTCCCTCTGCTTGTCTGTTACTGTTTGGCTTTGCTTGTTGGCTGAAGGTTGAGTTTGCCTCCCTTGCCTGTGTGTTATGTTGCTTTTGCTTGTTTGCTCTAGAAGTTGAGTTTGTCTCCTTCTGCTTGTATTGCTGCATTACATACATTTTACTTACCGTTTTATTCTTTTAGATTATTTCTTTTGTTGTTGCTTTCCTTTGCCATGTTCCCTTAGAGACTCTAACTTCTCTTGTTCAAGAGAAGTTATGACAGACATTAGGGTTCTAACCATGCATGATAACATTAGGTACCTCCCTCCTAACCTCAATCATAGGATCAACCTTGCCTGACAACTTTAGGATTGGATTAGTTCCCCTTTAGTGCGTCCTTTCTCTTCTCATCTTCAAACATCTTTAAAACACTTAATAAAGATTAACATGTGTTGTACGCTACGAGCCTTAAGCACTTGAGAAAGGGTTGTTGGAGGGTCTCTCTTCAATAGCTTGAATGTTTTGTGTGGTACCCTTTGGGTGACATGCGACGCATTCACTCTTAAGTCCAAGTCTTTAGTGCAACATGAGTTACAAACAAAACTCAAAACACTTCTTCTTTAAAAGACTTCAAAAACAAACATTCAAACTTCTTTTTGTCCCTTGGGACCTTTAATCCTTGGGAACCATTTTCATAAGGAGAGTTTTGTTAACTCTCGGTTCTACCGCAAACGGTAAACTCCTAAGTCTCCAAAGGTCGAGCTGCATACACCAACTGCTAGAACCGTTTGTTAACCCTACTCGGGTAAAATATTTTGAACCAACATGTGGTCTTGTTAGCTCGAACTACGTTTGCTCTGATCTTTCATGCCGTGTGAAAGTACGTAGGCACGAGATGCGATATCTCGGCGAGCAACCTTCCCCTTTCACCCGTAGTTAGGCGAACTACATTGACTCTGATTTCTCGTTCCAGACGGGAATACGTAGGCATAGAACTGTTGTGTTCTGCCGAGTCATTTTTCTTTCCTTTTCAGACCAGCCTTTAGCTAGATAGATAAACCAACCCGTCAGATAAACACAACAAGCGTGGATCCCGTTGAGTACAACGGACGTGAGGGGTGCTAATACCTTCCCCTTGCGTAACCGACTCCCGAACCCAGACATGGTTGCGATGACCTTGTATTATACCTTTTCGTCAGGTTTTTCCGATCGTTTCCTTTCCCTTTCTGTGGGATAAATAACGAAAGGTGGCGACTCTTCTGTCATTGCCGGCACCTTATTTTCGCAGTAGCGACAGTTATTTATAGTGAAACCTTAGAGTTAGAGTTTTAATGTTAGATTGATAGGTCATGAAATTTCATAGGATTTGATTTAATTTATATGTTTTAAGCAAGTTGATATTGTAACAAAAAATCATCATCAATGAGAAAAAAAAGATTGGATTTTTTTTACTTTGTTTGATCCATTTTTGTAGTGTGTTCACGAGTTTTAAGGTTTCTAACTCTTTGGTTGGACTTGAATTCTTGTTGACCCATTGACTCAACAAATAATAACAAAATAAATAATAAAAAGAATGATATTAGTAGCAATAGGAACTTAAATATATAACACTGATAATTGAAAACCTAAAACACCCTCTTAATAGTCTTAGTACCATCTAATAACAAATAATTAAAAGACAATGACCTAACTAATCACTAATTTAAATAATAATATTAATACTTAATGGAAATAGAAATCTGTAATAATAATATTAATAATAAATCTAATAATAGTAATATTGTCCTAAGAAACGAAAAAAATACAAATCACACTAAAAAAACTAAAATAAACTAATATTAATTATTCTAAAACATAAACTAATATTAATAATAGAATAAAATATATTAATATGCTTTATAAAAAGTAAGAATACAATGAATCATAAGTAACAAAAAAACAAAATAAAAGTAAAAAGGAAAGAAAAGTCAAAATGGTCCTCCTTTGACTTTTAAGTCATTGGAGTTGACCATTTGACTTGCACCTATGGAACTCAACTAAAATGAATGGCTCAGAGGAACTAAACATATACTGATGCAGATGATAAACCTAGGAGGCTCAGTTAGAGAGTGTGGTCAAAATTTGGAGTATGACATGGATAATGGAAATAGTAGTAGATTTCTTCATAATTTCTTATTGTATTCGACGAGTTCTGAGGAGGTCGGTTTTGATCATGTCAGGTTCACTGGATTCATCATGATACTTAAAATTCAAGTGCACATAGGATGATATGGCGTCTAGTGCTGCTAAAAACGACCATCCAAGGATGCAGTTATACGCACTTTTACATAGAACCACAAAAAAGAAAACACTTACCATCCTCCTTCCGCTCCCTTCCCCCATGGTGACAGGAAAATATATTTGTTTTCATGGAAAATTGGTTAAAAGCAAGCATACTTTTGGTCCCCACAAGGTTTCAGATCTTGCAGCTTTAAACCGAGCCTAGTGAGGATTTTTAGGTAGATCAAATTATAGGAGCTTTTCTCACCCACCAAAACTTCAGAGACATAATTATTACCAATGAAAATAATAATGATTAGACAGAGAGTAAAATTGGAGTTTCCATCTACCCTCTCTTTATAAAAAAAACTTAGGATTGGTCTATCGTTTTCTCGTTCTTCTTCTCACAAAGATGTACATTCGCTCGAAGTTGGCTAGATGGAAATTCTACAATAATATCGATGGGGAGGACCAAAGTAAGGCTCAATTTAGGATTCTTCTAGATCATGTCCATTTGATCGTGAATGTCAAATTAGTGGATATATACAATGGAAAGATATGATCATGGAAATTCTTAGAAATCAAATGTTTATTCCCATACAAGGTATCATTGTTCTGTTCGTGAACCAGAATCGTCGACGCAACTCCATAATGAGGTATCACTCTTTTATCTGGTGGTGTAGTGTGGATGGAACAATGTTATAAATCTAACACCCAAGTCAGTTTGTGAATAATGGAAAATTGAGTGAAATTTTGAATGAGAAAATCGTACATGTTTTGGAACCAAGGCAAGTATTTACTTTATATATGTAATGTATTGTGCTATTTTATTATAATTACTCATATAAAAATGATTCAATAATATTTTGTGCCCAATACCTTTTGTTTTCTTAGGAATAAATGATTCACTGTCGCACACGGGTGAAAAACAAGTTATTAAAGGGGAAGTATATAGAGGCGACACTCGATTCGTATCGCAAGAACTTCGAGTTATCTTAACCAAAAGAAACAAGAAGGGGGTTTCTTTCGAGAGTTTTAGTTGAAAGTAAAAAAATCTAGTTATGAATATGATTAACTAATTAATATCCTGGTTGGATAATTTTTGACTTATCACTCATTACTATATCGCAAATTCACTAGAAGGGTTCAATTTCTATTTGATTATAGCATTGATTAAACAAGTGTTGTCAATACTATGTGAACTATATTCCTATTTAACGTATTAAGCATGACGATTAATGATAAAGCGAAGCTAACAAAAAAGGTACATTAACAAGTGATTAAATTAGGAACATGCATCGATCAAATTTAATTAACCATATTCTATGAAACTCAAATTAAGCATGCAAGATACATAAAACAGGATTGGAAAGGACTTGAATAAAATTGGGTAATATAATAACTTCAAAGTCATGATGAAATTGTGAAACATTATATTAACCTTGTGGTTTAGTCGGTCATGAAATCCTAATGCTATTCTTTACATGCCCTAATTCTACATTTTTTTTCTTAAGTAATAAATAAAATTTGCCTCTAAGAGCACTGTCTTGAAAAACATAAGTTTGACTCAAAACTAACTAATTTTTTATTAAGTATGGAACGAAAATTGATTATGTGACTCCACTTCATTAAAAATTGGCTTCTAACATCAACATGAAACTTGTAGATTTTCTTAGTTTTCCTACGCATATTTGTACGCCTCAAATGAATACTTGTAACCCAAGTTATGATTTGCACAGTAAGAAGGTGTCAAAATAGAGTTTATTCCAAAAATAAGTATAGGAAATAAAATAAAACCAAAATCAACATTAACATTTGAAAATACACTAAAAATGATAAAACTAACGTAAAAAGTTCTTGAAATGTCATAACACAAAGTAAAAGAGGGTGTACTGAAATCGACTTATTAGTAAATAAATGAATTTTGGTTACAATTAACCACTACCTTGGGTGTCGTGGCTTAAACTAGAATAAATTTTGGACAATATTTAATTGCCTATAATGAACTATAAATTAGTGTGTGTTCATTATACTTTCGATATCAATAATGAATTGTGGAATTAGGCAACTGTGATTTGAGAAAAAAGGTTATGAGCTAAAGAATTTGTGTTAGATTGATTTGTGTGTTTTTCATGACTCTAGACTAACGATTATAAGAAATAAATTACGATTATCGAGAAATTAAACAAGAGAGGAATTAAATAATCTAACTTTATTCTCTAACTGATTTAATTTTTAAATAAACTACAACCTACCAAAAAATATATAATTCCAATAGAAAATCTAAGATTAGTTCCCAATTATTATCTAGCTCAACTCTCCAAATTTCATAGATGAAATAAAGCATTAAACATAATATATTATTGAATAACACTAAAAAGTCCATCATTATAGATAAAAAATCTAAACGAATCAGATGGTTCACATTAATAGGGAAAAATTCATCTAAGGGGACTTAAAATATGGTAACTAGCCACTCATTTTTAATGGATCCGAGATCAATACTCTAGAAATAGATTAATTAATTCTTCCAAATGACTAGGAATGAATCTCAAATGATGCCTTTCCTTTTCCCCTGGTCTCATGCTCCAGAATATGCCCTCTTGATCAAAAATTTAAAACCCTAATCATTAAATACATTTTACAATTTATAGAAAAACATCGTTTTGTAGAATTGCATCGTTATAACTTATACGAGCATTGTGACTTTTGTTATGCATGGCACGTGGAAATATGTGATTGTTGTTAATCTATCACTTTTTCTTTGTGTGAGTGGTGTGATATTTTGAATATCAAAATTTTTAGAACATGATTTGGTTATGTATTTATACTTTTAAGTTTGATGATAATAAGGTAGTATTTGTGTGAGAATAATTTTGGTACCCTAATGGTTTGTTATTGTGTAGCTTTAACAGCCAACTTTGATTATGAGTACATGACGTTCAACGTCATCAGTTTCTGAACTTTGTGTTACAAAATTCGCTTATACGCTGATTCACTGCTAAGAAACTTCTGGAAGATGTTATGTTGTTGCTGCAACATTCTCCCTGTTTCTGCTTCTGGATGTGACTTTAACCATCAAGCTTCTGAAGAATGGAAAGCTTCTGAAGTTTCTATTCCTAGCTAAAGTTTCTGAAGTTTCTGAAGATCTCAAGTCAGACGCTGATGCTATCAAGGTTTTGGTTGATGATTGTGCTAATTGCGGTTGAAAGGCCATGGAATTTATTGATACATTACATGTCATTATAGGTCATTGGAACTTAGAATATTTCAAGTTTGCACCATCCAAATTTTGTGCCAACTTCAACATGCCATAAGTTTTGACACAAGCATCCAAATGCAGCCTTTCTTGGCACATTGTTATTTTTGTTATGATGTTAACAAGTTGCAAAAAGAATGGAATCAAAAAGCCTCTTGTGCAAGATGACCCATTGATGGAAACATCGCTACTTGAAGCTGAAAATTTCACCATGATCAGATTTTGAAGTTCACTAATTCTCAATTACAAGCCAATTTACCACGTGTGTTCCATCTAAACATGTTTAACCAAGTTCCCTGAAGTTAATTTACACCTAAAACGCAGGTTTAAGGTGAGTTTTAGGCAAATGCAAGTCACACTTTATTCATGATGAGGGTGTACACGATTTCAATCAAATTATGATCATTTCACCCTGTTGCGGTAAGAATCGGATGTCAAACTATTGGTTAACTTGAATCTTAATTCATTAAATTCACAACCGAACTTTGATTTATCCAAAGTAAAGGTTAAAGAGAGAAATACATTTTGTACGATGTAACAACAACGCTAAGAGATTTGGGGATCGGGGTTGGTTATGCCTAGGGTAGGTATTTCACATCCTAAACATATGTAGTACTCTATAGGAACCTTTTGTATGTTTGTATGTTATACTACTTCCTATAGTTTGGGGTCAAGGTTAAGGTTTGAGGTAAATACCTAAGGTTGATGTTTGCTCACAAAGATATCGCATCTTCTGCCTGCGTATCCTAACTAGGATAGAATCAGAGCAATTGTAGTTCACCTCATTGAGGGTGGATGAACACTTGATTATGGTCAAGGTTCAAAGGGGAAAAAACATAACAATGCTTATAGAGTTTAACAAAACTCTATATTCTAATTTGTACACTCAAAGAGATTTACTTTGACAAAAGCCAAGAGGGGAGTAAGTAATCATGACAATGATCCTTACATAGAGTTGACAAACTCTAACTTGGGGTTCTAGTTGAAGAACACTCCTAGTAAAGGTGTGTTTTTTAGACTTAAGCAAAATCTAATGGCTAGTAGGTTCTAACTTAACTAAGCTAGGGTTCAAGATGACTTAAAAAAGTCAAAGGGAGGGTAATGATCTATCGATGACCCTGGGGGTCAACAAAGAAACTTTCCTTTGGAATAGGAGAAAGATGAGGCAACTGGATGAGAACTAATAAGTTCCATCACTAGGGGAAGACTTAACAAAGTTAAATAAATAAGCAAGAATATGTAACAACATATGGACAATAGTCAAGATCAACATAAAGACATAGAGGTAGCAACCACCAATGCAAGTAAAGAACATGTGTAACAACAACAAGTTCATCTATAACATTCAAACAAGATTGATGCAAACAAGTTACAACTTGAAGCAAGCATGCTATAAGGATCAAATGGGATCAAATGTAACAACATAAGACCATTTAAACATGTATTGATAACAATCAAACAAGCAGAAAACACAAGATATGTTACAAAAATTCAAGTATTTGTTCATGACTTCATGGGGAAAAGTAAGAAATTTTCATGGTAACAACCAAGTCAACAATCAAACTGTAGCGTGTTATGGTTCTAACAAGACACATAAACAAGTAGAATGAGGTATGAAAAACATATTCAAGAGGTTACAACATCAAGAATCATGTTATGAATCACAAAGAAGTTCAAGGTATACCATTCGCATTCAAGCATTTGCAAAGGTAAGAAACAACCCATAAGCATGTTATGGTTCTAACAATACACATAAACAACTATAATGGGGGCATGAAAAGCATATTCAAGAGGTTACAACATCAAGAATCATGTTATGAATCACAAAGAAGTTCAAGGTATACCATTCACATTCAAGCATTCACAAATGCAAGAAACAAACCCTAAGAATGTTATAGTTCTAACAATACACATAAACAACTAGAATGGGTCATGAAAAGCATATCATCAAGAATCATGGCATATGTCATATATGAAGTTCAACAAACCATTTTCACATGTATGCATTCACAAAAGCAAGCATGAACATAGAAAGAGAATGAATCAAACAATTTTTAGCATTTAAACATGTTAAAAAAATACATGAATCATACAAGATAATTCTCACAAGAAAAATCAAGTTACATGTGGAAAAAGTTCAAAAACATCATGGAAAAAACCCTAAAAACACATGTTTTTCAAGTGGACCAAAGTATTTCTAGGATAACAATCCTTGAATTCTTTCTTCACTCAATGAAAATAGACATGTTAAGGAGTAATTTTCCAAATTAATGGCATCAATAGCATAAAAAATGAGCAAGTTATAATCATGGAAAGTTGGTGCACCAAAGGGGCAAAACTAGGTCAAGGCAAGGTAAGGCAACCTAAGGCCATTTGCATGAAGAATTGGAACTCAGTAAAAACTTAACCAAATGATGTGAAAAAAAAGTGAAAATTGTGTGTTTTTAAACAAGGAATTCAATGGTACAATTTTTTTTCCATACCATGAACCCACAAGAAAACCCGATAGCATAAATGGTAAGGCAAGTTTGGTTACAACCAAATGCAAGAAAATACGAACAACATTGTGTAGTGGTGTACTTTGTGAAACAAGTGTACAAACATCACATATACATCATATATAGAGGTTGGCACAAGAGAAATCAAGAAATGCACAATTATTTTGGCAGATTGGAATCAAAATGTGACAAGGTTAGACCTAGTTTGTGACCTGAAATTTGACAGTCTCAAAAACACATATTTTTCTGCAAGAAATGGTTCATACATCATACATAGCATACATAAAACATGTCTAAGCAATGTTCAACTCAAAATCATGGCTAGAATTCAAAGTGGCATGAGAAATGCAAGTTGTAGGCTCACCTCTTGTAGCCTTATGATGCAAGCTTGAGAAACAAGAAAGCCAGAGATCCTACAAGCTCCTTAATGGTCTATAAATTCTCCAATGCTAATGAGTAGGTGCTCAAAGTAGCCTCCAAGTGAACTAGTGGACAGAAGGCCTTGCTAGTGAAGAAAACACCAAAAAAAACCAAACATTTCAAAAGCAAACTTTCTCAAATCTTGTTACAGATGTGTGAACTGATTATGGGTATTTTGTATAGGTTACATGTGAGGTTTGAGTGGTCTTGGAACTCAAGGAAGTGCAATGGTTTGATGGTTGCCCTTCAAAATGCAGAAAAGTCAACAAATGAGGTTTTGATAGTTGACTTTTGGCTTGGATGGTTTTCTGGATAATATGAGGTCTTGGACAGCTCTAGTGCATCATTTATGATGTGTTTGAATTGTTTTTTGAGTTGGAAAGTGTTTGGAAATGGTTTTAGAAGTGAAAATGCAAGGCAGATTTGGAAATGATTAGAAACTTTGTGAAAACTTGCAATAACTTGGTGAATGAGTGCGGGAGAGAGTTCTATCTAGTTCTTAGCATGGAACTAGTTTGGTTTGGATGTGAGAATGAGGTTATATTTATATCCAAAGTCCTTGAGGGAGAGGCATGGGCAGATTGCTTCAAAATGCCAATTTTGGCCTTTCAACTTGGAAATCTTTGGAGGAACCAATGCAAATCTGCATTTCTAACCTCAAGCCACCTTAACAAGAGCTTCTCCCTACCCTATAGGTGATTTTTATCATGCTTGAGGGGATAGTAAGTTACTGGTTGCAGCATAGTTGGTGGTTTGATGAAGCGCAACCACCATTTTTCTCTTTCTTCACTATTTACTTTTGCAACTTGCATTTAACAATGATTTCCTTCAATCCTTGTGCCAAATTCATGGGAGATGATGCTAAATACTTCCATTAGAAATTTAAATATCATAAATAAGGCTTAAACATTTATTAGAATTTATTTGAGAAGCTTTGGAATCAAGACATCCATGATGAGCTGGTTTTGCAGCCGTGAGTTTTTGCCAACTTGTGAGCTTTGGTTCTCCCTAACCATGAGGAGTTATGGATCCCACTTATACTTTTTAGAAAGAAATCATTAGGTACTACAACATTTATGTTTGAGTTAGGAACTCATTCCACTTGAAACTAGGTCAAAACCCCTTGTGAAAATGATTAATTCTTGACTTACAAGTCAAGAAACCTTGAAATTTCTAAGTGCTTAAAATCCTTCACAACTTGATGAATTCATAAGTCCAAATTCATTCATTTTTTTCTCCTGAGTCAGTAGGACACTTTTGTAAGGCTCCTTAACACCTTTCAAACAAGCTTTGAACCACTTCATTTGGATGTGTGGTTAGGAAGGGGTTTTTTCACTTACCCTTGTTTCTTGATTTGCAAGTTATCTAAAAATTCTTAATTAAATCTCCAAAAAAACATCATAATTAGATGTGAGATGATGTTGGAAACAAATTTGGCTTTAATTTGGGGTAAAAACTCTATTGGTCAATGAGTTGACTTTTCTGATAGACGAACCGAACAGTTGAAACTCTCTGAATCGTTTGTTGATGTTCTGGGTTCCCTGAGGCCTTGAGACTTCTTGGGTATACTTTATTGGGTCATATGAGCTTCATGGAACACAATTCCTTCATTGGAAAACCTTCTAAACTAAAACCTTCCAGAGGGTTGTGACTTATTGAGGTATGATATATAGAAATTGATGGACGATGGACAGTTACAGTTTGACCAAATTAGTGTTGGGGATGATGCTAATGATGATGATGGTAAGGACATTGCAACAATATCAATTTCATACAAGACCGTCTACATTTCGGCGCCCATGCGACAAGCACCTGTCATTATTACTACACCAGGGTCGGTACCATATGAGAGTACCAAGGCAATTCCATGGAACTATGGAGCTGAGGTATTTTGTAATGAGCAGAAATAGGAGTTGTTAGGATCTTCAAATGTCGGGTCTACTATGGACAATATTGTCGATGATGGAGGTATCACACGCAGTGGCAAGGTCTTCTCTCTGCCAAATGTCAATGTTGATAAATCGGATAAGGGTAAAGGAAAGTTAGTTATGGATGATTCTGTGCAACAACAGTCTAGTGACCAAGGTTGTCAAACTCGTGAGTCTACTCAGACTCGTAAAGGGTCTGTAAACTCGACTCGCAAACTCATACGATTCTATGGAAAATTAAAAATGACTTTCAAAAACATATATGTGACATATACATGACACATACATGTATTTTTAAACTTGTAAATGCCTCATATATGATATATATATATATATATATATATATATATATATATATATATATATATATATATATATATATATATATATATATATATATATATATATATATATATATATATATATATATATGAAATTCTGGTGACCAAACAGTGGATGTTCTCACTGATGTTATGACATCCACTATAACACAGACTACCAAAACTTAAGGACAAACTGTAAAAGAAAACAGTAAATAACACAAGTAATTGTTTACCCATTTTAGTGCAAACCACACATACATCTGGGGGCTACCAAGCCAGGGAGGAAATTCACTATTAGTAGAATTAGTTCAGAGTCAAACAAACAGTTTGCACTCTTCACTTAAGACCTACCCAATGACACTTCAACCTAACACTAGACCTGAGTTACCAACTCACTCCCCCTCAATCACAACAGTGATATTAACCAATACAAAATTACAAATGAGAAATTGAAGATACACTTCAAATAGATCTTGATTTTGCTTCACAACTTCAATCAAGATACACAGCACTCTTGCTTAAAAGCTTAAAGTGACACACAGCTTAACAATACTAAACCAATGCAATCATACAACAGACAATTGCTTGGCACACAAGTATTCCTAAGACACAATACACACGTGAAGAACAACTGATACAGTCAGACTTCTTCACTCACACACTACACTCTTCAATCTCTGCCTGATTAAGATTGATCCTCTGTTATTTATAGCAGCAGATTGTCTTTGGGCCTTCGTGCAGAAGTTAGGTTTACCCAAGTAAAACCACTCTTCGTGAACCTGCGGACTCCCAATTAGGTCAGGGGCATTCCATGTTATCCTCATCAATGCCTGACATGTCGCCTGAGATAACTAGGCTTCCTAAAATGTTTCCTGAAGTATAGCTTGAGCTAATACCAGAAAACTAAAACCTGTGCGCCCTGATGTCACACGCTTGATGTTATAACATCCAGCATGACATCCAACTTAACTTGCTCTTAGCTATCCCAACTTACCCTGCAGAACAGTCCTCATGTATGTCATAACATCAATCATGACATTCATACATACATCAATGTTTTGCCACAAAATGCAGCCAATCAAAAACATCTACAAACTCCCCCTTTGGCAAATTTTTGGCTAAAACACTCTGTTATCATATCAGAGATTACAAGCAGCAGAAACTGTCATACCATATATCTAGTCATGCAGGAAAGCTACTAGCTAACAACATACACAGCTACATTACCATATCAGAGTTATCTTCACACCCTAAGTACTACCTGCTAGTCCAGATTGTAGGTATCATAATAATCTGTGGATCATCTTGTGGTACTCCCCCTCAACTGATGCACAACACATCAGTGCACACAACTTGCACAACCTACAGTCACACATATTCATCCAGACTGCTCTAGATTATGGATGTTAGGACATTCAGGATGACATCCTGAAGAACACCATTTCCACAGCATAACATAATCACCTGTTAGCCTAGACTACAGATGCCACAACTTTCTGTGGAACATCCTGTGCTACTCCCCCTGAAAAGATGCACAACCACACACATTCTGCAAACACACTGGAGACACACACACACTACTAGCAGCTTATACTACTACTAGGTTCCATCAAGGAACACACACACTCTTAGCAGCTTACACATTTCTAACATACTTTCCTACACATATTAGGAACTCGCACAAATAACATCATGTCAGCAGCACACTTGCAAACATGTTCAGCAGCAACAGCAACCAAGTCTTCCACCTGTGAGGGACACATATCTAACCATAACTAAACCTCATATTCAATTACCACTACCACTTCTCCCCCTTTTTAGCCACAAATTAAGATCAAAACTAATCAAATAGTATAGATCAAAATGAGTATGGAAGCACATAGTTAGGGGTTATTTCACCATAAAGCTTATGAAGAGCAACACAAATCTCCCATGTTGTCAAAGAAAATACTAAGAAACAAAAGTCTAACCAAAAAGAAAAGGAAACTAGCCACACCAACCGCAGATCATCATCAGCCCAAGCAAACCATCATCCTGAGCCACACAGCAAGCCACCAACACAAACATATTAATCTTCTTCCTCAGAGGAGCTGGAGTCACTGTCATCACTATCTGTTGAGACATCCTCATCACTGTTATCATAATCTTCCTCTGGTCTAGCTGCACTGTTGGAGCCATTTGTATTATCAGAGCTGTGAGGAGGATCAATGCGAGCAAGAGGAATGGTTATGCCACACACAGGTCGCCCTGTTTGGAGAATCTTATTGACAATTTCCCCAATGGATTTGTCCATGTATGCCGAGCCTTCCCTGTTTCTGATTCGCCCAAGTTCGTCAGCAGTGGGAGGAGGATACTTGCCCTTGGACTTTTCAGTAGTGGGAGGAGCATCTGCTGAGGATTTGGGAGGGGTCTTAGATGAAGAGGCATCATGATGGAAAGACATTTTGATGCTGAGCGGGGACTGAGAGAGATTTTGGAGAGTAGGGAAACTGAGTGAATTGGATGAGGAATTTGATAAGAAAATTGGTGTGGAATACCGAGCTTTACTGGTCAAGGGTGTGAAATACATTAAATACGCAGGTTGGACCAAGTGTTTTTCAATAAAACATCGTTTAACCTGAATACTCCCTCTGGCCAGTAATTGCTATAGGTCCTCATACATGCAAATTCCCAATTTTCCTCTTAGATTCTCAAATTGAGCAGCATCTAGAGCCTTTGTAAAAATGTCAGCTAGTTGTAGTTCAGTGGACACATGTTCCAAGGAAATCACTTTGTCTTCCACAAGGTCTCTTATGAAGTGATGTCTTATATCAATGTGCTTAGTTCTGCTATGCTGGATTGGGTTCTTAGAAATATTGATAGCACTAAGATTGTCACAGTACAATGTCATGACATTCTGAGTGACATTGTATTCAGTTAACATTTGCTTCATCCAGACCAGCTGAGAACAGCTACTACTGTAAGAACACAAATTGTTTCTTAGTTATATCTCTATGTTTTGATGATAACACTTATGAATTTTGTATTCAAGAATTACATACTCTAAATTTGTTCTAGACTGTTTGCTACAGGTACTAAAGAAAATATTCTTAAAAGAGCAAATTTGCATCTGAACAATGATATTATGAAAGGTTCAAGAGCATCTTAAA
Source organism: Lathyrus sativus (assembly GCA_963859935.3). Lineage (NCBI taxonomy): Eukaryota > Viridiplantae > Streptophyta > Magnoliopsida > Fabales > Fabaceae > Lathyrus > Lathyrus sativus. Next base: position 35,459,424 of record OZ012735.1, read on the forward strand.
TGAAGATCTGAACGCTGCTCCCAGAAGAATCTGAATGCTGTCTACTGAAGATTCTGAAGCAGGAGCCTCTAAAGAATAGAAGACTCTGAGAGATCAGAAGCTTAGTCGTCAGAAGACTCTGAAGATACTGCGCTGCTTAAAGTATTGAGAATCTGATATAGAAGACTCTGCTCTGATAGATTTACACGCTCAAGCACACAAGCTGCACATACTCTGATTCAGCTCAATCTGAAGAACATCCAAGACTCTGAAGATCCAGAAGATCTCTACTCTGGAGATTCTGAAGATTCAGACTCTAATGTTGAAAGCTGAACTTATTTAGTGAAGAAGATTTGAATATGTACGTTAGCATATCTCAACAGCTCTTTCCTCTTTTATGCTAGACACAAGAACACAGACAAAAAGGTTTTATCTGTGCATTCCATTCTAAGGAAAGTTTCTGCAAAGTAAAAGACAAAAGGCATCAGGCTTTTTCAGCACAGCCTCCAATGTGAAAACAAAAGGCTCCAGGCTTTTCAGCACAGCCTTCAACGTTGAGAAGACTTCATGGATCTAAGTGCCTATATAAGGAAGTCCACTCCATCTTCTTCAAAAACGAATTACTTGAAAAAATCACTCATCAAAGCAAAACTCTCAAAGCTCTTATAACTTTATTTTGCTATAACATTGTTCTTAACTTAAGAGAAATATCACAGTTGTGATAACAGCTTATTAGAAGCATTCTTACTCTTGTAATAGTTTTACATTGTTTGTAAAAGGTTTTCCTTAAGAGGATCCAGTTGGGATCAGTAGCTCTTGAGAAGACTAAGAACAGTTGTTCTTAGGTGTTACTATTGTAATCAGTTTGATTAAATAGTGGATTAAGTCCTTGACTGAGAAAGGCAAATCACTCTTGAGAGGGTGGACTGGAGTAGTTGAGTTCAACGAACCAGGATAAAAATAACTGTGTTTAAATCTCTGATTATTTGACTTACTTATTCAACCCCCCCTTCTAAGTAATTTTCTCACCTTCAGTTGGCATCAGAGCTCCGGTTCTGCGTGTGCTATCACTTAACCGTGTCAGTAAAGATCCAGTGAGAAAAGTTACTTTGGTATATATATTTGTTTGTCATTATGGGTGACGTTTCTACATCCAATACAGCCAGTTGCAACAAATATGAAGGGGATAGAATCAGCACAAAGCCTCCCATGTTTGATGGAGAAAAATTTGATTACTGGAAGGACAGGATAGAAAGTTTCTTCCTGGGGTATGATGCTGATTTATGGGACTTGGTTATTGATGGCTATGAACATCCTACTAATGAGGATGGCAAGAAAGTTGACAGAAAATCAATGACAGAAGTCCAGAAGAAGGATTTCAAAAATCACCATAAGGCTAGGACAATATTGCTTAATGCAATATCTCATACTGAGTATGAAAAGATTACTAACAGAGAAACAGCTCATGGAATGTTTGAGTCACTTAAAATGACTCATGAAGGAAATTCTCAAGTGAAGGAGACCAAGGCTCTGGTGCTTATACAGAAGTATGAAGCGTTCAAAATGGAAGAATATGAAAATATAGAAACTATGTTTTCTAGATTCCAAATTCTTACTGCTGGTCTAAAGGTTCTAGACAAGGGATACTCTACATCAGATCATGTAAAGAAAATCATCAGAAGTCTACCTACCAGATGGAGACCAATGGTGACTGCCTTGAAGATGGCTAAAGATCTGAACAAGATCTCTTTAGAAGAACTCATCAGCTCACTGAGGAGCCATGAAATTGAGCTTGAGGAAGATGAACCTCAAAAGAAGGAAAAAGGTAAATCTGTTGCTTTAAAATCTAATAAATCTGTTAAAGCTTTGCAGGTTATTGAAGAAAGCTCTGAAGGATCTTCTTCTGAAGAAGAAGATGAATTATCCATGCTGTCCAGAAGGATCAACAGGCTCTGGAAGCACAAGGGAAAAAAGTTCAACAACTTCAGAAAATCTGATCATAGAAAGGAATCTTCTGGGCACAGAAGATCTGGCAAGAAAGAAGTTGTATGCTATGAGTGCAAAGAACCTGGGCATTACAAGAATGATTGCCCCAAACTTCAAAGAGAAAAACCTAAGAAGAAGTTTGACAAAAAGAAGAAGGTTCTGATGGCAACATGGGATGACTCAGATGAATCTGAATCATCTTCTGAATCAGAAGAAGAATGTGCTAATGTTGCACTGATGGCCAGCACAGATGATCAGGAAGAGGGAACATCAGGATCTAAAGATGAATCAGACTCTGACTATGAAGAGGTATTTTCTGAACTCTCCAGAGCTGAACTTGTTGAGAGCTTGTCTGAAATGTTGGAAAGCTACAGCAAGATCAAACTCAACTACAAGAAGCTGAAAAACAGTCTTGAATCTGAGATTGATCTTCTGAAGACAGAACTTGTTGAGCAAAAAGAAATTAATCTGAAAATCAAAAGTGACTTTGAAACAACTCAACAAGAATCTGAATCTGAGACTAAGTCATGTGAAAACATTTTAGAAAAATATGACTCTAGCTTTCAGAGATTCCTTGCTAAGAGCATAGACAGAAGCAAGATGGCTTCTATAATCTATGGTGTTAGTGGGAACAACAGAAGAGGTATTGGATATGAATCTTCATCTGGAAGTAATCCAAAATCTGTTGACAAACTTTTCATCAAGAAGACACCTCTGTATTCTCAATTTAAATTTGGTCACTTAAATGACATTAAACACACAAGCTCTGAGAAGAATACTTATGTGTTTAAATTCAAGGCAAGTCAGAATAAACATTATGTTGAAAAACAGAAGTTTAGACAAACCTACAAACCAACTAACCCCAAAGGACCCAAGAAGATCTGGGTACCTAAAAACAAAATAATTCCAGTTGCAGATGTTCTTAGCAGCAAAGTCAGGACGCCAATCATGGTACCTGGACTCTGGATGCTCACGACACATGACAGGAGAAAGGTCTATGTTCCAAAGCCTGGAACTTAGATCTGGAGGTGACGTGAAGTTTGGAGGGAACCAGAAAGGCAAGATCATTGGATCTGGCACTATTGGAAATGGTAAACTTCCCTCTATAACTAATGTTTTACTTGTTGAAGGCTTAAAGCATAACTTATTGTCCATAAGTCAATTAAGTGACAATGGTTATGATATTACCTTTAATCAAAAATGTTGTAAAGCTATATGTCAAAAGGATGGCTCTATCCTATTTAGTGGTAAGAGGAAAAACAACATTTATAAAATAAATCTTTTAGAACTTAAAGTTCAAAATGTTAAATGCCTCTTGTCTGTTAATGAAGAGCAATGGGTCTGGCACAGAAGATTGGGCCATATTAATATGAGACGTATATCTCAGATTAATAACTTAATCTTGTCAGAGGACTCCCTAATCTGAAGTTCACTTCAGATGCTCTTTGTGAAGCATGCCAAAAAGGGAAGTTTTCAAAAACATCTTTTAAACCAAAAAATGTTGTTTCTACTTCCAAACCACTAGAACTACTTCATATTGATCTGTTTGGACCAGTGAAAACTGCATCCATCAGAGGCAAGAAGTATGGATTAGTCATTGTTGATGACTATAGTAGATGGACATGGGTAAAGTTCTTAAAACACAAGGACGAGTCACATTCTGTGTTCTTTGATTTCTGCAAGCAAGTCCAAATTGAAAAAGATTTCAAAATTATAAAAGTCAGAAGTGATCATGGTGGTGAATTTGAAAATAAATATTTTGAAAAATATTTTTCTGAAAATGGCATTGCTCATGATTTTTCCTATCCTAGAACTCCACAACAAAATGGGGTTGTAGAGAGGAAAAACAGGACTCTACAAGAAATGGCCAGAACCATGATCAATGAGACAAATCTGGCAAAACACTTTTGGGCAGAAGCAATCAACACAGCGTGTTATATTCAGAACAGAGTGTCTGTAAGACCTCTTCTGAAAAAGACTCCATATGAACTGTGGAAGAACAGAAAGCCTAACATTCATATTTTCATCCTTTTGGATGTACTTGTTACATACTTAACACTAAAGAAAATCTTAACAAGTTTGATTCCAAAGCACAGAAGTGTTTCATGCTTGGTTATTCTGAACACTCTAAAGGCTACAGAGTATTCAATACTGAAACACAGATTGTGGAAGAATCTATTCATGTAAGATTTGATGATAAGCTTGGCTCTAAAAAGCCAAAGCAGTTTGAGAATTCTGCAGATAGAGAAGTGATTCTCATAGACTCTGAAGGATCAGAGGCAGAAAAAGCTAAAGAAAAGGAATCTGAAGCAACTCCAGATGCTATTCACCTATCTTCTCAATTGGACAACTTACACATTTCTGAAAGATCAAAGGTCAGAGGATCTTCTTCCAGAATCAAGGCATCTCACCCAGAAGATGTGATTATTGGAAAGAAAGATGATCCAATCAGGACAAGATCTTATCTCAGAACATCTGAATCTTCATTGTTTGGCTTAGTGTCAATAATTGAACCAACATCAGTGGATGAGGCTCTGAAAGATAATGAATGGATTATTGCCATGCAAGAAGAGCTAAATCAATTCACCAGAAATGAAGTTTGGGATCTGGTTCCTAGACCTAAAGGATTCAATGTTATTGGAACAAAATGGGTCTTCAGGAATAAGTTGAATGAAAAGGGAGAAGTTGAAAGGAATAAGGCAAGGCTGGTTGCTCAAGGATACAGTCAACAAGAAGGTATTGATTACACTGAGACATATGCTCCAGTGGCAAGGTTAGAATCTATACGTCTTCTTATGTCATTTGCTGCACAGAATAACATCACTCTGTATCAGATGGATGTTAAAAGTGTCTTTCTTAATGGTATTATAGAAGAGGAAGTATATGTCCACCAACCTCCTGGTTTTGAAAGTGAAAACTTTCCAGATCATGTTTTTAAACTAAAGAAATCTCTTTATGGATTAAAACAAGCTCCCAGAGCATGGTATGAGAGGTTGAGCAATTTCCTTCTAAAGAAAAATTTTATCAGAGGAAAAATGGATACAACTTTATTCTGTAAAACTGTTAAGAAAGATTTGTTGATTTGTCAAATTTATGTAGATGATATTATTTTTGGATCAACAAATATTATGCTTGGAAAGGAGTTTGCTAAATGTATGCAGGAAGAGTTTGAAATGAGCATGATGGGAGAATTGAGATTCTTTTTAGGAATCCAAGTCAACCAGACTCCAGAGTGCACCTACATACATCAAACCAAATATGTTAAAGAGCTTCTGAAGAAGTTCAACATGGTTGATAGTAAAATGGCAAAGACTCAAATGCACCCTACAAGCACTCTAGGTAAGGAAGAGGTAAGTAAGAAGGTAGATCAGAAACTCTACAGAGGTATGATAGGATCTCTTCTATACTTGAATGCTTCTAGACCAGATATTTTGTTTAGTGTCTGCTTATGTGCAAGATTCCAATCAGATCCTAGAGAATCACACTTAACAGTTGTTAAGAGGATTCTAAGGTATCTGAAAGGTACTACTAACATGGGTCTGTGTTACAGAAGATTTGATGAATTTTCATTAGTTGGATTCTGTGATGCTGATTATGCTGGAGACAGAGTTGAACGTAAAAGCACTTCTGGAAGATGTCAGTTTCTTGGAAGTCATCTGATCTCATGGTACAGCAAGAAGCAACCCACTATTGCACTATCAACTACAGAGGCAGAATACATTGTTGCTGCTGGATGTTGTACGCAGATGCTCTGGATGAAGAGTCAATTAGAAGATTATCAGATCTATGAGAGTAATCTTTCTATCTTCTGTGATAATACTTATGTTATATGTTTGTCAAAAAATCCAATCTTGCATTCTAAGGCTAAACATATAGAAATTAAACATCACTTCATCAGAGACTATGTTCAGAAGGGTGTAATAAATCTAGCTTTTGTTGATACAGATCATCAATGGGCTGATATTTTCATAAAACCCCTTGCTGAAGATAGATTTAAGTTCATTATGAAAAATATTTGTGTGGATCTTTGTCCAGAGTAATATTTATCAGAGGCAACTTCTCAGATGAAAATTGTTTAATGATCTGAAGTATTTCATCTGACTAATTGTTCATTTATCTTTATTTAATTTATTTGTGTGAAACTCTGAACTAACAAACTCAGAAGATCTGAAAGTTGGAAACGTTTCATTTCTTGAGAGACATCAGATGCACATGCAAGCAAACACGTGTCACTAAGAATCTGAAAAGATTGAGTGCTCAACTGAATTGACGTTTGAGGTATTGCTTTGAAAATCTCATTTTTCTTGGTTTCCCCCCCCCCAGCTGTCATAATGTTAATATGACATGATTACTTTCATTAAATGCTGTACAAACGTGCGTATGTGTCTTTTGTTGTGCCCAATGCTTGAATTTTTGGTTCTCTATAAATACCACCTATGACACTATTTTCACACTTTTCACATTCACTACACTCATGCGTTTTTGCTCTCTCTTCAACCTCTACCAAAACCCTAAACCCCCCATTCAAGATCTTCTGTTTCATCAATGGCTTTTACATCAAACACTGTTGTAAAATCCAACAAAACTATAATGTACAAGAAACCAGAACGCACCTTATTTACTCCAGTAGCAGATCTTGAAGTTTTGTGTGAGAGCTTCGTTGATCTTGAATCATTAAAGGAAAATGGTTTTGACCTAACACCTGCCATTAAAGCTCAAGGCTGGGATAAATACTTTGAGAGATTGATGGGTCCTGTATACCCAACTCTTGTAAAGGAATTCTGGATTCACGCTAGCGTTGGTCGTAAGTTTATTCACTCATCTGTTCTTGGGATGGAGATAGTGATTACTGAGAAACTGATCAGGCAACTGTTCAGTTATACCGAATCTGATGGAGTTTCAAACCTTGCTTCTTCACGTATTGATATGGCTGAGGTTTATGAAGAAACCACTGTAGCTGGAACACCATCAAGTAAGGTTAAAGATCTGAAACCCATCTATAGGATCTGGGCAAAGATCTTTATGAGTACAATCTTTCACAGAAAGCCATCCAACTCACCAGACTATGTGAGTTCAGAACATCTGTATTTCATGTACTGCATCAGCCAGAATGTTAAGGTGGATCTGCCCTATCTAATCTTCAGCCATCTTCTGACTCATGTCAAAGAGACTAGAGAAGAGGTCAGAGCTAAAGCTGGGAAAGTTAGAACTTGGATACCTCTGGGAAGACTGATTTCAGACATCCTTGTTGAAAACAAGCTGGTAAAGCATCTGACAGATGCAAAGATAACAGAAGATTTGTCATACATCATTGGATCTGAAATAAATGGACTCAATCTGAAAAGGATGAAAATCATTTCAGAATTGAATGGAAAACTAAGGAAGATAAACTCTGATGAGGTCCAAGGCAGAAGGATACCCTTGGAAGACTTTCCAATGTTCAGTGTAGATGAACCAAAGGAATTTGTCTGGATTTACATTGCAGAATGTCTGAAGGAAGGAATTCCTCTACCTGCTAATCTTGTTCAGAAAGAAGGAGAAGAATTTCCCAATCTGATGAAGAAAAGGCGTAAGAGGAAAGCTGAAGAAGGATCGGTTCAGAAGAAAAGGAAAGGAGCTGAAGTTTCAAAGAAAAAGAAGAAAGGAGCAAAGAAAGCCAGAATCAGTTCTAGAGATGCCACTCTGGAAGAGATCAGAGACACTATTCATTAGGTATTAACATCTGATCCTACTCCTGCTGTTCATTCACCCCTTTCATCACCACAACTCTCTCCAAACCTTAGACAAAGATCTTCAAAATCCAATCCATCTGTAAATCTTTCATCTGAACCACTCTTATCTGAACCCCAAACACAACAACAGAAGAAACAACCACCATCAGATAATCCTACATCCATCACAACTAATCAAAATGAATCTGTACCACTCTCATCTGAACCAGTACAATCACAATCATTTCCTGTACCAATTCCCTCTGAACCACAATCTCAAACAATTCAATCAGAAATTCCACAAACAGAAACAACTCAACCAGAAAGTACTCAAACAGAAATTCCTCAACCAACAATGTCACAACCAGAGAATCCCCAATTAGAGACTCTCCAACCAGAAACAATCTGTTGCGGTGGAAATAGGATCACAAACTATTAATTAGTTTGAATCACGATTCTTGATTCACAACCGCTCTTTGATTTATCCGAAGGAAAAGGTCAAAAGAGGGAAAACCTATTTTTGCATCGTAAACACAATGCTGGGAAAGATCTAGGGTTCGGGGGTTGGTTAAATTTAGGGAAGGTATTAGCACCCTAAACTTCTGTAGTACTCTACAGGAACCTTTTGTTCAGTTGTTTACTATTTTGCTTTATTATTTGCTTAAGGTATATGTACAAAGGATTTAAAGTGAGAAAAGAGACCTAAGGGGTTAATTCTAAGTTTACTCGGCAAGACATCGCATCTTGTGCCTACGTATCCTTACGGGAGTGGAATCAGAGTAATCGTAGTTCCCCTCAAAAGGGAGGTTAGAAACGTCTTGACTGTGGCCAAGGTTTCAATGGGGAATAAACGTATCTTAGGGACACGCTTACATGGAGTGTAGAAACTCCAAATCTCTACGTTGAATTGTTAAGTTGTAATTAGGGTTAGGTTAGGTTAGGGATTCCACGGCGGGAAACCCTAAAATGAGTGCGGCGACTCTTTGACCTAAAGCTAGGGGTAAAATTATAATCTTGCCTGCGGCGAGGCATTTGTGAAAATTAGGGTTTGTAAGAGGTGTAAGGGTTGAAGGTGAGGACTATTGACACGGCGGTCAAACGGCTAGACCTAATTCCTTCGGAGGAGTGAGATTATTGGTAAAGACGCGATAAACATACAATGGCAGAACATAAAGTGCGGAAAGATAAATGCGACAATTGTCTCGCAAAATTACACCCCATAAGCAGTTACAAATATGATAATTGAATATTTAAACTGAAAATAAAATCAATTGAACTTAGTCAGCTGCAAAAAACTAAAACAAACAGAGACTGTTATTATACGGGGTTAGACGAAAAATTAGACGGGAATGTTAGGAATTTAAGTAGAAAACTATAATTAACGAAACAAGAAAAAAAGTTAGAAATTTGGATCTTAAAATGAGGATGTTAGCGAAAAATTAATAAACAATGAAAGTTGATACGCAATGAAGATTGTGATAATATACAAGTGATAATGGAATATGAAATAGCAACGGTGATGTTAGATTATGTACAAATATAAAAATAAATACAAAAATAAATAAATAAATATTAGTGAACAGGTTCATGGATAATCAAGAATATTGTTAGGAATGAAGGATGAAAATTGGAATTGACAATAATTAGAAGTTAAGTGATGAACGTTTTGAGACGATGAGAATTTAGGTAATAAGAAAAGAGTTAGAATGGAATTAGGTTTTTTTTTGGGATTTGGAAAAGTTAGAGTTTTTAATGTGATTAAGAAAAAGAAAATAGATTAAAAGTTAGAATTAAAAGTTAGCAAAAAAATTAGAACTTCGAAATTTGGTTTTTAAAAAAAGGTTAGAAAATAAAAATAAAAGTTTGAAAATAAAAGAGAAAAGGTTAGAATTTTAATAAAAAAAGAGTTAATACTCTTGAAAAAAAACAAAAATAAGATTAGAAAATTTTTTAAGAAAAGAAGAGTTAGTTACTTTTGATGAAGACTGTAAGAGTTTTTGATGCTTGTCGATCCCCTGTTTTGTTGCTCCTGAGGGTCCTTTTATACTTGATTTTTTTAAATCTTTTCCAATCTCAGATTTGATTTGAATATCTCAATCTTTTTCAATCTCTGATTTGATTTGAATGAATTTTTATGATGATTTCAGATTTGATTCAATGATGGTGATGTTGATATTTAGATCTGATTTTCTTATGATGATGATATGATCTGATTGATTTGATTTTGCTCCATCTGTGATTTATTGTGATTGGATTTGATAAAAAAAAAAGTGTTGGGATTTAAATTTAAAAATGTTAGCAAAGAAAGTTAGATTTTCAAGTTAAATAAAAAATTAGAGTTTTAAAAAAAAAGAGTTAGAATTTTAAAATAAAAAAATATATTTGAATGTTGATTTTAAAAAATGTTAGAATTATTTTAAAAACTGTTAGAATTTAATTTTAAAAGGAATTTAGATCTTAATTTTAAAAAAGAAAATAAAATGGCATTAGAATTTAATTTTAAAAGGAATTTAGAATTTTAATTTGAAAAAATAAAGGTGTCAAAAAAAGATTTAGATTTAATTTTTAAAAAAAAGTTAGAAAAAAAAATTAATTTTAAAAAGAAGTTAGAGAAAAAAAGATTTAATTTTTAAAAAGAAGTTAGAGAAAAAAAAGATTTAATTTTTTTTAAAAAAAGTTAGAAAAAAAGATTTAACTTTAAAAAAGAGTTAGAAAAAAAAAAGATTTAATTTTTAAAAAGAGTTAGAAAAAAAGATTTAATTTTTTAAAAAGAGTTAGAAAAAAAGATTTAATTTTTAAAAAGAGTTAGAAAAAAAGATTTAATTTTTAAAAAAGTAGTTAGAAAAAAGATTTAATTTTAAAAAAGTTAGAAAAAAGATTTGATTTTTTTAAAAAAATTAGAAAATAAGATTTAACTTTAAAAAAGTTAGAAATAGATTTAACTTTAAAAAAGGGTTAGAAAAAGGATTTATCTTTTTAAAAAAAAGTTAGAAAAAAGATTTAATTAAAAAATAAGTTAGAAAAAAATATTTAACTTTAAAAAAGTTAGAAAAAAGATTTGATTTTTTTTAAAAAAAATTAGAAAAAAAGATTTAATTTTATAAAAGTTAGAAAAAAGATTTAATTTTAAAAAGAAGTTACAAAAAAATATTTAACTTTAAAAAAGTTAGAAAAAAAAGATTTAGTTTTAAAAAAAAGTTAGAAAAAAAGATTTAACTTTATAAAAGTTAGAAAAAAGATTTAGCTTTAAAAAAAAGTTAGAAAAAAAGATTTAGCTTTAAAAAAGTTAGATTTTTATTTTAAAAAAAGTATTAGAATTTGATTAAAAAATGTGTTAGAAATTAATTTAAAAAAGGTTATAAAAAAAATTTACTCTTAAAGAAAAGAAAAAAAAAATTTAAATTTTAATCTAAATCCTAAAAGTTAGTAAGAAGAGCTTAAAATGATTTAAATAAATAAACTAAATAGAAAAAAAAAGTTAATAAAAAACATTAGTAAAGTTATAAAAAAAATTTAATTAAATTATTATTAGTTAAAAAACAAGATTTAAAAAAAAAGGTTAATTTATTAAGTTAATCAGAATTTAAAATAAAAATAAAAAAGAAAGGGTAAAATTTGGGGTATTACAGTTGCCCCTATTTAAATAACTACACCGGATGATTTGAGTGGCGGAGACTCGAGAAATCATGGTGGAGGGATTTAAATATAGATAACCGAAAATTTTGCCCTTATATGTGGCGATATGCAATGTTATAGACAAAACAAGAACAGACTAATGCAGACAATGCCATGAATATGATATGATGCGTATGTTGAAATGATGAATGCGAAAATGCTGACGAATACGATGACACAGGGACAGACGCTACGAGAAGAACACACTGGGGAAAACGACGCGCTGGGACACAGCACAACACCGGGGAATTCTAAAATGATGGTCAACTGGTGCGAACACGACCAATTGTCATTTTTAGAACGGGAACGAGATTCTCAAATGGAGATGGCACCTGTGAGACGGCCTCCACTAGGGAATATAAAAGTAAAACTGGATCATGTACGACTGCAAGATCGATCACAGAATGCTGGAGCATTGAGCAAAGAATAACATCCAAGCTTCTGTAAACTATCTCTCGTGACAGGATCAAACGGACTTTTCGGGAATCCGTAGCAAATATACAGGGTGAAAAGAACCGGCTGTATGCCAAAATAAATGGACTTAAAGTGGTTAGAACATGATCCTAAATGGAGATGGCGCTTATGAGATGGCCTCCACTTGGGAATGTCTAACAATAAGACTGGATCTACACGATTGCCAGATCGATTACAGACTGCTGGAGCATTGAGCAAAGAATAACATCCAAGCTTCTATAAACTATCCCTCGCGATGGGATCGGACGGACTTTTCGGAAATCCGTATCAAATATACAGGGTAAAAACCGGCTGTATGCCAAAATAAATGGACTTTAATGGGAAATGCCCTGATAAGCTTCTTGAGGGGGAATGGTCACTCATCGTTGGAAGGGACTTATATGCCAAAATGGATAAGCACTCAAATAAAGAGGCTGCTGCTTATCTGATAAATAAATCTTCTCGCATTTAAGGTCGGCGCCTGGAATACGATTCTGATTCTTCTCTTACTGAAGGATAAATAAACTTCTCCATGCTTCAAGATCGTGCTCTCCTGAACATGAAAAGGGTAAACTGAACTTCCTCATACGGCAGAATCGTGCTCTCCTGAATATGATTCGACTCTTTCTTGTAAATGAAATTCTTCATACTTCAGAATCGTGCTCTCCTGAATATGAAAAGGGCTAACTGAACATCCTCATACTTCAGAATCGTGCTCTCCTGAATATGATTCGGCTCTTTCTTGTAAATGAAATTCTTCATACTTCAGAATCGTGCTCTCCTGAATATGAAAAGGGTGAACTGAACTTCCTCATACTTCAGAATCGTGCTCTCCTGAATATGATTCGGCTCTTTTTTGTAAATGAAATTCTTCATACTTCAGAATCGTGCTCTCCTGAATATGAAAAGGGCTAACTGAACTTCCTCATACTTCAGAATCGTGCTCTCCTGAATATGATTCGGCTCTTTCGGATAAATGAAATTCTTCATACTTCAGAATCGTGCTCTCCTGAATATGAAAAGGGCTAACTGAACTTCCTCATACTTCAGAATCGTGCTCTCCTGAATATGATTCCGCTCTTTCTTGTAAATGAAATTCTTCATACTTCAGAATCGTGCTCTCCTGAATATGAAAATGGATAATCGAACTTCCTCATAACTCAGAATCGTGCTCTCCTGAATATGATTCGGTTCAAAACCTCCCTATACTTCAAGACGACAGGGAAAATGGAAGCCCAACTGCTCCATGGAGATGGCCATTTGCTGCGAGTCATAACGAAGATAGGATCGGCTTCTTAGATGAGAAATGTCATATATTGATGTTGTAAGATGTAGGATTGTAATAATAAATTATCCAGGCGTGAACTGGCGAGCATCTGTAAAGGATTAGTTGAAAGATAGTGCAAAATAAATGCACGTCCGGGTACAGTGATAAACTTCTCAGGCGAAAACAGTCGCGTATCTGCCATGGTATGGTGAAAATCTTTAGATGGTGCAAAATAAATGCACGTCGGGTTGGCTCGACGACCGACAAAACTGAGATTCAATCTAGGATCGAGCTAGAAAGAAGACTGGTAATCAAGACTCCATCGAGGGAAACGATCTCGAAGGGTAAATATCTTATCTTGGTGAGGAAAGATAGCTGAAGTAACCGTCATCCACGAGGATCGAGCTCTGTGGGGAAACTGGAAACACATATGTATTTTATGCTTAGGGCTGACAATCTATTTTAAGAGAATGGACGAACCCAGTTACTCGGCGGTAACGACCAATGATAGAGACACAATGAACCTGTGCATGCTAACGCGTATGTTAATGAATATGTTAATATGAATGTATGTTGATGTCTATGTATGTAAATATGCAGGATGTTATGAAATGAGTATGTAATGAGTATGTAATGAATATGTAATGAATATGTAATGAAATAGGCATGTGATGCTTATGCCCTTGCGTATGCTGACGAAACAGACTAGAGACGGGACGAGAGATGAAATAAACATCTCGACGGAAATACCCTGCGTTCTCTGCAACCAATACGTCAATCATGGGTGAGAAGGATCAATGGTAGAACCAAATCTAGTTTTAAAATTTTGAGTTCTCTGGGGAGAAGGTAATCTGCTTGGGTGCATAGTATCATGTCTTCACATGGGGAGAAGAAAACCTGAGGGACACTTTCGAGTTACCCAAGAAAAAGTTGTCAGCTTATAGTCTCGCTGGGGACTGTGATGAGGCAATAGTTTAGGAGCCTATTGCAACACTGAGATTTACTGGGGAGTGAAGGCCGCTGTGAGTAAAATCCCTCGGGTGCATGAAGAAAATTGTGAAGCCATATAGTTTTGATCTTGAAGGACCTTATAGTAGTCGCCATTTGTCTCTTCAAAAAAACACGGTGCCCCAGGATACTTGTGTTGTGAGGTAGGGTCATCTCAAGAGGATTTTATAGAGAACACCGGGTCCGGTTGCCTCATTGTTCTCAAACTCTTTGAGAGATTTGTCAGGTCTCGACGTAACTGGCACAAATTAACCGTGTTACGACGAAATCTTTGGGAAATAGCTCTTAAGAATGTCAGACTCGCGTTGATAAGCGAATTGGGAAACTGCCTGCCCCTGTTCAGCAGGATCTTCAAGTTCCACGGGTTATGTCCATATGTAAATCTCTAAGATATCAAGCAAAGTCGTCATGCCTGAAATGCCTATCCTGAGCTGGTCAATGCACACATATATTTGTCTTGAATTTTTTTGTTTTGAAAAAGATATCGCAATAACTTGTGACCGAAATCACTAGTCGGGATATAAGTTTTAATTATAATGCCAACATGAATTTTTCTGAGCATAGCTCGTAGGAGTCAGGAAACGTGATCTTGTCAAGTATGCTTTCAACCGAAGTCCTACTTCAATTAGGTCTTTTAAAGGTTGTATCGTGGCTCGTTTCACGGTTTAAGAAACAAAGGATAAAGGCTCAAAGTTATATTTGTACCCACCCATTCTTCGTGATGTTCTCCAATCCTAATTCAGTTAACCGGATACCAACGCTCATATCTCAAGCGGATTTGCTATGGTCGAGAACTTATCAAGGCTTTGGACATGGCAGTCACTCACCTATTTCTTTTGGCAATTGGTCACACGACCTTGTTCTTTATAGGGGTTCTAAAAACTACTGAATTGTTATTCTTATTCCCTAACTTTTGCTTGGACAACGTCTTTTGATTTGACTTTGGAGTCCAGCGGGATGCCCCAGTTTTGCCTAAGTCTCCTTCATAGGTTTTGACTTAGCGGGCTTTTATTATTTTTTTGAATATTCTTTTATGCACAAGTCGTGTAAATCTTTCGAAAGGCTCGTGACTGCCCCACTCCTGAGGGATAGTCATTGTATTGGACTTCTTAAGATGCTAAGGATAAATTCTCGAAGGTTTGCTCTTCCTTTTTAAGAGTCTAAGCGCTCGATCGATTTAACTGAAACCTACCCTGCCCCAGGTTAGGATGAAGGTTCTTAAAAAGAAAGAAAAACTCCTACTTCAAGGCTCAAAGGGTTGACTAGGGATTAACATCCTTATATCTCCAGTGTTTGGGATTTGAAACAATGCCTTACATCATCGGCGGGTTTCAATCGAAAGCATACGACAAGAAATCTGACGTTTTGGGTTCGTCATCCTCCCCCTAATTCTCCATCAGAACAAGAGATCGGGTAAAGTTGGCATTATGATTTATGAAAACGTTTTTTTTTTAATGAGTGAAACGAATGGATTTATTCAAGACAAACATATGCGTTGCATTAATTAATCGAAGATAAACAAGTTCGTACATGCTAAATATGCTTAATCAAAGAGAAATACATATAAATGAACTGTTAGAAAAATCCTTCTAAATGTTTATGAAATCTTGCATTCAAACGTAACAGTTTCCTTTGGCGGAGCCTCAATGGAAAGGACGTCTGGTTCATGATCACTGTGAGTCATCATGGTTTGCCCCAGTTACGCTGGTCACATCTTCAACAGTTTTCAGTCGTTGCTTCAAAATAACTTTCCCAGATTCTTTGTTGATCCCGGTCATATCATCTTGAGGGTTATTGAAATGAAGCGAGCTAGGCCTTTGAATAATTACTGGATTTGGCTGATTTGCCACAGGAGTAGCATGCTTTACAGAATTCGAACTCGACAAGTGAGGGACCCTGAGAGGAGTCTCGGTCTTCAGTTGAGCATCGCCAAAAGACAACTTCTTCGTTTCTAGCAAATTTCTGACAACTTTCTTAAGAGCATAGCAATTCTCTAGATCATGGCCGGGCGCACCCTCATGAAATAAACAATGAGCGGTAGCGTTGTAACTTGCAGGAAATGGATTAGGTGGAGGACCCAAAGCACGGGTGGTAATCAGACCTTGTTGTACCAAATGGGGGTATAACTCAGTGAAAGTCATCGGAATTGGAGGACAAGGCTTATACTGACTCTTACGGGGATAAGGAACCTGATCCTGTGATTGCTGGTGAACAGGAGCGTTGGGCACTCGTTGACTGTCGACAGGAACTTGCATAGGCGAATAACCGGAAGGTTGTTGATAAACTGGTGCCTGATATACCGGAGCTGACTGTACAGGCTGGCGTGCAGGAAACTGCTGATCGAAAGGAGGTGCAACAGTAGCTACATAGGGTTGTTGAACATATAGAAACGGATAACCTTGAACATAACTCTGGTGATATTGTAAAGGTTGAGGAGTAGCCTTTTTGCGGTTCTTTGAACGTGTAGGTCATTTACCATGGTCGGAGTTAGGAGTTTTGCACTTTGGAGGGGTAGCTCGTCGAACTGGTTGAGCACTAGGAGGCACCAAACCGGATTGAAGACCATGAGGAGGTACATTCTCGACAATAACAGCTTGTTGAGGTTCCATAACGGTATTAGTCTTAGAAACAACAGTAGACTGAGCATCCACCTTCACACTAAGAGCTCGTAACATCTCCAAAATCTGCCCTACACTTCCTCGAAGATCTTCGAATTCATGGCTGACACGGTTGATCTCTTGGTTTTGATCTTCCATTCTTGTGAAGGGTCGTATTGATGCAGAGAACTCAGGGTGACAAAACTGGAAGGTGAGAGAACCGAGTATGAGAAATCGGGAGACACATGCAATGCAAAAGTAAGATGCTAAAATGTGAATGCAAATGAAGATTTCATGGAATTCAAACATTTACGAATGTCGTGGGGTACCAAGGAAATCTTTTTCTTGTTTTTTTCATTTTATTTTTTTTTATTCATGGTATCCCGCGATATCCATAAATGATGTTTGAACTCCATGAAATACAATGCAATGAGATGCTTTATGGATGCAATGCATGAAAACACACAAAGTCCTAGGTTAAAGGAACGTGAGCGGAGTCAAGGTCTACCCATCCCAAAAGGAGTGTACTATAGGTTAGTTGTACCTGCCGAACAAGGTTCTACAAAGTGCCCAAAGTCATCAGCCCATCTTTCGGATATTATCAACCTTCCGACTGACTCGGGGGTGGATAATATTCTCAAGAGAACCTCTTTTGAGTGTAGTGTCGCGTAGCAGCCGTTGTAGGATTACTCCCACATAGCTCCCGCACTACGTCCTAAATAAGGCCAAGGTGGTGTTAAGGTACTACGGTCCCCAATATCACAGACTCCAATCGACCATGGAAAAAGTTTTTACGATTACTCGTTCAACCGAACCATTTTCGAAAAGGTCTCAACTGAGCGGTGATTCTCGAATCAACTTGGTCGGGATTCACTCCCTATAAGCCTCATCGAATATATCCCCATCCTATAATAATGTCGCTAGTCCGGGCGTAGGACTTATCTCACAGCACAAGGACCAGTCCCCAAATCAGAGCACAAATATATACATGCAAATGAATAATAACACAAATAGTAATAAAGATGAACAAGTTAGGGATAACCCTCAAAAGTTAAGAGATTCTCCCCAGTGAAGTCGCCATTTTCTGTTGCGGTGGAAATAGGATCACAAACTATTAATTAGTTTGAATCACGATTCTTGATTCACAACCGCTCTTTGATTTATCCGAAGGAAAAGGTCAAAAGAGGGAAAACCTATTTTTGCATCGCAAACACAATGCGGGGAAAGATCTAGGGTTCGGGGGTTGGTTAAATTTAGGGAAGGTATTAGCACCCTAAACTTCTGTAGTACTCTACAGGAACCTTTTGTTCAGTTGTTTACTATTTTGCTTTATTATTTGCTTAAGGTATATGTACAAAGGATTTAAAGTGAGAAAAGAGACCTAAGGGGTTAATTCTAAGTTTACTCGGCAAGACATCGCATCTTGTGCCTACGTATCCTTACGGGAGTGGAATCAGAGTAATCGTAGTTCCCCTCAAAAGGGAGGTTAGAAACGTCTTGACTGTGGCCAAGGTTTCAATGGGGAATAAACGTATCTTAGGGACACGCTTACATGGAGTGTAGAAACTCCAAATCTCTACGTTGAATTGTTAAGTTGTAATTAGGGTTAGGTTAGGTTAGGGATTCCACGGCGGGAAACCCTAAAATGAGTGCGGCGACTCTTTGACCTAAAGCTAGGGGTAAAATTATAATCTTGCCTGCGGCGAGGCATTTGTGAAAATTAGGGTTTGTAAGAGGTGTAAGGGTTGAAGGTGAGGACTATTGACACGGCGGTCAAACGGCTAGACCTAATTCCTTCGGAGGAGTGAGATTATTGGTAAAGACGCGATAAACATACAATGGCAGAACATAAAGTGCGGAAAGATAAATGCGACAATTGTCTCGCAAAATTACACCCCATAAGCAGTTACAAATATGATAATTGAATATTTAAACTGAAAATAAAATCAATTGAACTTAGTCAGCTGCAAAAAACTAAAACAAACAGAGACTGTTATTATACGGGGTTAGACGAAAAATTAGACGGGAATGTTAGGAATTTAAGTAGAAAATTATAATTAACGAAACAAGAAAAAAAGTTAGAAATTTGGATCTTAAAATGAGGATGTTAGCGAAAAATTAATAAACAATGAAAGTTGATACGCAATGAAGATTGTGATAATATACAAGTGATAATGGAATATGAAATAGCAACGGTGATGTTAGATTATGTACAAATATAAAAATAAATACAAAAATAAATAAATAAATATTAGTGAACAGGTTCATGGATAATCAAGAATATTGTTAGGAATGAAGGATGAAAATTGGAATTGACAATAATTAGAAGTTAAGTGATGAACGTTTTGAGACGATGAGAATTTAGGTAATAAGAAAAGAGTTAGAATGGAATTAGGTTTTTTTTTGGGATTTGGAAAAGTTAGAGTTTTTAATGTGATTAAGAAAAAGAAAATAGATTAAAAGTTAGAATTAAAAGTTAGCAAAAAAATTAGAACTTCGAAATTTGGTTTTTAAAAAAAGGTTAGAAAATAAAAATAAAAGTTTGAAAATAAAAGAGAAAAGGTTAGAATTTTAATAAAAAAAGAGTTAATACTCTTGAAAAAAAACAAAAATAAGATTAGAAATTTTTTTAAGAAAAGAAGAGTTAGTTACTTTTGATGAAGACTGTAAGAGTTTTTGATGCTTGTCGATCCCCTGTTTTGTTGCTCCTGAGGGTCCTTTTATACTTGATTTTTTTAAATCTTTTCCAATCTCAGATTTGATTTGAATATCTCAATCTTTTTCAATCTCTGATTTGATTTGAATGAATTTTTATGATGATTTCAGATTTGATTCAATGATGGTGATGTTGATATTTAGATCTGATTTTCTTATGATGATGATATGATCTGATTGATTTGATTTTGCTCCATCTGTGATTTATTGTGATTGGATTTGATAAAAAAAAAAGTGTTGGGATTTAAATTTAAAAATGTTAGCAAAGAAAGTTAGATTTTCAAGTTAAATAAAAAATTAGAGTTTTAAAAAAAAAGAGTTAGAATTTTAAAATAAAAAAATATATTTGAATGTTGATTTTAAAAAATGTTAGAATTATTTTAAAAACTGTTAGAATTTAATTTTAAAAGGAATTTAGATCTTAATTTTAAAAAAAGAAAATAAAATGGCATTAGAATTTAATTTTAAAAGGAATTTAGAATTTTAATTTGAAAAAATAAAGGTGTCAAAAAAAGATTTAGATTTAATTTTTAAAAAAAAGTTAGAAAAAAAAATTAATTTTAAAAAGAAGTTAGAGAAAAAAAGATTTAATTTTTAAAAAGAAGTTAGAGAAAAAAAAGATTTAATTTTTTTTTAAAAAAGTTAGAAAAAAAGATTTAACTTTAAAAAAGAGTTAGAAAAAAAAAGATTTAATTTTTAAAAAGAGTTAGAAAAAAAGATTTAATTTTTTAAAAAGAGTTAGAAAAAAAGATTTAATTTTTAAAAAGAGTTAGAAAAAAAGATTTAATTTTTAAAAAAGTAGTTAGAAAAAAGATTTAATTTTAAAAAAGTTAGAAAAAAGATTTGATTTTTTTAAAAAAATTAGAAAATAAGATTTAACTTTAAAAAAGTTAGAAATAGATTTAACTTTAAAAAAGGGTTAGAAAAAGGATTTATCTTTTTAAAAAAAAGTTAGAAAAAAGATTTAATTAAAAAAGAAGTTAGAAAAAAATATTTAACTTTAAAAAAGTTAGAAAAAAGATTTGATTTTTTTAAAAAAAAATTAGAAAAAAAGATTTAATTTTATAAAAGTTAGAAAAAAGATTTAATTTTAAAAAGAAGTTACAAAAAAATATTTAACTTTAAAAAAGTTAGAAAAAAAAGATTTAGTTTTAAAAAAAAGTTAGAAAAAAAGATTTAACTTTATAAAAGTTAGAAAAAAGATTTAGCTTTAAAAAAAAGTTAGAAAAAAAGATTTAGCTTTAAAAAAGTTAGATTTTTATTTTAAAAAAAGTATTAGAATTTGATTAAAAAATGTGTTAGAAATTAATTTAAAAAAGGTTATAAAAAAAATTTACTCTTAAAGAAAAGAAAAAAAAAAGTTAAATTTTAATCTAAATCCTAAAAGTTAGTAAGAAGAGCTTAAAATGATTTAAATAAATAAACTAAATAGAAGAAAAAAAGTTAATAAAAAACATTAGTAAAGTTATAAAAAAAATTTAATTAAATTATTATTAGTTAAAAAACAAGATTTAAAAAAAAGGTTAATTTATTAAGTTAATCAGAATTTAAAATAAAAATAAAAAAGAAAGGGTAAAATTTGGGGTATTACACAATCATTTCAGAACCAAACCAACCAGAGACTGTTCAAACTGAACACTCTGAACAACCAATTCCATCAGAAGATCCAAATATTTCTGACAATATTTTGGATATCGAACCCCTCAATCAATCAATTATAATTTCTTCAACATCTGTTCACTCAGATGAATCTCCTGATTCATCTGATTCATCTGATTCTGAATCAGAGTCACTCAAACAAGCTCGTTCTGAAAGTGTTATGAAGGAACATCTTAACATTTCCATGTTTCATACTCCACCAAACTCTCCACCTCAACAACAACCATCTCAAATTCAACCATCTGAAACTCAAACATCTGGAACCCAAACCATTCCTCATCCATCTGAAATCAATTCATCTGAAACACAAACCATTCCTCAACCATCTGAACTTCCTCAATCTGACATCCAAACATCTCAACCAACATCACCTCAACCACAACCATCTGAACCTACACCATCTGAACCTACTCCTGTTAACACTCCCAATCCTAATCCCTCTGAACAGTCTGAACAGTCAGATCTAGGATCATGTGTTAATACTATGTTTGAAATTTTCAAAAAGGAGATAGATTCTGAATACATTCGTGTTAAGGATGTATGCATGTCTAGTTTAGATCCAATTGTTTCAAATGCTGCTTGGAAGCGCTTCATCTGGATGTTCAACAAAGCTTCCTTAAAAGTTAGAGCTAAATGCTCTAAGCTTGCTAAGACTAAGTTTGTAGAATTAATCAAGGTAACTCTGATGAACATGCCTCCTCCTCCTCTGGTGTTACTTTTGGAAGCTGCTCCTCCAGTAGTTCCTGAATCTGAAATGGTTGAACAAGCTTCTGAAGAAAACCAATCTGAAGGGAACCCTGCTGCTACTGCATCTGCTCCGTCTTCATCTGTGGTTGCAGAACTTGTGAATGATGTGAAGGAAATAAAGGACGGGATGATCAAGCAAGAGAAGACTACTGATGAAATCAAGACCTGGATGTCTAAGCAAGAAGAGTCAGCTGCCAAGATGACAGAGCTTCTGACCCTTATTGCCTCTCGCCAGACTTAGTTTTATTTGTCGTTTTTTTTTGCACATGAACTGCTTTTGCTGTTTACTTTTTGTTGTGTTATGCGTTTTTGGTTTCTGCCTGTTTGACTGTGAACTTTGGTTTGTTTAATTACGTATTAATGTTTTTGCTTCTATATGCTTCTTTTCTTCTGTATCTTTCTGTCTTTTAAAATCTTTTTGATTATGACAAAAAGGGGGAGAAAAAGAGAAACTGAGTGTTCAACCTATAAGCAATTACTAAAACTGAAATTCAGACATTTTATTAACTTACTTTGAATTTAAGTCTTTCAGATTACATTGATATATCTGACATAATTCATTGAAGTTACCCTGAGACTTTTCCAACCAGAACCTGATCTTCCAAAGAAAATCTGAGTATTTAACCAATTTTGATAACTCTGATATCTTACTCTGATACCTTACTCTGAAAGAGAATTCAAGCAAGATGATAACCAGGCGCTCTGACTGAAGGAAGTCATAATTATCTGGCATCAAGATTTGATTCTGAAAGTCAAAACTTTTTCATCAGGCTCTGAATCTGAAATATACTTAATCAAAAAGGGAAGTATTCTCTTCTATTGAAGTATTTATTTCAGGGGGAGATTGTTAATCTCAGGGGGAGTTATAATTCATATTTTTTTATTGGACAAAATTTCTCATGTTTTATCATCATCAAAAAGGGGGAGATTGTAAGAACACAGATTGTTTCTTAGTTATATCTCTATGTTTTGATGATAACACTTATGAATTTTGTATTCAAGAATTATATACTCTAAATTTGTCCTAGACTGTTTGCTACAGGTACTAAAGAAAATATTCTTAAAAGAGCAAATTTGCATCTGAACAATGATATTATGAAAGGTTCAAGAGCATCTTAAATGAAGATCTGAACGCTGCTCCCAGAAGAATCTGAATGCTGTCTACTGAAGATTCTGAAGCAGGAGCCTCTAAAGAATAGAAGACTCTGAGAGATCAGAAGCTTAGTCATCAGAAGACTCTGAAGATACTGCGCTGCTTAAAATATTGAGAATCTGATATAGAAGACTCTGCTCTGATAGATTTACACGCTCAAGCATACAAGTTGCACATACTCTGATTCAGCTCAATCTGAAGAACATCCAAGACTCTGAAGATCCAGAAGATCTCTACTCTGGAGATTCTGAAGATTCAGACTCTAATGTTGAAAGCTGAACTTATTTAATGAAGAAGATTTGAATATGTACGTTAGCATATCTCAACAGCTCTTTCCTCTTTTATGCTAGACACAAGAACACAGACAAAAAGGTTTTATCTGTGCATTCCATTCTAAGGAAAGTTTCTGCAAAGTAAAAGACAAAAGGCATCAGGCTTTTTCAGCACAGCCTCCAATGTGAAAACAAAAGGCTCCAGGCTTTTCAGCACAGCCTTCAACGTTGAGAAGACTTCATGGATCTAAGTGCCTATATAAGGAAGTCCACTCCATCTTCTTCAAAAACGAATTACTTGAAAAAATCACTCATCAAAGCAAAACTCTCAAAGCTCTTATAACTTTATTTTGCTATAACATTGTTCTTAACTTAAGAGAAATATCACAGTTGTGATAACAACTTATTAGAAGCATTCTTACTCTTGTAATAGTTTTACATTGTTTGTAAAAGGTTTTCCTTAAGAGGATCCAGTTGGGATCAGTAGCTCTTGAGAAGACTAAGAACAGTTGTTCTTAGGTGTTACTATTGTAATCAGTTTGATTAAATAGTGGATTAAGTCCTTGACTGAGAAAGGCAAATCACTCTTGAGAGGGTGGACTGGAGTAGTTGAGTTCAATGAACCAGGATAAAAATAACTGTGTTTAAATCTCTGATTATTTGACTTACTTATTCAACCCCCCCCCTTCTAAGTAATTTTCTCACCTTCAACTACCAGCTGTTATGTATTCAACTTCAGTAGTGGATAATGAGACACGATTTTGCTTTTTGCTGAACCATGATATAAGGTTGTTCCCTAAGAAGAAGCATCCACCAGAGGTGCTCTTTCTATCATCAGCACTTCCAGCCCAGTCAGCATCACAATACCCAAATAAGGTAGGATCAAACCCATGAGAGTAAAGTATACCATAATCACAAGTTCCATTCACATATTTGAGAATCCTTTTGACTTGATTTATGTGACTTACTTTAGGGTCTGCTTGATATCTAGCACGCACACCAACTGCAAAGGCAATATCAGGTCTGCTGGCTGTTAGATACAACAAGCTTCCAATCATGCTTCTGTACAAGCTTTGATCAACACTAGTACCACTTTCATCTTTTGATAACTTCAGATGAGTGGGTGCAGGTGTTCTTTTGTGGCCAGCATTATCCATCCCAAACTTTTTGACTATGTTTTTGGTATATTTACTTTGGGAGATAAATATAAAATCTTCCATTTGCTTGACTTGTAATCCAAGGAAGTAAGTTAATTCTCCATACATGCTCATTTCAAACTCAGAT
The DNA here is from genome assembly GCA_963859935.3 of Lathyrus sativus. NCBI lineage: Eukaryota > Viridiplantae > Streptophyta > Magnoliopsida > Fabales > Fabaceae > Lathyrus > Lathyrus sativus. The sequence continues at coordinate 35,483,930 of OZ012735.1, forward strand.
TGCATGTGATCGACAAATTGTTTCACCATTTTGTCTGACATCCCTCCAAACACTATGTCATCCACATAAATTTGTGCAATCATGATTTTTCCGCCTTCATCCTTTACAAAGAGGGTCTTGTCTATCCCTCATTTCCTGTATCCATTTGTGGTAAGGAACTCAGTCAGTCTCTCATACCAAGCTCTAGGAGCTTATTTCAATCCATACAGTGCCTTCCTCAACTTGTATACATGGTATGTCAAGTTAGGATCCTCAAATCCCTTGGGTTGTGCTACATATACTTCCTCATTCAGATATCCATTTAGAAAAGCACTTTTCACATCCATCTGGAATAGTTTAAATTTCAGGATGCAGGCAATTCCTAACAACAGCCTGATTGACTCAAGTCTTGCAACTGGTGCAGAAGTTTTATCAAAATCAATTCCTTCAACTTGAGTATACCCCTGTGCCACCAGTCTAGCCTTGTTTCTGATTACAACTCCTTTTTCATCCGATTTGTTCTTGTAAATCCACTTGGTACCAATGATGTTTGTTCCTTCAGGTCTTGGCACCAGTTCCCATACTTCATTCCTTTTAAACTGTTCTAATTCATCTTGCATGGCCTTGATCCAGTATTCATCTTGCATGCCAATTGAAATTCTGGTGACCAAACAGTGGATGTTCTCACTGATGTTATGATATCCACTATAACACGGACTACCAAAACTTAAGGACAAACTGTAAAAGAAAACAGTAAATAAAACAAGTAATTGTTTACCCATTTCAGTGCAAACCACACTTACATCTGGGGGCTACCAAGCCAGGGAGGAAATTCACTATTAGTGGAATTAATTCAGAGTCAAATAACCAGTTTGCACTCTTCACTTAAGACCTACCCAATGATACTTCAGCCTAACACTAGACATGAGTTATCAACTCACTCCCCCTCAATCACAATAGTGATATTAACCAATACAAAATTACAAATGAGAAATTGAAGACACACTTCAAACAGATCTTGATTTTGCTTCACAACTTCAATCAAGATACACAACACTCTTACTTAAAAGCTTAAAGTGACACACAACTTAACAATACTAAACCAATGCAATCATACAACAGACAATTGCTTGGCTCATAAGTATTTCTAAGATACAATACACACGTGAAGAACAACTGATACAGTCATACTTCTTCGCTCATACACCACACTCTTCAATCTCTGCCTGATTAGGATTGATCCTCTGTTATTTATAGCAGCAGATTGTCTTTGGGCCTTCGTACAGAAGTTAGGTTTACCCAAGTAAAACTACTCTTCATGAACCTGCGCACTCCCAATTAGGTCAGGGGCATTCCATGTTATCCTCAGCAATGCCTGACATATCGCCTGAGATAACTAGGCTTCCTAAAATGTTTCTTGAAGTATAGCCTGAGCTAATACCAGAAAACTAAAACCTGTGCGCCCTGATGTCACATGCTTGATGTCATAACATCCAGCATGACATCCAACTTAACTTGCTCTTAGCTATCCCAACTTACCATGCAGAACAGTCCTCATGTATGTCATAACATCAGTCATGACATTCATACATACATCAATGTTTTGCCATAAAATGCAGCCAATCAAAAAGATCTACAATATATATATATATATATATATATATATATATATATATATATATATATATATATATATATATATATATATATATATATATATATATATATATATATATATATATATATATATATATATATATATATATATATATATATATATATATATATATATATATATATATATATATATATATATATATATATATATATATATATATATATATATATATATATATATATATATATATATATATATATATATATATATATATATATATATATATATAATAGAATACAAGTTAACATCAAAATTTAAATTTCATACTCCATAACAAATTTCTTAACAAAAAAATTCAATAATAAAACAATATCAAATATATATCACTTCATTATTTTAGTTTAATTAATTAATTCCACAATAATTTAATAAAATTAAAATTAATTTCACTACATTATTTATTACTTATTTTATTTACTTTCAATTATTTATTTTATTTATTTCAATTTATTATTTTATTTATTTATTTTATTTTATTTTAGTTTAATATTTAATATAAACTAAATTATATTAAATAATAAATGTTAAAATATATTTAATATTGAATTGAAAGTAAATATAAACTAAATTATTAATAATGTTTTAATAAACTAAATTAATATTAACGCTTTAATAAACTAAACTAAATTAATATTAACATTTGAACTAAACTAATATTAATATAAACTAAACTATTTTTTTATAATGTTTTAACTAAATTAATATTAATAAATAAATAAACTAAATTAATATTAATAATTAACATATTATAAAATATTAATATTAATATTATAATATGTTAATAATATATTTAAATAATATATTTAGTTGAATAAATATGTTAATTAAATATTAATATATATTTAAATATATTGTTAAAAAATATATTTAAATATATTTATTAAATGAAATATATATTTATTAAATGGCATGTTTATTTTAACATATATTTGTTTAATATTATAAAATGTTAACAATAAAATACTAATATTATAAATTGTTAATAAGAAAACATTAATATTATGATATATTAATAATAGAATACTAATTATTACATGTTAAAATATATTTAAAATGTCAATTATAAGACGTTATTAATTTGAAGATATATATTACTTTCAATATAATATTAATTTACTAATATTATAAACTGAAAATATTTGTATTAAGCTTTATGTAATGAAAATATATAATTGTTTGCATCAAATATATGTTTTAACATTTATTAATTAAAAAATAATATAATTTTAATTTTAATTTTATAAATAAATACATATTTAATATTGTAACATAAATAAATATTATTTAATTTTAGCTTATAATATTAATATTTTAATTACTATTAAAAAATTAAAATTAATATTAAACTGAATGTAAAAATTAAATTGTTATAATGTCACAGTAAAATAAGTAACTGAGCTAGTGGAAGCAAAATTTTTAACTTTTGATATTTTAACATTTTGACATACAAATAATAAAATAATAATAAAAAAGTCACGTATGTAATTAAAATAAAAATAAAAATATATAAAATTCTAATAAAACAGATACGTCACATCCGGTGAGGGGTTAAAATGAAAGAATTTTTAAATAGCATGGATAAAATATTTTTTACCGGATCATTTTTTAACTCCGTCCAAATAGCAGAAAATAAAAGGTGTATTAATCCTATATTTTATTATATGATTGAAATATAATTATCTTAATCACTTGAATTTCATGTTGAAGAGATACATTGAAATCAATTTTGTCTAACATTGAGAAAAATTTTCATTTTAGGATAATTAGAGGTATTCTTGTCCTAGGACATAATATATATTCAAAAGACATTATAAAGTGGACCAAGGCAAAATTGAATTGATGGAAAACTTATAACTTCTAATTAATTTGAAAGGGTAGAGAAGTTTCTTAGATCACATGGGTTTTCACTTATATTTCATAAAAGATTTCTCAAAGATCTTTAAACTATTGTGCACCCTCCTTGTTCATGAAAATGAATTTTTATTTGATAATGATTCTTTGTATTATTTTACTAACTAAAAACAGAAGTTATTCAATGTGTCCATAATCATAATTCCTAATTGAACCTTTCTATTTTAATTAATGTGTGATGCTAATAATTATGCGATTGAATGCCAACAACATGCCAAAAAATTATATGCCATATGTTATGATAGTAAGGTCTTAAATGAGAACTAAGTTAACTATTCCAAAACTAAAAAGGAATTTCTAACTATAATATTCACATTGAAAAATTTTGATCTTCTCTAATTTAATACAAACTTATAGCCTTTATAGATCATTAAACACTAAAATGTTTCTTTACGGATGACGCCATATTTGTTTATGTAATTGCCATATTTTTAAGTAGCTTTATTAGTTTTATTAGTAGAATAATTATATAAGACATTAAATGAATTAATAATTTAAATTTTTGATTAAATTCAAAACATGGTATCCACATGAATTGTTATAATTTCAATAGGAAATAGTAATTTTATTATTTTAGAGTAAAACTATAGTAATAAGAGCATCTCCAACTGTGAATTTATTTTTGGGTTTTTTGTGAGACCTATTAAATCACGTCAGCTTGAAGTAGTTTAACTAATTTTTCACTCCAATGGTGCAATTGTGAAGAACTCATATTGGGTCCCACAATTTTACTTTATATATTAATATTTCATTCATATTAAATTTTATATCACTTAAAATAATAATTTTAATTTTTTACTATATAAACTTAAAAAAATTAGATTAAACTTAAAAAAATATTTCAATCTCTCCTTAGTTAATTTTAGTGTTTTAAATTAAATTTGATATAAAATAAAATAAAAATTAAACTTATAATTTAAAATGATAATTAAAATTAATCTCAAATACATGATATATAATTAAAAACAATAAAAATAAATAACATCACATAATTAATCAAACTTAAATTTCATCATCTTCATGTCCAAAACGTTCCCAAATATATTCGACTAGATCTCCTTGAAGTTTACGATGAACTTGTTTTTCTTGAATATTTGCTCTTCTTTGTAGTCTTGTTGCAAGATTCGGATGAGAACCGCTAAATGTTTCAGTTGTTGAGTTATTGATATCCACATTATCATAAGAGTAATCAAAATTACCTTCATATGTATGTCGTTCGTCTTCCACAATCATGTTGTGCAATATGATGCAGGCATATATGGTATGCTTGAGAGTGTCCATGTGCCAGGCACGCGTTGGGCCACGTATAATTGCAAATCGAGATTGAAGCACGCCAAATGCTCGCTCCACATCTTTTCTAGTCGATTCTTGATGTTGAGCAAATAATTTTTTCTTTTCTCCCCGTGGCATTGAAATAGTCTTGACAAATGTAGCCCACTCGGGATATATACCATCTGCTAAATAATACCCCATATTATATGGTGTCCCATTGATTGTATATTGCACATTGGGAGCACGTCCTTCCAAAATATTGTTAAACACGTTGGATTGGTTTAGCACATTAATGTCATTGTTTGAACCTGCAATACCAAAAAAAGCATGCCAAATCCATAAGTCTTGTGATGTCACTGCTTCAAGCATGATGGTGGGCTTACCATGATTACCTCGACAAAATTGTCCTTTCCATGCAACAGGACAATATTTCTATACCCAATGCATACAATCGATGGAACCCAACATACTTGGAAAGCCACGTGACTCTCCCATTTATAAAAGATGTTCAATATCAGTGTTGTTGGGCTTTCTCAAATACTCAGCGCCAAATACAACATTAACACCCTTAACAAATCTTTCTAAGCACTCAATTGAAGTACTTTCACCGATTTGAACATATTCGTCTACAAGGTCAGCAGGAGACCCATACGCCAACATACGAATAACAGATGTACATTTCTGCAATGGTGAAAGATCCATTTTACCTGTTGCATCGACCCTCATTTGGAAATATTCATCATGATTTCCAAGGGCATCTACAATTCGAATAAATACATGCCTATGCATTATGAACCTTCTTCGGAATTGAACATCTGTGTATATTGGGTTTTCCGAGAAGTAGTCATTGAATAATCGATTGTGCCCTTCTTCACGACCTCGATCTACCGTTGTTCTTCTCTTTGGCCTAGAGGAACTTCCAGATCGAAGTTCATTTTGAAGTTGTTGTTCTTCATCACTGTCGTCCATAAATTCTTCTTCAACCAACTCCCAAAATTCTTGATCGTAAGTATCTGAATTGTCTGAATCCATTTAGTGAGTAAAGAGTGAGAGAAAAATGATAAGAATAAGATGAGAATGAGAGAACAATGACATAAGTGGTAGTATATATAACGACTAGTTTGAATAACGGCTAGTTTAAATTAAAGTGGCACTAATGACCATTTTACATAGGTGTTGATAAATTAAAGTGGTACTAATGACCATTTTACATAGGTGTTGATAAATTAAAGTGGTACTAATGACCATTTTACATAAGTGATACTAACTACATTCCATATTTTTTTCATCTTATTACAATATTTTTCATGAATATCTCGTTTACTATCATTCATAGTAGAAGTGTATTTCATCATCATTTGCACAACCCTTAATTCTAGCTCGTCCTCCTTAGCTTGCGCAAGTCTGTCCATTATTATTGCTCTTTTATTCTTTGCATCTTGCGTTGCATTTGGAATTTCTGATGCCTTACCCTTCCTTTTTGCTGCTTTTTGTCCCATTGGACGCTCCATTGGTGATGATGAGTTAAACTCATAACTTGAAGTTGTATTTGGATTCTCCGATGATGCCCCAATAGCATAAGTCTTTGTTATTTTTGCAGAACTTCCAATCGATTCTTCGACGATGCGCCATTTAACTTCATCTTTTAACAATCGCCATGCATACTTAAGATTGGATGTTGTACCTTGATCCTAAGCAAAAATAGCATGTGCATCTGTCATGACATCGGTCTCAGATGTCCCACTTTTCTTTCCTTTAAGAGAAATTTTGTAACACCCAACAAATTTTTGAACCATGCCATTTATTCTATGCCATCGACATTTTAATTGTCCCCCTAACTTTTCCCGCAATTGCCCACGATATTGGTTATAACTAGCAGCAATTCTTAACCAAAAACTCTCAGCCTTTTGATCAACTCCCACAATTGGATCCTTTGAAACATTGAGCCATGATTAGATAAGTAGTATATCCTCTTCCCTTGTAAATTGCTCTCGAGATCTTTTTTTAACGACAACCCTTTCTTCTTTTTCAGTACCAACTTGAGTAGAAAATGGTGGGACTTGAGTAGAAAATGGTGGAACTTGAGTAGAGAATTCCATACTATTAGAATTTATTTGAGGTATAGGATACATATTTGGATTGTTTGGTGACGGAAGAAATATGGCGGGGTTTGTTGGCACCAGTGGAATTTGAGAATTTTGAGGATTAGGATTTTGAGAATTTTGCATGTAATTGAAAAAAGCTTGTTGATAATGAAAATGATTAGGATCTATTTGGACAAAACAATTGTAATTTGAAGTAAAAAGATGAAATTTTGAGTTAAATATTTTGTAAAAAAAATGCTAATGAGAAAAAATTGTTGAAAAAAAATTAAAAGTATAGGAATAAAATGATGAAATTGTGAGAGAGAAATTTCAAATTGAAGAGAAAATAAAAGTGAGAGAAATTTGTGTTGGTAAATTTTTAGAAACCAAAATTATATTTATAATAAAAAATAAGTTTAAAAAAATAAAATAAAAAAATAAGTAGCCGTTGAAACAACTAGTTTTATTATATTTATTATATTTTAATATATTATTTAATGCAAAATAACCGTTAGCAAATGTGTCGTACGGTTGAATCGTAAGCAACGTCCGCCACTTGGAAATAATTTCAGTAATATTTAATGCATATATAATACGCCAGCCTGGCGAACTTGAGTGAAAAATCAACGCTGGAGTTGGTCTAAGGAGTGGGGTACATAGAGTGTTAGTTTGATAGGGAACAAGGTAACAATAAAAAGGTAAACATAAAAAGGTTTGAAAAATCTAATGAGAAAGACTATTAATCTCCGCTTTGAATCTTTTTCTTACTCTTGTGTAATAGTTTTGTGACTCTATAATAGCTATGCTTAATTTTATGGTATGTATCCCTTTTGGTCAATTGTAATTGCCTAAAGTTTGAGTGGTCGTTAAACTATTATATCACAATCTATTAATTTACTATGTCTAAAAATATTAAAAGTTAAATAATAAAGTTGATTACAATTGCGTTATCAACAGTTAGTACTTAATTTCAATTTGAGATTAAGTCGTTCGTCAACAACTCATAGCATTAAGCATAAAAAATATTAAATAACAAAAAATGATAGTGATTGTATAAATAAAAACACAACAAACTACATAGTTCACACATGTTCATAGCAAAATCATCTAAAGAGATCTAACCTAAGGAAACTTAACTATTCAGTGTCAAAAATCATAACAATAGATAAATAATAAAAGAACAAATGACACTAAAACAACGTGTGTGACTCCGATGATTATGAATCACCAACTTTTAGCTCATTGCCTCCAAAATAAAATTTCTTCGATAAAAAATACAACCCTAATAAATGATTTTGCTTTCATATATATAGGGGAAAACTCTGACTTCATGCAATCGCATCGTGCCATGTATAAGGTGAGGCATGTTTCCTTGATGTACATATGTCTCCTCCACTAATTTCCCATAACACACCAAAATAATGTACCTCGCGGTGCGTTTAAGCTAGTATCTTGCAATGCACATTAGTTCATGAATCTTGTGGTAGTTTCACTAAATTCTTAATAGATATTATTTTATTCCAAATCTTCAGTCTAAGTCTTGCTTCATTCTTATAGTGATTTTGACACAAATCGAGATTTTCAATAATGCTTTAGAATCTGATTAAGAAAATCTACATAACATAAATAATAAGTACAAAAAGTACATAAAATTAATGTAAAATATTATCGTACCTCGAAAAAAGCACGATCCTTCGCGAAATGGTCGCGGAAAACAGAGTCGTCAACGAATTTTATTTATCCCAAGAAGGAAAAGGAAAATATCGGTAAAACCTTTAGAGAAAGAACATGGTCATCACAACCAAGTTCTAGGTTCGGGAGTTGGTTACGCGAAGGAAAGGTATTAACACCCTTCACATCCGTTATACTCAACAGGAACCTCTTGATTCGATTCGTGAGAAATTTTAGGTTAGGTTATTTGTTTTCTTCTAAAGGAATAAAGTGAAAAGGTAATATAAAAGAGTTTAGAATTACTAAGGGGAGAATGAATGATTTTAGATTAGGGTGCTCCCCAAAGATTAGGGCCCTTGTTCCTACGTATTCCCTCGTACAATGGGAAAGTCAGAGCATTCGTAGTTCATGAGACTACAGGGAAAAAGATAGGAGGTTGGTCGCTAGGATTTCACAGTTCTATGCCTACGTATTCTCATTGACAAATGAGAAATCAAAGCGTCCGTAGTTCGGACTATGGACTTTAGTTCATTTTATCAAACAAATGTTTAGAGGGGACTAAACATTATTCTTTTAAGAAAAGAGTTTTAATCGCACGACGGCGAGAAGTTACATTAATGTATGGTATTTTGATTATATGACGATTACTCGAAGCTTAAGAAAGGCTCCTCGGACTCAAGTAATCGGTAAAATGAGTCGAAGATCCAACTCTCTCTCTTTTTCACCCTTAATTATAAAAGAGTTTTGATATAGCTAAAGTATTTTAAACGGATGACGATTACTTGAAGTTTAAGAAAGGCTCCTCGAGCCTAAGTAATCGGGAAAGTGAATCAAAGACTTGACTCTCTCTCTCTTTTTCATCTTAGTATTGAGAAAATATGTTTGATTTTGTTTATTGTAAAATTATTTGATGTGGAATCAGGTTATAAATCTTTTGGAGAAGACAATTGTTCGAACTTAAGAAAGGCTCATCGGGCCCAAACAATTGAGGAGAGAAATCGAAGATTCCATTCCAACTCCCTTTTCATCTTTATTGAAATATAGTTTAAGTATAATTAAGTTAATTTATTTGAATTTGAGAAAATGCTCGATGTTGATCGAGGTTTAAATTTGCGTACAAAACGGTGTAAGGGTTTGAACTAAGTAGTAAGGAGGTCCTAATGGTATATGGTGAGGTCAATGGCGAGGCAAAAACACTCGACTTACAAGTTGGGTATGGTCTATACCTTAGGGTTTCGACTCGAATCATCATACAAGATAACATATAAATAAACAAGTAAATGGGAGCAATTGAATTAAATTTTAATCGTGTGCACTAGCAAAGTGGGCCAGTCTTCTAAACGGCCAACTAGAAATAATTGATCAAAAAGCCCAGGAGTAAGCTTTGAATGTCGTGTATGGTGATCAAAAAGGTTGACGGCGATGCTTAAAAGCAATCGACTTATAGGGTGAAAAGTGACTCGATGTTGAATCGTGAATTTATTTTAAAATGGTTTAAATATGTAGGTGAAAGATTAATCAAATATTATCATGGTGTAAGCATATCATACGAGAAAGTCGCATACTAAAATAAATAATCAGGAATTACACAATTAGACTAAATTAAACAACATATTAAAAAAAGTTAATAATTAATAATTTAATTAAGTAATATTAAATAAATATATTTAAGATAATTAATTATAAACACATTTTTATATATTTTTATATGAATTAAACCAATATAATAATAATTATAAAAAAAGGAGAACTAAATAATAAAACTAAAAAAACAATAAAACAAAGCTTTATGGGCTTCTAACAAAAGTGAAAGGAGGGTGCATTCAGAAGAAAAAAAAACCTAGGCGCAAGGAAACTGGTCCAGGCACTAGGTATTGTGTGGTTCAAGTCAACCTGTGTTGATTTTTGTGAACGAAACCAGGGTCATTGGATCTAACGGTCAAAAATCTTGACCAGATCCAAGGGTTTGTAGCCGCAAGCGCGTGGTAAGGTTCATGGAAAACGTACACGAGATCCCAGCGGGTCAAAGTTTCAAACGAATGGAAGAACCAATGTTGTCTTGGGATAATATGCAGACCCTTAAAGCTCTCAAGAACCAGGTACAATTACTCTACTTCGTTCCCCTTCCTTGACTTGTCAATAATACTATTGCTTTTCTCTCTTTCATAGCCGTTTTAGGGTTTTCAGTGTGTAGAGAAAATAACTTGGATTTTCCTGTGTCTGAGATAAAGTTGTATTTATATCCAACATATTAGGTTTAGCAGACATCCTTGTAGCAAATTCTGAAATTCCTTAGTCTGCTATAGGTTTAGGCTTGTCTGCTATGAATTTGTCTTATTCCCGTTTCAGTGTTAAGGTAATTGTATTGTGAACTTTTCTGTTATTGCTTTTGTTTTAGCACTTTTGCTACCTTGAACATGTGTGGTCCCTGATATCACAGTTTTGAATAAACTTGGTGGGTGTATGTTTTTAAAGAAAACTTGCACGAAAATGAAATATGTTATGGAAATGCAATGGAAATTCTGACATGGCCTTATGGTTTGATGAATTTGAACTTGGTATGACATATGAATTTGGATTGAGTGCTTTTTTTGTTGATTTTGAACTTGATTTCATTCTTGATGTACAACATTGGCACTTGTTTGAATTAAATTTTATGCTCTTGATTTGGGTTAAGATTTGATGCTAAATATTGTTGCAAAAATCCCTCAAATCAACCTTGATCTTAGAGGGAAAACCCTAACTGGTTTTATCAATGAAACCCCAAAGAATACTCAACCCAATTTGATTACAACAATCCTAAATTGTACCTTATCAATCTAGATCTAGATGAAATCCAACAAGAATGATTATGCGTAATTGTTGTGTGTATGTATAGAAAAAAGATTGGAGATGATGAGAAAATTCTTTGTATGTATATATATATATATATATATATATATATATATATATATATATATATATATATATATATATATATATATATATATATATATATATATATATATATATATATATATATATATATATATATATATATATAATTATGGACTGGACCGAGACCTGCCCTTCAATCGGGCAGGCTCAATCCAATATTACATTGTGGAGATCCAACAAGGTCCAATCCTCCCATGTCGGGCACGCGTCTCAACAATGCCTCTCAGTCGAGCAGACCAATACCTAACACAGGAAGAACTCACGCGTCTCTCCCACGAACTTCATGTGCCCCCCACGCGAGAACACGTCATCAGGCAACTACTCACTTCCGAAAGAGTTGGTCAACCCACCTTCTGAAGATCACGGGACAGTTGAACCAGGGCGAAGACTACATGCTGGTCTTTCCTACGCCACGTAAGCCCTGACAGTTACTTGTGTTAGGCTTGGCAATCCGACTCAATGTAATGTAACCATTGACTCTGCGCTGGGGGCATATTATAAATACCCTATTCTACTAGAGGGTCAAGTATTCTATTCTCTACACATATTCTCTTTGTACTTGCATTTTCTAACACCGTTACCCACTTAAGCATCGGAGTACCTTGCAGGTATACCCCCCCCCCCCCCCCCTTCTCTACAACATCGGTGAATACAGGAGCCTACGACGCGTGGCAGGTTGTTGATTCCTTTCTGATCAAGTAATATATATATATATATATATATATATATATATATATATATATATATATATATATATATATATATATATATATATATATATATATATATATATATATATATATATATATATATATTTTGTCTGTGTGTGTGAGAAGAAAAATAGAAAAATAGATTTTTGAGCAAAATTACAAGTTTGAAAAAAGTTAGAATATAATGGGTTGACTTAAAATGAGCTGGAGTTAACACAAGTTGTCTATGTGTCGACTCATGCATGCTTTTGGATCAACCCAAACAAGGTACCAACTTTTCTTTTAAAATTGCCTTTAGAATGTGTTGAACCAAAATAAGTTGGGGTTGACTCAAGTTGTTTATGTGTCGACTCATGCAGACTCTTGGGTCGACCCAAACATGACATATGTTTTCCTTTTTAAATTGTCTTTAGTATGAGTCGACCCAAACACGTGTTGTCGATCCAAAACAAGGTTTTACACATAAAACTCAATTTTATTTGTAAAGATGTTTATAACTTGTTTGTAAATGTCTTAAGATGAAAATGCAAATTTAAGAGAATAGTTCACTTACACTGGAGCCAGCCACAAACTAAGAAGATAGCTCATAATGCTATGTCAATGTATTATAGTTTCTTTTATAAATACCACTATTTAAATTTCAAACAACATGCAATAAACTAGAACTATTTTATGCATTTTATCTTTTTTATTTTACTTTATTTTTATTATTTTTTAAATAATAGTACAACTTCTCACTTTTGTACATAACACTCTTGAAAGTAGTTAATAAACCTACAATAAAGCGACACAGTGTAACTCTCAACGCGATTATTTGAAGAAGAAAACATTAATATTGAAAACTATCAACTTAAAATACTTTAAACATTCACATTTTAACAACAATATATATATATATATATATATATATATATATATATATATATATATATATATATATATATATATATATATATATATATATATATATATATATATATATATATATATAACTTTAAAAAGATTAATAAATAAATAAATTTAAATAGTTGTATAGTGAAACTGAAGATACAAAATTAAACATTTTTCAATGATATAAAACACCCTATAGTGTCTAAAGCAAGAGGGCTTTATGAGAATTTTCCACCATGGTCAACTTGAGTCGAACTTAAGATTTGTCTAATTAAATATGTAATGTGTTTAATTAAAAAAGATTATATGTGATGGTCACAAGCAAGATAAGGTCTTATAATTGTACTAGGTAACATTGTGCTCCCCTTTCTCTCTCCCTTTCTCTTTCGTTCATCTTTTGCATGTTTTAATATACTATATATTTCCACTTTTAATTTTAACTTCATATTTTAAAACAATATTCCTAATCATTTTCATTTCTTTATATTTTTAATTTTCCTAATTTTATAAACATTGCTTTAAAGTAAGAAATTATTTAAAGGTAGTAGCAAATAGTAGATGAGTTAGAGTAGGTATGATGTAGACAAACAATAGTCCTATGTATGACAATTTAAGATTTCATGCAAAAATCATTATGCCTTGATTAATGTTAAAAAACAATGTCGATAAATAAAATAAGACAAGACAAGATAAATAAATAAATTTCTTTCTAGTAGGGACTAGGGAGGCACAAGGGAAGTTGTGAGTATGGACAACAATGATTAAAATAACTCCAAATTTACAAAAAAAAAAAGTGTGGCCTCAAAGACTTTATGATCTAAGGCTAGAAAAAGATAATTAATTAATTAATTAACTTGTTGCATAAATGGTTAGCCAGATAGACATGAACTTGTGATTACTTTTTGTCTAAGTAAAGAGTTAATAATGATGATAGGAGGCTAATGTTAAAGTCAAAACTTGATAGCAAATTAATGAAGCGGTTTCTAAATTGAAAAGATAAATGCTTAAAAACATTATGCAAGTTTGAATTTCAAAAATATAGTTTTTCACTTGTCTTTGTTACTTTGGTTAATTGTCAACATTAACAACCACCCAAGCTTCCAAATATGAAGGGTAATAGGGGTGCATCCGTGACAAACAATCTTCATAAAACAAAGATAGTACTAGTATTATACGGCAACGTAAATTAAATCTAAAAACATTCTACAGCAATGAAATGTTAATAGGATCGAAAGTATACCTTTGAAATCGTAATCGTGTAAGCAATGTTGGAAGAAAAGAAAAGGATAGGTGTGAGATTTGATCAAGTAGAAGGGGACAGAATAGACATCCCCCCCGGAAATACAGGGATAACCGTACTCTTGTAAAAATAAACCCTTTTGTATAATCTTTTTTCTTTATTTTTTCAACCAAGAAATTACTTTCACTACCACTAGTATACTAATACTACAGTGTTTTGTTCTTGTAGCTTGTTCTTTTTCTCTCTCTCTCTGCCACACACATCACACCCAACAGTCTCAGCATTGTAGCAGCAACTGCACCACTGTTTCATCTCTGCGCCTTGCTTCACCTCATCAAAAGGGCCCCCTATTAGAGGGTTGTAATAGTAAATACGAGTAGTAAATAAAGAGAAAAAAATTTGGATAAAAATCCAATTTTTATATGAATCACAATGAAAGTTTGGTTTTTTATTATCCCAAAATACCCATTTATCTAAAGTGAAAGAAATAAAGAAACCCAAAAAAGAAACAAAAGGGAATTCAGCTGAGAGAGTGATAGCTCGGTAGTCTTAGAGAGAGAAAGAGGGTCACAACTCACAACTCACAACTTCTTTTAGCAATGCCAAAGTTACTCATAAACACATCACACACTCTCAACATATGCAGTCATGAAATCATTCATTGAAAAAATCACTTATTAACATTGCAAAAAAGCACTTTTGTGTTTTTCTGTTATGGGGTTAATCGATCTCAACACTACAGAAGATGATGAAACTCCTTATTCTGCTATTTCTTCTTCCTCTTCTTCTACTCACTCTGGCATAAGCACTTCTGCTTCAGCTATGCTTCTTCCTCCTCCTGCTACTCCCACCACCACTCACCCTTCTGTTTGTTTGGAGCTATGGCATGCTTGTGCTGGTCCTTTGATCTCTTTGCCCAAGAAAGGAAGCATTGTTGTGTATGTTCCACAGGGTCACTTTGAACAAGCTCATGATTTTCCTCTTTCTGCTTCTAGTATTCCACCTCATGTTTTCTGTCGTGTTCTTGATGTTAAGCTCCATGTAAGTGTTTTTTTTCTTTTGCTCAATTTTTTGATTTTGGGGTTTTTGACTGGGAAAATTGATTATGGCGAAAAGGGTTTCTTAATTTTTTTCAAAAGATGAGAAATTTATGAATAGGGTGATGACCCTTTTTGTTTTTCCCCTTTTTTGTTTGAATAAATTGTAATGTGCTTTTGATTGGTGGAGAAGATAATACAATACCCTTTTGCTGGTTTTCCTTGTTTGTTGTTCTTTTGGATGAGTCACGTGTTAATGGAACATTGTGTTTTGGATTTTTCTTCACAGGCAGAGGAAGGGAGTGATGAAGTTTATTGCCAGGTCTTGTTGGTTCCTGAAAATCAGGTGAGGCTTATCTGTTATGTCATCTTATTTTGGTTTAGTTTTATAGGTTTGGATGAAATTGTGAAAAAGGGAAAAATGTCTCAATTTATAGGTTTTGATTTTGTGCTCAGGTCAATTTTTTAGTGAACAAGCTATTTGTAATGGATTTTGCTTAATGTAGTAGTGTGTAGCGTCAAGAATATGACATGAATATGCATTGTTTCTTTTTCTGTCTATGTCTAGATGTATGTTATTTGCAGGAGAAAAGTATAAGTGACTCGAAATAGTCTCTTGTCACATAATTGTGGAAGTGCGTTTTCAAAAAGATTTTAAGTTGGATTTTGATTGAATTTGTTTATAGCAAGTGGAGCAAAATGTCCGGGAAGGGGTGATTGATGCGGATGCGGAAGAGGAGGATAATGAGGCTATTGTGAAGTCAACGACTCCCCATATGTTCTGCAAGACTCTCACAGCTTCTGACACTAGCACTCATGGAGGATTCTCGGTGCCTCGTCGAGCAGCTGAAGATTGCTTTCCTCCCCTGGTAATTTTCATCTACGATGCATTCATTTTTTCGGTCTAAATAACCATGCTAAACTTTTTTATTGAAAATTTTATTTGATTCATCCTTTCCTACTATGTTAGACTTGAGTATCGTCTTTAATATTTTAAATGTTTTCTGTCATGCTTACGTTACCCGTTTCAAATTGTGCTTTCTGTCATGGTTTCAAATTTCTTGAAGTATAATTGGATACTCTTTGATAGCATTTTGAATTTGAATCCACTACTTCATTATTTTAGGATTACAGCCAGCAGAGACCTTCTCAAGAGCTTGTAGCTAAGGATCTGCATGGCCTGGAATGGAGGTTTCGGCACATCTACAGGGGTATGTCGCGTATAGCACTTTACATTGTACTACACTGCCAGCTGACTGCTCGAAGGTTTGATTTATGGTGTTCATGTGAGCAGGGCAGCCAAGGAGGCATTTGCTGACAACTGGGTGGAGCGCATTTGTGAACAAGAAGAAGCTTGTGTCTGGGGATGCTGTGTTGTTTCTTAGGTATCATGAACTGAATTCTATAATATATTACAAACTAGTATTCCTAACAATGACTTACGATTTATCATTGACGTATAAGGGGTGATGACGGAGAACTGAGATTAGGGATCCGAAGGGCTGTTCAGTTGAAAAGTTCCGGTTCTTTTGCAGCTTCTGGCATGCAATTGGATCCGGGCTCTCTAATGGACGTTGTGAATGCTTTATCCAAAAGATCTGCGTTCAGTGTTTGCTACAATCCAAGGTATTGTTATTGTAATATTTCTGGTTTAGCCCCCTCCCTCTCTTTTCATTGTCACGCCATGATGTGTACGTAGATGTCTCGTGTAGTCTTGTCTTATATATTTCACTTTTTTAATGTAGGGTCAGTTCTTCAGATTTCATCATACCTGTTAACAAGTTCATAAAGAGCCTTGATTGTTCTTACTCTGCTGGAATGAGGTTCAGGATGCGTTTTGAAACCGAAGATGCTGCAGAACGAAGGTTTGTTGGTTGTCAAACGTGTTCTTGTTACATACAAATTTACCTATCAATAACTGATCTTTGTCTAACTTCTGACGTGCAGATTCACTGGATTAATTGCTGGAATAAGTGATGTGGATCCTCATAGATGGCCTGGATCAAAATGGAAATGCCTATTGGTATGGGGCTGCAGTTTTTCTAACTTTAATGTGTAATTATTTGTCATGTGACGTCATTTTTGTAGTATACTATAATTGGTGAACTCTATGCTTACAGGTGAGGTGGGATGACATAGAAGCATCAAGGCATAATAGGGTTTCCCCTTGGGAAATCGAGCCGTCTGGTTCTGCTTCCACTACCAGTAACCTGATGGCAGCAAGTTTGAAGAGGAGCAGGATTGGATTCACTTCGTCCAAGCTAGAATTTCCAGTTCCTAGTAAGTTTCTTGAATCTTTATTCTTCATTCGTCTTACTTCATTGTTATGCAACAATGACACGACTTATTACTTTGACAGATGGGATTGGTGTGTCAGACTTTGGGGAATCATTGAGGTTCCGAAAGGTCTTGCAAGGTCAAGAAATTATGGGCATTAATACTCCCTATGACAGTATTAATGCTCAGAGTCCCCGGTTATACGAGCTAGGGAGATGTTATCCCGGTTCAAACTGTTCCGGGATTGCCTCAACAGGAAATATCAGAATGCCACAGGCATCTTCTGATTTTCCCTGCAATGGCATAGGCTTTGGTGAATCTTTCCGATTCCAAAAGGTCTTGCAAGGTCAAGAAATTCTTCCGTGTCCACCACCCTACGGTCGATCCTCGTTTGACGAGTCCCGTGGAAATGGTTTCCTTGGATGCTACGATGGTTATCAACTACTCGGTTCCCGAAACGGATGGCCAGCACAGATGCATGACAATTCTTCACATTTGCATGCATCTGTTACAGCCGGACAAGTTTCATCTCCATCATCTGTTTTAATGTTCCAGCAGGCTGTTAATCCAGTTTCAAACTCTCGTTATGATAATCCGAATCGCAGTCAGGGTTCATACATATCTGAACTGAAAAGTGGAATGTTCGCATCCTCCCTACTCAACAAGCCTATTCAGGAAAGCACAAATTCTCTCGGCATACAGAATTTTCTTAATAACAATCCGTTGGATATTTCAAGGTCCCGTGATTCGGCCTCAGCACTAAGAGGCAATCACGATATGAATTCGACATATAAAAGTGGCTGCAAACTCTTTGGATTTTCATTAACTGATGACACATACGTTGCAAATAAAGAAGCTGCTGTTAAGGACTACGAAGGCGGCTGAACGTAACCGAGCAACCGTACCAATGTAAGCTATCTCCAATCTTCCCTACACCATTCAGCATGTTGTTATCGCTTCACTCTAATTATAGATACAAATCATAATTTTTTTTGCAGGTCTATTGCCGAATGGAACTAAGGAATCATCTGATAGCAGAAGAATGTGTGCTGGTTAAGTGCTTTTGTTGTATAAGTATCAATAACTTTGGATTTCATGAAACAGAAAAGAATTATTATTCTATTTGTGTAATATGTATTTTAAAGTGGTAATGACTTAGTTAAGTGCTTGTGTATGTTGTATTAAACTTATTTGTGTACTCTTAATGATCCAAAGAGATGTAAAACTATTATGGTAAACTTATGGCTATTTTATCTACATAAAGTTGTGATATTATGATAGAATCACATTCACATTCACATGGTGTTATGGATGAAAAAGGAGCATAGTATTTATGGTTGAAAATAGTGAAGTAACAGAACATTTTATTGCTGTCTCTAACATCGTGTAACTAAAAACTGAAAATTGTGTATGATTGAAATTGAGAATGACTTTGGGTTTAGACTAGGTTTGGGACCATATAAAAATGTGACCTAACATTAATGAGATAGTGAACAGTAATAACTCAAGTGTCTGATTGAATTGGAGGGTGTGTGAACATCTGTTTTGACCCTATTGGTTTGAATTTTATGGCAAAAAAACTTACAAAGGTTACATCAGTATCCAACATATCTTATAAATGAGCATGTGCCAAAAATCAAACAATGCTAGTATTCTAGGAGTGCAAGTATAAAAGTCCTTTCAATGTTTAAGAAACTTGACACTTTGATTAATATACTTGTGTGTGTATAATCAAGAGACTCTTCTATAACATGTCAAATCTATCTATATTTTCTATAAAATAGAGTATCATTATCATTTTAAAATTGAATTAGTTTTAGTTTTTTTTAGTGATTAATTGAAATACACTATGAGTGTAAATCCATTTTACACTGTCATCCAACTAAAATGAACTATTTTGGGGTTTTTGACTGGGAAAATTAATTATGAGGAAAAGGGTTTCTTAATTTTTTTCAAAAGATGAGAAATTTATGAATAGGGTGATGACCCTTTTTGTTTTTCCCCTTTTTTGTTTGAATAAATTGTAATGTGCTTTTGATTGGTGGAGAAGATAATACAATACCCTTTTGCTGGTTTTCCTTGTTTGTTGTTCTTTTGGATGAGTCATGTGTTAATGGAACATTGTGTTTTGGATTTTTCTTCACAGGCAGAGGAAGGGAGTGATGAAGTTTATTGACAGGTCTTGTTGGTTCCTGAAAATCAGGTGAGGCTTATCTGTTATGTCATCTTATTTTGGTTTAGTTTTATAGGTTTGGATGAAATTGTGAAAAAGGGAAAAATGTCTCAATTTATAGGTATTTGATTTTGTGCTCAGGTCAATTTTTTAGTGAACAAGCTATTTGTAATGGATTTTGCTTAATGTAGTAGTGTGTAGCGTCAAGAATATGACATGAATATGAATATGCATTGTTTCTTTTTCTGTCTATGTCTAGATGTATGTTATTTGCAGGAGAAAGGTATAAGTGACTCGAAATAGTCTCTTGTCACATAATTGTGGAAGTGCGTTTTCAAAAAGATTTTAAGTTGGATTTTGATTGAATTTGTTTGTTTATAGCAAGTGGAGCAAAATGTCCGGGAAGGGGTAATTGATGCGGATGCGGAAGAAGAGGATACCGAGGCTATTGTGAAGTCAACAACTCCCCATATGTTCTGCAAGACTCTCACAGCTTCTGATACTAGCACTCATGGAGGATTCTCAGTGCCTCGTCAAGCAGCTGAAGATTGCTTTCCTCCCCTGGTAATTTTCATCTACAATGCATTCATTTTTTCGGTCAAAATAACCATGCTAAAGTTTTTTATTGAAAATTTTATTTGATTCATCCTTTCCTACTATGTTAGACTTGAGTATTGTCTTTAATATTTTAAATGTTTTCTGTCATGCTTACATTACCCGTTTCAAATTGTGCTTTCTGGAAACATCGTCTGAAAATTAGTGTCCACGCGTCGCATGTAACTTTTTGGAAACAAGGTATAAAAACTAAAGTCTACAAAACAGTTTTGTTTAAGCCAATAATTAGATGCATGAGATTAAAGCATAACACAAATTTCAATTAAGAACTTCAAAATTTCCAAGGTGACACTAACTTTTACTGTACAAAACTAAATGATTTTACTCCTCACTGCCACAACTAAAGATTACAAAAGTCTCAAAATGCAACACATATAACAACTAAGAGTACAAGTATGTTTTTTCAATGTATGAAACATTGGAATTTCAAATCTTACAGAAATTTAATTTGCTGCAACATTACATGTATTGATACCATCTTTGCAATCACTGGTCAAATCATTGAAAGTTTCAAGTTGCTTCTTACCTCTCAAGAACACTTCTGTATCAATGGATACTCTCATGTAACCATCAAATTCTACCGGAACACCGTTGTTAAGTTTTGTTGTCTCGGAGTACCATTCGCTAGTTTCATCCCAAAGTTCCTTATACTCGTCGAGAAAATGAGTAGTATACTTATCCTTTAGAGGATCGAAGAAAGATGTGTCGGGTTCGTTTGTTGCAATGTAGAGGTTTCTTCCTTCGTCAACTTTGTCCCGCAAGGTCGAGAGAAGTGCGCCCGGGGAGGTATGTGCATCGAGATTTGGCCAAAGATCCCTGTTCCTTGCTTTTTCGCCTCTCACAACATGAACCGAGTCATAATCCCAGTTTAACCTTGAAGCTATTGCGGACACTATTTCCATCAACCGCCTTGATTTCCATATCAAATGCCATGGCCTTTGAACAATAGATTCTGTCTCTCCTTCGCAGACTCTATACCAATAGTTATCCGGCTCGACAGATCCAAACTTTCTCAATATTAAAGAATCCTTCACTTCCATAAGTTTCATCGGCGTGACCCTGAAATCCTCCACGAGATGAAGATTCATCCCGTCTTTTTGTTGCCACTTACTCCAATCTGCCCAAAATTGATCCTTGTCCAACACAGACGCCGCCTCTTTCAAATGCTCAAAATCAAAGTAAAACCTAAAATCTTTCCCTTCCTCATCCTGCTTCGATGAAGTGTAAATCGAAGACAGACATATGCTCAAATCCATAACCAATGTTCGGTTAAGATACTGAGCTTCTCCAAGAGCACACAAGAAACTCCACAAGAAATGATTCATGCTCTTACACCTATCTCCACCACCCATATAAACCAAGTATTTACCTCGACTAAATGAGCTTTCCGACTCAACTACAGGAAGGCTATCATTAACAAACTCTCCAACAACCGGCAATGCATTCACCTGATCCGGCTGCAACGACGTCTTCTCTAGTCCACCTTTCTGATACTTCTTCCTCTTCCTTGCATTCATACCGGTATGATACTCCCCAATGCTAACAATGCTACGCGAACAATTCTCATACCTCTCAATCACAAACCTCCTATAATCCTTATAAAACGCCGCAGCCTTACCATCTTTCGGCCTAAACCGCCACGCCATATCGCAAGTACTATCATTAGACCCCGCAACAGGTTTCCCAAATTTATAAAAATGAATATCCTTAAACTTCTCAATAGTAGCTCTCATCATCAAATGAAAAACCTCGGGATCCCTACAATCAATAGGACCCGAATTCCCCTCACACTGCGTCGCTTCAGCCTCGTTCGACTCACCGCTAACCGAGTTATCAACATCAGTCATGTTAATAATAGAGCCAAACACAGACTCATTAGCAGCCATAAAATCCTCACCAGTTCTAACAACACTGTTATCAGACTTAAAAGTAGCATTGGATTTGGAAGTGAGGAAT
This sequence comes from Lathyrus sativus, assembly GCA_963859935.3. Lineage (NCBI taxonomy): Eukaryota > Viridiplantae > Streptophyta > Magnoliopsida > Fabales > Fabaceae > Lathyrus > Lathyrus sativus. The sequence goes on from OZ012735.1 coordinate 35,506,361, forward strand.
GTTGTAATCTTTGTTGAAGGATGAAACAGAGGATCCTCAGGTTCATAAGTAGCAGCCATAATAGTAAACACCAAAACACCAATAACAAACACTGAGAAACAAACATTCCCAATCATGGCCATGGTGTTCTGACCTAAATTCTCAGGTCTGAAACCTCCAGGTCTAGAAAAACCAGACCGACCCAACATTTTTATTCAATATCAAATCAACCCCAAGATTTATAACCTGCATAAAAACGAGAAAACAATGATACCCGTTAAAGTAAAACATTAAAATAGTAAGTATAGCATTAAAGTTTCAATTTTTATCATTATAAAGATGTGTTAAGTAATGAAATATGAGGATCTGAAAAACACCCATTAAGCGAAAATGCAAGATCTGAGTTCAGAAATGGAAACTAACCTGATAATCTTGGGATCTTACAAAATGAGGAATCAGGGAAAAGGGAAATCACTGACACGTTCCTTCTCTGTCTCAGTCTCACAGTTACAGAAAGTCTATGTATGATGAGTTATGTCTCATTTGTCAACTTCAAAAGAATTGTGATAGACGAAGGTGTGAGTGCGATACGCAGGTAGGGGCTAGGATGAGGTAAGAAGGATCGAAGGAGATGAAAATATGAGGTGTGGGGAAGAGTGAAATTTGGCGTAATAATGACTAATGATCACCCAAGTCAAGGATGATAATATTAAATTATTAAGTGTATAATTATAAAATTCAGTTTCTATATTTGTAATAATAAAAAAAATTAAATTTTCACATGCAATCATACTTTGGGGAATCATTGAGGTTCCGAAAGGTCTTGCAAGGTCAAGAAATTATGGGCATTAATACTCCCTATGACAGTATTAATGCTCAGAGTCCCCCGTTATACGAGCTAGGGAGATGTTATCCCGGTTCAAACTGTTCCGGGATTGCCTCAACAGGAAATATCAGAATGCCACAGGCATCTTCTGATTTTCCCTGCAATGGCATAGGCTTTGGTGAATCTTTCCGATTCCAAAAGGTCTTGCAAGGTCAAGAAATTCTTCCGTGTCCACCACCCTACGTTCGATCCTCCTTTGACGAGTCCCGTGGAAATGGTTTCCTTGGACGCTACGATGGTTATCAACTACTCGGTTCCCGAAACGGATGGCCAGCACAGATGCATGACAATTCTTCACATTTGCATGCATCTGTTACAGCCGGACAAGTTTCATCTCCATCATCTGTTTTAATGTTCCAGCAGGCTGTTAATCCAGTTTCAAACTCCCGTTATGATAATCCTAATCGCAGTCAGGGTTCATACATATCTGAACTGAAAAGTGGAATCTTCGCATCCTCCCTACTCGACAAGCCTATTCAGGACAGCACAAATTCTCTCGGCATACAGAATTTTCTTAATAACAATCCCTTGGATACTTCAAGGTCCCGTGATTCGGCCTCAGCACTAAGAGGCAATCACGATATGAATTCGACATATAAAAGTGGCTGCAAACTCTTTGAATTTTCATTAACCGATGACACATACGTTGCAAATAAAGAAGCTGCTGTTAAGGACTACGAAGGCGGCTGAACGTAACCGAGCAACCGTACCAATGTAAGCTATCTCTAATCTTCCCTACACCATTCAGCATTTTGTTATCGCTTCACTCTAATTACAGATACAAATCATGATTTTTTTTTGCAGGTGTATTGCCGAATGGAACTAAGGAATCATCTGATAGCAGAAGAATGTGTGGTGGTTAAGTGCTTTTGTTGTATAAGTATCAATAACTTTCGATTTCATGAAACAGAAAAGAATTATTATTCTATTTGTGTAATATGTATTTTAAAGTGCTTGTATATGTTGTATTAAACTTATTTGTGTACTCTTAATGATCCAAAGAGATGTAAAACTATTATGGTAAACTTATGGCTATTTTATCTACATAAAGTTGTGATATTATGATAGAATCACATTCACATTCACATGGTGTTATGGTTGAAAATAGTGAAGTAGCAGAAGATTTTATTGCTGTCTCAAACATGGTGTAACTAAAAACTGAATATTGTGTATGATTGAAATTGAGAATGACTTTGGGTTTAGACTAGGTTTGGGACCATATAAAAATGTGGGCTAACATTAATGAGATAGTGAACAGTAATAACTCAAGTGTCTGATAGAATTGGAGGGTGTGTGAACATCTGTTTTGACCCTATTGGTTTGAATTTTATGGCAAAAAAACTTACAAAGGTTACATCAGTATCCAACATATCTTATAAATGAGCATGTGCCAAAAATCAAACAATGCTAGTATTCTAGGAGTGCAAGTATAAAAGTCCTTTCAATGTTTAAGAAACTTGACACTTTAATTACTATACTTGTGTGTGTATAATCAAGAGACTCATGTCAAATCTATCTATACTATCATATAATTTTATAGTATGTCCAATATTTTTGAGCTTAAATTATGTGTTTTGTAATTCTATAATATATTTTTAAAATTTTTAATTTATAAATATTTGTTGGAGTCGCAGCCGAAATTTGGCTTCTAATATCGATATGAAATATCACCCTCAGTAAATTTGAACACGAAATAATATACCTAGAATAATAACTTGTATAAAGGAATATATGTCTAAAGAATAAAGATTGATTATATTGAGAAAGTAGTAACTTTGTTGTTACAATGTTGCTTGATGATTGTTACACTAAACATATGACAATTTATAGTGTCTTACATACTAATAAATGAATGAATCATGTTACAATAAAATATAAGTCGTTCCCTTATTTTTCCTATTATGGCTTGTGTTGAATTTTTCTTGTGTTGACTATTTCTACAATACTCCACCTCGTTCATAATTTAAAAAAAAATCCTTAAATTTTGGACGAAAATGGAATAATGTTTAGCAAGTTCAAGCAGTGTTGAAACTTGCTGCCTGTCACAACCTTGGTCAACATGTCTGCAGGATTTTCATCAGTGTGTACTTTCGTAAGAGAAATATGACCTTCCTCTACGACATCCCGTACAAAATGATACCTGACATCTATATGCTTGGTTCGAGCATGATGGACCTGATTCTTAGCCAAATGGATTTCACTTTAACTATCACACATCAGTCTCACGCGTTCTTGCTCAATACCCAAATCACCTAGAAGACCCCTCAGCCACAATGCTTCCTTTACTCCTTCTGCTACTGCCATGTACTCGGCTTTCGTAGTAGAGAGTGCCACTGTAGACTGTAACATCGATCGCCAACTAACTGGAGCACCGTGTATTTTGAACACATAACCAGTAGTAGATCGTCGTCTATCTAGATCACCAGCATAATCCGAATCAACGAACCCGCTTATTTGACATGTATCTTCACCAAAACACAAACCAATGTTAATGGTACCCTTTAAGTACCTCAAAACCCACTTCACCTCTTCCCAGTGTGCCTTTCCCGGATTTTCCATGAAACTACTGACAACACTTACCGCTTGTGAAATATCTGGACGTGTACACACCATAGCGTACATCAAACTGCCAACTGCACTAGCATAAGGTACATTTTCCATGTATGCCTTATCTTCTGCTGTAGTGGGAGATTGATTACCAGAAAACCTAAAATGTGGAGCTAATGGAGTAACCACCGACTTACCACCTTTCATTCCAAACCTTTCAACAACCCGCTCTAAATAGCGTTTTTGACTCAAGAACAGTTTCCGGTTTGTCCGCTCTTTTCTAATCTCCATACCCAGTATTTTATTTGCAGCACCCAAGTTCTTCGTCTCAAACTCTTTACCAAGTTTAGACTTCAACTTATCTATCTCCACCTTGCTTTTTGAAGCAATAAGCATGTCATCGACATGCAATAATAGATAGATAGAATCACCTCCATGAAGCTTCTGAATATAAACACAACTGTCATAACTACTTCTAGAGAAACCTTGTTTTATCTTAAAAGAATCAAATCGCTTGTACCACTGTCTCGGAGATTGTTTCAATCCATAAAGTGATTTTCTCAAACGACATACCTGACTCTCATTACCCTCAACCTTGTAACCCTCAGGTTGATACATATATATTTCCTCATCTAAGTCTCCATGCAAGAAAGCTGTCTTCACGTCTAGTTGTTCCAGCTCAAGATCACCATGAGCTACTAAACTTAATAGCACCCGGATAGAAGTATGTTTCACCACCGGAGAAAATATCTCATTGTAATCAACTCCTTCCTTTTGTGCAAACCCCTTGGCCACTAGTCTAGCCTTATATGTTGTACCGCTCGACTTAGTATGATCTTCTTTTCTTTTATACACCCATTTACAACCAATAGCAGACTTTCCTACAGGCAATAAGACCACCTCCCATGTCTTGTTCTTGTAAAGAGATTGCATCTCTTCCTCCATAGCAACCAACCAACTCTCTCTATCTTTGTCTTTGATAGCTTGCTTGAAGGTGATCGGCTCATCATCTTCAACCGAGAGTGCATATTCAACCAAGTTAACCTGCCCATAATGCCTCAGAGGTTTGTCTGACCCAAACTTCTGAACTGTTTTATAATTTCTCTTTTGCCTAGTGGTATCCAAAGATTCCTGCTGTTGTTGTTGTAATACATGTGTATTTTCCTGCTGAACCTCCTCATAATCATGTTCATCCTCTTACTTGTCTTCACTAGCGATAGGATTCTCCACCTGACCACGACTAGAATCTGGTTGATCTTCAGATTCTATCTCAATAACTTGCTTATTTGATATCGTCACATCACCATCTCTAGGCACCATAGATTTTTCATCAAAGGTAACATCCCTGCTAATCACAAACTTAGAATCTTCTACACTCCAAAGGCGGTAGCCTTTAACCCATGTTGCATATCCTAGAAAGATAGCTTTCTTGGCTCTATTATCAAGTTTGTTTTCCTTGACGTGATAATAAGCCGTGCATCCGAATATTTTTAGTCTTTCATAATCAACATGCTCACCTGACCACACCCTATAGGGTGTGTCTCCACCTAAACTAGAATGTGGGGATTTGTTTACAACATAACAAGCTATAGCTACCGACTCTGCCCACCATTCTCAACCTAACCCAGAATTAGAGCGCATACACCTTGCTTTCTCAAGAAGTGTACGGTTCAGTCTTTCCGCGACTCCATTCTGTTGTGGTGTGCCTCTTACCGTCTAGTGTCTAACAATGCCTTCCTGATCACAGAACCTCTTGAAAACTCCATCCGTATACTCTGTACCATTATCCGATCGCAGAGTTTTCAGCTTTCTACCCATTCTGTTCTCAACCATTGCTTTCCAACACTTGAAAGTATAAAATACCTCATTCTTATGCTTAAGGAAATAAATCCAAGCATACCTCGAATGATCATCAACATTGTTGCACCCCAAAATTTGACCAACCTCTTTTCTTAATCTCTGGCTTATGTTTCATTGTTCTAGCATATTGCATTGCATATCATTTTGCATTTACAAGGGGTCAAGTGTCTGTCTGTGTACCACCTAAGAGGAAAGTCTTTATTGGTTTCGAGCTCAAGCAAAGGCACTAGTACGAACCATCAGAAGACTGTCAAGGAGTCCATAGGGTCTCATCATTAGTGTGAACACGAGGTAGAAGCTTGTTGAATACCTCAAAGGTTATAGTGAAGTGGAATGGTCACTCAGTTCATCTAAACGATGCTCAGGCCAAAAGGGTTGGAATTAGGGTTTCAATTTTAATCAGGATAAAATTTGTTTCTTGAAGCAAACTTGTTTCCATGGACCTCCACATGTTCTAAGATGTTTGAGGATGAGAGATCGATCATAAATTTTAATCAGAAGAGCTCAAATCGATCAGTTGATTGAAAATCGAGAGATTTGGGAAAAAGTCAATTGTGTAGTGAAAAAGTCAACTCTTGACTTTTTGAGGTCAAGATCATGTTCCTTAAATTCAATATGGCCAATGGATGAAATTTGATCAAGAAAAGTCAAGAGGATCATAAAAAGTCAAGAGTTGTTGAGAGTTTCCATTTTTGGGAATTAGGGTTTTAGAACTTTCCATTTATGGAAAGTTTTATGTTTGGAACAACCATTTTCAAAGCCATTTTTCTTCATGATAAAGGTTTCAAATGAACATTTGGCCAACATCAAAGTTGTTCCTTGTATCTCAAGCTTTCTTTTGAGTACCAATTCATAATCATATGATATTTGGAGCTCAAGTTATGATCGATCAAAGTTGGAGATTTCAATGGTTTCAAAAGTTGTTAAGTTTGGGCAGATTTTTGCACCACTTTGCAAGCCAATTTTCATCACCTTCTTGATGTCAAATGAAACTTTGTCCCAAATGAAAGTTGTAGAGTGTGTTCCAAGCTTTCCAAAGAGTCCAAGAAGTCCTCAATTGGATTTGAGAAGCTCAAGTTATGGATGTGAAAAGTTGGGGAAAAATAAGCCAATTTCATAACTTAGAATTGTTTCTAAGTTATTCATGAGCAGTTTGCTTGCCACGATTTTCAACCACAAATTTCATGATCTTCCAATCCTCAAATCAAGACAACTCCAACATGAAATTTGTTCTACTCCATGCCCTCTTTCCAAAGAGTCTAAGATCAAAGTAATTGGATTTGTGAGCACAAAGTTATCATTGATCAAAGTTGGTACATTGAGCATTTTTGGCCAAAGAATGAAAGGTGGTTCTTATTGTTTTGCTTTGTTTCATCATCCATAACACTCTCCTATGCGCATGGGAGGCTGCGTTTGTGGTTACCCAGTTTTGCCAAAACCAGCTTAATCCCTTTTTGTGCCATTTTGCCATTTTCAAATAATTACCCAAATGAACTATGAGCCAAAATCTACACTGCCCAAAGTCTTCCCACACTGTTGCAAGGAAAGAAACTGATGCAGCAGCTGCAGGACCATTTCAGCATCCACCCTTGATTCAAAAAGTGGTCATGGAGATGAAAATCTGTCCCTTCACCTTCTTGCCTTGGTCAAACCCTAAACCTGATTTCATTCATGTATTTAAGCTAAGCTTCAGTTCACACAAACCCTAGCAGCCACTTTGTGCAAAAAATCAGAAATTGAGTTCTTAGCCTTTCTTTGATCAAAACCTGCGAATCCCTCTCCATATTGAACCCTTTTCTCAAGTGTGTTGCCATTCCATACCCTCCATAATCTAACCCACAAACTGTGTGCAAAAAGAAAAGGAGGTTGTCGATACTCTGCTTCAAAGCTGCCTCAAAAAATCACTTGCTGTTGGAAAAGGAGACTGCAAAGCTAATTTTCTCAAGGAGGTCTACAAGAGGTAAGTGTTTTCTAATCTCTTTCTTCATTATGCATCATGTTTTGGTTGGTGTTGGATGAATATTGTTTGTACATTATCATGAGAAATCTATTGTCAATCATGTTGTCAAAAGGTTGTTTTGAAGTTGGTAAACTTTCAGTTTGGATTTAATATTATTATGTAAAGCTTTCTCTTGTTACAACATGTCATGTTTGGTTTTGTACCTGTGCTGCTGCAAGAGTTTGCTACCTGTTATCATTGGAAGATACACTTTGGGCTTGTTTGATTGATGCTTGGTATTCTCATTGTTAAGTTTGCCTCTGTTTTGTTTGAGTCTTTTTGTTGTGTTGGCTTTGGTATGCTTTAAAAAAAAGAAGTTGTCATTAAAATAAGCAAATTTTGATTGTTGAACTTTGTTATGTCTCTGAACTTACAAATATGTTAGTTTTGCATTCAAACTTTGAAAATGGTTTTGGAACCATCAAACTATTTTGAAAAACCGTCACTTAAGTTTGCTTGAGGGTTGTTTTTGGTTTGTGTGTAGAGTGGATGGGTCACTGTGTTGTGGCATCGTAATGACAGTTTGTGGAGCTGCCTAGGTTTAGCTTAACATCCTTGTTGGAACTATGATGGTGTGATTGGCAACTTGCTAGGCAAGTGAGGTTCATGAGTTGGTTTTGGCCTGTGTGGCCTCTGATGTTTAAGTGGTACTTTAGACTGGTTTATGTTTTTTTGTTATCAGGATTCATCAACAAGAACTGTAAAAAATGCCAAGTATTGGCTTGCTTTTGCTATGTTTGTTTTGAGTATGTTCAACCTACATGTTCATAGATGCATATGTGTTTGCATTGTGGTGCATTTTTCTTTGCCTTGTTCAAATTTCCTTAACATGATTAAAAGTGGTTTGACATTCTGATTGTTGTCTGGTCCAGCCAAAGGCTTGGCCTTCATTGTTTACTTTTGAAAGGATTGTTAGCATTTTAAACTCATGTACTTTGCTGTCAATAAGGTGTGATGCTAATTGGATTTTTGCTATGATCATTGTCTTGGTTTTTGCTGCTGAAGTTTGTTTTGAATTTGGATCTGTCAACTCATGATGACATGCCTGGAGTTTGTTGGCTTTTTGTTTAAGTATGCATCATTATTAGCTTGGCATTGTTATGTCAAAAAAACCTGCTACTTGTGTTTGATCATTGCTACTAGAGTTTCCCAAGCATGTTACGGGTGAATAAGCATGTTAGGCTAGTGTTTGGACGTGAAGGCTTTGTTGTATGTTGCTTTTGTGAAGGCATTGCTGATAGGAATTTATTTGTGTATGCTGTTTAGAACATATAGGTGCCTTGGACTTGCTTTTGTTATGAATGTGCTGTCAAGATGTGTAATCTTGTTAAACTTGTCAAAGATCACTGGGATGAGTCATGTGATTGTGAGGCCTGTTTTTTTTTCATGAGGACCAATACCTATTTTGTTGTCTTAATGTTTGTAACCATCATGCTGTATGCCTTTGTGATAATTTGAACTATTGTTGTGTGTTTGGTTTATGTTTTGTCAACATGAGATTGTGGTACTCTTTGAATCATGTTTTTCTTGAATAAGTGACTTTATCATTTGTGCATTTGTTGCTGTCAACATTAGGCATTGTAGTAGGGTTGTCTTTTAATTTGTTGACATGGTTATGTTTAAAGATGGTTGTTGTTTCTGTTCAAATGTTATGCATGGAGTTTAATTGGAATGTGAATATATGTTTTGTCTTTGTGAAGGCATTGTGGTTGGATTTCATTGCTGTAATGATGTCTCAGGTCTGAGTTTGCTATTTTATGGTGCATTGTTGTTTTGAGACTTGCTCATCATTTCAGAATTTGCTAGCAGCATTTGTTCATGTGTGAGTGGCATATTTTTGTAAGGTTTGAGTTTGATATTGATTGGCATGACATGTTTATGTAAGTGATAGGTGTAGGGTCTGTTCAGGCCATTTTTTGTGTGTTGATTTAGAGCTGTTTTGGATATTTCTATGTCTTGTGTGTGCCAGCTATTTGAATATGTCTATGTCTTGTGTTTAATTATGCCTTATGAATGATGAATGGAGTCCTGCCATAATTTGGTTGTTTGATGGTTAGCACAAGTCATTTTTTTTACTTTAGCCACAAATGTTGATGAGAGTTGTGTAGCAATGTTGTTGTTTCTGTTTAAAGTTGTCAAAGGCATGAAGTGATCAAGCTGTTTTATTGGTGTGCAAGAAACCAGATTCTGTTTTGTTAGAAAAGGTGGAGAGTTATCATGGAAGTGATTATTTAAGTTGAGAAATACCATGATAGCATGATAAGAACCTACCTGGTCTGTACCAGGTGTTTGTGTGTTAACTTGTAAGTTGTTATTACATGTGTGCATTGGACAGTTTTTTGTGGAAATGCATTGAACAGATTGTTGGATAGATTGGACATTGTCATTGTTTTGAGTCATAGCTTTGTTGTTGAAACTGTTTTGAGCTTGAGTGGTTCGATTGGTGTTTGCTTACTTTGAAATATTAACCATCCTTAAGAGTATGACTTTGAACTGATTGTTTTCATTCTTAACAAAACTGTTTGTTGCTGCTAAGTTTCTAATCTGATGTGTGAATTGGTCGTTGAGGTTGATGTGTGGTTTGTATGGTTCATTTTGCATCAAAAGTGAAAACTGTCACCAAACTTTGGGGACTGCCCTTTAGAGCCTTTTATCATGTTGCTGAGACTCACCATATCATGTGGTTGGAATAGGATACCTCAGCCTGCTGTTTTGAAATTGTAATGTTAATGTCCACTTGTTGTTCAAACTTGGTCTTCATGCTAAATTGATTGTGCTCACATCATGTTCATCCCTTGCAACTCACATGCTTGTTTTTTATCCTTTGTATTTTGAATGTTTGTTTCTGTTAGAACTCCCCCAATACCATATTTGAAACTTGCTCAAATCATTTTCCACCTTTAATTGCACCTGTTTCTATCTGTTGAACTTCAAAGTGTATCTCGAAAGCCTCACTTGCGTTTCCATTCGTGTTTTGAGTTGTGGACATTATCTGGAAAATTGGACAGCATCATCATGTTCCTCTTGAAAATTCAAATGATTTAGACTTTTATTTTGTGAAAATTGATGGAATTTTGATAGAGTTTAGATTGAAAACGCATTTGGATTGTTTGCCTTGAAGCTTGCCTTGCTTGTGCCCAGAATTCACGCGTGTGGATGGCTTTTGTATTGATGGGGTGACATTGATACACGGATGTATCGCCACCCCAGTGGTTAAATGCCTTGCCCTTTCACTATCATGCCCTCTGTTCGATCCCCAGCGGGGACGTTTTTATTTGTTTTCATGATTTTTCCATGTTTTTATCCTTTTTTCCATTTTGTTCACACGCGTGTGTGAGTGGTTGAGATGGTTGTTGTGTGCATCTGGAGCCTTGAGGTCAGGGGTTCGACCCTTGTGTGAAGCATTTCTTTTTTATTACATGTTTTTTTTCATTTTCTTTTCATTTTATTTTGTTTCTTTTTTTATTTTATTTATTTTGAAAAATAGTCTCAAATATTATTAAAAAAACCAAAAAATCATCTTTTATTATTTTAATATGTTATTTTATTTTCCATGTTTTTATTTTATTTTCTACTTTATTTCATCATTTTTTATTTTGAATTCACCATTTTATTTTCTTTCTCATTTCATCTACGATTGATTTATTTAGTGTTTACTTGGCCTTGTGCCATGATCCCCCTAGGATTCATAGTCCCTCCGTTTAGGATGGGAGTAGGAGAGACATTAGGTGTTCAATCCTATGCATGATAACATTAGGTTAGTTTTTTCCCTTTCACCTCAATTTTAGGATCACCATTGCATGACAACTTTAGGTTTGGTTTAGTCCCCCTTTAGTGTGTCTTTTCTCTTCTCATCTCAAAACAATGATAAAACACCTAATAAAGGTTAATGAATATTGTACGTTACGAGCCTTAAGCTACTTGGGAAATGGTTGTCGAAGGGTTTCCTTTCAATGTCTTGATTATTTAGTATAGCACCCTTTGGGTGATATGCGACGCATTCACTCCTAAGTCATAGTCTCTAGTGCGATATGAATTGCAAACCAATTCAAAAACAATTCTCCTCTAAAAAACACAAAAACAAAATCATTCAAACTTCTTTGGGGCCTTTAACTTTGGAAAACCATTTTCATAACAAGAGTGTTGTTAACTCTTAGTTCTATCACAAACGGTAAGGCATAAGTCTCCAATGGTCGAGCTGCATACACCAAACTGTTAGAACTGATTGTTAACCCTACTCGCCTAAAAAACATTTGAACAAACCTGGGTTCCCGTAGTAGCCCGAACTACGTTTGCTCTGATTTCTCGTACCAGACGAGGATACGTAGGTACAAGACACGATGTCTTGGCGAGCAACCTTCCCCTCCTCTCCCGTAGTTAGCCGAACTACGTTGACTCTGACTTCTCATTTCAGATGAGATACGTAGGCACAAAGCGTCGTTGCTATGCCGAGTCACTTCTTTTTTCTTTTGTCCTTAAGCCTATAGTTAGATAAATTTACACCCTTTTTAGACTAGACAACAAGCGTGGATCCCGTCGAGTACGACGGACGTGAGAGGTGCTAATACCTTCCCCTTGCGTAACCGACTCCCGAACCCAAGATTTGGTTGCGACGGCCGATCTTATCCCTCTTCTCGTTAGGTTTTCACTAAGCGTTTCCTTTCCCTCTCTTGGGATAAATAACATACGGTAGCGACTCTTCTATCATTGCCGGCCTCCATTTTCGCAGTAGCGACAGCTGGCGACTCTGCTGGGGAATGGAATATCCCCTATGCGAGTCAATCCTAGCGCTTGTTTGTTTATTTTTGGGGTGAGTACATATGTGCTTTATCTTTCTTTATGTGCTTTCCGCATTTTACTTTCCGCATGATTCATTATTGCTGTGCTGCGGGAGGGATTATATTTTGAGAGATAATCCAGACCCAGGTGTCACGGTGAAAATCGAATACCAAACTATTGATTAGTTTGAATCTTTAATTCAATTTGCAACCGAACTTTGATTTGTCCAAAGGAAGGGATAAAGATCGAAATTCCCACAATGCAATGCAAATGCAAGGTTTAGAGAGTTATAGGTTCGGGGGTTGGTTAAACTTAGGGAAGGTACTAGCATCCTAAGTTTCTGTAGTACTCTACAAGAACCTCTTGTTTTAAGTTTGTTTATTGCTAAGTGTTTATCTGCTTAAGGTTGAAAGACCTAGGGGTTTATTTTCTAAGTATACTCGATAAGATGTCGCATCTTATGCCTACATATCCTTACGGGAGTGGAATCAGAGTACTTGTAGTTCCCCTAGAGGGTTAGAGGAGATCTTTGATTGTGGTCAAAGTTCCTACGGGTTTAGGGTAGTTGTTTTGATTGGGTTTAGGAGAAGAGGTGTGTCTTCATTTTAAGGGAGATTTAACCGCCACAAGTTGTAAGAGGTTGTAGGAAAATAGTCTTTGCATCGTCTTAAGAAAAGGGCTTAAGTACTCAGATTGTTTGACGAGTATGCCTTTATTTCTCTTAAGGCAAAGTCCCTACGGCTTGATTTTATTGTTGTGGGGTGGAGATTCTATCTCGCTTAAGATGATTTGACATCTTTCTCTAATGTGTTTGAATGTATTGTATTGTGTTGAATTGTGTTGTTTTCCTATGTTGTGAAGATAGAAGACACAGTTCTTCCTATGGGGTATGATCTACCTTAAGCGATCAACTTGAATGGGATCAAGGATCGGGGGGATAATGATGCAAATGATGCACTACACACAATTGTTGAATCATGTGTAGGTTTTCCTTTGGACGGAATGTGATGCGGAAATATAAATTGCAATGATAGTAAATGGCTGTAAGGTAAATTGCAGAAAAGTAAACCATACACATACGCATGAAAGCGCTGGAGTGTGTGAGAGTGGATGTGTTGTGAAGTGCACGATTGATAGAGCTGTAGGATATGGATTGATTTTAGGCGAGGTTGAATTGTTTTTAGTAAAAGAGTTGTGTTTTGATTATTAATAGTGAGATGGACTAATTCTAGTTGAATTATATTTATGAGAAAATATTTTTGGTGAGATTGATTTTATAAAAAAGTCGTATTAATTAATTTTATTTAAATAAAAAAATACTTTGATGATAATAATACTAATCAGATTTAAGGATTTTTTACGAACTATAAATTTGAGAAAGTTGATAAAAACTAATTTGAATAAAAGGAAATGTTCATTATTATTTATTATGAAAACTATTATTTTTATTCATGAAATAGGTCTTTAAATGAAATACACTTAGTTATTATTATAAAGATGAAAGCTAATAATTATAAAAAAAATATTGTTTTATTATTATTTGTTTGATAAAGTTATTTTAGAATATATCATTACTAAGTGAGAAAAGAGGATTAAGTGGTAGAAATTTCAATAAGGTGAGTAAAGTAAATTAAATTACTAAATATAGTTTTGGTTTTTTTTTTTGTTGTTAAAAGGCTATTAAAACTTTATTAAAAAAAACAAATTTACTTTATTATAAAAAAGCATTAAGTCGATATAATAAAGTTAATCAATAAAAGTTATTTAATTAAAAGATTAATTAGGTGCTGATTAAAAAAACAAGATTTATTATTTTTTATTGACTACGTTAATTAGGGGGTTATTAGGTTAATTAAAGTAGTAATGGCAGATTAATGATTGATTGATTAATGATTGAATGGTTAATTATCTGGATTAAAAAGAATAAATAAAGGTTAGGCGTGTGGTTGGGTAAAGATAGTCAGCGAGGGAGTACGGTGAGCTGTGTTGCGTTGGCCGTGTGATGAGATCTGTTAGAGATCTAACGGTTACGCGTGAGGGTGTATGTGAGTTGTCGTGTGTGAACATACAAGCGATTATATAACATAAGCAAAACACAATAGGAAAAAAGAAACCCTAATTCCCCTTCGCTTTCTCTTCGCGATTGCTCCCGCCGTTCCTCTTGTTCTTTCCGTCAATTCTTCTTCCTCCCCTCTCGCTCTCTCTCTCCATTCTTTTCTCTCTTCTTCAATTTCGCATCTCTAATTTATTCTTTCCTTTGATTCCGCTTCTGGTTCTTAGGTGACCTATCAAATTCCCACAAAACAAAGCATCAATTATAAAACGGAAAACATCAATTGAACAGAGTTTACCCATGAGGAACAGTGAAGATGGCTCGCTGGTGGCTTCGCGAGAACCCCGATGGCGTGCGATGGTGGTGACTGATGGAGGGATTTGCGGTGGTTTTGAGTTCGCAGTTGACGGCGGGTTCTTTTGAAGGGTTCGACACTTGAACAGATAAGCTTCTTTCTCTCCTTTTTTGTGGGTTCTTTTTTTTTACGATTTGGGGTTTTGGCTGATTAGGGTTCTCGTTTGTGAGTGTTATCTATCTTTTCCTCCGTGATTTTTACCTCTTCTTATAGTAGTTGGGATTGAATGGAGTAATGAAATTCTTTCCAACATGTTTGATTCTTGTTGATTATGGTTTGAATGCTTGGTCTGCTGTCTGATAGTTTTCCTAATCCGTTGAAACATGTTTATCAGCTGTTTTGGAAATAGAATATCAAATTGGAAGGTTTTAACTATTGTTTGATTGTGTTTAATATGTTGTCATTAATGTTTGAGATTGTTTGCAGAATGATGCGGTTGTGCTTTGCTGTACTGTGGACAAAGCTCGATATTCTCCTCAGTTTGACTAATGGCTTGATAACAACAACCACATTGAGAACAAATCGCCGTGCTTTCAAAACCAGTTTCAGAAATGACATCTCTGACATGTGAAGTTTCTGAACTTTTATTGCTTTCAGCATCAGTTGCACCAAAAATAGTATTGGGGATTTTGTTTTGATTCTTCAATTAATTAATCAATGCGGCTTGGCTTGCAGGTTGCCGGAACTGGTTCCTGATGAGTTAAAGAGCACAACCGTAACCGTTGATGATGGCTGGTGTAGGTGTATGACGGTTCTATGTTTTATTTGAAGGTAACATCTTCAGGAGTATGCCTTGGTAGCAGCTGACAAAGTGCATCACGACTGGGGCTGATTCTACCAGTGGCAGAGGTTCAAACATGTTGTCGCCTTTTAGTTTACGAGGTTACGTGTTTGTGAGCTTCTTTTACCAAAATGAATTGTACACCCTATAACTTTCTATTAATTTCTACGTCATCATGATAGCTTTTCTCAATGGTTTCCACTTGCAGGTGCGTGAGTGTTCCTTATCTTGGTTCTTCTCGACACAAAGTTAGCAAAAGTGGACAATTGGGTTTTACTTGAAGGAGGTTGTTCGAATCAAAATGTCATCCATATCGAGAGTTTATTGGGCGCAGCTGAATTTAGAAGTCCAAGTAGGTTTTATCACTAGAGAGCCCTGCACTGAAAGATTTGAGGTTCTTATTTTTACTGTTGGGAAGAATGCTGCAGATGATCATCTTCAATTGTAGACTAATAGCTTCTATTGTGTTGGTATTGTGAACTTCAACCAAGGCAGCATTCAGGCCATAAGTTCATCTTCTTTCAATCATCATGTTCACAAGCTTTATTTTATTTTCAAGAGACTGTCTCCTCTGATTTCCTTTTATCTTTTGCAGTAATACTCCACTGAATTCGGCGTCTGCACAACCGAAGTTGTACCAATTACGTATGTACAAGGTAATGACTTGAGCCTTTTACAAGCTTGGTGGTTTTCCTTTTCTTACATGAAATCAACCTTTTGTGATTTGGTGCAGTTGTGTTGGATTCAGCTGGGAAGGAGGATATCGTTGATTTTGCTGTAGTAGCTGCTGCCGAACTGATTGTTTGTGTTGTGGCTGCCTGATAACTTGAGGGTGCTGCTGAAGCATGGGCTGTGTTGACAGTGGGTGTTTGCTTTGACAGGTTGGAATGAGAACCGCTCAAATGGATGCTTTTTCGTAGCCAAAGTGATTCCGACAATTTTAAAAGCTGTTGATTTTATCGTGCTTGCAGGTATGGAGCCTCATCAGCAGACATCAACTTTGCTCTCCGATGACTCCATTAAGTTCGTTTCACACCGATGAGAAGAAAGTTGCTAATCAAGAGTTTTTGTAAGGTTGAGAACCGTTTGAGGATGATATTTGCGAATAACCGGGGTTGGAATTTGCTCTATGTTGTGAATCTCTTGCTGTCGAGAGGAAACGAGACCTACAACCTCTCTTACTATTATAACCAGGATAAGCTTCTTGCTTGAAAACAGCATGCTCAAACATTACCAGAAAGCTTTGCTCGGCGAGTTTCACTATGTTCCAGGCATTAGAAGGAGGAGGAGTTTCTTTGGTGGGTGTTACTTTTATTTTAGGCACAACTGTATGTTGGATTCTGCATTCTGATTATTCTGGATTGATGAACTAAACTCAAGTTTTGTTTTTGTGCAGCCGACTTTTCTGGAGGATGGAGATAGACGGTGCTCCGATACATTTGCACCTCATTCCAGGGCAGAGTTGCGATAAAGTGAAGACTGTTGGATTGGGTTTGGTATCCTTACTAACATCCTTTCCTTCTGTTGCAGTATCTGAGTTCATATGTGGGGAAGTACCGTCGGTAAGGCCTTCTTCTTTGTAACTCTTTTGGAGTTCTGTTGATCGTAGCCTTCGTTTCCTTCTAAAAGGAAGAATTGTTTTTCTCTTTTACGCAGGCTTTCGTTGTTGTGAGTTGAATTTGGAGGGTGTCGTCTTAAATCAAACTCGCTTACTCATGGAAACATGGGAGAAGGTTGGAAACGGGAGAGAGTTCATGATATCTATTTGTCTTAAGTTTCAGGCATAAAGGATTTCCCTGGCATTGGTAGTGTCGCGCTGAGCTTGTTAGTCGGAGGAGTCGCACTCAACCTTCCTTTCTGCAGCTTCCTTGGTTCTATGGCATGGTAACTTAGACGGAGGAGTGGCAGCGTCCTGGGAAGGAAAAAGGGGTGGGGACTACATCCCTGAAGTAAATTGTTTCATACGTGGGACCATACTCGGTTGATGGAATCTTCCAACTTGTTTCAAATTTCTTTGTTGTAACTTATGATACTTTTAAACAGAAAATGATTAAAGACCGGTTTCCGTTAGCGTTCAAATATCTTGATTTTGTTTATCGTGAATCTGCACTTCTCCATTTGTGAAAGAAACTTTAAATTTAACACATACTGCACCTTTTATCCTGAATGGTAATTCAACCTTCGTCTTTTGTCGCCACTTGAAAGTCTTAGATTCCTTGATGTGGATAGCTAGGAGATGAGTAAAAAGAAGACCGTATAGGGAAAGGAATGAATGATGAACTTCGAGCCACTTGAATATTCTTTAAATTGAAGGAACCAAAGGTTTTACGTCTTTGCTTGTTTTCAACTTACTCACAGAGGCAATCACCTTCCATTGGTGAGATTTAGTCCATAGTTTACTCAATGTAGAGAACTTTAATTTAAATAGAGATCCGAGCAATATTCTAGATGATGTTGATCTTAGCACAAAACTATCCCTCTGAGTAATGTTTAAATCAAAGGGCACAACTTGAAAGGTAACTTGGCGAAGACACCCTTAATGAGAGGAAACTCGAACCCTAAGTCTTTGATTGGGACAAATAGCAATGACCTCCACCTGAAACCCATGCATCTGCAAAAAACTGATTAATCACAATAAACACACACGCAAGACCCGCCCCAAAGATAGAAGGAAAAGAGAAAAAGGGGGTGAGATTTTAGGGTCAAAAATTAGGGTGCGACAGATGCCCCTATTTACGTTACTTCTACCCGGAGATATGGAGATTGAAATCTTCGTCTCGACGAGATAGGAGTGACTTAAATACAAACACTGCACAAATTTTTGGCCGTAAGATGCCACCAAATGCAAATGATATGCAATGATATGAGAATGCAAGACAGACAGGTCCTGTGAGGAAATGATGTCATAGGGGAACAACTAGACACGACACGTGGGAAGAACAGGCTCATCAAAGCGAGACTCCGCGGGGGAAGATTGACAATCACAAAGTGTCCGTAAATATGTTGTAAAGAACTTGTGAGAAAATCCACTTGAAGAACCTGTTGTATAGGTCAAATGCAATTGATTCAAGATATCATCTGTAGGAGTCTACTGTCGAGACTTGTAACTGTAATTGAGGACACTTTTGCCAAAGTATGTGTTGTTAAAATCTGTAAGGAATCTACTGCCGAGATTCTGTGTTGAAGTCTGTTGGAGAAATACTTCTGACGAAGTCTTCTGGAAATCTACTGCCGAGATTAACCAGGAAATGAAATAGAACTACCTACTGCCGAGGTCTTCTGGGAATCTATTGCCGAGATTAGCCAGGAGCTGTAATATGTTCGAATGATTGTCGTCGTAGACTGTAGTTGTCGTTGATGTAACTATTGATGTAGTTGTAAATGTTGTTGTAGTCGTAGAACTTCCCTAAGCATCATGGTATGGGAACCATGAGCTGGTCTCAATCTCTACTCGAAATGTTGAAAATTTTGTAGATTGTGGAGTCATTGTAATTTGTAGTTGTCGTTGTAGACTGTAATATAATTTGTTGTTGTAGAACTCTGTGAATTGTAGGATTTTGTAAATTGTAAGCGTTGTTGTAGATGTAACTTGTAGTTTGTATAGCTTCACCGGGGATCTTCAGAAGAGATGTAAGCCGGTTTTATTGTAAAGTATGTCTTCTTAAATAAAGAGAGACTAATGTGATAAACTTCCTCGACTTCTTCGGGGAGATGTCGCTGACGGAAGTAAACTTGTGTGATGAGACTCACTGTGGAAGTCATTCTTGAGGAGCATCCTCATCGTAGTTGTAAGAAGTGTGAACTCTCAAATAAAGAGAAATATATGTAAGCTTTTCATTTACCGAGTTGATAATCACTAGGGATGGACAAACTGTCTTGTGGAGATAAAAACCTGATTGAAATGGGTTGCTCGAATAAAGAGCTGCTTGTAATTCAGATGTACGTTGTTGAGAAGTTCTGATACACTGCTGGAGAAATGCACCTTTATAAAGATCCTTCCTGGGGAGCTGAGTGCAAAATAAATGCACACTTAATCCAAACTCAAAAGTTGGAGACGTCCACAATGTGATTGCCAAGGACCGTAGTTCAATTCAGGAAATATCTGAAGAGAAACTGTCAAATAAGACTCGACCATTGAGGTATGAACTCAAATGGGATTTTAACTAAAACAACCGTCTTCCACGAGGATCGAACTTCATAGGGAAAATAAAACATTATGCTTTTTCTACCTAGGGTCGACAAATCTAATTGGAGGGATAAGATGCACCCGAACACCTAGGGATAACTACAACCAAAGCGACGAAACACAAAGAATGCAAACAAATGTATATTCTATGCGTATGCTTATGCCGACAAAACAAACAGAAAGAGGCGACCAGAGATAAGCGTCTCAGGATAAACATCTCGGCCAATCTTCACAGATAGAAGTACCACTGGGGATAGACGGAGAACCAAATATGGGATCACCATCCTGTTTCAGAGCTTCACAAGCTTCTCTTGGGAATGGAGAACATTCCACTTGGGGACGTAACTTCTTGATAAGTCTGAAAGATTATCCTGTTGAAGGCGAGGATAAAGATCCACTAGGGGAGGATCAAACTCGTAAATGTAGAAACTTCATGGATAAAATAAATATCCGCTTTACTGGAGAGACTCATGCTGAGAAGATCGATGTTGATAGAGATCCATTAAGGAGTAAAATACGTCCACTTCACTGGGAAGGTGAAGTTGGAGAAGCAAATCACCGAGGATTAAAATATCATCCACTTCATTGAGGAAGTGAAGTTGAGCAAATCACTAGGAATTTTTGCATTGAAAAGCTTCATTGAAGAATTGTCATGACCACCAAAAATAAAATTTATTAGGGACATGAAGAATGTTGTAAGAACAAGGTAATTCTGTCTTGATGAACTGCGTAATAGTCTCCTATTGAATAATAACTTGTCACGAGTGGGGAAAGATAATCTTTGCGTATCAATTGCCCCAAGTCATATGGATATGAGAAGAAGTCATTCCAAGAGGATTTTACAGAAAACAAGGCGTCCCACTGTTTTCAAACTCTTAGAGAGATTCGCTGAATCTCGACGTAACGGACCCTGATTGATGGTAATATGACGAGTCTTAAATCTTGATCTAAAGGTGAAGTCCAACTTGTATAAATGAGCAAACCATCTGGAAACCAACTTGCCCCTGATCAACAGAGTCTTCGAATTCCAATAGGACAAACTTGATGATGACGCTTGTATGTAATTTTCTATGATATCAGGCAAAGTTAACATGCGTGAAATGTTATCCTGAAACTAGTAATGCAACATACATGCTTGTCTTGAAGTTTTGAAAAAGAGATATCATGACAACAATTTTATAAAGCCAATAAAATTTGAGCATAGCTCATAGGAGTCAGGAAACGTTATCTCATTGAGTATGCTTTCGAAATAATCCTTACTTCAATTAGGACTTTGAAGGTTATATCTGGGCTCAGTTTATGATTTGTAAAAAAGGGATAAAGGTCAAAGCTTATTTGTACCCATCCATTTTGAAAAATGTTCATTCTTTTTTAAAGGTTTTAAGTGCTTAATCAAGCTGATTAAAGAATTGCCTCAAGTTAGAAAATGAGGTTGAAAAGTGGTTAAAGGGGAATTAACCGCTTTATATCTAGTGTTTAGAAAGCTTTTGAAATAGTGCCTTACATCATCAGTAGGTTTTATTCGAAAGCATACCACAATAGATCTGGCGTTTTACTTCATCATTCTCCTCCCAATTTCATGCCTAAGCGAGAGATTGGGTAGCATTGGCATTATAATTTATGAGAATGGTTTTTTTTGAGTGAAAACGAATGGATTTATTCAAGACAAACATTTAATTGCGTTAATGTTCAAAAATAAACAAGTTCCTACATGCTAATTATGCTTTTAACAAAAGAAAATAACAAGAGCAAATAAGCAGACAAAATAAACAGCTGATCAAAATAACGGTGTTCCATTTAAGACTGGGCTTTCTCCCTTGAAAGTCAGCTCTTCATTATCAATCATTTCTTGAACTTTCTCTTGGAAAACTTTACACTCTTCAATCGAATGCCCCAGCACTCCATCATGAAATTTACAGTTGGCGTTCGGGTTGAACCACGGTGGATGAGACTTCATGATTCTAGTCTTTCTGGACGTCATCACTGAGTTTCGGACGAAATAAGATCATAGTTGACTGTAAGTCATTGGGATAAGATCGAACCAGCGAGTTTCTTCTTTCGAAATATTCAGAGGCGCCTTCTGATTCTGAAACCGTCTTCGAACTTATCGATTCTGATGCTGATTTGGAGAAATTAACCTTCGTTTATGAGGTAGTCGCTGCTTGCGCTGAGCAGTCACTTCATACTGATGTTGAGGACAAGGTGTTGGAACTGGATCTGATAGGATTGCATTAACATCAACATTTCCTTTCTCTAGGGAATCATCAACTGAAATCTCTTCGTCAGTTTGGTTATTCAAATCATCTTGAATTCTTCCACGTTTGAGTGCATTCTCGATGTTTACTCCGACTTCTATAATTTTGGAGAAATCTGATGGTACAGCGCCTACCATCCTAACATAATAAGAGTCTGGCAGTGTTCTTAGAAACATCTTGCTTAAATCTTTCTCTGGAAGCGGTGGATGAACTTGGGCTGCCAACTCTTTCCATCGTTGAGCATATTCCTTGAAAGATTCGTCGTCATTCTTACTCATGTTCATCAATTGATCACTGTCTAGAGCCACGTCCAAATTATAAATGTACTGCTTTATAAAAGCATCAGCTAAATCTTTCAAAGACTGAATGTGATTCCTTTGTAGCTTCGTATACCATATCAAGGATGCCCCAGATAAACTCTCTTGAAAGCAGTGAATCATCAGCTCGTCGTTGTCAATATAAGCAGCCATCTTCCGACAGAACATCGTCAAATGATCTCTTGGACAACTAGTACCCTTGTACACTTCAAAGACAGGCATCTTAAACTTCGGAGGAATAATTATACCTGGAACCAGACATGACTCACGAGCATTAAAATCAGGTGTATCAGCTCCTTTTGTCATCCTTAATTGCTCTTTGATATCACGAAGTTCTTTCTCCATTGCCATAAATCTGGGATCTTCCATCTTTTTACTAGTATGAACATTCAGAGGATTCGGTATACGCTGTGGAAACTGGGAATCTCCTCTATCAACTTGACCAACCAGATTATCTTGCACGGGCTGAGGTTGCGTAGGAACATCCACTTGTTGAACATCGTCATCAGAAGGAAGATCGAATAACGGATTAATTAACACCCTGAAACCAGTCATGGAATCCATATCTTTATTCTCTTTACTATCCTTCAATAATACTTCGAGTTTGGTCAGATGGTCGAGATGTCAACTGACAGACAAAGACGGAAAACCGAATGAGGACACAGAAGAGAAGAGACACATGCACATGAAAATGCTAAATGCAGGATGCTATGCAAAAAATGCAGAGATGAAGATGAAAGGTTTCATGGAACTCAAGTTCTTATAAATGTTACAGAATACCAAAGAAAATTATTTTTTTATTTTTTGGATTACAGATAAATATCCTTATAAGAGTCCCGACATAATAGCTAAATAAAAGCTAATAAAGTCTTAAGGAAGTCCTTCATCGTGCTTGTTGATATGCCCTTCTTATTTGGACCTTCTTGAAGATAGGTTTCCCATAATCAACTTCTAAGGATTAGTCTGATAGAGGAAAATAAATCCTCCATCTCTTCTTGCTGGAAAATAAGGAAGAAAGCCCTTTGTTTACTTGGATCTTCAATATTGATGAAAGTCTTTTGATCTTCTATGGATCTAGAAGTCTCTTGTATTTGTCTTTTGTGTATTATTGATTCTTCAATCAGTGCCCTTAACTTCCTTAGGTCATCCAAGTTAGGACTCTTAAAAGAACATTTCAAAATATTTTCTTTTGTAATCCCTATTGGTTCTATAATGTTTATAAATAAACTAGGAATTCCATGAAACCAATGTAATATGATGCTATATGAATGCAGCAAACACAAGTAGGCACATAGATAAACAAGGATAAACAAGCAAGGGGACCCTAGGTTTGCAACGAGCATGGAGCGAAGGTATACCCATTCCCAGAGGTTGTGGACTAAAGGTTGTTTGTACCTGCAGAACAAGGTTCTAAAGGGACTCAAAATCATCAGTCCATCCTTTGGATATTATCAATTTCCCAATTACTCGAGGATTAATAATATTCTCAAGAGAACTTCTTTTGAGAGTAGCTTCGCGTAACACTACTTCGGGATTACTCCCTCATAGTCCCGCACTACGTCCTAATAAAGGCCAAAGTTGGGTTAAGGTAACTACGGCCCTCAATATCATAGGCTCCGATCGATAATAGTAAAAGTCTTCACGATTACTCGTTCAACCAAACTATTTTCGAAAGGGCCTCAATTGAGCGTGATTCTCGAGTCAACTTAGTCGGGATTCGACTCCCTATAAGCCTCGTCGACTATATCACTTCCTATCTTAATTTCTCTCAAGTCCGGGTGTAGGACTTTGTCTCACCACTCAAAGATGTCAACCCAGGAGTAATAAACAAACAATTGTACAAATAAGCAGATAAGCATGTATATAACAATAAACAAGTAGAAATAAACAAGTTAGGGAAACCCACAAGTGGTCCCCAGGGAAGTCGCCATTTCTGTCGCGGTGAAAATCGGATACCAAACTATTGATTAGTTTGAATCTTTAATTCAATTTGCAACCGAACTTTGATTTTTCCAAAGGAAGGGATAAAGATCGAAATTCCCACAATGCAATGCAAATGCAAGGTTTAGAGAGTTATAGGTTCGGGGGTTGGTTAAATTTAGGAAAGGTACTAGCATCCTAAGTTTCTGTAGTACTCTACAGGAACCTCTTGTTTTAAGTTTGTTTATTGCTAAGTGTTTATCTGCTTAAGGTTGAAAGACCTAGGGGTTTATTTTCTAAGTATACTCGATAAGATATCGCATCTTATGCCTATATATCCTTACGGGAGTGGAATCAGAGTACTTGTAGTTCCCCTAGAGGGTTAGAGGAGATCTTTGACTGTGGTCAAAGTTCCTACGGGTTTAGGGTAGTTGTTTTAATTGGGTTTAGGAGAAGAGGTGTGTCTTCATTTTAAGGGAGATTTAACCGCCACAAGTTGTAAGAGGTTGTAGGAAAATAGTCTTTGCATCGTCTTAAGAAAAGGGCTTAAGTACTCGGATTGTTTGACGAGTATGCCTTTATTTCACTTAAGGCAAAGTCCCTACGGCTTGATTTTATTGTTATGGGGTGGAGATTCTATCTCGCTTAAGATGATTTGACATCTTTCTCTAATGTGTTTGAATGTATTGTATTGTGTTGAATTGTGTTGTTTTCCTATGTTATGAAGATAGAAGACACAGTTCTTCCTATGGGGTATGATCTACCTTAAGCGATCAACTTGAATGGGATCAAGGATCGGGGGGATAATGATGCAAATGATGCACTACACACAATTGTTGAATCATGTGTAGGTTTTCCTTTGGACGGAATGTGATGCGGAAATATAAATTGCAATGATAGTAAATGGCTGTAAGGTAAATTGCAGAAAAGTAAACCATACACATACGCATGAAAGCGCTGGAGTGTGTGAGAGTGGATGTGTTGTGAAGTGCACGATTGATAGAGCTGTAGGATATGGATTGATTTTAGGCGAGGTTGAATTGTTTTTAGTAAAAGAGTTGTGTTTTGATTATTAATAGTGAGATGGACTAATTCTAGTTGAATTATATTTATGAGAAAATATTTTTGGTGAGATTGATTTTATAAAAAAGTCGTATTAATTAATTTTATTTAAATAAAAAAAATACTTTGATGATAATAATAATAATCAGATTTAAGGATTTTTTACTAACTATAAATTTGAGAAAGTTGATAAAAACTAATTTGAATAAAAGGAAATGTTCATTATTATTTATTATGAAAACTATTATTTTTAGTCATGAAATAGGTCTTTAAATGAAATACACTTAGTTATTATTATAAAGATGAAAGCTAATAATTATAAAAAAAATATTGTTTTATTATTATTTGTTTGATAAAGTTATTTTAGAATATATCATTACTAAGTGAGAAAAGAGGATTAAGTGGTAGAAATTTCAATAAGGTGAGTAAAGTAAATTAAATTACTAAATATAGTTTTGGTTTTTTTTTTGTTAAAAGGCTATTAAAACTTTATTAAAAAAAACAAATTTACTTTATTATAAAAAAGCATTAAGTCGATATAATAAAGTTAATCAATAAAAGTTATTTAATTAAAAGATTAATTAGGTGCTGATTAAAAAAATAAGATTTATTATTTTTTATTGACTACGTTAATTAGGGGGTTATTAGGTTAATTAAAGTAGTAATGGCAGATTAATGATTGATTGGTTAATTATCTGGATCAAAAAGAATAAATAAAGGTTAGGTGTGTGGTTGGGTAAAGATAGTCAGCGAGGGAGTACGGTGAGCTGTGTTGCGTTGGCCGTGTGATGAGATCTGTTAGAGATCTAACTGTCGCTACTGCGAAAATCGGCGCCGGCTGACAGAAGAGTCGCCACCGTGCGTTATTTCTCCCAACGGAGGGAAAGGAAACGCTCGAAGTAAACCTTGCAAAAACGGGGAAAAGGTATGGTCATCGCAACCAAAACCTGGGTTCGGGAGTCGGTTACGCAAGGGGAAGGTATTAGCACCCCTCACGTCCGTCGTACTCGACGGGATCCACGCTTGCTTGGGTTGTCTAAAGGATGCAAAAACAATCTATCTACGGCTGCTAAATCTAAACGGAAGGGAATTGACTCGATAGAGCGTCGCACTCTATGCCTACGTATTCTCAAGAGAGAAAGTCAGAGTCAACGTAGTTCGGGACTACAGGGAAAATTGGCTCGCCAAGACCTCGCGTCTTGTGCCTACGTACTTCCACACTGCATGGAAGATCAGAGCTTCACGTAGTTCAGGCTAACTACGGCTAAACAGGGTATTCTCACACAGCAGTGAGAAATCAAACTGGTTTCAAAGGTACGGGGACCTATGGGCAAAACTACGGTTTGGTCTCAAATGCACTCGGGCAAGAGAGAAAAAAGGGGACAATTAGTCGTCAGCGGGAAAGCCTCGATCGCACAGCTGCGAGAGAACAAAAAGTCAGTTGTTAGTGTGCTCGCTAGGATATCGCATCCTATGCATACATATTCTCGTCTGGTACGAGAAATCAGAGCAGCTGTAGTTCGGCTACTATCGGGACCACAACTCAAATCTCGTTTTATTGATATTCTGAAAATGATTACAATGATTGAATACTGAAAATAAATCTCCTAGGAAATACTATCCTATCCTATCCTGAAAAATCGAATGAAAAAAAAGTCCCCTAACAAGTGGACATTCTAAACTATCCCTAAAATCGTAAAATAATCTCTATGAAAATATATCCTAAAAGAAAATGTACTTTAAAAAAATATTAAGTCTGCTTTAATATTTTTTCTCTTTTTCCTTCTTTTCTTTTCAACTATTTTCTCCTTTTCTCTTTCAAAATATCTTTTCATATTTTTTCTGTATTTTTCTATATATTTTTCTCCATGTCTTTTTTCAAATATATTTTCTCTATTTTTCTCATAATATTTTCTCATATTTCTTTTTATTATTTTCTTTCTTTTTCTTTTTTCAATATATTTTCTCCATATTCTTCAATAACTTCTTTTTTTCATTTCCTTTTTTCCATAAAACTATATATGAAAAACTATAAAAGAAAAGAAAATAAAGGGAAGGGTGGTATGTTTTCAAAGGGGGAGTAAAAGAAAATAAAAATAAAAAAACTGTAAACTGGGCCTAGCCCAGTTGTTTGCTGCAAAAACGGATGGGGGGGGAAGTGCTGAAACTGGGGTGTGATTGCCAGAAACTTCATGGGGCTTGGAGTTTGTTGATTTGGCCCACAGACCACACGGAAGGGGGTGGATGCCAAAAAACGGAGGTGTTGGATCCAAAAAAACCGTTGGGCCTGGCCCAACGCTCACACGGACCACCTCCCCCTCTTTCTCCATTCACTCTGAAACCCTAACCCTTTCTCTCTTCCTTTCACAGCGCCGCCGTCCTTTCTCCGAACTCCCCTCTCTTCGTTCATCACCCTCACCAAAACTCTCCCTCACTCTCTGTTTTGAATCAACAGCCAATGAACAACAAAAATCGTGTCACAAATCTACACAACCAAACTTTAAACCGCGTCTTGTGTCTCAATAGGAGATCTGATGAATCTGAAAGAGACTTCTGGAGAAGTTCTGAAGAACTTTGAAGATTCTGGGAAGTCTAGCAATCTACGATGAACTTCGCTGCAGAATTCGTTGAAGTTCTTGAAGTAATCTTGTTGATGATAATGAAGATCGCTGGGAAATTTTGATTCCGGAGAGGAGGATTCTTGAATCCTAGATGCGATCTGAGGATGAAACGATCTCTCGTTGTTCTTGAGCGTCTTCCAGAAAATGAAGATCGATGATGAAGATTGGACGAACAATGAATTTCTGGAGATGGTTGTTGTTGAAAGTTGATGAAGATCCATCGTGTTTCTGGAAATCTGGAGGAGCTTTGATGAACCTGATGGACACCGGACGAACGATGATGATGATTGGAAAGGGAGAGGATGATTGGTTGAATCTGGATGAATATCCTCGCCGGAAAAAGTTGTTGATGGTGATCGGAGGAGATGGAGGAAGGAGGTTTTCTGCTGAAGCTTGTTGAACGGTTGAATCTGGAGGTTGATCGGAGGTTGAATAGGAGGTTTCTGGGAATTTCTGGGTTTCCGGTGATGAAGATTAGAGGAAGTTATGGAGGTTTGATCGGAGTTCTGGGGAGAAGTTGGGTTTCCGGTGATGTTCCCGGTGAGCTTCACGGCGGTCGCCGGCCATGCATGCCGGCCGGTGAGGTTTCCCGGTGAAGAACGGTGGAGGGACGCGTGGTGTGGCTGGTGGAGGAAGGGAGTGCATGCGCGCCACGTGGTATCCTGGCGTGGCAGTGAGAGAGAGACTCTGAGGGTGATGTGGCGTCGTGTAATGATGAAATGTGGGGTCCCCCTTGAGTTTACACGTGGAACTGAATATATGTAGTGGACTTTGGAAGTTTCTGGATTCTTCTGGACTTGAAATGCATGAATTGGGCCTCTGCACTGATTCTATGGACAAAAAGCCCAAACGAAAATGCTGAACAAAACTTGGTTAATTGCAATTAACAAATGGTTAACGGAATTGGACATGGATAATGATGATTACCAATAGACTAATGGAATAATAAAATGCAAATGGATTAATGACAATGATTAATGGAAAAGATTAAAGCTAAACAAAAGTTAATTAATTCTAATTAACCTAAAAACTAATTAAATCCTATATTAAAATAAAAGCCTATATTAAAACTATTTCTACAAACTATTGTACTCTATTTTAAGAAACTAACTGTTTATTTATTTATTAACAAGAAAATCTATCCTCTAAAAAAATCTATTTACTTATTAAAGCTATTAAAACTATGAAAATTCTATTAAAATTCTATTAGAGAAAATCTATTTATTAATAAAAGAAAAATCTATATTATTTCTTAAAAAAAACTATATTCTATATCTAAAAAAAATATATCCAAAACTCAATTAATATTCTAAAAGAAAAATCTATTAATATTCTATATTATCCTAAAATAAAATCTATACTATCCTATTAAGAAAATGATAGAGTCTATTTAAAATCTATAATATTCTACAAAATGCTAAAAAATGATTTAAATCTATTTATTATATTCTAAAAATATCTATTTTATCCTAAAATGATTAAAAATCTATTTAAACCCTAAAAATAGCCAATAAAATCCAGAAAATCACAATAATTCCCAGAGGAACAAAATAAGCACCGAACGACACATAACACCGCGAGAGCGCACCAAAATAGCCGGTAAAAAATAAACGGGCACCAAACTATCCCAAAAATACGATTCTACCTATCTGAACTGATTAAAAACACCTGAGACGCGAGACGAGAGCTGTGATCCCGATAAAATCAATACAAATGAAAAACGCACTGTATGCAATATGCAGATGCGAATGCGGTTATGCGTCGAAACATAGAGCCAGATACGGGACCCGATTGGTTAAATTTTAGGGTGCAACAGCTGCCCTTATTCAAGCGGCTTTGACCTGAATGGTTGAAGAGTGCTCAGCCTTCAAACATTCAAAGGTAGATGACGGTTGAATACAAATGGAACCCTGAAATTTGCCAACCGCACGAAATAAACTGCGAAGCTGCTTGAGGAATAACTTCCAATAAACTGAAGTTTGGTTGTCACGGCAACAACTGGTCAATTTTCTGATAAATTTTTTTCTCCTTGTCAACACCTGTGTGACGCCACAAGTACTGATTCTTCGGAATAATGCTTCAGAAAAGCAAACACCTTCCCATCTGTCATGGGATTTTTTCTGTCGACTCATGGTTCACGGCGAACCTGAGGAAACTCTCCTGGGGAATTCTGAATTAAACTGCCTGGCACCTATTCTGACGAAGGCGGCAGCTTCAGAAGTCTGATAAATGTCAATCTCTGTTGTTGTTTTTTTCGATGCTGACGTATCAACCAAATATGAAGAAATCATTCCGCTGGGGAAGACGAGAAGCTGAACCACACAACTCTGCAGGTGAACAAATTCGAAATCCAATAGGTAACCATCCTGGTCCATGTTTCGAAATGCGTATGCTTGCAATGATGCAATGTCCTATATGACATGAGAATGCTATGCGTTCTGTTTGAAAATGCGACGCCCAGATGGCATGGAAATGCTATATGCTATGTAAGTGCAATGACTATATACGCAAATGCTAATGCAGGCTCGAGCTGTCAGAGAACTCCAGGTCTGAACACCGCTTGGCAAAATAAATGCCGAAGGTAACGTCACCTCTACTGGGGATGAACCGAAGTCACAGGACCATCTCAGCAAACTAAATGCTGGAAACGGGAAATCAAATCCGCTGGGGATAATCGTTCTGCTGGAGAAATGGAAAAGCAACCCTGCTTGGCGACTTCACTGGGGAAAGGAAACAACTCTGCTCGGGGATGCTCCCTTCAAACCATTGGCAACTGATTGTGCTCTGCGGGGATTGACCCAAACTGGAATTGATTGCGCGCAGCACACTGATGGAAATGCCCCTATTATCAAGGATATCAATCTTACTCTGCTGAGGATACTCCTAATCATACTCTGATACGGATAAAATACAATCTCGACTCTTCTGGGGATAATAAGCAACTTCCATCTGCTGAAGAGCAGCAATTCTGATTTAACAACATCCACGAGGAATTCAAACACTAATCGGAGTACTGGTATCCATCGAGCTTCGTATCGGGGAACATGACAACAGGCGAGTCATCGGGAATTACTGTGTCAGGTACCTTTAGGTTTTTGTTTTTTCTTGGTTTAGGATAAACATGGACTATGTACACAGTGGAAGATATGGAAAATACTAGACGAGAACTAGCATTCAAAGGTAGACTACCAGACGAGAACTGATAGGAAAACAGGTTAGGAAAATTGAATGAAAATTGATTTTTGTGTTTTGAACGTCAGACGGGGCTGACTGGAATAACAGACTGAGGTATAGACAACCAGGCGAGAACTGGCTGAAAGCTGACGTACACCAGACGAGAACTGGTATAACACATAGGTTAAAACACACGATGATCAGACGAGAACTGATTACGCGATGACATGTACCAGACGAGAACTGATACAACTCTGGAAGAAATGGCGACCAGACGAGAACTGGTTACAATAAACTGCACCAGACGGGAACTGATGCTTACAATAAACTGCACCAGACGGGAACTGATGCTTACGGAAGGGTGGGCCAGACGAGAACTGGTTACCGGTTTGCCAGGCGAGAACTGGACTTTGGAAACAACTGGTTACTGACACGTAACAGGTTTAAACTGCAGGATGATGATCCAACGACAGCAAGGCCTTTTCGGAATGCTAAGGTTTTTGACAAAGGTAATGACATGATTTCCCGATACTCAACTCCGGCTGGGGATAAACAAACTGGCCTGAACACCTTACCCCAGTGCACTCAGCTGGGGATAACAAGACTGGCTTGAACATCTTGCCCCAGTACACTCAACTTGCCCCAATCTAACTCTTGGGAATACCTGCTCTGAACAGCTTGCTACGAGACGACTTCGAGAATACTTGCCCCGGTATCTGTATGACAACAGAATTCAATCTCCATTAGACACCTATCAACCCAGTTGGTTTCAACATTCTCCGCGGTGATTTGCCCCTGAATGAGCGCTCTAGCGACTTAACCTGATCTGATTATCCACCTGAAGTCTCTGTTTTCAAATCTCAATGCTCTGCATAATTGCCCCTGATTGGCTCTCGAGAAGACTCACTTCTGATCACCTGCTTCTCACACAAACTGCCCCTGATCCACTGAAGCTTCGGGACTTGTCCTCAGACTAACTGATTCTGAACTTACTGGAAAATAATGCCCCTGATTCACAGGTCTTCCCAACGTTCACTATTCTGGTTCAGACTGCTGAATTACTCAGTCCTGCTTGACGATTCCCTGCTGGAATTTCTTTCATGCCAACTACTAACCTGCAATTAAAAATTGTCTATCTACGAATGGTAATTTTAATGCAGTGGTTATGCAGATTTTTTGAAAAAATTTGAGCTGTCACTCATTTACATGCCATGATTGTGAGTGACGAGTGAACCAAAGTTCAAACGTAGTGCTTACGTGGTCAGTGAAAAAATACAACAAGGATGTGACTAGCAAGTCAAGAAGGAGTCAGGTTACTCGACCTTATCGTAATGCGCTTCAGACCTACCCTACCTCAATTAGGTCTTTTAAGGGTTGTATTGTGGTCGGGTTCACGGTTCGTGAAACAAAGGATATTTGGCTCAAATTTTGATTTGTACCCACCCCTTCTACGTGATGATCTCCAATCCTAAGGTTCAGTTTACCTGGCACGAGCGCTCGCCTCTTCGAGAGGTATGTTGAATGGTAAGAACCACAATTAGGGAATTCACAAGGCTTTGGAGTGACAGTTACTCCTTCTTCGCTTTCGGTGTCTGTGTACACGGCTTTGTGACTTGCTGGGGAAAAATTTCTTTTTAATCCCTCTTTTTCATTCTTTTGATTCCCTAATTTTTGCCTGGACTGACTCCTTTTGAGTTCTTCTCGATTTTTCGTTTTCTTTTGAAGTCCAGCGGGATGCCCTGATTTTTGCCTAAGTATTAGCTTTCTAGCTTTTTCTTTCTTTTTACTTAGCGGGCTTTCTTTCTTCTTTCTTTTGGAACAAAGTCATGTGACACTGGTTGTCTTTATTGCTCCGAAAGGATTGTAACTATCTCACTCCTGATTAGTGAGGTTTGACCTTTTGAAAGGCATAAACTGGAATTGGTCCTCGACAGACAACACTCTTCTGTAAGACTTGAATGCTCGGTCAAGTTAACTGACAACTACCCTGCCCCGGGTTAAGATGTGAGGGTTTAAAAGTCCGAAAAAACTTCTACTTCCTGGCTCGAAGTGGTTAACAAGGGACTAACTCCTTATATCTCCAGTGTTTGGGGGATTTGAAACAATGCCTTGTACGTCATCGGTAAGGTCTTATCTGAAAGCATACGATCATCGGTTATGAGTTTATTTCGTCATCCTCCCTCCAATCTTTGCTAGTCACAGGGGTAAAGTGGAGTGAATAAAATGCAAGTGTCAGTGCAATGCAGTAAATGAGCGACAGCGACATGATTAATTCAGAAAAATGCATAGTCACTTTATTATTATCACCATTCGAAACATACAATGTTTAAAAGCAGGTAGTAACTAACAGAAAAGAAACTACAAATGCAAATGATATAAAAGTCTGCGGACTGCCAATGCTGAGGCGCCTGCCTGTCTGAACCACTGGCTTTGCTGGGGAATACTTTCCGAGTCTACGAGCTTAGACAGCTGAGCGGTTGGGATGAACAAACAGAAACCCTTCTCGAAAGGAAATGCGATCTTGGTCAATCAACTGCTGTACTTTCGCCTGAAATGCTTTACAATCTTCCGTCGAATGCCCTGGAGAGCCACCATGGTAACCACACTGAACGTGGGGATTATACCCAGGAGGGTAAGGTTCTGGCACTGGCTTAAGAGCTTTAGGTTCCACCAAAGACTTCTGGATCAAAGATGGTAGCAGCTGGCTATACGGCATAGGCACTGGGTGAGAAGGCGCTTTCCTTCGTTCCAAGTTATTACGAGGTCGGTTCTGATTCTGACGCTGATTCTGATAGCCTTGGCCACGAGTTCGCTGCTTTGCAATTGAAGTGACATAAGATTCCTGATAGGGTGCCCCAGGCACGACTGTCTGCTCAGTATAATAAGCCACGGAAGGTACTGATCTCTGATAAGATGAAGAACCGACAAAATTCACTGATTTGCTTCGAGGATATTCAACCTTTGGCACGACTGCATTGATCACAAATTCTTCTTCACTCTGATAGTCACAAGGATATTCAGTTTCACCAGCTTGATCATTTGAAGTAACCTGAATTTTCCCGATTCTGATGGCATACTCAAGGCGTTCTCCTAATGCTACCACGTCAGAGAAACTTGCCGGAATTCCGAGCAATCTTTCGAAGTACGGATCTTGTAGGGAATCCACAAACATGCTTGCCAGCTCTTGGTCTAACAGCGGTGGACGCACTCTAGCAGCAAATTCTCTCCATCTCTGAGCATACTTCCTGATAGGTTCATTGTTCTCTTGAGACAGTTCTTGCAAATGCATGCGATAGGGAGCTACGTCTAAATTGTAATCGTACTGCTTCAGAAAAGCTCTGGCTAAATCCATCCATGATTGAATCTGATTTCTCTCTAACTGCATGTACCACCTCAAAGATGCCCCGGTCAGACTATCTTGAAAGCAATGGATCATCAATTTGTCATCTCGCGCGAACGCAGTCATCCTTCGACAGAACATCATCAAATGCAGCTTCGGACAGCTATCTCCCGTGTACTTCTCAAACTTCGGCACTTTGAACTTGTAAGGCAACACCAGGTCAGGAACCAAACACATGCCTACAGCATTCAGGTTAACAACATCTTTCATTTTCAAAGCTTTCATTCCTTCTTCCAACGCTCGGAGTCTTCTATCCTTTTCAAGAGCTCTTGGATCTACCATCCCGACCATTGGAATATCTCTTCGGTAATTCATCACAGGGAAAGCAACACCTTGATTGTTAACAGGAGGAGGACGCTCATTTCGGGCAACAAACTGCTCATGCCGATCTCGGTTCTCAACAGAAGGCTGTACAACTTGGTCTGCAGCAATGTTGTTCACATGCGGGAAGTCTTCCATAGAGTCATACAGAGGGTTGGACGCCATAGTGAAACCTGTCAAGGTATTGGGAGACTGGAAATTGCCTTCAGACATAGCTACCAATAATCTTCAGCTGACTTCAATGCTTGATTCTGCTCAAATCTACTCAATCCCCGGGTCGGTTTCTGACAATCAACAGCTGCTCAATCCACGCTCCGGGTAATCACCTTCAAGAAACAAAGGCTGGATCAGAACTCTGGCCAACTGGAGGATGATATGCAATGCAACACTGATATGCACATGATATGCAAGATGCAGCAAACAATGGGATCACAGCCCCCACACAATCTCTGAATACTACTGCACCGCTGACGGAGCACGGTCGCTCTGAAGAGAAAACCAAAATAACGGGTAGGTTGGAAGTCAAGTTTCCTGCATAAACCCCCCCCCCCCACTCACAGGTGTGGACCTATATCTGACAAGGTACGACATCCTATGCGGTCGTCAGCGTCACAGACTTTCAAAACTGACGATACGATTCCCAGAAGGAGTGGCATCATCAAGTCCTGAAGAGGCCTCACTTAGCTAACTTCCAAATGATCGGTTCCCAGAGTCGACAATCCAACTAACCAGCAACCCAAGCCACCCAAAGGGTGGGTCAAGAGGCCAACCAGAAGAACATCGTCTGAGTGTAGATTTCGTGGGACACCAAGGCAAGCAAAGCATGCGGGCGCCCACTAATTTCTACTCTAAGTCTAAGGTGCACTCAAGCCCAGGTCCGACTTCTCTCAATCATAGAACACCCGTAACACCCCAACAGCAACGGATAATATCGATAAATAAGCCCCAATAGCCAAGCAAACAAGCGCTAGGATTGACTCTCTCTTAGGGGATGTTGGATCCCACATGCATAAGAACTATCGCAGTCCTTAGCAGCCAGGGGACGTTGGATCCCCAGCAGAGTCGCCAGCTGTCGCTACTGCGAAAATCGGCGCCGGCTGACAGAAGAGTCGCCACCGTGCATTATTTATCCCAACGGAGGGAAAGGAAACGCTCGAAGTAAACCTCGCAAAAATGGGGAAAAGGTATGGTCATCGCAACCAAAACCTGGGTTCGGGAGTCGGTTACGCAAGGGGAAGGTATTAGCACCCCTCATGTCCGTCGTACTCGACGGGATCCACGCTTGCTTGGGTTGTCTAAAGGATGCAAAAACAATCTATCTACGGCTGCTAAATCTAAACGGAAGGGAATTGACTCGATAGAGCGTCGCACTTTATGCCTACGTATTCTCAAGAGAGAAAGTCAGAGTCAACGTAGTTCGGGACTACAGGGAAAATTGGCTCGCCAAGACCTCGCGTCTTGTGCCTACGTACTTCCACACTGCATGGAAGATCAGAGCTTCACGTAGTTCAGGCTAACTACGGCTAAACAGGGTATTCTCACACAGCAATGAGAAATCAAACTGGTTTCAAAGGTACGGGGACCTATGGGCAAAACTACGGTTTGGTCTCAAATGCACTCGGGCAAGAGAGAAAAAAGGGGACAATTAGTCGTCAGCGGGAAAGCCTCGATCGCACAGCTGCGAGAGAACAAAAAGTCAGTTGTTAGTGTGCTCGCTAGGATATCGCATCCTATGCCTACATATTCTCGTCTGGTACGAGAAATCAGAGCAGCTGTAGTTCGGCTACTATCGGGACCACAACTCAAATCTCGTTTTATTGATATTCTGAAAATGATTACAATGATTGAATACTGAAAATAAATCTCCTAGGAAATACTATCCTATCCTATCCTGAAAAATCGAATGAAAAAAAAGTCCCCTAACAATTGGACATTCTAAACTATCCCTAAAATCGTAAAATAATCTCTATGAAAATATATCCTAAAAGAAAATGTACTTTAAAAAAATATTAAGTCTACTTTAATATTTTTTCTCTTTTTCCTTCTTTTCTTTTCAACTATTTTCTCCTTTTCTCTTTCAAAATATCTTTTCATATTTTTTCTGTATTTTTCTATATATTTTTCTCCATGTCTTTTTTCAAAAATATTTTCTCTATTTTTCTCATAATATTTTCTCATATTTCTTTTTATTATTTTCTTTCTTTTTCTTTTTTCAATATATTTTCTCCATATTCTTCAATAACTTCTTTTTTTCATTTCCTTTTTTCCATAAAACTATATATGAAAAACTATAAAAGAAAAGAAAATAAAGGGAAGGGTGGTATGTTTTCAAAGGGGGAGTAAAAGAAAATAAAAATAAAAAAACTGTAAACTGGGCCCAGCCCAGTTATTTGCTGCAAAAACGGATGGGGGGGAAGTGCTGAAACTGGGGTGTGATTGCCAGAAACTTCATTGGGCTTGAAGTTTGTTGATTTAGCCCACAGACCACACGGAAGGGGGTGGATGCCAAAAAACGGAGGTGTTGGATCCAAAAAAACCGTTGGGCCTGGCCCAACCCTCACACGGACCACCTCCCTCTCTTTCTCCATTCACTCTGAAACCCTAACCCTTTCTCTCTTCCTTTCACAGCGCCGCCGTCCTTTCTCCGAACTCCCCTCTCTTCGTTCATCACCCTCACCAAAACTCTCCCTCACTCTCTGTTTTGAATCAACAGCCAATGAACAACAAAAATCGTGTCACAAATCTACACAACCAAACTTTAAACCGCGTCTTGTGTCTCAATAGGAGATCTGATGAATCTGAAAGAGACTTCTGGAGAAGTTCTGAAGAACTTTGAAGATTCTGGGAAGTCTAGCAATCTACGATGAACTTCGCTGCAGAATTCGTTGAAGTTCTTGAAGTAATCTTGTTGATGATAATGAAGATCGCTGGGAAATTTTGATTCCGGAGAGGAGGATTCTTGAATCCTAGATGCGATCTGAGGATGAAACGATCTCTCGTTGTTCTTGAGCGTCTTCCGGAAAATGAAGATCGATGATGAAGATTGGACGAATAATGAATTTCTGGAGATGGTTGTTGTTGAGAGTTGATGAAGATCCATCGTGTTTCTGGAAATCTGGATGAGCTTTGATGAACCTGATGGACACCGGACGAACGATGATGATGATTGGAAAGGGAGAGGATGATTGGTTGAATCTGGATGAAGATCCTCGCCGGAAAAAGTTGTTGATGGTGATCGGAGGAGATGGAGGAAGGAGGTTTTCTGCTGAAGCTTGTTGAACGGTTGAATCTGGAGGTTGATCGGTGGTTGAATAAGAGGTTTCTGGGAATTTCTGGGTTTCCGGTGATGAAGATTAGAGGAAGTTATGGAGGTTTGATCGGAGTTCTGGGGAGAAGTTGGGTTTCCGGTGATGTTCCCGGTGAGCTTCACGGCGGTCGCCGGCCATGCATGCCGGCCGGTGAGGTTTCCCGGTGAAGAACGGTGGAGGGACGCGTGGTGTGGCTGGTGGAGGAAGGGAGTGCATGCGCGCCACGTGGTATCCTGGCGTGGCAGTGAGAGAGAGACTCTGAGGGTGATGTGGCGTCGTGTAATGATGAAATGTGGGGTCCCCCTTGAGTTTACACGTGGAACTGAATATATGTAGTGGACTTTGGAAGTTTCTGGATTCTTCTGGACTTGAACTGCATGAATTGGGCCTCTGCACTGATTCTATGGACAAAAAGCCCAAACGAAAATGCTGAACAAAACTTGGTTAATTGCAATTAACAACTGGTTAACGGAATTGGACATGGATAATGATGATTACCAATAGACTAATGGAATAATAAAATGCAAATGGATTAATGACAATGATTAATGGAAAAGATTAAAGCTAAACAAAAGTTAATTAACTCTAATTAACCTAAAAACTAATTAAATCCTATATTAAAATAAAAGCCTATATTAAAACTATTTCTACAAACTATTGTACTCTATTTTAAGAAACTAACTGTTTATTTATTTATTAACAAGAAAATCTATCCTCTAAAAAAATCTATTTACTTATTAAAGCTATTAAAACTATGGAAATTCTATTAAAATTCTATTAGAGAAAATCTATTTATTAATAAAAGAAAAATCTATATTATTTCTTAAAAAAAACTATATTCTATATCTAAAAAAAATATATCCAAAACTCAATTAATATTCTAAAAGAAAAATCTATTAATATTCTATATTATCCTAAAATAAAATCTATACTATCCTATTAAGAAAATGATAGAGTCTATTTAAAATCTATAATATTCTACAAAATGCTAAAAAATGATTTAAATCTATTTATTATATTCTAAAAATATCTATTTTATCCTAAAATGATTAAAAATCTATTTAAACCCTAAAAATAGCCAATAAAATCCAGAAAATCACAATAATTCCCAGAGGAACAAAATAAGCACCGAACGACACATAACACCGCGAGAGCGCACCAAAATAGCCGGTAAAAAATAAACGGGCACCGAACTATCCCAAAAATACGATTCTACCTATCTGAACTGATTAAAAACACCTGAGACGCGAGACGAGAGTTGTGATCCCGATAAAATCAATACAAATGAAAAATGCACTGTATGCGATATGCAGATGCGAATGCGGTTATGCGTCGAAACATAGTGCCAGATACGGGACCCGGTTGGTTAAATTTTAGGGTGCAACACTAACGGTTACGCGTGAGGGTGTATGTGAGTTGTCGTGTGTGAACATACAAGCGATTATACAACATAAGCAAAACACAATAGGAAAAAAGAAACCCTAATTCCCCTTCGCTTTCTCTTCACGATTGCTCCCGCCGTTCCTCTTGTTCTTTCCGTCAATTCTTCTTCCTCCCCTCTCGCTCGCTCTCTCCATTCTTTTCTCTCTTCTTCAATTTCGCATCTCTAATTTATTCTTTCATTTGATTCCGCTTCTGGTTCTTAGGTGACCTATCAAATTCCCACAAAACA
This sequence comes from Lathyrus sativus, assembly GCA_963859935.3. Taxonomy (NCBI): domain Eukaryota; kingdom Viridiplantae; phylum Streptophyta; class Magnoliopsida; order Fabales; family Fabaceae; genus Lathyrus; species Lathyrus sativus. The sequence continues at coordinate 35,545,836 of OZ012735.1, forward strand.
AAGCATCAATTATAAAATGGAAAACATCAATTGAACGGAGTTTACCCACGAGGAACAATGAAGATGGCTCGCCGGTGGCTTCGTGAGAACCCCGATGGCGTGCGATGGTGGTGACTGATGGAGGGATTTGCGGTGGTTTTGAGTTCGCAGTTGACGGCGGGTTCTTTTGAAGGGTTCGACACTTGAACAGATAAGCTTCTTTCTCTCCTTTTTTGTGGGTTCTTTTTTTTTTTTACGATTTGGGGTTTTGGCTGATTAGGGTTCTCGTTTGTGAGTGTTATCTACCTTTTCCTCCGTGATTTTTACCTCTTCTTATAGTAGTTGGGATTGAATGGAGTAATGAAATTCTTTCCAACATGTTTGATTCTTGTTGATTATGGTTTGAATGCTTGGTCTGCTGTCTGATAGTTTTCCTAATCCGTTGAAACATGTTTATCAACTGTTTTGGAAATAGAATATCAAATTGGAAGGTTTTAACTATTGTTTGATTGTGTTTAATATGTTTTCATTAATGTTTGAGATTGTTTGCAGAATGATGCGGTTGTGCTTTGCTGTACTGTGGACAAAGCTCGATATTCTCCTCAGTTTGACTAATGGCTTGATAACAACAACCACATTGAGAACAAATCGCCGTGCTTTCAAAACCAGTTTCAGAAATGACATCTCTGACATGTGAAGTTTCTGAACTTTTATTGCTTTCAGCATCAGTTGCACCAAAAATAGTATTGGGGATTTTGTTTTGATTCTTCAATTAATTAATCAATGTGGCTTGGCTTGCAGGTTGCCGAAACTGGTTCCTGATGAGTTAAAGAGCACAACCGTAACCGTTGATGATGGCTAGTGTAGGTGTATGACAGTTCTATGTTTTATTTAAAGATAACATCTTCAGGAGTATGCCTTGGTAGCAGCTGACAAAGTGCATCACGACTGGGGCTGATTCTACCAGTGGCAGAGGTTCAAACATGCTGTCGCCTTTTAGTTTACGAGGTTGCGTGTTTGTGAGCTTCTTTTACCAAAATGAATTGTACACCCTATAACTTTCTATTAATTTCTACGTCATCATGATAGCTTTTCTCAATGGTTTCCACTTGCAGGTGCGTGAGTGTTCCTTGTCTTGGTTCTTCTCGACACAAAGTTAGCAAAAATGGACAGTTGGGTTTTACTTGAAGGAGGTTGTTCGAACCGAAACGCCATCCATATCGAGAGTTTATTGGGCGCAGCTGAATTTAGAAGTCCAAGTAGGTTTTATCACTAGAGAGCCCTGCACTGAAAGATTTGAGGTTCTTATTTTTACTGTTGGGAAGAATGCTGCAGATGATCATCTTCAATTGTAGACTAATAGCTTCTATTGTGTTGGTATTGTAAACTTCAACCAAGGCAGCATTCAGGCCATAAGTTCATCTTCTTTCAATCATTATGTTCACAAGCTTTATTTTATTTTCCAGAGACTGTCTCCTCTGATATCCTTTATCTTTTGCAGTAGTACTCCACTGAATTCGGCGTCTGCACAACCGAAGTTGTACCAATTGCGTATGTACAAGGTAATGACTTGAGCCTTTTACAAGCTTGATGGTTTTCCTTTTCTTACATGAAATCAACCTTTTGTGATTTGGTGCAGTTGTGCTGGATTCAGCTGGGAAGGAGGATATCGTTGATTTTGCTGTAGCAGCTGCTGCCGAACTGATTGTTTGTGTTGAGGCTGCCTGATAACTTGAGGGTGCTGCTGAAGCATGGGCTGTGTTGACAGTGGGTGTTTGCTTTGACAGGTTGGAATGAGAACCGCTCAAATGGATGCTTTCTTTAGACCTTTCCTTTGGATAAAATAAAGTCCGGTTGTAAAAGAATTAATGTTCAAGTTAATATAATAGCTTGATATCCAATTTTCACCGCAACAGAAATGGCGGCTTCACTGGGGACTATCTGTTTTGAGGGTTTAGCCTATCTTGTTTGAATACTTGCTATATTTGTGAATACTTGTAAATATGCACATATGTGCTCTGTTGGATCTTGGGAACTTTGAGTGGTGAGACAACACTATACCTGGTTTGAGCATACTTATGATAGGATGGTGGTATATTCAAGGAGACTTATAGGGAGTTGATTCCCGACCAAGTTGACTTGAGAAAACCGTCGCTCAGTAGAGGCCCTTCTGAGAGTTAGTATTGTTGATCAAGTATTCTTGAAAACAATGCTACTTTCTACATGGGAGCCCGTGATACTGAGGACCTTTAGATTACCTTTTCCCCACTATGGCTTTATTAAGATGTAGTGCGATGACTATAAGGAAGTAATTCCAAAATAGTTGATACGCGATACTAAACTTGGACGAGACTCTCTTGAGAATATTATCGACCACCAAGTATTTGGGAAATTGATAATATCTGAAAGATGGGTCGAGGACTCTGGGAACTCTTTTAGAACCTTGCTCTACATTTTTGAAAGCCTTAGTACATACCTTTGGGGTGGGTAGACCTTGACTCCATACTCATGTTCTCCAAACCAAAACCTTTATCTGTTTACCCTTTGTGTGTATGTGAATCTGTGCTTACCTGTGTTTTTGCATTCATGCATTCATGAACATCATATCATAAAAGTTTCATGGAACTCAGATCTTTTGTTTGTAAACATTAGGATCATCATGGATAATGGAAAAAAGAAAACTTTGAAGTACACTTACAAAAGTCCTAACTTGGATGACATAGAGAGGTTGAGCACTTTGTTAACGGATCTAGAAGGATTCAAGAGCAGGTATGGGAACTTGTTGTCATTGTTGAAAGTAAAGAAGAAGATGGATCGGGGACTTCTCTCCATGCTTCTCCAGTTTTATGATCCACTCTATCATTGTTTCACTTTTCCTGATTATCAGCTGGTACCTACACTTGAGGAATATTCTTGCTTGGTTGGTTTGCCTATTCTTGAAGACTCTCCTTTTCCAATCATGGAGAAGGACCCTAAGGAAGAAGAAATTGCTAAAGCTACATGTCTGGGATTGGTGGATATTCAGAAAAATATGGTTACTAAAGGAGGAGTATTTGGTTTAACTGCAGAGTTCTTGGTTGGGAAAGCCCAATAATATGTTGATCACTTGAGTATGGATGCATTCGAAGCTATCCTCGCCTTGCTCATTTATGGGATTTTCTTGTTTCCAAGTTTTGATAATTTTGTGGATCATGAATGCCATTAAGATTTTCTTGAAGAAAAACCCTGTGCCTACTTTATTAGCTGACGCCTAACATTCTGTTCATCTGAGGAATTTGCATAAGGGAGGAATGATTATCTGTTGTGTCCCTTTACTATACAAGTGGTTTATTTCTCACTTACCTAAAGCTCATACTTTTTGGAAGGAAGGTTGGTGGTCTCAGAAGGTTATGGATCTTACTCACTCTAATATTGATTGGTACAGCCGTAATTACTATGGGATAAAAATCATTGACAGTTGTGGGAGTTTTGGTAACGTACCTCTTCTTGGTACAAATGGAGGAATCAGTTACAACCCTGCTCTCGCACGCCGACAACTTGGATATCCTTTGAAGGACAAACCAAATAGTGCTCATGTGGAGAATATTTTCTTTAAGGGAAGTTCAGAATTGAAAGGAGAAATTCTAAAAGCTTGGGGTCATGTGCATAAGAAAGGAAAAGAAGCCTTAGGGAAACCTAATTGCGTCTCTCTTGAGCCTTATCTCCAATGGGTCCGAAAGAGAGCTATTCAGTTGAAGATGCCTTATCCTCAGCAGAAACCCATGGTTTTAGAAGAGGACACCCAATGATATTTATGTCGGAGGAGGAGAAGTTAAAGATTGCTTTGAGGAAATCACAACAAACTGAAGTAGCTTGGAAGTACAAGTACCAAGTGGCCATGGAAGAGAATGATGAACTCCGTAGACAACTCCAGGCGAAGGATGAAGAATTGATTGCTTGTAAGAAGAGGAAGACATAGGAAGGTTTATCTTCTTCCAGCTCTCAGTCAACTCCATGGAAGCTAGTTGTGGACAAACTTATTCTTGAGAAGACTCAGATGGAAGAAGAAATCAAGAAGCTCAAAGCAAAAGAGGATTTTTATTTAGAATACTGTCAGCCTTAGGACTTTTGTAAAATGTACTAGATATTTTGTAATTCAAATCTTGAAAATCAATGAAATAAAACGATGTTTTGATCTGAGTTCCATGAAACCTTTGCATTTGCATTTACATTAATTAATCATTCAAGGAACTAAAGATTGTTTTGCAGATATTATATGATGGATTCTGGAAAGAAAACAGAGGTTGTGTTCCAAAGACCAAAATTGGAGAACTTGAAGAAACTGGAAAGTTTAGTAGAAGACCCCAAGGCATTCAGAGAGAAGTATGGGAATATGCTGTCTTTGCTAGAAGTTCAAGTATATGAAGAGATGTTATCCGCACTCGTGCAGTTCTATGATTCAACCTATCACTGTTTCACCTTTCCAGACTATCAGTTGCTACCAACCTTGGAAGAATATTCAGCCCTGATGGGAGTAGGCGTCACTCATAGACCATTTTGCGGAAGAGAAGGGACTCCTAACGAAAGAGCAGTTGCAGAGGCCGCGTATTTAGAGGTGGACGAGGTACGATCTCATATGGTTGCTAAGGGAGGGTTGTATGGATTTCCAGCTATGTTCCTGTATGAAAAAGCTCAAAGCTATGCCTTGTGAAAGAATATTGAAGCATTTGAGGCCATCCTGGTTTTACTAATTTACGGACTGTTCCTGTTCCCGACTGCCAATGATTTTGTGGACGCAAATGCAATCAACCTTTTCTTAATCAAAAATCCTGTACCTACCTTGTTGGCTGATATGTACTTTACCATCCACCGTAGGAACCGTTATGGAGTTGGACGGATTGAGTGTTGCACCGTTCTCCTGCACAAGTGGTTTATTTCGCACTTGCCAAAAATTCCAGCCCTCTGGGATAAGCAAAATGGGCTCTCGTGGACAGAAAAGCTGCTATTACTCAAACACTCAGATATTAAATGGTATGAACTTATGTATGGAGGGATTGCCATGATCCAAAGCTGTGGAGATTTCCCGAATGTACCGCTTATCAGTGTTAGTGGTTGCATCAGCTATAATCCTATTCTGGCTCGTCGACAATTGGGGCACCCCATGGAGAATGAATCGGACCCAGACTTTTTGAGAAGCTTTTACATTGAAGAGGGGAAGAATCCCGCTTACAGGGCTCGAATTGTGTATGTTTGGCGTTACGTCCACACGAGGGGGGTAACTGCCCTAGGTTACCACGACATTACTGTTTCAGAATCTTACTTATCATGGGTAAAAGAAGCAGCATTGAAGATGTTCTATACTCGCTTTGAGCCTGAGTCACCCAAACCTACTCTCGTAGAAGAATTGAAAGCTGCTTTGGCGAAAGCTGAAAAAGAAGGAAAGGCTTGGAGAGATAAGTATTTCAAGGTTATGCAAGAGAATGAAGAACTCCAAGAGATAATTTGTCAAGGTGGAAAGAGAAGTCAGCCAGAAGACGAAGGTCCATCCAACCAGAAGATCTAAAATCCTTTTTGTTTTCTGTTCTATTTCATCATGTATCTATATTAAAGACTTATGTTTCAGTTTCAGAATCATTGTTGTAAAACTCCCAGTTGTTAATCTATGAAGACTTATGAATTTTCTTATTTCCCCATTGTGTAATTTTTGCAAATATTTCTTTGGATTCCTTGAATGATTAATTTTGCATTTTGCATTCATAAGCATTGCATGTGCATGTTCTTGTGTTGTGTCTCATCTCGCTGTCTTGTCTCCAGAAAGAATCACAATGAATCTTCAACACCGATACAACACCCGAGCCCAAACTCGCCTAAGAATGGAAGGACATAATTTGGATGTGGACAGGATTGATAATGAACTCGGAGAGCTACGAGGAGGCATGGGGCAGATCATGGAAGCCCTACAAGTCATTCATGCAAAGTTGGACACCCAAGCCACTGTTGTTTCTGAAATCACTGGCATAGCTGTAGAGACGATCCCAACGGCAGTCATTGTTGCAAATGTTCCACCATATGGGTTACCGCCTGGTTTTGTACCTCCACCAATAGTCAATCAACAAGTAGTTCCCTTAGGGGCAGAAGTTCCTCAAGCTATTCCTACTTACACTCAGCCTTCTGTTCAGATTCAAGCGTGCCCTGTTTTTCATAATCCTCCGCAAGTGTACGAAGGTCTTGATGGGTATGAAGAGGAGAGTGGACGGCATGATAAGTTGAAAGAAAGTGTAGAGACTATCGGCCGGAAAGTCAGAGCAATGGAAGGGAATGACATCTTTAGTACTGATGCCAGAGATATGTGCTTAGTGTCTGGATTGGTAATTCCGCCGAAATTCAAAGTTCCCAGTTTTGATCAGTATTCTGGAGCTACTTGTCCTCGGATGCATCTGATTATGTATTACCAAAGAATGGCCACTCATGTAGAAGACGATAAGTTAATGATTCACTGTTTCTAAGATAGTTTGAAAGGAGCTCCTGCTAAATGGTATTTGAGCTTAGATCAGTTTCGTATTCATAGTTTCCAAGACTTGGCTGATGCTTTTGTGAAACATTACAAGTACAACATGGATTTAGCCCCTGATAGAAGACAGTTACTGAGTATGTCACAGAAGAGTTCATAATCTTTCAAAGAGTATGCACAAAGGTGGAGGGAAACCGCCTCTCAAGTAGAACCTCCTTTGAGTGAAAAAGAGTTGACATATTGGTTCGTCGATACAGTGAGACCAGAGTTTTATGAGAAAATGATTAGTAGTGTAACCGCAAGTTTTTCTGATATAGTAGCAGTGGGGGTGAGAGTGGAGTTAGGAATGAAGAATGGAAAGGTGGCCAGCAGTTCCAGCAGTTCTGGTAACAACAATGTCAAGAAGCTCAGCAGTAATTTCCATAAAAAGAATGAAGGAGAAACAAATGCAGTGACCATGGGAAGAAGGAGTCGTACCTGGAGACCACCTTACCAACAGTATCCGCAGAATTATGTTCAACAACCTCAGCAAGGCTTTGTTCAGCAGCCTCAAGCAAGTTATGTTTAGCAATCCCAGCAACAACGACCAATGAATCCGTTGCAGTATGCCCAACAACCGTATGTGGCAGCTGTAACTCCGGCTTTCAGTCATCCTGTTCCCAATTACCAGGCAGTGTAGCCAACACCCGTATATCAACCAATTCAACAAGGGTATCAATGAGCACCCAACGCTCCACCCTATCAGCAACATCATCAGCCGAGAGCTCAGGCACCCAGACAGAACTACCAGAATCGGAGACCAACAACATAACCTCCACTTCCTCAGATATCGATGACTTACACAGAGTTGTACCCCTCCTTAGTGCAGCAGGGATTGGTAACAACACGACCATTAAATCCAGACACTACATCTCCTCACTATAATCCAAATGCTCATTGTGCCTTTCACGAAGGTGCTGCCGGTCATGATTTAGAAGGCTGTCTTGCTTTGAAACATCTTATCAGGGAGTTGATGGAAAAGAAGATCTTGTCTTTTGATGATGTACCCCTAAATGTCAAAAGTAATCCATTGCCGAACCATGGAGGGTCAATGCAGTAGAAGAAGTATCGGATGAAAGGATGGTCCGAGGTGTGTCAGAGATCAAAACCTCGTTGAGGTTACTTCATGAGAAACTACTGAAAGCAGGATTAATAGAAGGTACCCATAATAATTGTAAAGAATGTTCTAGTGATTCTAGAGGGTATGATGTGGCACGAAGAGATATACAAAGATTGATTGACGAGGGAATGTTACAAGTATGTAGTAAGGTGAGGAAAGAAGAAGTTTCAGTAATTGAGCCTGTTTTTAATTTACCGAAGAAAGGTGAGAAAGTTACAGTGTTTAAAATGACCAATAAAAGTATGAAGCCTGTTTTCAACAAGTCAGCTATAAATCAACCTCAACCAGTTATTATTCAGAAACCAAGACCGTTTCCTTTTGAAAGCACAAAAGCCATTCCATGGAAGTATGACATGACTGTGATAGACCAAAGATCTGGGAAAGTTAGTCAGAAAGAGACAATAAAAGACGATCAAGTGGACGTAACAAACATTGCAGGTACAAGTAAAATGACCCGTAGTGGTCGAATCTATCAACCAAAGATGACAGTAGCCGCTCCGAAAGAGGTTACCCCTGCTGCGACAAAAGAAACAGAGGTACCAGGTACTGAAGGAGACGACGAAGAATTCTTGAGGATTATTCGGAAAAGTGATTACAGGGTTATTGATCAGCTTCACCAAACCCCATCGAAGATATCAATCTTGTCTCTTTTGATGAACTCTCCAGCTCACAGAGAAGCTCTGCAAAAAGTATTGAAGCAGACACATGTGACAAAAGACATAACTCTCGGATAATTTGATTCAGTAATAGCTAACATTACAGCATGTAACACCCTGAGCTTTAGTGATGCAGAGTTGCCAGAAGAAGGACGCAATCACAACCGTGCATTGCACATATCTGTCAGATGCCAAGAAGACACAATGGCACGAGTTTTGGTTGATACTGGATCCTCATTGAATGTATTACCCGCAAGGTCGCTCGCAAGGTTAGCATATGCAGGGCCAGAAATGAGACCGACGTCTTTGATTGTAAAAGCTTTTGACAGTTCAAGAAGAACGGTTGTTGGAGAGGTAGAATTGCCAATCATGATCGGACCTCATGTGTTCGATATCACATTCCAAGTCATGGACATTAACCCAGCTTATAGTTGTTTGTTGGGACGACCGTGGATTCACGCCGCTGGGGCAGTAACTTCCACATTACATCAGAGAATGAAATTTGTTGTGAATGATCAGTTAGTGATTGTACACGGTGAAGAGGACCTAATGGTGAGCAATCTGTCATCATTCAAGTATATTGAAGCAGATGAGGGCGTGTTAGAAACTTCCTTTCAAGCACTGGAGATAGTTAATGTGGTGATGTTGGAAGAAACAGTGGCTAAGAGTGGTCTATCTTTTGCATCCGCTCAGAGCATCAAGTCTACACTGGAAGAAGGTACTCCCGCAGGTTGGGGAGAGGTTATTGAAGTGAAGCCAAAGATGGATCGCCAAGGGTTGGGTTACAAACCAACTCATGATGAAGCACCGACACATGACAAAGGACGCCCAAAGACTATACAAGAAGTATTCATCAGTGGAGGTTTCCAAGTCAGTGCTGTGGAAGAAGGTTGTGAAGATGAAGACCTTGAACAGTTAGTGTATCATTGCAACGCTGCCTTGAGCAACTGGGAAGCTATTGAGATTCCTTTGGTTGTTCATGAGTTAAAGTAATTTGTTTGTCTTTCTTTTCTTGTTTTTGTTTTGAGTCTCCATAGCCATGCCCAAGGCTATAGGAATGTTTTGTAAGGGCCCCGAGCTTTCAAGAAAATCAATGAAAAATGAATTATTTTTGTTAATTTCCGTGTGTTATTTCCTTTACTGCTTTTACTTTCATTTTAAAAGAAAAATGGCAACCTTAAAAAACCCTAAACAATTTTCTCTTTTGTGTGCTGCATTTTCTTTGTGTGTTTTAATAAATTAAGCCATTCCAACGTGCAGTGATGTCCTAAAACCCATTGAATCCTATAACTTTGCATTCCCTCCTGACTTTGATTCAGCAATATACCAAGCTGAAGATGAGGATGAAGATTTCGAAATCCCTGATGAACTGGTAAAATTGGCACACCATGAGTATGCAGAGCTTCAACCTTACAAAGAACAGGTAGAAGTCATTAATCTTAGCACAGAAGAAGACAAGAAAGAAGTCAAGATTGGGGCAGCTCTAGGGGCAGAAGTCAAGCAGCAACTAGAAGAACTTTTGAAAGAATATGTGGATGTATTTGCTTGGTCATACCAAGATATGCCGGGTTTAGACACTGACATAGTGGTTCACAAATTACCGCTTCGACCATAATGCCCACCGGTTAAGCAAAAGCTCCGAAGAACAAGACCTGACATGACTCTCAAGATTCGAGACGAGGTGAAGAAACAGATTGACGCCGGCTTCTTAGCAATGTCCAAATACCCCGAATGGGTAGCCAATATTGTACCTGTGCCGAAAAAGGATGGGAAAGTCAGAATGTGTGTGGATTACAGGGATCTAAACAAGGCCAGTCCGAAGGATGATTTCCCTTTGCCGCATATCGATACATTGGTGGATAATACGGCTCGTTTTGCAGTTTTCTCATTTATGGATGGTTTTTCCGGTTACAATCAGATTAAGATGGATCCCGATGACATGGAAAAAACTACTTTCATTACTCTGTGGGGGACTTACTATTACAAAGTTATGCCTTTCGGTCTGAAAAACGCAGGTGCTACTTATCAAAGGGCCATGGTAACTTTATTTCATGATATGATGCACAAGGAGATAGAGGTATATGTTGATGACATGATAGCCAAATCTCAAATCGAGGAGGACCATTTGGAACATCTTTTGAAATTATTTAAGAGACTCAGAAAATATCAGTTGAGACTGAATCCATCTAAGTGTACCTTTGGGGTAAGATCTGGGAAGTTACTCGGTTTCATTGTCAGTCACCGAGGGATTGAGGTATATCTAGATAAAGTCCGAGCCATTCAAGACATGCCAGCTCCCCAAACGGAAAAGCAAGTCAGAGGTTTTCTTGGAAGACTGAACTACATATCCAGATTTATTTCCAATATGACTCCTACTTGCGAGCCCATCTTCAAATTATTACGCAAGGACCAGACGGTTGTTTGGAATTCAGATTGTCAGCAAGCGTTTGATAAGATCAAGGGTTACCTACAAGAGCCTCCGATCTTGATACCTCCTGTTCCAGGAAGACCTCTCTTCATGTATTTGACAGTGCTTGAGAATTCAATGGGTTGTGTGTTAGGTCAGCAGGAAGAGTCCGGACGAAAAGAACATGCTATATATTATTTGAGTAAGAAGTTTACTGATTGTGAAAGTTGATATTCACTCCTGGAGAAAACTTATTGTGCTTTAGCATGGGCTGACATACGTTTGAGGCAGTACATGATTTGCCATACCACTTTGTTGATTTCAAAAATGGATCCGATAAAGTATATTTTTGAGATTTATCAGACAACATAGGTTCTGATGAAATCATTTCTGGCAGTTCTTTTAAGTAGGTTTGAAGAACAGATGGTAGAATGGTGGAAGTTTTAGGTTTAAATGGAGTGATAGAGTCAGATGGTTCTATTCTGTCATAAAAGTTTTTAAGCTTGAAACCAGAAGGAAGTGGATCAGAGGGGAATGGTTTAAAGGAAGCAAATGAGACAAACTCAGATCTCCTGGGTTTAGGTTTTGGAATGGTTTTGGGAATGAGAGTTTTAGATGAAACAGGTGGTTCTGGTTGTTTAGATTCAAATTCTCTGAGAGAGGGAGGTGAAATAACATCTGGATGGACATCAGATTCAGAGGAATCATATGAGGTGGTTGGGGTACAAGATGTAAAAGAAACTTCAAATACAGTCTTGAGAGGTTGAACATCTAGAATCTTAGAGTCAGGTATGTTAGATTCAATAGGATTGGAGGGTTCTGGTTGAGGATCAGAAGGTTTGGATGTTGGTTGTTCAGACACAACTGGTTCAGGTTCAGCAATTTCAGATGCAACTGGATCAGATTGTATGGGTTCAGATTCAACTGACTGTTGAACTTCAGGTTGTTGTTGTGTTGGAATTGGGTCAGCTGGTGTTGTTGTTGTTGGTTCAGATTGAGGAATATCAGAAGATTTTAGTGATGTTTGGGAAACAGGATCAGATGATTTTGGTGGTTCAGAGGTTTGAGATGGAGCAGAAATTGTTTTATATTGAATGGGAGGGGGTTCAGGCACATAACTATTTGTTGATATATTTACAACAATTTTAGAAATAGAAGGTAAAGATGATTTAGTACCTTTAGTCTTGATGCGCTTGGTGGGAACAGAGGGGACTTCTCCAGAAGCTTTTCTCTTAATCTGCTTCTGTGGCTTTTCAGCAACTCTTTGTTTCTTCTGAGCAGCAACTTCATCTGCCTCTAATTGTTTCCTTTTCCTTGCGTTCTCATCATACACATCTGAATGGGTTCCCTTGCTCTTATCAGAATATTTGCAGGAACAAGTGTTCCATCTGCTTTGCACGCATCAATATACCTAACAATAATCTCCCTAGGTTCTTCACCACCAAAGAGTGGAAAATCTTGAACTGGAATCCTCTTCTGACTAACTTCAGAAACATTTAGCTTCTTGGGAACAGTTGTGAGTTCATCCACAATCTTTAGCCTCTGAAGACTCTTTGCATTCAATGGTTTTCCAACAATTGATTCAAGCTCATCTTTAACTCCAGCTTCATAAAGAGCAGTTACCAGACCATTCTCTGTCAGAATGTCTGAGATCAATCTTCCAAAGGGAATCCACGTCCTGATCTTCTGTCCCTTATCCTTTATAGATTCTCTGGATGCATTGATATGATTCCACAGATACATAAAGAGAATGTAAGGAAGATCTACCTTTGTACTCTGACTCAAGCAGTACATGAAGTAGACTTGTTCATTATTCACATAATCTGGAGAATTGGTTGATTTTCTGTGATTGATGCATCCCAGAAAAATCTTTGCCCAGATTTTGTAGTCAGGTTTCAGATCCTTAAATTTGTTAGAAGCCTGTCCAGATGCAATGACTTCCTCATACACTTCTTCCATATCCACACGCCCAGCTGGCAGATGACACACTCCATTAGTCTCCTCATACCCTATGAGTTTTCTGATGAGATCTTCAGTGATGATGATCTCTTTTCCCATAACAGAAGAGAGGATGAATTTTGGATAAACAGAAGCATGAATCCAGAATTCCTTCACAAGATGTGGGTATATTGGTCCAAACAACCTGTCAAAATACTTGACCCAGCCTTGTGCATCAATAATAGAACACAGTTCAGACCAATTGTCAGCCAGAGAATCAAATTCCACCATTGATTCACAAAGAACTTCAAGCTTGTCCACAGGGGTTAACAATGTTCTCTTAGGTTCTTTAAAGGGAGTAACACCCATGTTTGCTGACGTAACTGCAACCATAGATGATTGAAACTGAGCTGATGTTGAGGATGATGTTGCCATTGTTGAAGATGAAGATGATTTGGATGAAGGCTTAGGGTTTTTGTGAAGAGCAAAGAGAAGACAGAAATGCATAAATTGTTGGTGAAGTGAAAGTGTGAAATGGTGTGACTTATGGTATTTATAGAGAAAGAAATTAGGGCATACAAAAAGGCACATTCAGCACGTTCCACTTAGCAATTAATAGCATTTAATGAAAAGAATAAAAATCATTTCAAAGCATTAATTGATTCTGACAAATTGGGGGGAAAACCAAGATTTTCACTATTCAAACAATACCTCAAATGTCTCTTCAGTAATGTGCACGCCATCTTTTCAGATTCAGAGTGACACGTGTTTGCTTGCATGTGCTTCTGAATTCTCTTGAGAAATGAAACGTTAGCCAACGTTCAGATCCTCTAAGATTGGTTAGTTCAGATACACACAAATAATAATAAATCAAATAATCAAATAATTGACAGATGAAATACTTCAGAGATTTAAACATTTTGCATCTGAGAAGTTTGCTTCTGATAAATATCATTCTGGACAAAAATCCATACCAACATTTTTCAGAATAAACTTGAACCTATCTTCAGCAAGGGGTTTTATGAAAATATCAGCCCACTGATGATCTGTATCAACAAAGGCTAAATTTATAATACTTTTCTGAACATAGTCTCTGATGAAATGATGTTTAATTTCTATATGTTTTGCCTTAGAGTGTAAAATAGGGTTTTTATACAAACATATAGCAAAAGTATTATCACAGAAAATAGAAATGTTACTTTCAAAGATCTGATAGTCTTCTAGTTGACTTTTCATCCAAAGCATCTGCGTGTTACATCCAGCAGCAGTAATATATTCTGCCTCTGTAGTTGATAGTGCAATTGTAGGTTGCTTCTTGCTCTACCAGGAGATTAAATTTCTTCCTAGAAATTGACAACTTCCAGAAGTACTTTTTCTTTCCACTCTGTCTCCAGCGTAGTCAGCATCACAGAATCCAACTAATTTGAAATCATCAGATTTTCTGTAGCACAAACCCATATTAGAAGTACCTTTCAGATACCTTAGAATCCTCTTAACAGCTGTTAAGTGTGATTCTCTAGGATCTGATTGGAATCTTGCACACAAGCATACACTGAACAAAATGTCAGGTCTAGAAGCAGTTAAGTAGAGAAGAGATCCTATCATACCTCTGTAGAGTTTCTGATCTACTTTCTTACTTACCTCTTCCTTACCAAGTGTACTTGTTGGATGCATGGGAGTCTTTGCCATCTTACTATCAGTCATGTTAAACTTCTTCAGAAGCTCTTTAACATATTTGGTCTGATGAATGTAAGTGCAATCTGGAGTCTAGTTGACTTGAATTCCCAGAAAGAATCTCAATTCTCCCATCATGCTCATCTTAAATTCTGCTTGCATACATTGCGCAAACTCCTTTCCCAGCATAACATTGGTATATCCAAATATAATATCATCCACATATATTTGACAAATTAAAAGATCTTTCTTAAATGTTTTACAAAAGAGTGTTGTGTCCACTTTGCCTCTGATAAAAATTTTCTCCAGAAGAAAATTGCTTAATCTCTCATACCAAGCTCTGGGAGCTTGTTTTAAACCATAAAGAGATTTCTTTAGTTTAAAAACATGTTCTGGAAATTTTTCACTTTCAAAACCAGGAGGTTGGTGAACATAAACTTCTTCTTCTATAATTCCATTTAGAAAGGCACTCTTAACATCCATCTAATATAGAGTGATGTTATTTTGTGCAGCAAAAGAAATGAGTAAACGAATAGACTCTAACCTGGCTACAGGAGCATAAGTCTCTGTATAATCAATTCCTTCTTGCTGGCTATAACCTTGAGCAACAAGCCTTGCCTTATTCATTTCAACTTCTCCTTTTTCATTCAACTTATTTCTGAAGACCCATTTAGTTCCAATTATGTTGAATCCTTTTGGTCTTGGAGCCAAATCCCAAACATCATTTCTTGTGAACTGATTGAGCTCTTCTTGCATGGCAATTATCCAGTCATTGTCTTGCAGAGCTTCATCCACAAAAGTTGGTTCAATAATTGACACCAACCCAAATAATGATGCTTCAGATGATCTGAGGAAGGATCTTGTTCTAATGGGGTCACCTTCTTTCCAATGATCACATCCTCTGGGTGAGAGGCCTTGATTCTGGAAGATGATCCTCTAACAGTTGATTCTTCAGAAATATTCAAGTTGTTCATTTGAGAAGCTAAAGGAATTGCATCTGGCGTTGCTTCTGGTTCCTTCACTTGAGCTTTGTCTGCCTCTGAGCCTTCAGAGTCTGTGAGAATTACTTCTCTATCTGCAGAACTTTCAAACTGGTTTGGCTTTTCAATGCCAAGCTTATCATCAAATCTAACATGTATAGATTCCTCCACAATCTGTGTTTCAGTATTGTATACTTTGTAGCCTTTAGAGCGTTCAGAATACCCAAGCATGAAACACTTCTGTGCTTTAGAATCAAACTTGTTAAGATTCTCTTTAGTGTTCAACATATAACAAATACATCCAAAAGGATGAAAATATGAAATGTTGGACTTTCTGTTCCTCCACAATTCATAGGGAGTCTTTTCCAGAAGAGGTCTTACGGACACTCTGTTCTGAATGTAACAAGCTGTACTTATTGCTTCTGCCCAAAAATGCTTTGCCAGATTAGTCTCGTTGATCATGGTTCTGGCCATTTCTTGCAGAGTTCTATTTTTACTCTCTACAACTCCATTATATTGTGGAGTTCTAGGACAGGAAAAATCATGAGCAATGCCATTTTCATTAAAATATTTTTCAAAATATTTGTTTTCAAATTCACCACCATGATCACTTCTGACTTTAATAATTTTAAACTCTTTTTCATTCTGGACTTGTTTGCAGAAGTCAAAGAACACATAATGTGACTCATCCTTGTGTTTTAGGAACTTTACCCATGTCCATCTGCTGTAGTCATCAACAATGACTAATCCATACTTCTTGCCTCTGATGGATGCAGTTTTCACTGGTCCAAACAGATCAATGTGAAGTAATTCTAATGGTCTTGTGGTTGAAACAACATTCTTAGATTTAAAAGAAGATTTTGAAAATTTTCCTTTTTGACATGCTTCAAAAAGAGCATCTGAGTTGAACTTCAGCTTAGGAAGTCCTCTGACCAGATTGAGTTTATTAATCTGAGATATACGTATCATATTAATATGTCCCAATCTTCTGTGCCAGACCCATTGCTCATCATTAACAGACAAAAGGCATTTAACATTTTGAACCTTAAGTTCTGAAAGATTGATTTTGTAAATGTTGTTCTTCCTCTTTCCATTAAATAAGATTGAGCCATCCTTCTGACTAACAGCTTTACAACATTGTTGATTAAAGATTATATCATAACCATTGTCACTTAATTGACTTATGGACAATAGATTATGCTTTAATCCTTCTACAAGTAAAACATTAGATATAGAGGGAAGGTTACCATTGCCAATAGTACCAGAGCCAATAATCTTGCCCTTCTGATTCCCTCCAAACTTCACTTCTCCTACAGATTTAAGCTCCGGGCTTTGGAACATAAACCTTTCTCCCGTCATGTGACGTGAGCAGCCAGAGTCCAGGTACCATGACTGGCGTCTTGACTTTTCTGCTAAATACATCTGCAACAGGGATTATCTTATCCTTAGGTACCCAAATCTTTTTGGGTCCTTTTTGGTTAGTTGCCTTGAAAGTTGGTCTGAACTTCTGTCTTTTTACAATAGTTTTGTTCTGACTTACTTTTGGCTTAAACACAGGAACATTCTGATTAGAACGTGTGTGTTTAATGTCATTCAGATGACCAAACTTGAAATGAGAGTATAAGGGAGTTTTCTTAATAACAAGTTTATCAACAGACATTGGATTTAAATCCTTTCCAGAAGAAGATTCATATCCAATTCCTTTCCTGTTGTTTCTGCTAACCCCATAGATCATTGAAGCCATCTTGCTTCTATCTATGCTTTTAGCAAGAAACTTCTGAAAGTTGAAGTCATATTCTTCTAAAATGTTTTTGCATTTAGACTTACTTTCAGATTCAGAGTTTTGTTGAGCTTTTTCAAAATTGGCTTTCATTTTCAAATTATTTTCTTTTAGCTCAGCAACTTCTGATCTTAACAGATTATTCTCAGAGCCAAGATTACACTTAAGCTTCTTGCATTTGAGCTTAATCTGATTATAATTTTTTAGGACTTCTGATAAGACTTTAATAAGCTCTTCCCTAGTGAGATTAGAAAGTACCTCTTCTAAGTCAGATTCAGAATCAGACTCGGATCCAGATGATTCTTCATTCTGATCTTCAATGCCTGCCATTAGAGCCATGTTGGCGCATTCATCTTCAGATTCTGATGAGGATCCAGATTCATCAGAGTCATCCCAATTTGCCATTAGAACCTTCTTCTTGTGCTCAGGCTTTCTTCTGGGCTTTTCTTTCTGAAGCTTTGGACATTCATTTTTGTAATGACTAGGTTGCTTACATTCAAAACAAACAACTTCCTTCTTTCCAGATCTTTTTGGTCCAGAGGACTCGTTGCGCTGATCTGGCTTTTTGAAGTTCTTGAACTTCCTCTGCTTGTGCTTCCAGAGTCTGTTGATTCTTCTGGACAGCAAGGACAGTTCATCTTCTTCTTCAGAAGAAGATTCTTCAGAGCTTTCTTCTAACACCTGCAAAGCTTTCACAGATTTGTTAGATTTTAAGGCAATTGACTTACCTTTCTTTTGAGGCTCATCTTCCTCAAGTTCAATTTCATGGCTCCTTAGTGAGCTGATTAGCTCCTCCAGAGTGATCTTGTTCATATCCTTAGCAAACTTCAGAGCAGTGACCATAGGTCTCCATCTGATAGGAAAGCTTCTGATGATCTTCTTTACATGATCAACAGTTGACTAGCCTTTGTCCAGAACTTTTAAACCAGCTGTGAGGATCTGGAATCTAGAGAACATAGTTTCTATAGACTCAGATTCTTCCATTTTTAACGCTTCATACTTCTGTATTAGCGCCAGAGCCTTGGTCTCTTTAACTTGAAAGTTTCCTTCATGTGTCATCTTCAAGGATTCAAACAAGTCAAATGTAGTTTCTCTGTTTGTGATCTTCTCATACTCAGTATGAGATATTGCATTTAACAAGATTGTTCTAGCCTTGTGGTGATTTCTGAACTCCTTCTTTTGAGCTTCAGCCTTTGATTTTCTATCAACTTTCTTGCCATCCCCATCAGCAGGATGAACATACCCATCAATGACCAAGTCCCATAAATCATCATCATAACCAAGGAAGAAACTTTCTATCCTGTCCTTCCAATAATCAAATTTCTCCCCATCAAACATAGGGGGTTTTGTGCTGATTTTTTCCCTTTCTTCATATCTGTTGTTACTGTTAGATGTTGAAGTTTCAGCCATAATAACAACCAAATATATATCAAAGTTTTCTCATTGGATCTTTTCTGTCACGTTGAAGTGGTAGCACACACAAAACCGAAGCTCTGATGCAAACTGAAGGTGAGAAAATACTTAGAAGGGGGGGGGGGGGGGGTGAATAAGTATATAGAAAAACTTATAGCAATAAAAACTCAAGGATTTTTATCCTGGTTCTTTGAACTCAACTACTCCAGTCTACCCTATCAAGAGTGATTTTCCTTTCTCAACAAGGACTTAATCCACTATTAAATCAACTGATTACAATAGCAATCACTAAGAGCAACTGTTCTTAGTATTCTTAAGAACTACTGATCCCAATTGGATCTTCTTAAGGATCTTTTACAAACAAATGTAAGAATAAAACAAGTGTTTAAATGCTTCTAATTAAGCTATATCACAACTGTGATTTTACACTTAAGATTTAAGAACTTAGAAATAAATTCAACAAGATAAAGATTTGTATGAGAGCTTGTAATGAATTCTTTCAATGTTTCGTCAACTGAAGAAGAGAGATGGAGTCTTGCTTTTATAGGCACAGAGGTCCAAGTAGTTTTCACGTTGAAGGTTGTGTACTGAAAAGGTCTGAGCCTTTTTGTCTTCACATCACATGACCTTTCCTAGAAGTAGAATGCACAGATAAATCCTTTTTGTATGTGTTCTTGTGTCTAGCATAAATGAGGAAAGAGTCGTTTGGCCATTCCAACGGACATAACTTTGAATTCTTCTTCAACAAGTTTCAGCAAATATCATCAGAGTCTTGAGCAACCAGAGTCTTCTGATGTTCATCAGAGTTTGCTGAATCAGAGTCTTTGCAGCATGTATGCTTTCAGCAAGTAAATTGTTCAGAGCAGAGTTTAGGATCAGATCCTCAGTACTGGAAGCGTAGTACTATCAGAGTCTTCTGAAATAAACTAAGCTTGAAACTCTTTATACAAAAGTCTTCAATGCTTCAGATGCTTTTAGCTTCTGCTTCAGATTCTTCTGTAGCTTCTGCTTCAGATTCTTCTGTAGGCAGCGCTCAAAATCTTCTGTAGGCAGCGTTCAGATTCTTCTGAGAGACACTTCTGACGCTTCAGAGCCTTGCATATTTTCATGTTCAGATCTAATTTGCTTCCAGAATAATATTCACTTTAATATCTGCAGCAAACATTCTTAAACAAATTTTAGAGTATATAATTCTTGAATACAAAATTTCATAATAGTTATCATCAAAACATAGAGATATTATTAAGAACCAATCTGTGTTCTAACAGTGAGTACCAAACCTCACCTTTTGCTCATCACTACAACCCATTGTCCTGAAAATTTTCTCAATTGCCTTCAGCCACTTCTGTGCAGCTTCAGGGTCCAAATTTCCTCCTTCAAACGTCGGTGGCTTGTTACTCCGAAACTGTGCCAACTCCCCAAATTGCGCACCCGCAGCTTGGTTCTGATTAGCAACCACCTGCGCCATCGCTTGCATAGCAGTAGCCAAAGCAACATCATTCCTTCCTGCCATACTTCTCAACAATAACAACACTAGGTTAAAAGGTACACAACCTCTATCCTACGGACAGACTCAACGACTACACTGTCCGGACAGACCGACCTACTCTGATACCAATTGTAACACCCCACTTTCCCAATTTAAAATAAAATACCATCATTTCAAATAAACATCAGAGTGCTTCCACCAAAGTGGGATATCACATCAATTAATCCAACAAACTCCTCATTATATAGTTTTCCAAAATACAACAGCGGAAAATATTCATTAGTTCACCATTCTAGGCCATCCGCCAATTACATAAAATCATTCACAAATAAAGTTCACCAAGGTATGATACGTCACAGGAAATAAACAAATTCAACATGAAACAAATAAACACCTAAGTCTCGTGCTACGTATCAGAGCATCCTAAGACTCGACTCGCACACCACTATCCAAGCTAGCTAAGTACCTGGATTGTCTGTACTTCCGAAGAAGCACAGACCACAACAACAACAAAGGGGTGAGAAAACATGATCAAAATTATCGGTAATAAAATACATGAAATAAAAGGTAGTAAATATACAAGTCATCACCCCACCAACATCAATCACGACCTACTGTCCAAACACCAACACAATAAACAACAATGCAAATATGCGACTCAACACCATGCATGCGGTACCGACTCATTGGTTCATTCAATCAAACCCCAGATAGATCACATACACCCCTCCTCGACAATGATCTATCCCCACCATTCTCCATAAAGGAGTACAGATGAATCACATACACTCCTCCTGAGCAATGATTCATCCCACCAAAACACCATGATATGCACGACACCCAATGCACAACAATTAAATCCAAGCACACTAAGTGCACACGATCTTCCTGATCACATCACCATGCATCATATATATACATTACACACCAATCCATTATTTTAATTAAAGTCACACGACCCTCCTGATCACATCACCATATATCATACCTATATCACACACCAACTTAATTATTTCCATTAAATTCAATACTACATAATTTCACCTTTTAACACCAAGTATACCCCCTTCACCACTAAACACCATATCTATACCTGTCACAACCCAAGGGGTCCTACCAAACGAAATCACAAGGCAAAACAATACAAAATCACATTCCTGCTGTCATGCTCGCTGGCTCATTCGCTTAGCGAAGCCCTAGCGAACGCTCACTAGCTGTTCACCTAGCGAACTCCCTAGCGAAGGCAGACAGTGGCTACTGGAAGCGTTCACTACCCAACTCGCTACTAGCTCGCCTAGCGAACCACTCGCTGGCTCGCTCGCTAGCTACCCGCCTAGCGAGTTCTACGATCTCTCAACACCCTCATAGTCTAGAAATGTCACCTTGCTCAATTCCAAGCCTATCACCCTTCATCTATCTTCTGTCCTATCACTACTACAACTATTATTCACTATTCTAATCATTTTCTTCCTAAATTTCCTCTCCAGAACTAATACTCATGTTCATCACTACTACTTCAGAATTTACCCAGAACCTCACCAATCTCACAACAACATATGCCTAATTTCATCAATGGCAGCAATATACATAAACACATCAACGTACACGAAATTCCTCATAACAATAACAATTATAAACACATATGCACCAATTCATCAACATACAAATCATGCTCCTCAAAATTTTTACGGGGTTAAGGAATCCCCTCTACCCAACTCATGTAAAATACCAATCTTAACCCGTTTCTCCTCCCTTACCTAGATTAATGCTCCGATTGTTGAAGAATCCCCAAGAATCTGACAGTCCTAGCCTTCTTCCTCCTCCTCTTAGTTCTTCCTCCTTAACCTTGTTCTAGAACTGTTTATCGTGAAAACTATCTCTCTATTTTCTCCCAACCTTTCTAATACCCCTTAATCCTCATTTTCTTTATTTAATCTAATAATAATAATAATAATAATAATATTGATAATAATAATAATAGTAATAAAAATAATAATAATAATAGTAAGAATAATAACCACATTACTTTAAATTATTATATTATTATCATTACCAATTATATTATATTAATATTGAACTCTAAATTTTAGTAAATAATTCCTATAAATTAAGGAAACCCACCAACGCGCTCAGACACCCCCCCCCCCCCACATAAGGACACACCAAACAAAATAAAACCAAAAAGACTAAATAATTAAAATGGGTGTTACAAACACCATGAGTTGATCCCTCTATGAATCGCCTGACTTTGATGTCTTTCCGATGCTCCATCTTCTGAAGAGATTGATTTGGATGAACGACCCTCAAGTCTTCCCAAACCACTAAGCAATGGAGTATCACACAAAGATCGCAGTCATTTGTTTTTTAAATCCCTAACTTTTTCCTGAATCACCCTTGTGAGTTTTCAATTCACCGGGATACCCATTTTTGCCAAAGCCGCCCTTTCGGGTTTTCGGCCTTGCGGGTGTACATCTTTTCGTTTATATCCCTAACTTTTTCCCGAACCTATTCTTTTTATGGTTCGCCAGGATACCCCATTTTTTCCTGGATATTCTTTTTTCTTGTTCAACGGGTAATTTTAAGCAAAGCATTTTTTAATTGCGTCTGCGTCCACAGGGGATGCAAAATCTTCACCATCCATGGTTGCCAACAATAAAGCTCCTCCGGAGAAGACTTTTCTGACGACGTATGGACCTTCGTAGTTGGGAGTCCATTTGCTTTTGTGATCTGATTGTGGTGGGAGAATCTTCTTCAGCACAAGATCGTCCATCTGAAAGCTTCGAGGGCGCACCTTCTTGTCGAAAGCTTTCTTCATCTGGCTCTGATACAACCGACCGTATGCGATAGATGCTAACCTCTTTTCATCCATCAGGCTGAGCTGATTCAATCTATTCTTTACCCATTATGCCTCATCGAGCTTGACGTCGACCAGAACTCTTAAGGAAGGAATCTCGACCTCCAATGGCAGGACAACTTCCATGCCGTATACTAGCGAGAAAGGTGTTGCCCCGGTTGATGTGCGTACCGTCGTACGATAATCGTGCAAGGCAAAAGGCAACATCTCATGCAAATCTTTGTAGGTAACAACCATCTTTTGCACTATCTTCTTGATGTTTTTGTTGGCCGCTTCGACAACGCCATTCATCTTCGGTCGATAGGGCGATGAGTTGTGATGTTCGATTTTGAAGTTCTGGCATAACTCCTTCATCATTTTATTGTTCAAGTTTGAACCATTGTCAGTAATGATCCGCTCGGGCACTCTATATCTACAGATGATGTCCTCCTTCATGAACCGGGCTACGACTTGCCTGGTGACATTGGCATACGAGGTTGCCTCCACGCATTTGGTAAAGTAGTCGATGGCTACCAAAATGAAGCGATGTCCGTTGGATGCGGTGAGCTCGATCTTGCTGATCATATCGATGCCCCACATGGAAAACGGCCAAGGGGATGTGTCATACCCCAAATTTTACCCTTTCATTTTCTATTTTATTATTTTTTAAATTCTGATTAACTTAATAAATTAACCTTTTTTAAATCTTTTTTTAACTAATAATAATTTAATTAAATTTTTTTATAACTTTACTAATGTTTTTTTGTTAACCTTTTTTCTATTTATTTTATTTATTTAAATCATTTTAATTTCTTTTTTACTAACTTTTAGGATTTAGATTAAAATTTAACTTTTTTTCTTTACTTCAAGAGTAAATTTTTTTATAACCTTTAATTAATTTCGAACATTTTTTATAAAATCAAATTCTAACACCTTTTTCAAAAAATTAAAACTAAATCTTTTTTTCATTAAATTAACACCTTTTTTTTCAAATTAAAATTCGAATATTTTTTTAAAAATTAAATTCTAATGCCCTTTTCTTTTTTTAATTAAGATCTAACTTCCTTTTAAAATTAAATTCTAACAGTTTTTAAAATAATTCTAAATCAACATTCAAATATTTTTTTTATTTTAAAATTCTAAATCTTTTTTTTTTAACTTAAAACTCTAACTTCTTTTTATTCTTAAAAACTTTAACTTCTTTTTATTTTTAAAAAACTCTAACTTATTTATTTTTATTTTTTTAAACTTAAACCTTAAAACTCTAATTTTTTTAAACTTGAAACTCTAACTTTCTTTGCTAACATTTTTAAATTTAATTTCCAACATTCTTTTAATCAAAAATTCCAACACTTTTTTAATCAAATCCAATCACAATAAATCACAGATGGAGCTAAATCAAATCAATTAGATCATATCATCATCATAAGAAAATTAGATCCAAATATCAGCATCACCATCATTGAATAAAATCTGAAATCACCACAAAAATCCATTCAAATCAAATCCGAGATTGGAAAAGATTGAGATATTCAAATCAAATCCGAGATTGAAAAAGATTTAAAAATCAAGTATAAAAGGGATGAAAATCATAACAAGAAAAGACTTTTTTCCATAAATCCAAACAAACTCCGTCAAAAACCCTCTAGCCTCAGAACAAAGCATCATCGACCATCATCATTCTGTAAGGATAAAAAAATATCATAATAATTTTCATGTTACTTTTCATGTTTTTCAGGAAAAAGAGATGAAGAAGACAATTTAATTAACAATATCTATTTTAGGGTTTCCCACCATGGAATCCCGAATTTAACCCTAATTTAATTAACAATTTCAATGTAGAGATTAGAGTCTCCGCACTCCACGTAAGCGTGTCCTTAATATACGTTTATTCCCCATTGAGACCTTGACCACAGTCAAGAAGTTTCTAACCTCCCTTTCGAGGGGAACTACAATTACTCTGGTTCCATTCCCGTCAGGATATGTAGGCACAAGATGCGATGTCTTGCCGAGTAAACTTAGAATTAATCCCCTTAGGTCTTTTTCTTTAATTTTTAATCCCTTTGTATATACTTTAAAATATAATAAAGCAAAATAGTAAACAATGAACAAAAGGTTCCTGTAGAGTACTACAGAAGTTTAGGATGCTAATACCTTCCCTAAACTTAACCAACCCCTTGCCTAGGTCTCTTTCCGCATTGTGTTTACGATGCAAAAATAGGTTTTTCCCTCTTTTGACCTTTTCCTTCGGATAAATCAAAGAGCGGTTGTGAATTGAATTGTGATTCAAATTAATTAATAGTTTGATATCCTATTTCCACGGCAACAGAAAATGGCGACTTCACTGGGGAGTCCTAACTTTTGAGGGTTATCCCTAATTTGTTCATGTTTATTATTTTGCTTTACTATTTATTTGTATATGTATTGTACCTTGATTAGGAATTGTTCCATATGTTGTGAGATAAGTCCTACATCCAGACTTGAGTGACATTATTATAGGATGGTGATATATTCGATGAGACTTATAGGGAGTGAGTCCCAACCAAGCTGACATGAGAATCACTGCTCAGTTGAGACCCTTTCAAAAATGGTTCAGTTGAATGAGTGTAGTCATGAAAACTTTTACTATTTTCGATTGGAGTATATGATATTGAGGACCATAGTACCTTAACACCACCTTGGCCTTATATAGTACGTAGTGTGGGAACTATGTGGGAGCAGTCCTACAATGGTTGCTACGCGATACTACACTCAAAAGAGGTTCTCTTGAGAATATTATCGGCCCCCGAGTTAGTCGGAAGGTTGATAATATTTGAAGGATGGGCTGATGACTTTGGGCACTTCTTTAGAACCTTGTTCTGCAGGTACAATTAACCTATAGTAAATACCTTTGGGAAGGGTAAACCTTAACTCCATTCATTGTTCCTCCAACCTAGGACTTTGTTTGCTTATGTGTATTTATGTTTTGCATCCATAAAACATCATTCCTAGTTTCAAGGAATTCAACAGTCCTTTGCAAATTTAAAAGGTCTTACATTTTAAAGTCTAAAAACTTTTCCCGCTTTCCTAAAAAGGTTTGCAATTGACCATTAAAATTCTTGAAACTAGTGCATGGCATTAGCATCACATTTTTGCATTGCATTTTCCCATGGTTTCTCATTTTTGGTCCTCTCGTCTTCCAGTGTCTCTTTGAGTCGTCAAGCTGATTCTTCGACACAGATATCAGACTAGAGCTAACTATAAATGTCAGATGTCAGAACAAGAGACATATAATGTGGAAATCCGATTGGAGATCGATGAGTTAAAATCAGATATGACCAAGCTCACCGAGATGCTTCAAGTACTGATTTCCAGAGGAGAGCCAACTCAGACTCCTCAACATTATTAGACAAGACCAATATCGAAATAGGAATCAATTTGATCCTATTCTCATTACTTACACAGAGCTATGTCCTTGCCTGGTTAAAAAAGGACTGATCACTACAACGGCTTTACCACCTCCTCCTAATCCTCTTCCAGCTGGATTCAGGGCTGATTTCCAGTGCGCTTTTCATGAGGGTGCCCTAGGCCATGACTTGGAGCATTGTTTTGCACTGAAAGCTAGAGTGCACGGGTTGATCAAAGAAGGAATACTTGATTTTGCGGATAATCCTCCAAATGTCAAGAAGAATCCTTTGCCAGGGCATCAAAAGTGAAGTTTCCCAGCGGGTTATTGGTGTTTCAGACAAGATGGCTTATCTTTATACTGATTTAGTCACTAGGCTTTTTGTTTATCGTTGTTTGTACTTTCTTCATTTCATTAGCTATTTGCTTTCGAATTATGTTTGTACTTTACATTAATGAACTGAGCATTGCAATTTTTGATTTAATTCATTTTGTCTATTATTTGCATCTTTATGCTTTATCTTTCAAATATTTACTTCTTGCCCAAATTTTTGATATGCTAAGATTGGAGGGAAGATGACGAAAATGTTATACCCATAACTGCTGTCAGTATGCTTTCAATCAGACTTTGTTAATGATGTGAGGCATTATTTCAACTCCCAAACACTGGAGAAATAAGGAAGTTATCCCTTTGTCACCCCCTTCGAGCCTAGAAGTTGGAGTTTCTTTCTTTACAAAAAAACCACAATCTTAACCTGGGGCATGGGTAGTTCTCATTTAACTTGGTTGTATGTTTATGCGAGACACCTTTCATATAAAGGTTGCATTCACATGTTTTTTCGCACACAGCAAGCAAGTGTCGAAGATGTTTTCCAACCAATAAGTCAATGATGGTTCACCGTGATCATTAAGTTAAACAGTCACTTTCTTTCAAAAATAAAAAATAAAAAAAGAGTCCGCTAAGTCAAAACCTATGAAGGAGACTTAGGAAAAACTGGGGCATCCTGCTGACTGTGTGCTTTAAAAGAAACAGTTCAGGCAAAAGTTAGGGATAATAAAAAGAGGAGATCTTTAAATCCTTACCCTGAAAATCCTCAATGTAAAAAAAAACAAATGTTATCGGAAAGTAGTGACTGCCTTTTCAAAAGTCTGTTGACTTCTGAACCTTCATTGTTACCATCTGTGTAATTCCTAACCTATAGGAACCTGAATGCATAATATGAGTTGACTGAGCATAGGACTGAAGATCATCACGTAGATTGGGTGGTTACAAATAAATTTTGAGTCTTTATCCTTTGTTTCATAAACTGTGAACCAGGTCACGTTACAACCCTCAAAAGACCTAATTGAAGAAAGGTTATTTTGAAAGCATACTACGGTAGGGTTGTGTAAGCTGACTCCTAAAGATCTTCGTGAATCATTTATTTTGGCAGTACGCCTCCGTTTTAAACTTTGAGCGTCTTGAACCACCGTGTTCTGACCAACGACTCATTTATTTTTTCATCTGTCAAAAAATAATTTTGGTTTCAAAAGTTGTGTGAACTTCGCATCACCATGTTTGTATGAACATTTTTGTTTGCAAACTAGCTTTCCTCTAAGGAATTTTCAAACAATGAGAAACTTGGTCGGTGATCCTATCAGGGGAAAGTTCCTTTTACATCTTGTCTAAGAATCAGTTCAAGATTTTGTTCGAGGAAACGTATTCGCAGATTTGGTTTATCCAAAAGGTTTTTCAAGACTCAGGCTGGGGCAGCCTTCCGAGAGTACAGTAAAACAGTCATTTTCACGAATCATACAAGCTGAAGTAATCTGGGGCAATTTACTTGAACAATCCCCAAGCGGCTATTCATCCTTCCTACAAGGACCATCAATCTGATTACAGTTTAGCAGAATGACAGTGATGTATGTGTTGAGGAATCAGTTCTCCAGTTTTGTCATCTCACCAGAAGAGTCGAGCCTTGTCGCCGACATCTGCATTTGCATTTGATCATATATCGTAGCATAATTCATATACATATACATATCATGAGTGTTTCATCCTCATTTGCATTTCTCCCGAGGTCATGTTTTATCCACGTCTTACCTTGTGGTCAAAGTCCAACTTACTTGGCACCTATCAAACAATTTTGTGTCGTGTCTATCTGACGTTCTTCCAGATATGACATTTCTTATCCGACGGTTTTCTGGATATGCTTCTCTTTCTGACGGTTTTCCAGATACTTCTTTCAATTCTGATGGTTTTCCAGAATCTCTCCGACGTTTTCCCAGATTTGTGTCTCTTTCTGATGGTTTTCCAGATGGAGTCATTGTTCTGATGTTCTTCCAGAACTTATCTGGTGTTTTTCCAGATATTCCTCCGATTCTGATGGTTTTCCAGAATCTCATCTGATGTTTTTTCAGGTCTGCTCTCTTTCTAATGTTTTTCCAGACTGAGTTTTTGTTCTAACGTTCTTCCAGGACTCCTTTGTTGCTTATCTGATGTTCTTCCAGATACGTCTTCAAACTTTTCCTGTACATTTAATGTTTTCCTAAATGTTCCGAATATTTCTGATGTCTTTTTTTCTCTCTGTATGTCCGCCGTTGATTCCTGAAGATCTCACTCGATCTCTTCATTTAAAGGGATTCCCGGAAATTTCGTTCGATCCTGTCACGAGGGAAAGTTTACAGAAGCTCGGATGTTATTCTTTTCTCAATGCTCTAGTATTCTGTAATCGATCTTACAGTCATGCAGATCCAATTTTACCTTTTATCCTAGAGTATCAGCCGGTCACGCTTGTACCTGTTGAACAATTACTCTTAGATATTCCCCAGTGGAGGCCGTCTCGACGGTTCCATCTCCATTGAGGATCCTGCTCTTACCATTCCCTTTCTAAAAGTGACAATTTGTCGTGCTCGCACCGGTTGGCTGACACTTTAGAATTTCCTAGTGTCGTGTTGTTTCCCTAGTACCGTTTGTCGCGTCGTATCCCCCAATGTGTCTTTTTCGTAGCGTATGTCTCCTGTGTTGTCGTGTTGTCTGCATCCTTGCATTTATCATTCCAGCATACGCATGGTTAGCATTATTCTATTCTGTCTTGTCCATAGCATTGCATATCGCTGCATCTAAGGGCAAAATTTTCGATTATCTATATTTAAATCCCTCCACCATGATTTCTCGAGCCCCGTCGCTCAAATCATCCAGTGTAGCTATTTAAATAGGGGCAACTGTCATACCCCAAATTTTACCCTTTCATTTTCTATTTTATTATTTTTTTAATTCTGATTAACTTAATAAATTAACCTTTTTTAAATCTTTTTTTAACTAATAATAATTTAATTAAACTTTTTATATAACTTTACTAATGTTTTTTTGTTAACCTTTTTTCTATTTATTTTATTTATTTAAATAATTTTAATTTCTTTTTTACTAACTTTTAGGATTTAGATTAAAATTTAATTTTTTTTTCTTTACTTCAAGAGTAAATTTTTTTATAACCTTTAATTAATTTCGAACATTTTTTTTAAAATCAAATTCTAACACCTTTTTTTAAAAATTAAAACTAAATCTTTTTTTTCATTAAATTAACACCTTTTTTTTCAAATTAAAATTCGAATATTTTTTTATAAATTAAATTCTAATGCCCTTTTCTTTTTTTTTAATTAAGATCTAACTTCCTTTTAAAATTAAATTCTAACAGTTTTTAAAATAATTCTAAATCAACATTCAAATATTTTTTTTATTTTAAAATTCTAAATCTTTTTTTTTTAACTTAAAACTCTAACTTCTTTTTATTCTTAAAAACTTTAACTTATTTTTATTTTTAAAAAACTCTAACTTATTTTTTTTTTTTAAACTTAAACCTTAAAACTCTAATTTTTTTAACTTGAAACTCTAACTTTCTTTGCTAACATTTTTAAATTTAATTTTCAACATTCTTTTAATAAAAAATTCCAACACTTTTTTAATCAAACCAATCACAATAAATCACAGATGGAGCTAAATCAAATCAATCAGATCATATCATCATCATAAGATAATTAGATCCAAATATCAGCATCACCATCATTGAATAAAATCTGAAATCACCACAAAAATCCATTCAAATCAAATCCGAGATTGGAAAAGATTGAGATATTCAAATCAAATCCGAGATTGAAAAAGATTTAAAAATCAAGTATAAAAGGGATGAAAATCATAACAAGAAAAGACTTTTTTCCATAAATCCAAACAAACTCCGTCAAAAACCCTCTAGCCTCAGAACAAAGCATCATCGGCCATCATCATTTCGTAAGGATAAAAAAATAACATAATAATTTTCGTGTTTCTTTTCATGTTTTTCAGGAAAAAGAGATGAAGAAGACAATTTAATTAACAATATCTATTTTAGGGTTTCCCACCATGGAATCCCGAATTTAACCCTAATTTAATTAAATATTTAACGTAGAGATTGGAGTCTCCGCACTCCACGTAAGCGTGTCCTTAATATACGTTTATTCCCCATTGAGACCTTGACCACAGTCAAGAAGTTTCTAACCTCTCTTTCGAGGGGAACTACAATTACTCTGGTTCCATTCCCGTCAGGATATGTAGGCACAAGATGCGATGTCTTGCCGAGTAAACTTAGAATTAACCCCCTTAGGTCTTTTTCTTTAATTTTTAATCCCTTTGTATATACTTTACAATATAATAAAGCAAAATAGTAAACAATGAACAAAAGGTTCCTGTAGAGTACTACAGAAGTTTAGGATGCTAATACCTACCCTAAACTTAAGCAACCCCTTGCCTAGGTCTCTTTCCGCATTGTGTTTACGATGCAAAAATAGGTTTTCCCTCTTTTGACCTTTTCCTTCGGATAAATCAAAGAGCGGTTGTGAATTGAATTGTGATTCAAATTAATTAATAGTTTGATATCCTATTTCCACGGCAACAGAAAATGGCGACTTCACTGGGGAGTCCTAACTTTTGAGGGTTATCCCTAATTTGTTCATGTTTATTATTTTGCTTTACTATTTATTTGTAAATGTATTGTACCTTGATTGGGGATTGTTCCATATGTTGTGAGATAAGTCCTACACCCGGACTTGAGTGACATTATTATAGGATGGTGATATATTCGATGAGACTTATAGGGAGTGAGTCCCAACCAAGCTGACTTGAGAATCACTGCTCATTTGAGACCCTTTCGAAAATGGTTCAGTTGAATGAGTGTAGTCATGAAAAGTTTTACTATTTTCGATTGGAGTCTATGATATTGAGGACCGTAGTACCTTAACACCGCCTTGGCCTTATATAGTACGTAGTGTGGGAACTATGTGGGAGCAGTCCTACAATGGTTGCTACGCGATACTACACTCAAAAGAGGTTCTCTTGAGAATATTATCGGCCCCCGAGTCAGTCAGAAGGTTGATAATATTTGAAAGATGGGCTGATGACTTTGGGCACTTCTTTAGAACCTTGTTCTACAGGTACAATTAACCTATAGTACATACCTTTGGGAAGGGTAAACCTTAACTCCATTCATTGTTCCTCCAACCTAGGACTTTGTTTGCTTATGTGTATTTATGTTTTGCATCCATAAAACATCATTCCTAGTTTCAAGGAATTCAACAGTCCTTTGCAAATTTAAAAGATCTTACATTTTAAAGTCTAAAAACTTTTCCCGCTTTCCTAAAAAGGTTTGCAATTGACCATTAAAATTCTTGAAACTAGTGCATGGCATTAGCATCACATTTTTGCATTGCATTTTCCCCCGGTTTCTCATTTTTGGTCCTCTTGTCTTCCAGTGTCTCTTTGAGTCGTCAAGCTGATTCTTCGACACAGATATCAGACTAGAGCTAATTATGAATGTCAGATGTCAGAACAAGAGACATATAATGTGGAAATCCGATTGGAGATCGATGAGTTAAAATCAGACATGACCAAGCTCACCGAGATGCTTCAAGTACTGATTTCCAGAGGAGAGCCAACTCAGACTCCTCAACATTATTATACAAGACCAATATCGAAATAGGAATCAATTTGATCCTATTCCCATGACTTACACAGAGTTATGTCCTTGCCTGGTTAAAAAAGGACTGATCACTACAACGGCTTTACCACCTCCTCCTAATCCTCTTCCAGCTGGATTCAGGGCTGATTTCCAGTGCGCTTTTCATGAGGGTCCCCTAGGCCATGACTTGGAGCATTGTTTTGCACTGAAAGCTAGAGTGCACGGGTTGATCAAAGAAGGAATACTTCATTTTGCGGATAATCCTCCAAATGTCAAGAAGAATCCTTTGCCAGGGCATCAAAAGTGAAGTTTCCCAGCGGGTTATTGGTGTCTCAGACAAGATGGCTTATCTTTATACTGATTTAGTCACTAGGCTTTTTGTTTATCGTTGTTTGTACTTTCTTCATTTCATTAGCTATTTGCTTTCGAATTATGTTTGTACTTTACATTAATGAACTGAGCATTGCAATTTTTGATTTAATTCATTTTGTCTATTATTTGCATCTTTATGCTTTATCTTTCAAATATTTACTTCTTGTCCAAATTTTTGATATGCTAAGATTGGAGGGAAGATGACGAAAATGTTATACCCATAACTGCTGTCAGTATGCTTTCAATCAGAATTTGTTAACGATGTAAGGCAATGTTTCAACTCCCAAACACTGGAGAAATAAGGAAGTTATCCTTTTGTCACCCCATTCGAGCCTAGAAGTTGGAGTTTCTTTCTTTACAAAAAAACCACAATCTTCACCTGGGGCATGGGTAGTTCTCATTTAACTTGGTTGTATGTTCAAGCGAGACACCTTTCATTTAAAGGTTGCATTTACAAGTTTTATTTCGTACACAGCAAGCAAGTGTCGAAGATGTTTTCCAACCTATAATAACGGTTACCATCCTAGTGTCGGAATGACACTATATGTGGCTTGGTGAGGTAGGGAGTATAGGAATCTACTGTGTTGGAATGGGTCAGTAAGAGTGTTGTGCTCAGACCTGAAAATTATGTTTGAGATGGCTGAGAAGATCAAGAGGATCCAAAAAAAAATGTGTTTTGAGAGTCACGCCAGTGGCTGATGTTGGTCGAACTTCGAAGTCTTAGAAGTTCGCACCGTGTTCTGTGGTTTGTATCAGAGTGGCGCAGCGGAGGCATGGGAGGAGTAACATGTTAGACTGTTTTTCCGTTGCCTTCGTGAATTGGCATGACGTGTTTCATGTGTCTGGTTGAGAAAGTACATTGAATCAGGTGGATGATGTACTAGTGAAAAATAATTTGAGTGTTGAAGCATTGCTGGTTCGTTTTGACGAACGGAAGTCAACTCCGAGGGGAGGAGACATCTTTGGTGAAAGTGGCTTGGAGAGGTGCTGCAGAAGGCAGTGTGACCTGGAAATTGGAATGAAGGATGCGGGAAGCGTATCCGGATTGGTTTCCATCAGGTAATTTTCGAGGACGAAAATAATTAAAGTGGGGGAGAGTTGTAACACCCATTTTAATTATTTAGTCATTTTATTATTATTTTAAATATTTTATGTTGGTGTGCCCTTAGGTGGGGTGTGTTGGTATATGATTGGTGAGTACCCTTGATATGTAAGGATCATTGGTGGTGTGGAGATAATAATATAATAGATAATAGTAATATTGGTGGTATTATTATTATTATTATTATTATTATTATTATTATTATTATTATTATTATTATTATTATTATTATTATTATTATTATCATTAGTATGAATATTATTATTGGTGGGTGTCCCTGATATGGGAGAATTATTGGTGGTGAATTGGTGTAGATATAATAATATAATAACTAATGGTAATATTGGTGGTGCTTTGGTGTGAATATGATAATATAATGAATAATAGTAATATTGGTGGGGGTATTACTATTATTATTATATTTATTATATTTATTATTATTATTATTATATTTATTATATTTATTATTATTATTATATTATTCTTATTAATATTATTATTATTATTATAGGTGTGATAATATTATTATTATTATAATTATAATTATAATTATTGTTGGGTGTATTACTATTATTATTATTATGTTGAATATTACTATAATATTATAATAGTATTATATTATTATTATTATTATTATTATTATAATGATTATTATAATTATTATATTAGAATTATTATTGGGAATATTAGTGGTTGAAATAAGTAAAATAAGAGGTGGAAGGGTTATTGGGAAGTTAGAATGGAAATATGAAAAGTAATGATAGAAACAGTGAGGAAGGAAATATGAAGGGGTAGCAAGGAGATATTAGAAAAGTTGGAATAGAGAGAAAAGGGATTACCATAGATCGTGGGAAATTGGTGTGATAATAATAATAATAATATTATTATTATTATTATTATTATTATTATTATTATTATTATTATTATTATTATGTTATTTTTATTAGTTATTATTATTATTGGGATAGGAAATAAAAAGGAAAATAGAATATGAAGGGGTGGGGGAAGTATTAGAGAAAATAACACGATAGAAAGAGGGAAGAGAGAAAGAGCGATAGAAAGAGAGAAGAGGAAAGAACGAGAGAAGTGAGAAGAACGAAGGAAAAAGGGAACGAAGAACGGAAAGAAAAGAGGAGGTCAATAGACCAAATCCAGGAAGAATTTCATCGATCAACCGATTAACAAGGTAAGGGGGAGAAACTTGATTGGGAATGGTATATACATGTATAGGGTAGTGGGGATGCCTTAACCCCGTAGGAATGTATCGTTGATGAAGTTTTATATTGACATGCTATTGATTGTTGAGTTATGTTGATGTTGATGGATTGAAATATGTTGATTGTTGGTGAATTGTTGTTTTTGGTTAATTTGGCGTATAGGTTGGGTTTACGGTTTTAGGGAAGTTCTGTGTGACCTTTTTGATGTGTCGATAGATTGTTTAAGTGATGACTTTGGAATAATATGTATATGATGATGTACGGATGTTTGATGTTGCCATTGTTGATTGACTGTTGGTGTTGGTTTGGTTTGAGTAAGGTTCAGAGTAACTCTAAAGTGCCGGTAGTGTGCCGTAATGTTGATCTGGAGTAGAATTATAGGAAGATTGATAAGCCTAATATGCATTGGTCGTAATACGGATAGTATAGGAAGTGGATGTTATAGAATAGGCTTGAATCGGAGAAGAGTGAGAATTCTGAACTGTGAGAACTTGAGAAGTCGCAGGCAACTCGCTAGCATTTCGCTTAGTGAGAAGGCAGCGAGCGTTCGCTAGGTGCTCGCCTAGCGAGTGAGTCCAGTAGGTTCTGTTTGCCTTCGCGAGGAGGTTCGCTAAGCGAACAGGTAGCGAGTATTCGCTGGGTATTCGCTGTGGCGAGTTGGATATCGAATCATTACAGTAGCCACTGCTGTCATTCGCGAGGAGGTTCGCTAAGCGAACAGGTAGCGAGCATTCGCTGGGAGCTCACCTAGCGAGGGTGTAGCAAGCGTAGCAGAATGTGGTTTTTCTATGCTGTTATGTTGTGTGCGCTAAGAGTGTAGTGCCCTTGGACTTTGTTGATTATAGGGGAGATGATTGAGTGTTATAGAGTGAGTACTCGGTGATAGTATGTGATTTCCATTACTAATTATTTAAATGGATAATTAGTTGGTGTATGAATCATGCGGAGCATGGTGTAGTGATCAGTAGGATCGTGTATTCCCGAGTGGTGGGACGTGTTTATATCTTGGTGATAAAGTATGAACTTGTTTACTTGGTGATGGTACTCATTTTCCTTGATATTGTTGGTGAACAATTAGTTAATGTATATATATGTAGTGATCAGTAGGATCGTGCGTTCCCGAGTGTTGGGATGTGGTTATATCTGGTGTTATAGTATGAAGTTGTTTACTATCTGATTAATCTATACGGTGTTGGTGTATGTTATATCTGTACATATATGCATTGATGTATGATGATATGATCAGGAGGATCGTGTGCACTTTGAGTGCCTAATTATGATAGTTATGCATTGGTGTGTGCATATCATGGTGTTTTGGTGGGATGAATCATGTCTCAGGAGGAGTGTAAGTGATTCATCCGTACTCCTTTATGGAGAATGGTGAGGGATAGATCATGTCTCAGGAGGAGCGTAAGTGATCTATCCAGGTTCGATTGAATGAACCAATGAGTCGGTATCGCATGCATGGTGTTGTGTTGCATAATTGCATTATAATATGTTATATTGTAATTTGAACAGTAGGTTCGTTATATGGTGTTGTTGGGGTGAATAGTTGATGTGTTTGTGTGTTTTGCTGCCTTATTTACATGTATTACATTACCATTATATTTTGATCATGATTTCTCACCCCTTTGTTGTTGTTGTGTCTGTGCTTCTCCGGAAGTACAGATAATCCAGGTACTTAGATAGCTTGGATGGTGGTGTTCCAGTCGAGTCTAGGATGCTCTGATACGTAGCACGGGACTTGGGTGTTTTGTTGTGTCTATGTTGAACTTATTTCTTTTTCCTGTGTCGTATCATGAATTTGATGTATTTTACTTTATGAAACAAATTCCGCTGTATTATTTTGAAAAGAATGAATAAAGTATTTTTATAAAATTTGGAGATGTGATATCCCACTTTTTGGTGAAAACTCTGATTATTATTTTAATATTCACATTTTATTTAATTTGGGAAAGTAGGGTGTTACAATTGGTATCAGAGCAGGTCGGTCCGTCCGGCCAATGTTGTCTAGTGTTATTGTTTCCTGGTATGCGACATGTGTGTAAAAACACTGTCGGTACATGTTGTTGGTTAACTTCATTGGTAGAAGTGGAATGATTCCAGTGGGGGAGAAGTTGTATTTCTCCGAAAAGCTACAGTGTGGTGGCTTAGTGTGTTGAGGAGTGATATCATAGTTTGGTAAGGATGGTTTGTACCCCATCATGATTTCGGCTGTCTATTAACAAATTGAGGAACTGATCACCCTTAATCTCTTGTTAATAGTGGACGGGATTGTGTTGGATGGGATAGACGTATCTTGCAAGCATGGGTGGCATGATCAGTGAATAGTCTTGAGTTAAGCTAAGTGCTTAAGGGATTATTTTGAGGAATCGGCGCAAGACGGTGTCGAGGTGTTTATTTGGACGGAAACTTTGAATGAGAAGGAAAGTGAAAAAAATTGGGAGTTGTCAGCTATTTGTGATTGTCCGGAGTTTTCCTACAGAGATAAGTGATTTACTACCGGGAATGTGAAGTGGAGCTTACAATCGAGTTAGTTTTGGAACTAGTCCAATATTGGTGACTTCGTATTGTGTGTTGCGTTGGGATTGGAAGAGTTGAAGAGTCAACTTGAAGATCTGCCGGAAGAGAGGCTCTTTTGTTTGAGTGTGTTACCGTAAGGTGCACCAATTTTGTTGGTTAGACAGACAGAAGGTTTTGTGAAGTTTTGGGTGAACTATAAATAAATGAACAAGGTGACTATCAAGGATCGGTATTCTCTTCTAAGAGTTAAGGATTTGATGGAACAATTGATCGAGGAATGTGAGTTCCTTGGTCGTGTGACCTCGAGTAGAGTTGTTGTGGTTATGGTATCAAAGATCGATGGTTGTATCGCAACGGGAGGCCCCAAGACCTGCTGTTGAGATTAGAAGTAATCGGGCTTTAAAATATTCAAAAGATTGAAAGTGTGTTGGATGGCCTCCTAAGTATAAAATTGTTGTTGTACGTCGAAATCCAAGATCGCAGCTTTTTACGGAATCGAAATCGGACACTCGGAAGTCAGGTGACGATCGAAAATAAGATTTTGGACTGTCATGTTCGCCAGGTCCTCGCCTAGCGAGTACGCTAGCGAATGGCTCCTCGTTCTGCACGGTGTTCGCCCAGCGAAGACGTCATGGGCAGGCAAAAGTGGTTTTCATATTTTTGCCGTAACGGGAGAACCGCAAATCGGAATGACGCGTGGTTCAAAGCGTTGGAAAGCTATTGAAATTATCTATGAGATGGTGAAGTATTGACATGGAATTAATCTATTTATTGATGAAGTGTGTTTGAATGTTGTGGTAAGGACGGGCGGTACGGTTGAGAAATGTCTGCGTATAATAAAGCAGACAATGAACCTTCTGTAGTAATCTATTTATTGATGAAGTGTGTTTGAATGTTGTGTTTGAATGTTACCACTAGGAGCCAAGCTCAGAACCTTCGTTGGGAAATGGTTCATCACAACTCTTCATCTTGAGGAACATGATGTCTTCGTCGGGAAACTCAAACTTCATCGGTCGATAGTCTTTGATAGGATGTTCGGCAAGGTACTCTGACAGAACACTTCCCTTGATGGCCTTCTGTGAAACATACTGAATGTCGTACTATGTTAGTACCATTTGCCACCTGGAAATCCTGCCTGAAAGCGCTTGCTTTTCAAAGACATGCTTGATCAGATCCATCTTCGAAATCAGCATGGTTGTTTGATTAAGCATATACTTCCTTAAACGTTTGGCGGTCCACGCGAGTGCGCAACACGTTTTTTCAAGCATCGAGTAACGGGACTCACAATCTGTGAACTTTTTACTCAGATAGTATATTACGTGTTCTTTTCTTCCAGTCTCATCGTGTTGACCGAGAACGCAATCCATGTTGTTCTCAAGAACCGTTAAGTACATGATTAAAGGTCTTCCAGCTACTGGAGGTATCAAAATTGGAGGTCCCTGCAGATATTCTTTGATTTTGTCAAATGCCCTTTGGCAATTGTCGTTCCAGACGACCGCCTGATCTTTTTTCAACAGCTTGAACATTAGTTCGCACGTAGCTGTAAGGTGAGATATGAACCGAGAAATGTAGTTCAATCTCCCAAAGAAACCGCAAACTTCTTTTTTAGTCTTCGGCACTGGCATATTCTGTATGGCTTTTATTTTCGCAGGATCAACCTCGATTCCTTTTTCGCTAATGATAAACCCCAATAGTTTTCCGGACCGTACCCTGAAAGTACATTTGTTAGGGTTTAACCTCAATTTGAACTTCCTGAGCCTCTCAAACAGCTTCAGCAAGTTGACCAAATGTTCTTCCTCCATTTGCGACTTTGCTATCATGTCATCAACATAAACTTCAATCTCGTGATGAATCATGTCATGAAACAAAGTGACCATAGCCCGCTGGTAAGTTGCCCCTGCGTTTTTCAATCCAAAAGGCATTACTTTATAGCAAAACGTCCCCCACGGCGTAATGAAAGTCATCTTCTCCATGTCTTCTGGTGCCATCTTAATCTGGTTATAACCGGAAAAGCCATCCATGAAGGAAAATACAGAAAACTGAGCAGTGTTGTCGACCAACACGTCAATATGAGGGAGCGGGAAGTCATCCTTAGGGCTCACCTTGTTAAGATCTTTGTAATCTACGCACATTCGCACCTTGTCATCTTTCTTCGATACATGCACTATGTTGGCGACCCATGGAGGGTAAGTTGTTACGGCTAAAAACCCAGCGTCCAATTGCTTCTGGACCTCTTCTTTGATTTTTACAACCATATCTGGTTTTTTCCATCTGAGCTTCTGCTTGACCGGCGGACATTCTTCATGCAATGGTAGGTAATGAACCACGATATCAGTATCGAGCCAGGGCATATCTTCATAGGACCAAGCAAAGATGTCACTGTACTCTCGAAGCATCTCGACCAATCTCTGCTTGACGTCAATCTGTAATGCAGCCCCTATCCGAACTTCTCTATTGGTTTCCTCGCCCAAGTTAATAATCTCGATGACCTCCGCGTGAGGCAGAATGATCTTGTCTTCTTGTTTCAAGAGTCGAGCCAACTCTTCCGGAAGGTCTTCATCTTAATCAATCTCTTCTTCAGCTTGATGTATCGGATGATCAAAGTCGAAGTGAGTCATAGGGAGTTCTGAATCAGTGTCATATGCAATAATATGAGTCCTACAATAACAATGGTTAAATGCTTAAGAATGATATGCAAATCAGCACAAACCACGTTGCCATTTTATTGTTTAAACGAAAAGCAAAACAAGAATAACAAGGATCACAAAATTTGAATACGAAAAACTGCCCTTTGATTTATTGACAAAATGTACATGTATAAGCAAACAAGGCCCTAAAAATAAAACCACTATGCTCCGGGTAGAACATAGGGTTGTACAACAATCGAGAAAACAAAGAATGACTCTTCGTGCATCACTTGGATGACCTCCTGGATAGTCCAGTTGTTGAGGTGTTGTCCTGGCGTGCTCGGCGTGATCTAGGCGTCCATGTCGCAATCGCTATCCCCTTCCTTATCGAAAATAGCATTGATGCGCTCGAATATGACTCCGCCCTTAGTGAACTACACCGGCCCCTTGTAGCGCAGCATGCCCTATGAAGATGACGAAGTAGAAGGATGGTAGCCCATACCAGACTTGTCCTGCTTCTGAGGAACATCCAACACCTGACCCCAACCTAGGGCTGACCCGGCCTGTATTGTAGCTTGGGCTTCTTTAAAAGAAGATATGGCCACTTCGGGCGCTTTGCTTGCTGTAGGAGACTGGTCCTTAATCTTGACAGTTTTGAATGCTTGGCAGAGAGTTTTGTGGATCTCCCCATCCACTTTCACATATTTGAACGATGATAAATGGCTCACCATTATGTCTTCCTCTCCACAAACTGTGACAACACTGCCACCAACCACATACTTGAGTTTTTGATGCAGCGTAGAGGTCACAATTCCCCCTGAATGAATCCAAGGTCGGCCTAGCAAACAGTTGTAAGCGGGTTGGATGTCCATTATATAGAAAACTGCATCGAACACTTTTGGCCCCACCTGAATGGGCAGCGTCACCTCTCAGAATACTGACCGCCGAGTCCTGTCGAAAGCCTTCACCACTAAATAACTGAGGGTACATATTCGTCCCTGAGTATCTAGTTTCATTAATGCTTTCTTAGGAAGAACACTTAAAGAAGATCCCGTGTCAATGAGCACATGGGACATAACAGCTCCTCGGCATTCTATCAAAATATGCAACGCGCTGTTATGATTTCTGCCTTTTGGTGTCAACTCCAGGTCTGTAAAGCCTAAGCCGTTACCCGCGTTGACATGTGCAACAACTCCTTCGAGTTGATTAACTGAAATTTCCGGTGGCACGTACGCGGTGTTCAAAATCCTCAATAGCGCATTACGATGCGCTTCGGAGCAAAGTAACAACAATATTATCGATATCTTGGAAGGCGTTTGTTGTAGATAGTCGACTATCTTGTAGTCGCTCTTCCTTATTAATATCATAAATTCTTCAGCGTCCTTTACCAACAAATCCTTTGCCATCTCCCGCGAGGGTTCTTCTACGACTGCCTTTCCTTTCCCCTTATCGGCCATGTCGGCAACAACTTCAGGCGGTGAGAATACCCTTACGTTGCGGGTGATTCCTCCTGATCCCACTAGGTTATCCATAGATTTCACAGGTGGACTCTTCAAATCCAACTTCTGTCCATTAACATACACTTCGGCCCCATAGTTTCATGGAACTGCCTTGGTGTCCTCAAATGGCATAGGACCAGCTTTTGTAATAACAATCGTTGGCGGCCTAGGCGCCGAAATGGTGACGGTTTTGTACGGGATAGTGATTATAGCGATCTCACCCTTTTGCTCGATTACTACTTCTCTGGATTTACTTTCAACAGCCCGATCAAACTGTAGAACTCCTTTGTCGATCAAACTCTGAATACAGATTCTCAACTGACCACAACGATCCAGATGGCTTGCATATTCAGCACAGAACTCCCCACATCCTGGGAACACACCTCTTTTCAGCAATTTTGCTTTTACGAAGCTCAACGGTGTCTTCAGCTCACTGATATTTGCTATCAAATCCAACCCATCATCCTTGATGATCGCACTGACTCTGGCTTGTCCGTGGTTTGGCATAGGATCCTGTATAACATTGGGAACATCATGGGAGAAGTTGACTGCCTTGCTATCGAGCAAGTCTTGTACTTTATGCTTAAAGGCCTTACAATTATCGATATTGTGCCCCGTGGCACCTAAATGAAATTCACAGCGGGCGTTTGCATCATACCCGGGTGGAGGTGGCCCGGTCAAAGGAGCCATAGTCCTCTTGTGAACAAGTTGTAGTTGCAGCAAGGTCTGGAGCAACTGTGAATATGGCATTAGCAGCGCGTCGAACACTCTGTTCGTTGTTGGTCCTTTATTCTGATACCGTCGTTGGGCGTAATTCTAATTCTGATTCTAATTTTGCTGTTGCGGTTGTTGTTTTTGTGGTTGTACTGGTATTGTGACGCTCGCAACCTGATGTTGCCGATACTGACACTGACCTTTTCCTTTACCGCGAGCACTAGATACTGAGCTAGTCTCTCTTTCTTGCTTTTTACCGCCAAATACTTTCTTTCCTCCTTCAGCTGAGGACATCTCACCGGCTTGAATCTTCCCGAGTTTTATGCCATTCTCTACTCGTTCTCCCGTGATTATCAGATCTGAGAAGCTCCCTGACATGCTGTCGGCGAGCTTGTCGTAGTAGACGCCAGGTAGAGTAGCAACAAACATGTATATTAACTCGTGCTCCACCATTGGAGGTTGCACCCTCGCTGCGAGTTCACGCCACCTTTGTGCGTACTCCTTGGAGCACTCATTATTTCTCTGGGAAAGATTTTACAGTTGGACCCTGTTTGGAGCAAGGTCGCTATTATATTGGTAATGCTTTACGAAAGCTTCAGCCAGATCCCTCCAGCTTCAGATATGGGTGGGCTTCATCCCCATGTACCATTCAAGAGACGGTCCGGACAAGCTGTCCTGGAAGAAGTGCATCAGTAGTTTCTCATTGTCCGAATACGCGGACATCTTCCTGTAGTAAGAGTGCAGGTGTACCCTAGGGCATGTGGTGCCCTTATATTTATCAAAGTCAGGCACTTTGAACTTTAGAGGCACTTTCAAGTCAGGGATGAGTCCCAAGTTGGCCATGTCGAGGCCCATGGCGTTCTGATTTTCAAAGCCTTTCATTCTATCTTCTAGCAGCTTAAACCTTCTGGCAGCTTCAGATGTCATTTCAGCTCTGACGTCTCTCACCAAGAAAATATCATCTTGACGGTCCTCGTTCCATGGTTGGTGGATATTACCATGAACAGCCCCAGAAGCATCATTACCGTACATATTACCAGCATCAATGTTTCCAACATTACCCATTCCAACAGTAGTACCATTAGCTCCACCAACATTGTCGTTGGTTTCGAAGTTATTGTTGCCTGTATCATGCACATTGTAAGAACACAGATTGTTTCTTAGTAATATCTCTATGTTTTGATGATAACACTTATGAATTTTGTATTCAAGAATTATATACTCTAAATTTGTTCTAGACTGTTTGCTACAGGTACTAAAGAAAATATTCTTAAAGAGCAAATTTGGATCTGAACAATGATATTATGAAAGGCTTCAAAGGTTCAAGAGCATCTTAAATGAAGATCTGAACGCTGTCTCCAGAAGAATATGAGTGCTGTCTACTGGAGATTCTGAAGCAGAAGTCTCTAAAGAATAGAAGACTCTGAGAGTTCAGAAGCTTAGTCATCAGAAGACTCTGAAGATACTGCGCTGCATAAGTATTGAGAATCTGATATAGAAGACTCTGATCTGACAGAACTACACGCTCAAGCATACAAGCTGCATATACTCTGATTCAGCATAATCTGAAGAACATCCCAAGAC
Source organism: Lathyrus sativus (assembly GCA_963859935.3). Lineage (NCBI taxonomy): Eukaryota > Viridiplantae > Streptophyta > Magnoliopsida > Fabales > Fabaceae > Lathyrus > Lathyrus sativus. The sequence continues at coordinate 35,589,625 of OZ012735.1, forward strand.
TCTGAAGATCCAGAAGATCTCTACTCTGGAGATTCTGAAGATCCAGACTCTGATGTTGATAGCTGAACTTACTTAGTGAAGAAGATTTGGATATGTCTGTTGGCATATCTCAACAGCTCTTTCCTCTTTTATGTTAGACACAAGAACACAGACAAAAAGGTTTTATCTGTGCATTCCATTCTAAGGAAAGTTTCTGCAAAGTGAAGACAAAAGGCATCAGGCTTTTTCAGCACAGCCTCCAACGTAAAGACAAAAGGCTCCAGGCTTTTTCAGCACAGCCTCCAACATTGAGAAGACTTCATGGATCTAAGTGCCTATATAAAGAAGTCCACTCCATCTTCTTCAGTAATGAACTACTTGCAAAAATCACTCATAAAAGCAAATCTCTCAAAAGCTCTTATATATTATTTGCTGCAACATTGTTCTTAAAACTTAAGAGAAATGTCACAATTGTGATAATAGCTTTTTAGAAGCATTCTTACTCTTGTAATAGTTTTACATTGATTGTAAAAGGTTTCCTTAAGAGGATCCAATTGGGATCAATAGCTCTTGAGAAGACTAAGAACAGTTGTTCTTAGGTGTTACTATTGTAATTTGTTTGATTAAATAGTGGATTAAGTCCTTGACTGAGAAAGGCAAATCACTCTTGAGAGGGTGGACTGGAGTAGTTGAGTTCAACGAACCAAGATAAAAATAACTGTGTTTGAATCTTTGATTATTTGTCATACTTATTCACCCCCCCCCCTTCTAAGTATTTTCTCACCTTCAGTTGGCATCAGAGCTCCGGTTCTGCGTGTGCTACCACTTAACCGTGTCAGTAAAGATCCAGTGAGAAAAGTTACTTTGCTATATATTTGTTTGTCATTATGGGTGATGTTTCTACATCCAATACAGCCAATTGTAACAAATATGAAGGGGATAGAATCAGCACAAAGCCTCCTATGTTTGATGGAGAGAAATTTGATTACTGGAAGGACAGGATAGAAAGTTTCTTCCTGGGTTATGATGCTGATTTGTGGGACTTGGTCATTGATGGCTATGAACATCCTACAAATGAGGATGGCAAGAAAATTGATAGAAAATCAATGACAGAAGCCCAGAAGAAGGATTTCAAAAATCACTATAAGGCTAGGACAATATTGCTTAATGCAATCTCTCATACTGAGTATGAAAAGATTACTAACAGAGAAACAGCTCATGGAATGTTTGAGTCACTTAAAATGACTCATGAGAGAAATTCTCAAGTGAAGGAGACCAAGGCTCTGGCGCTTATACATAAGTATGAAGCGTTCAAAATGGAAGATTCTAAAAATATAGACACTATGTTTTCTAGATTTCAGATTCTCACAGCTAGTCTAAAAGTTCTGGACAAGGGATACTCCACATCAGATCAATGGTGACTACCAGATGGAGACCAATGGTGACTGCCTTGAAGATGGCTAAAGATCTGAACAAGATCTCTTTAGAAGAACTCATCAGCTCACTGAGGAGCCTTGAAATTGAGCTTGAGGAAGATGAACCTCAGAAGAAAGAGAAAGGTAAATCTATTGCTTTAAAATCTAATAAATCTGCTAAAGCTTTGCAGGTTATTGAAGAAAGCTCTGAAGGATCTTCTTCTGAAGAAGAAGATGAATTATCCATGTTGTCCAGAAGGATCAACAGACTCTGGAAGCACAAGGGAAAGAAGTTCAACAACTTCAGAAAATCTGATCATAGAAAGGAATCTTCTGGGCACAGAAGATCTGGCAAGAAAGAAGTTGTATGCTATGAGTGCAAAGAACCTGGGCATTACAAGAATGATTGCCCCAAACTTCAAAGAGAAAAACCCAAGAAGAAGTTTGAAAAAAAGAAGAAGGTTCTGATGGAAACATGGGATGACTCAGATGAATCTGAATCATCTTCTGAATCAGAAGAAGAATGTGCTAATGTTGCACTGATGGCAGACATAGAAGATCAGGAGGAAGGAACTTCAGGATCTGAATCTGATTCTGAATCTGACGATGACGCTGAAGAGGTAATGGCTAAACTTACTAAAGAAGAACTTATCAAGGTGTTATCAGAAGTTCTGAAAAGCTATAACAATATCAAACTCAAATACAAGAAGCTGAAAATCAGTCTTGAATCTGAGATTGATCTTCTGAAGACAGAACTTGTTGAGCAAAAAGAAATTAATCTGAAAATAAAAAATGACTTTGAAATAGCTCAACAAGAATCTGAATCTGAGACTAAGTCATGTGAAAACATTTAAGAAAAATATGACTCTAGCTTTCAGAGATTCCTTACTAAGAGCATAGACAGAAGCAAGATGGCTTATATGATCTATGGTGTTAGTGGGAACAGCAGAAGAGGTATTGGATATGAATCTTCCTCTGAAAGTAATCCAAAATATGTTGACAAACTCTTCATCAAGAAGACACCTCTGTACTCTCAATTTAAGTTTGGTCACTTAAATGACATTAAACACACAAGCTCTGAGAAGAATACTTATGTGTTTAAACCCAAGGCAAGACAGAATAAACATTATGTTGAAAAACAGAAGTTTAGACAAACCTACAAACCAACTAACCTTAAAGGACCCAAGAAGATCTGGGTACCTAAGAGCAAAATAATCCATGTTGCAGATGTTCTTAGCAGCAAGGTCAGGACGCCAGTCATGGTACCTGGACTCTGGATACTCACGACACATGACAGGAGAAAAGTCTATGTTCCAAAGCCTGGAACTTAGATCTGGAGGTGACGTGAAGTTTGGAGGGAACCAGAAAGGCAAGATCATTGGATCTGGCACTATTGGAAATGGTAAACTTCCCTCTATAACTAATGTTTTACTTGTTGAAGGCTTAAAGCATAACTTATTGTCCATAAGTCAATTAAGTGACAATGGTTATGATATTACCTTTAATAAAAAATGTTGTAAAGCTATTAGTCAAAAGGATGGCTCTATCCTATTTAGTGGTAAGAGGAAAAACAACATTTATAAAATAAATCTTTCAGAACTTAAAGTTCAGAATGTTAAATGCCTCTTGTCTGTTAATGAAGAGCAATGGGTCTGGCACAGAAGATTGGGGGATATTAATATGAGACGTATATCTCAGATTAATAAACTTAATCTTGTCAAAGGACTTCCTAATCTGAAGTTCACCTCAGATGCTCTTGGTGAAGCATGCCAAAAAGGGAAGTTTTCAAAATCATCTTTTAAATCAAAAAATGTTGTTTCTACTTCCAGACCACTAGAATTACTTCATATTGATCTGTTTGGGCCAGTAAAAACTGCATCCATCAGAGGCAAGAAGTATGGATTAGTCATTGTTGATGACTATAGTAGATGGACATGGGTAAGGTTCTTAAAACACAAGGATGAGTCACATTCTGTGTTCTTTGACTTCTGCAAGCAAGTCCAGAATAAAAAAGATTTCAAAATTATAAAAGTCAGAAGTGATCATGGTGGTGAATTTGAAAATAAACATTTTGAAAAATATTTTTCTGAAAATGGCATTGCTCATGATTTTTCCTGTCCTAGAACTCCACAACAAAATGGAGTTGTAGAGAGGAAAAACAGAACTCTGCAAGAAATGGCCAGAACCATGATCAATGAGACAAATCTGGCAAAACACTTTTGGGCAGAAGCAATCAACACAGCCTGTTACATTCAGAATAGAGTGTCTGTAAGACCTCTTATGAAAAAGACTCCATATGAACTATGGAAGAACAGAAAGCCCAACATCTCATATTTTCATCCTTTTGGATGTACTTGCTATATACTTAACACTAAAGAGAATCTTAACAAGTTTGATTCCAAAGCACAGAAGTGTTTCATGCTTGGTTATTCCGAACGCTCTAAAGGCTACAGAGTATTCAATACTAAAACACAGATTGTGGAAGAATCTATTCATGTAAGATTTGATGATAAGCTTGGCTCTGAAAAGGCAAAGCAGTTTGAAAATTCTGCAGATAGAGAAGTGATTCTCACAGACTCTGAAGGCTCAGAGGCAGAAAAGGCTAAAGAGAAGGAATCTGAAGCAACTCCAGATGCTATTCCCTTATCTTCTCAATTGGACAACTTACACATTTCTGAAAGATCAAATGTCAGAGGATCTTCTTCCAGAATCAAGGCATCTCACCCAGAAGATGTGATTATTGGAAAGAAAGATGATCCAATCAGGACAAGATCCTATCTCAGAACATCTGAATCTTCATTGTTTGGCTTAGTGTCAATAATTGAACCAACATCTGTGGATGAGGCTCTGAAAGATAATGAATGGATTATTGTCATGCAAGAAGAGCTAAATCAATTCACCAGAAATGAAGTATGGGATCTGGTTCCTAGACCTAAAGGATTCAACGTTATTGGAACAAAATGGGTTTTCAGGAATAAGTTGAATGAAAAGGGAGAAGTTGAAAGGAATAAGGCAAGGCTGGTTGCTCAAGGTTACAGTCAACAAGAAGGTATTGATTACACTGAAACTTATGCTCCAGTGGCAAGGTTAGAATCTATACGCCTTCTTATTTCATTTGCTGCACAAAATAACATCACTCTGTATCAGATGGATGTTAAAAGTGCTTTCCTTAATGGTATTATAGAAGAGGAAGTATATGTCCACCAACCTCCTGGATTTGAAAGTGAAAACTTTCCAGATCATGTTTTTAAACTAAAAAAATCTCTTTATGGTTTAAAACAAGCTCCCAGAGCTTGGTATGAAAGGTTGAGCAATTTCCTTCTGAAGAAAAATTTTATCAGAGGAAAAGTGGATACAACTTTATTCTGTAAAACTCTTAAGAAAGATCTGTTGATTTGTCAAATATATGTAGATGATATTATTTTTGGATCAACAAATATTACGCTTGGAAAGGAGTTTGCTAAATGTATGCAGGCAGAGTTTGAGATGAGCATGATGGGAGAATTGAGATTCTTTTTGGGAATCCAAGTCAACCAGACTTCAGAGTGCACCTACATACATCAGACCAAATATGTTAAAGAGCTTCTGAAGAAGTTCAACATGGTTGATAGTGTTGCACCCCAAAATTTGCCCTCTTTCAAGGCTTGACTCATTTCTTCATTTCTTTCAAATTCAATGACATAAGGGAGTCCCATCATTCCAAATTCAAGGTTCATGAATTCAAGGCTAGATTCAAGAATATTACAAAGAGAAATTTCATGACATTTGCAAGAATGTCACATTTGTTACAAAATCCAAACTCTTGGTAATGCTTAGGAAATTAAGCTATTTCTAGTCTTAATTCAGGCTTCTAAATAACTTCATGCCATGGTATCCCCCATACTCCATCAAGTCCACATGGTCCTCTTTATGTTTACAAACATGAAAGGAAATTATTTAAGAGTTAATTCAATGTTGGAATATCTCAAGATCAATACCATGCATGTTCAACCATGAGCAATTTGAATATGGTCCAAAACAGCCCCATGCAAGAAGTGGCAATGTGTATCATATTACAAAATCATTTTATGTCACAAAACCAAGGCTATAAGATTATGTTGATACATCTACACATCAAAAATCAGAATTTGAAAATGATGTCCAAAAGGTAGTGTTATTAGTTACATGTGTGTGTCCAAGCATAAGCCAACCAATGGATACAAGGATGAAGGGAAAGGTAGAGTGCTGCAGAAAAATACAGCAAAACAGGCCTAGAAATGGAAAGATGTGGGGCTGCACCAAGAAAGAGGTGATAAGTACTCCCAAAAATGGAAACTTTGAAGATTGAAAGTTGTGCAAGAGTTATGCTTTTGGTACAGCAGAAAATGCAGCAAAAAACATACTAGAAATGGAAGGAAAGTGGGGCTGCACCAAAAGGTGGTAAAAGATATTGCCAAGAATGGAAATTCTGAAAATGGAGAAGTGTGCAAGAGCTGTGGTTTTGGTACAGCAGAAAATGCAGCAGAAAAAGTGAGATAAGGAGGCTTGGAGGCTGCACAAAAGATCATTCACAACATTTTGAGAGATATTGAGAGCAAAGAGTAAGGGAGAAAACCAGAAAAACAGAGAGAGCAAACAAAACCCTAAAAACCAGAAAAAGAAGAAGGTGAGATAGAACCAAGAGGATCATTGAGAAACAAAACCTTCATAACACAAGGTGACGAGTGGTGAAGCATATTCAACCAGAACCAAGGAGGACTTGCAAGAAGAATAGAAAGCTCTTGGGTAACCATTTCTTCAAATCTTTCTCCCTTTACTTTTTGCTTTTATATTCATTTCATTTATTCTCTTGTGTGTTGTTGTATTGCATATATCATGTAAGGTCCTAAAAGGGACCAAGAAACCCTTTTGAAAGAACCACAAAAAGAAGCAAAAAACAAGAGAAAAGTTTGAACTTTTTCATCTGGAACCCTGACACGGGTCGTGTTGCATCTCTGTGTGGCTTTTCAAAATGCAAAATGCCCTGGGCTCACAACACGGGCCGTGTCACACAACACGGGCACCCGTGTTGTACCTCTGTTTGAGATTTTAACTTGTTTTTGGCCCAGACCTTGTGACACGGGCCGTGTCACACAACACGGCCACCCGTGTCATGCCGTTGTTTGCCTCAAAAACCTTTTTTCCTGGAACTGACACGGGTCGTGTCACACAACACGGCCACCCGTGTCAGACCCCTGTTTTTCATCTTTTTTCGACTTTTTTTTACCTCAAAAAAATTTTTCTCAAGGAGTTCGCCGTTTTTTTGTTTCGTTTTTTTAGCCGATTAACCCGTTGTGTTTGGTATGGTTTTTATGCATATTTATTGTTGGTCATTGTATTTACCTTTGGTTCTAAAAACTATTTTCAAGAAAACAAACTCTCGATTCTCATCGAGCCATTTTTGACCTTATAAGCCGATTGCCTTGTGCGTCGCCATCGACCTTGCTCGCTTCACCTCAAACCTTTTTAAGCAATTAAACCCTTGACCCAACGTCAAGCGAATTTTCTCAAATAATGGTTAAACCAACTCACCATATTCAATAAATAAATCGATTCTCTTTGTTTTGAACTAAAGAGAGGGGATTAAGTGTAGACTTCTTCCGCTCCGAGTGTCGAGATGCTCACTGTAGTGTGGGTGGTTTCGACACTCGTCTTTCAATACGAAGATGTTTTCATCCACACCTTTTTCTCCTAAAAAAACCCCTCGGCCCCGTACCGAGTGCATTTTCAAAACACTTACAATAAATAAATTGTTTCTCTTTGTATTGAACTAAAGATAGAGGATTGAGTGTAGACTTCTTCCTCTCCGAGTGTTGGGATATTCACTGTAGTATGGGTGGTCTCGATACTCGTCTTTAAATACGAAGACGTGACTTTATCCGCCACCTATCTCCCTCTACAACTTCTTTCCGCAACCTTTGTCACCTAAAAACCTCGGTCCCGTGCCGAGCGCATTTTTAAACTCTTTTCATAACAAAAATTTGAATGGTCGTGGAGTGGTTAGGCGTAGGCCTTCTCCTATCCCGAGTGCTGACGTTTACCGTAGGGTTCTATGTCGCAAAAGCACTTACCATTCAAAACCAAAAAAAACTTTAATAAGAGAATGAAGTTCTCTTTGTATTGAACTAAAAAGAGAGGATTAAGTGTAGACTTCTTCCTCTCCGAGTGTCGAGATACTCACTGTAGTGTGTTTGGTTTTGATACTCGTCTTTCAATACGAAGACGCTATGTTCGCCACACCCTTTCATAACAAAAACTTTGAGATAAAGAATTGGGTACTACTTGTAGGGGTTACTATCCGAGGACCTATCTCGCCCCTTAAAAAAAAACATTTCAACAAATCAAATGTGACATCTTGCCTCGCATGGCGAAAACTTATCTTTCGTAAAGGATATGATACGTCCGTTCTACCGCAAACAGGTAACGCCTAAGTCTCCAACGAGCGAGCAACAATACACCTAACTGCTAGAATGCGTACGATAGCATCATCCATAAAAACATCAACAAATCGTAGGCCGAACTACGGCTGCTCTGATTCTTTACTTCGTGCAAGTAAAGATACGTAGGCACAAGGGCCACAATCCTTGCCGAGCACAATCCCTCATGCCCGTAGTTTCCCGAACTACGTCGACTATGACTTTCTCATGTCCGTTGAGAATATGTAGGCCTAGGACCGCGAAGTCCTATCGAGTCCGTTCTTTCCCTTCTTCCTCGCGTTACCTTTCTTTCCCCGTTTCTAAACCCTTTTCTGTATCTTTTAGAACACTCTTCATAGTAAAATTTAAGCAAATAAATTCACACACGACAAACAAATAGTTCCCATCGAGTACGATGGATGCGAGGGGTGCTAATACCTTCCCCTTGCATAACCGGCTTCCGAACCCGTTCTTGGTTGCGAGACCATCTTATCCTTTCTTTTCTTAAGGTTTTCTCGATATTTCCCTTTCCCCTCATGGGATAAATAAAGTTCGGTGGCGACTCTTCTGTCCTTTTCCTTTTCACCCTCCCCGTCGTTGCGCGTATTTTTCGAGTAGCGACAGATAGTAAGATGGCAAAGAATCCAATGCACCCTACAAGCACTCTAGGTAAGGAAGAGGTAAGTAAAAAGGTAGATCAGAAACTCTACAGAGGTATGATAGGATCTCTTCTATACTTGACTGCTTCTAGACCTGATATTCTGTTTAGTGTCTGCTTATGTGCAAGATTCCAATCAGATCCTGGAGAATCACACTTAACAACTGTTAAGAGGATTCTAAGGTATCTGAAAGGTACTACTAACATGGGTCTGTGTTACAGAAGATCTGATGAATTTTCATTAGTTGGATTATGTGATGCTGATTATGCTGGAGACAGAGTTGAACGTAAAAGCACTTCTGGAAGCTGTCAGTTTCTTGGAAGTCATCTGATCTCATGGTACAGCAAAAAGCAACCCACTATTGCACTATCAACTACAGAGGCAGAATACATTGTTGCTGCTGGATGTCGTACACAGATGCTCTGGATGAAGAGTCAGCTAGAAGATTATCAGATCTATGAGAGTAATCTTTCTATCTTCTGTGATAATACTTCTTCTATATGTTTGTCAAAAAATCCAATCTTACACTCTAAGGCTAAACATATAGAAATTAAACATCACTTCATCAGAGACTATGTTCAGAAGGGTGTAATAAATCTAGCTTTTGTTGATACAGATCATCAATGGGCTGATATTTTCACAAAACCCCTTGCTGAAGATAGGTTTAAGTTCATTCTGAAAAATATTTGTATGGATTTTTGTCCAGAGTAATATTTATCAGAGGCAACTTCTCAGATGCAAAATGTTTAAAGATCTGAAGTATTTCATCTGATTATTTGTTCATTTATCTTTGATTGATTTATTTGTGTGAAACTCTGAACTAACAAACTCAGAAGATCTGAACATTGGAAACGTTTCATTTCTTGAGAGACATCAGATGCACATAAAAGCAAACACGTGTCACTCAGAATCTGAAAAGATGGAGTGCTCTACTGAATTGACGTTTGAGGTACTGCTTTGAAAATCTCATTTTTCTTGGATTTCCCCCCATTTGTCATATATTTAAATTGAAATGATTATTTTCATTAAATGCTATGTGTAAACGTGCGTATGTGTGACAGAGCTTCTGACCCTTATTGCCTCATGCCAGACTTAGTTTTATTTGATGTTTTTGCACATGTTATTGCTTCTGTTGTTTTCTTATTGTTGTGTTATGCTTTTTGGCATCTATCTATTTGATTGTGAACTTTGATATGTTTAAATGAAGGTTGATGTTTTTGCTTCTATATGCTTCTTTTCTTCTGTATCTTTATGTCTTTAAAAATCTTTTTGATTATGACAAAAAGGGGGAGAAAAAGAGAATCTGATTGTTCAACCTATAAGCAATTACTAAAACTGAAATTCAGACATTTTATTAACTTACTTTGAATTTAAGTCTTTCAGATTATATTGTTAAATCTGACATAATTCATTGAAGTTGCCCTGAGATTTTTCCAACCAGAATCTGATCTTTCAAAGCAAAATCTGAGTATTCAATCAACTCTGATATCTTACTTTGATACTTTTACTCTGAAAGAGAATTCAAGCAAGTTGATAACCAGGCGCTCTGACTGAAGGAAGTCATAATTTTCTGGTATCAAGATTTGATTCTGAAGTCAAACCTCTTGCATCAGGCTCTGAATCTGAAATATACTCAATCAAAAAGGGAAGTGTTTTCTTCTATTAGAGTATTCATTTCAGGGGGAGATTATTAATCTCAGGGGGAGTCATTCATATTTTTTTATTGAAAAAAATTTCTCATGTTTTGTCATCATCAAAAAGGGGGAGATTGTAAGAACACAGATTGTTTCTTAGTAATATCTCTATGTTTTGATGATAACACTTATGAATTTTGTATTCAAGAATTATATACTCTAAATTTGTTCTAGACTGTTTGCTACAGGTACTAAAGAAAATATTCTTAAAGAGCAAATTTGGATCTGAACAATAATATTAAGAAAGGCTTCAAAGGTTCAAGAGCATCTTAACTGAAGATCTGAACGCTGCCTCCAGAAGAATCTGAATACTGTATACTGAAGATTCTGAAGCAGAAGCCTCTAAAGAATAGAAGACTCTGAGAGTTCAGAAGCTTAGTCATCAGAAGACTCTGAAGATACTGCGTTGCATAAGTATTGAGAATCTGATATAAAAGACTCTGATCTGACAGAACTACACGCTCAAGCACACAAGCTGCATATACTCTGATTCAGCATAATCTGAAGAACATCCCAAGACTCTGAAGATCCAGAAGATCTCTACTCTGGAGATTCTGAAGATCCAGACTCTGATGTTGATAGCTGAACTTACTTAGTGAAGAAGATTTGAATATGTCCGTTGGCATATCTCAACAACTCTTTCCTCTTTTATGTTAGACACAAGAACACAGACAAAAAGGTTTTATCTGTGCATTCCATTCTAAGGAAAGTTTCTGCAAAGTGAAGACAAAAGGCATCAGGCTTTTTCAGCACAGCCTCCAACGTAAAGACAAAAGGCTCCAGGCTTTTTCAGCACATCCTCCAACGTTGAGAAGACTTCATGGATATAAGTGCCTATATAAAGAAGTCCACTCCATCTTCTTCAGTAATGAACTACTTGCAAAAATCACTCATAAAAGCAAATCTCTCAAAAGCTCTTATATATTATTTGCTGCAACATTGTTCTTAAAACTTAAGAGAAATATCACAGTTGTGATAATAGCTTTTTAGAAGCATTCTTACTCTTGTAATAGTTTTACATTGATTGTAAAAGGTTTCCTTAAGAGGATCCAGTTGGGATCAGTAGCTCTTGAGAAGACTAAGAACAGTTGTTCTTAGGTGTTACTATTGTAATCTGTTTGATTAAATAGTGGATTAAGTCCTTGACTGAGAAAGGCAAATCACTCTTGAGAGGGTGGACTGGAGTAGTTGAGTTCAACGAACCAGGATAAAAATAATTGTGTTTGAATCTTTGATTATTTTTCATACTTATTCAACCCCCCCTTCTAAGTATTTTCTCACCTTCACACATTAACTCCAACATTAGCAGCACCGTTACCATTACCACTTCCATTCCCTCCAGTAACAGGGATATTCACAACAGGCACATAATTGTCAGCATGAGGGGTCTCAACATGCGGAGGGTTTGCAGCAGTTTCTCCATGTAACATTCTGTTGCTATCCACGTGCGCAATCAAAGGTTGTTCTAGAGTCCGGAGCTATTCTTGACTGCTGGCAACTCCTTGCATGAGCTCCATAAACTGAGTCATATGGTCCCTCATTTCCTGCATTTTAGGCTGGATTTGTTCCATTGCTCTCTTCTGGTTTCCTCGAGTAGCGTAGCGGTGAATAGCCTGGTTGTCTATCCTGAAACACAGCTAACGGAGAAACAAAGATAAGATAACCGATCCTACGGTACCTGTAATGCAAAAATGCTATGCAAACATGTATGTATGCAACAGGGAACTTTCCCCCTCAATTCTAGTTCCGGGAGAAAACACGCGGCCATGGAAAACCCCAAAGACAAGCAATATCAGAAACTCCTCATGTATATATGGAAAAGCCACGCAGGCAGAGTACAGGAGTATCCACTGAATACAATCAGAAAAGACCTCAACCAACAAGCCTGGTGATGGTCCATACACAAAGCATAAGCGACAACAGATATACAGAAAAATAATCAAGTTGGACGGCAAGATCAGAAGTCCTCTAGTAACTTCTGAGTTTCAGGATGATCTGGTCGGGTAAGTAGTCCCTGAATAAGCAACTCCTGTTGGCTAACGGTACGTTATAATCCCTCAGCGTAATCCTCTCAGGCTCCTTCCCCAAAACAATCTTCAAGCTTGCATCTTTTAGAGTCATCCCTCAGCCTGCAGTCTCTCAAGTTTGCAATGGCTTCATTCAACTTACACTCGCTAGCACGCCTGAGCAATGCTTCCGCTGAAATCTTCTCGTCTTTGTCTTTCAACTGAGTCTTCAATTGGTTAATCTGCAGCTTCAACTTATCTATGCGTTCTTTATTGTTGGAAAAAGTGGCATTCCATAAAGTATTGAATTTGGAGATCTTCAAATAGGCTTTGTCCAAATCATGTTTCTTGGTGGTAAGAACACTGCTAACAGCTTTCAAATCCAAGCCTAAGCGTTCACGAGCGTTGATCTGCTGAGTCAAATATGTACCCAATCAGTTTACGAGCTCAGTTTTCTTTTTGAAAGAGTACACAACATCATTCTTCTCTCCCCGGAGCTGAACAATTTCTCTCTCCAACTCCTCATTGGCTTTCCGTAGCTCTTCCTTTTCAGCCCATAACAGATTGTATTTCTGAATATCCACTGTGGCCGGCTCCTCAATCTTGACGGAATATGAAGGTGCAACTGAAGGAAACAACATCAGAAATCTCTTCGCTCTGTCTTGAATCCAACTCAAGTAGGGATCATAGGCTCAACTATTAATTTTTCCCAGCAGCGTTTTCCCTCTCCTGTAAATGTTGTTCCAAGCATGTTCAAGTTTGGTCAACATATCACTATCCAACAGCCCTGTGAGGTACAGATATTCCTGTACGTCTTCTTCCTTGGGAGGATCCTTCAAGGCATATCCAAACTGCCTAATCAACAATGGCGGATTGTAGTTGATGCACCCCTTCCTTCCGATTAGAGGAACGTTAGGAAAACCCCTACAGCTGTAGATGACTTCTGTACCAAGCATACTCCTATCAAACCAAGTGATGCTATCAGCTGACAAACCCATCAGACGTCCCGACCACTCCAATGTACCTGTAGAAGTAACAAAAGGACCTGTCTTAGGCATATGGCTGGCAAACCACCTGTAGAGTAAGGGAACACAACAATACACATTTTCCCCCTTCGGTTCTCATTCTTGTAGTGAACCGAGTGATAAACATCACCGAGCAGTGTGGGTATGGGATTCCCTGAGGCAAAGATATGAAATGCGTCCAAATCTACGAACTCCGGCATATTAGGAAACAAAATAATGCCATAGACGGAAAGCTAGAATGGCATTGAATACGATCCAACATCCATCTTTGGCGCACTATTGGGCCTTTTCAACCAGAAACTGCAATGAGAAACCAGGCACACCATTCCATTTGGTCAATTTTTCTTCTATCTCTGAGACATCCAGATGTAACGCAGCAGAAAGCTTAGCTAGATTAGGCTTAGCGTCCGTATGAAAGAATGACATATGATTCAGAATCGGCACATATAACAATGCAGAATACTCTTCCAAAGTAGGTGCGATGACATAGTCAGGAAATGTGAAACATCTCGGCTGAGGGTCATAGAATTGTAGGAGAGCATACAACCCATTCATCTCATATACCAAAGGTTTACAGACAAAACTGAGCAGTTTCCCATAGGATCTTCTGAAGTCTTCCTGTACCTCTCTATCAACCACGGAAGTCAAGCTGAGGAGAGAACTAATATCTAGAGTAGGAAGCTTGTAGGAAACTGTTTTCTTCAGGGGTTGCATGTTGGAAGTAATGAGTAAGATCACTAGAATCAGAGGGAAATATGCACCTGCAATATAAATACATGTTAATGAGATGCAGATGAAAATGAAAAAAATGCAAAAATGCAAACAGGGGATCAAGATTGATGTGTTGTAGCTTGAGAAGAACCGGCGCTTCGCTTTGGCAAGAACAACAACACAACTCTGATAATAGGAACCATTGATACCAATAACTCGGATTCAAATTGTAGAGAAAACCGGGTTGTGTGAAAGTCAAGGTTTCCTGCATAACCCAATCCCTCTCACAGGTATGAAACTAGCCACTGATAAGGTTCGGCATCCTATGCGTTCATCAGCGTCACAGACTTTTAAGAAATGATGATATGTTCACCATTTCTGGTTTGGCATCATCACTTCTCGAAGCGGACTCACTTAGCTGAATCACAAATGATTGGTCCCCAGAGTCAACAACTCTCAGATCCAAGATCCCCTCAAGCCCAAAGGGCTGGAAAGGAGATCATCAAAGAGAATATTATCTGAGCGCGAATTTCATGGGGAACTAGTATATTGCAAAGCATGTACGCCCCCCACTAATCTCCACTACTAATGATATGTTTGCTCTCAAGCCTGGGTCTGGCTTATCACTCATCAGAACTTCCCTCCCCACAACACAGCAATAATGATATATAATGCTGAAAAATAAATGCGGGAAAGTAAAAATAAAGTAAAGTACAACACGTATATACAAAAATCAACAAGGTAGCAAACAAGCGCTAGGATTGACTCGCATAGGGAACCGTTGGAGGTCCCTAGCAGAGCCGCCAGTTTTCGCTACTGCAAAAAAGGTGCCGGCAAAGACAGAAGAGTCGCCACCGTTCATTATTTATCCCAACGAGAGGGAAAGGAAACGATCAGAGAAAACCTGCGAAAAGGGATAAGATCGGTTATCGCAACCAAATCTCGGGTTCGGGAGTCGGTTACACAAGGGGAAGGTATTAGCACCCCTCACGTTCGTCGTACTCGATGGGATCCACGCTTGATTGTCTATCTAAAAGGGTGATTGAAACTATCTAACTAAAGGTCTGGGACAAAAGAAAAGAAAAAGGACTCGACAGAGCATCGGCGCTCTGGGCCTACGTATTCCCTCGTGCAATGGGAAAGTCAGAGCCAACGTAGTTCGACTAACTACGGGTGAAAAGTAGGGAAAGGTTGCTCGCCAATACATCACCGTATTGTGCCTACGTATCCTCATCTGTTATGAGAAATCAGAGCAAACATAGTTCGGGATAAAAGGAACACAGGTTTGTTCATGTATTTTTACCCGAGTAGGGTTAACAAACATTTCTAGCAGTTAGGCGTATGCAACTCGACCATTGGAGACTTAGGCGTTACTTGTTTGCGGTAGAACTAAGAGTTAACAACACTCTTGTTTATGAAAATGTTTCCCATTATTAAGAGGTCCAAAGGGACAAAATGAGTTTGATGATTTGTTTTGAAGTCTTTTAAGGAGAAGAAGTGTTTTTTAATGAATATTTGTAATTCATACTGCACTAGAGACTATGACCTAGGAGTGAATGCATCACATATCACCCAAAGGGTGATACACTGAACACTCTAGCCATTAAAGGGAAACCCCTCAATAACTATTTCCCATGTAGCTTAAGGCTCGTAGCGTACAATACTCATTAGCCTTTATTAGGTGTTTTGAAATTATTTTGAGATGAGAAAGAGAAGAGACACAACTAATGGGAACTAGACTCAAACCCTAGAGTTATCATGCAAAGTACACCTATAGTTTGGATTGAAAGGGGAACTACCTATTGTTCTCATGCATGGATTAAAACCTAGTGTCTATCATCACTATCCTTAATCAAGGAAGTCAGAACCTAAGGGATCATGGCAAGCAAAGAAGAGAGAAACAACAACATGATATAAGAGATGAAACATGAATGAATGAATATGTAATGCAACATATAAGAAAATGGAGGCCACCTCAACCTTTAATGCAAACAAGACTGCAAAAGGGAAAGTAACACACAAGCAAAGGGAGGAAATTGTGTGGGGTAAAGACCACCACAAACTCATCTCAACCTTTAAATGTAAGTAGGAAATTGATCAGTGCATTTTGATGCACCTTCCTTTATGTTTAGACTTAGACATTTCTATAGTTTAGTTTGTTTAATTTCGTATTTTATGATGTTTTTGCAATTTAATTTATTTTCAGCTTTATTTAATTTTCGTTTGTTATTTTTCAGCATTAGCAGCGTTTAGTAAAAAATTCATAACTGGAGCTACATGAATCAGATCGAGGCGTTCTACCAGTCGTTAGAAAGCTAAGAAAAAGATCTACAACTTTCATGTTTCATGAAGGAGCTGATTTGGATTGCTTCAGTCTCGAATAATTAGTTGAAGTTTCTGACTTGTGATAATGTAGTTTTTCCTTGCGGACCTGGTTTATGTTTCTGTCCCAGTTGAGTGTGTAAAGCAAACCTTATTCTATTTAAGGTTGCTGTTGTGATGTAAAAAAATCATCCTAGTTTATTTTACGAATTCCTTTCTTGCTTTCTATTGTTTTCATGGAGAACTATTCCTAAGGGAAAATCCGCCGGTTTTGAACCCCATAATTTCTTTGAGGTTTATTTCAATTCCAATTGCGCTTTATTTTATTTAATCTCGTTCCAAATTGTTTTACAATTTCGTTTGCTTAATTCGTTATTATAAGATAAATTGGATTTAATTCGGTCGATCAATATTCCTTAACTTAATCGCGGATTAACTTAGCTTTTTCGTTAATTTGCGTCATCTTTAACCGTCTGCTTAATTCGGTAATTAGGAATAAAAGTCGTGCGGTGTTGTCGATGTTTGTTCGTCAATATTCTAATCGAATAGGAATTAAAATCTTTTGAAAATATTGAATTGTAATAATCGATGATAAGTTGGGAGTCGAACCGGTGGATTTACCTATTTTTAATCACTTCTTTCAAAATCAATTATTTTTGCCTTTTACTTCTTTTATCGAATCCTAATCAAAACAACCCCCAAACCTTTTCTTTAATTGGCTATGTTATAAATAATAATCCTTGTGAATCGACATCCGAGTTACCGTCGCTTTTACTACGTTTCTTCAATCCGCTCGGTTTTGATTCGCGAGCGACCGCGGATCAAATTGGCGCTGTTGCCGGGGATTCTTGTTGATTTTAGCCAATTGTAGAATTTTAATTTTAGAGTTTTTTTTTGTTTTTTGTTTTTTGTTTTTGTGTGTTAATTTTCAGTGTTGCAGTGCAGTGGTAAGCGTTTCAGCCTGTCAGGTGAGTTTGGAAGCTATTGTTTCGATTTGCTCTGAAATTTTTTCAGAAAATCAGAAAAAAATCGTTGAACAATACTCATTTAGAATAAAATTCTAAAAGATTTTGACCCTGAAAATCGCAAATTCGTTATTTTTCTATTTTATTTGATTTATTTTCTATTTTCATATTTTCAAAAAAAATCCGAAATTTTGTTTATTGATTCATTCTGATTTGATTTGATTTTTAGTTATATTTTCATAATTTTTAGATTTTATTTTTTCGATTTTCTATTTTTCAATTCTTTTTTTAATTAGGGATATTGTTGGTATTTTTCAAATTATTTACTGCATTGCTGAATTAGTTTTGTGATTTCTAATATTTTGTTAATTTTTTTCCCCTTTTGATAACATGGGTGATCAAAAAACTCTCAAAGAACTTGTTGCTCCTGATATGAATGATAATGAGTTATGTATTAAATATCATGTTGTTATTGTACCTTTTGAATTGAAACCTGGTTTAATACACTTGTTGCCAAGGTTTAATGGTATTGCATGCGAGGACCCATATAGGCATCTGAAAGAATTACAGGTTGTGTATTCTACAACTTTGAGACCTGAAGGAATCACAGAAGATCACATCAAGCTGAGAGCCTTCCCGCTTTCACTACAGAGAGCTGCCAAAGATTGGTTTTACTATCTTGAGCCTAATTCTGTCACAACCTGGAACGATTTGAAAAAAGTCTTTCTACAGAGATACTTTCCTGCCCCAAGAGTTGCCTCAATTAGAAAAGATATATGTGGTATTAGACAGATTGACATGGAGTCATTGTCCGAATACTGGGAGAGATTCAAACAATTAGTGTCCAGATGTCCGCACCACCAGATTACCGAACAACTACTTATCCAATATTTCTATGAGGGATTGCTACCAATGGATAGAAACATCTTAGATGCTGCTAGTGGTGGATCACTTTTTGATGAAACCCCGACTGCTGCCAAAGCCTTGATTGAGAATATGTCACTTAACTCCCAACAATTTACAACTATAAACAATTCTGTCCAAACAAAAGATGTGAATGAGATTCAGGTTTCTTCTTACAATAAAGCTCTAGAAACCAGACTTGATGAGCTTACTTATTTAGTGAAACAACAATTAATGTTAATATTACCACCACCACATAACCCTCCACAAGTAACCACCTCTGCACCTTCTGGACCTTCACTAGAGGGCCTTGTTAAGTAAATGGTTGTAAATGATCTCCAATTTTAGCAACGGACAAATTCTAGTATTCAGACCTTACAAGCACAAATTGGACAGCTTGCCACTTCAATGAATGTCATACAACAAGCTCAAGGATCAAACCAACTACCTGCCCAAATATTAGTAAATCCTAATGTCACTAACCCTAATATGAGTGAAATGTCCTTAAGATCCGAAAAAGTTGCAGAACCAGCCCTAGAAAAAAATAAAGAAGTTGTTGAGGTCACACCTGAACCTACACCTGGACCTGAACCTAAACTTGAACCTTTCATTGTTGTTGAGCCTGAAAAACAGTATGTACCACCAATCCCTTTTCCACATAGAGTACTGAAAAGTAAGAAGATTGATGAGGAAGAAGAGCATTCTGTTTTTCATATTGAATTGATTTCTGAGTTGGTTGATGATACTTGTACTGATTTGTTTGCAGCTGATTTTCCATCATTGTCTTATTTTGATGATAGGTGCTCATATGATAACTGCATTGAAACTAACCTTTGTTTTGAGATTGAGGCTGCCTTGCAAGTTAATATTTTTCCTACAGATGGAGTTGTTGAAGTTGTTTATACAACTGAAGCTCTCGACATCTCGGCTGCCCCAACCAAACATTCTATTGAACAACCACCTTCTGAACCACTTCCTGAGGATTTATATTGTTCATCAGAGCTTCAATTTGAGCAGGAAGAAAATTTATTGCAGGAACATAAGAAGGGAATTGGGTGGGCCTTGGTTGACACTCATAATTTTAGCCCATCCATGAGTATGCGTAGGGTCTCAATTGAAGATGGAAGAAAAGCGGTGAGGAAGCCCCTTAATCCTTTGATTCTTGATATTGTGGAAAAGGAGACCACTTTCACATGCCCATTCGACACGTTTACTTATCGAAGGACCTTCTTTGATCCTGGAATAAAAGACGAAAGCATTACAAAAAATTTCAAAAACAATGGTCACTGCCCAAAGCTACTCCATGAGAGCCCCACTTTGGAAGAGGAGACTGCAGAAGAGCTCTCTTTAGGAAAGGCTAATTATGCGATCATCTATCCACCTTGACTCCTCGGGTGTGTCCTTTCCTATCTCTCCTCACTTTTATTTTATATTTATGTTCTTTCATTGAGGACAATGTATGTTTTAAGTGTGGGGGAGAGAATCATTTCTTTGTTTTGTTTTCTTTCAGTTTTCTTTATTTTGTTCTATTTTCTTTAAGTGAAAAAAATTGTTTACTTAGCACAATGCATTTTTTGAAGTTTTTGGGTTGTAGATCAATTGGAGGTCAGATTGTGGAGACTTGAGAACAATTCATAAGATCAGTATCGTTTTAACACCTTGAGTCTCCCAAATATGGAAATCGATTTAGATACTTGTTGTGGCATAGTGTTGCGGTGGAAATAGGATATCAAACTATTAATTAGTTTGAATCACAATTCTTAATTCACAACCGCTCTTTGATTTATCCGAAGGAAAAGGTCAAAAGAGGGAAAACCTATTTTTGCATCGTAAACACAATGCGGGGAGAGACCTAGGTAAGGGGTTGGTTAAGCTTAAGGAAGGTACTAGCACCCTAAACTTCTGTAGTATTCTACAGGAACCTTTTGTTTATTGTATGCTTTTTTATTTTATTATCTGCTTTAATATCTATTGAGCTAAGGGATAGAGTGACCTAAAGACCTAAGGGTTAGTCCTAAGTTTACTCGGCAAGACATCGCATCTTGTGCCTACGTATCCTGGATAGGGAATGGAATCAGAGTAATCGTAGTTCCCCTCGAAAGGGAGGTTAGAAACGTCTTGACTGTGGTCAAGGTTTCAAGGGGGAGTAAACGTATCTTAAGGATACGCTTACGTGGAGTCTTAAACTCCTATTTCTACGTTGAATTTGTTAATTGACATTAGGGTTAAATTAGGGATTCCACAGCGGGAAAACCTAAACAGAGCACGGCGGCTCTTTGACCTAAAAGCTAGGGTAAAGGGCGTTTTCGTCCACGGCGGGACACCTAGGCTATTAGGGTTTGAAATGTTCAAAGGGTAGGACTATTGACTCGGCGGTCAAACGGCTAGACCTAATTCCTTCGGAAAGTAAATAACGGTAAAAACATGCAAGCAACAGAATTATTACATGGCAGGCATAAAAAATATGAAAATAAAGCAAGCAGTAAATGAAAGTCATCGCGACCACTTGCGTAAATTACAAATTCCCAAAAAACTAAAAAAATAAACTGCGACCATGGCCTCGCGTAAATTACATCCATGGGAATTGAAATATGAATAACAATCAGGAAATAGTAAGCAAAGATAAACATGAATTAAAGGATGGTCAGACGAAAATTTAGCGATAAGGGCTCATTGGTGACCGGAAGTCGAAACCTTTAAACAAAAAAAATCTAAAATAAATTCTACTTTTGAATCTTGTGAGAAAGGTGGGTGCCTTTTAAGTTAGTAAATGTTTTTTAATATTAAAGAAAATATGTTTCCTTTGTTTTTAAAAGGGTACGTTTTTGAATGAAAAGGTTTTAACTACAAATGATTTAATTATTAATGATTTTTTCATTTTTATGTTTTAAAAACAATTGTCTTTTTTTATTTATAAAAATGTGAAGAAAAAAAAGGGTTAAACTTTAATCATGAAAATTTAATTCAATTTGTGAAAAGCAGAGTTTTATTAACTTATGAAAAAACTTGATTAGAAAACTTGATTTAACTAATTAAATAGAAGTTATTTTAACTAGTTAAAATAAATTCCATTGACTAATTAAGTAAATTATACTAACTAATTAAAAAATATTATTACTATCAACTATGCAAAACGTTACGTTGCTACTTAACTACCTTACGTTAATTGGACTATTAAGCATTAATTGAATTACTACCTACAGTAAAATAATAATATCCTAATGTAAAATGAAAACATAAAGCAAACATCACATGTTAAAGAAATTTGAGCCGTGATAATAATATCATTGCTGCTTCTAGGTTTTCATTTTATCTTCTCCTCCCCCAAATGCCTACCGGCGGCCATGGGTGACAAACACGAGCTTTTGTTCGTCTCCGCTCGTGCATGTTAGATCCTCCTCACTCTCTGTCCCTGAAACACGAAAAAAACCACAAATTATTAATCAATTGCTCACCTTTCGGGGTTCGGAGCGGTTCGTAGTAAGCTTTGTCGAAAAAGGGCCGATGATGCTCCGACTGAGGCCGGGAAGCTTGGCCGGCGTGGATGCTTCAATGTCGTCCGCCGCCGCTTTGGTTTGGTTGCATTGCTTTCGATCTCTCTCTTCCGATGGCCACCGATGATGGATGATGATGCCGCTCTCTAAGCTTCTAAATCCGCCGCCGACCTTGTTTTCTTTTGATGAGCTTCAAACTCGTGTGGAGGTGATGATGAAAGTTTGATTTCTTCTTCTTTCTGGGATGATGATGAAGAATCTGTTGAGATTCTCTGAATCCCAATCTCTCGCCGCCGCTGTTGTGTGTTTTTGATGCCTTCTTCCTTTTTTCGTTTACGGATCCTATATGATGATTTTATATCAGTTTTTTCTATGGCTTGTGGGCTTTTGTGACTGGGTTTGTTGAGACTTTATTGCAGGAATTGTTGCCACTTTGAACGCATGAAGTTGTTGCATTCGTTTATTCCTGATTTCACTGAGTTTGATTGTTGTTGTTCTGCTGCGATTTTATTGCAGGTTTTGCAGAACTTTCGGATGGCTGTTTGACTGACTGTTGAACTTGTTTTTCTGGATTTCCTAAACTGGTTTTTTCTCGCTGTTTGTTGAAACTGGTTTTAATTTGAACTGGATTGGTTGTGAAATTGGTTTACTAAACCGTTTTCTGAACTTGTCTTGATTTGATCTTCTGAACTTGTTCTTAGAATCGATTTCTGAACTGCTTTGGATTGATTTTTATACACTTGCTTTGGAATTAATTCGGGGAGGTTGGCGTTACGGCCCGAATATTCGGGCAAACCGCCTTTCTGAATAAGCACTTCGGCCAAGCAATTTATTTCGACAAACTTTCTCTTCATCTTTCTCGGCTATCCCGCAAATAAGAACAAATGCTATCGATCTGGCGTCGATGTCACAGATTGGAAATGGGAGTAGGACGCGGCTTCGGTCGTACCCTCCCGACACCCGGTGATGAGACTTTTCTGAGGGTGTCAAAAATTACTAACCAATATTTTTCTGTCTGCTTTGCTTATTTTACAGGTTCGGAAGGTTCGGAAGTTACTCGGAAAAGTCGGGAAGAGTTGGAGAACTTGGAAGAAACATTAGGATTTTAGTAATTTTATTTTATGCAAAGTGTAACGAAATGCTTTTTTTATGTAATTCTTTTATTCTTCATGATTTTTATTACTATTATAATAATAATCTTTATTCTACAATATTATAGACTAAACATTATTATTAATTATTATTATTTTTGTTATAAATAATAAAAAAACAAATGAACTATTATATATAAAATGAAAACAATATTGAAAATAGAAATTATTTTAAAGATGAAGTTATGAAATGAAATTATGCTTATTTTTAAAAAGGAAGTTATGAAATGACAATAAAACTAAAAATGACATAAAAATAAAATATAATTAAATGAAAATTAATTTAAAAATAAGATGAAAATACAATGCAATATGATTAATTTTAAACGCACAAATGAAATGAAACTCAATTTTTTTTAATTAATTCCTAATTTTTCCAATTTGTCCGACTATTCCCATTTCCAACACAAATTCCGATTGAACCTCATCAACTAGATTAAACAACCCACGTTTTCCACAAATTAAGTTGTGCCCGGTGATATAAGCGATACCGGCCTTGAACGAAGTAAAACGGTAAAAAAAAAAGCAGAGAAATCTGATTAGCAGTGAACAGAACTAAACTTCGCACTGACATTCAAGTTATGTCTCTGATGAATAAATCCCCTGCCGTGAACCAACTCGGCCAAAAAATGCAATTAAACTGATATGGACTTGAGCCGACGTTCATACTGCTTTCTGTTTAGGGATTTAAATAGCGGGCAACAGAAGAAACAGAAAATAAATATCTATTGAAACCAAATTCCTCAGAACGGATTCTTGCACCCACTTGAACCAAACCAAACGGATATCTTAAACTAATCAACCCATATGACAGAATAAATGCCTCAGAAATCCACTGACGACAGAGTCTCAGCCCATTGAATTAATTACCGTATCTCGAACATCCTGATGCGAATACCGTGAATTTCTGTTTATCTTCAAAGAATAAAGAACTCGGAGACGGAAGTCCTGATTATTCAATAAATTCCTGATGATAACTCAGCTTCAAGGACTGTCAGCAAACAACGTGAAAATGACCATTTTGCCCTTCAACAACTAAAGTGTACCAGACGCGGTTCCTGCAAAACGAGACAAACTACGTAACCCATTAGTAATTAGCTGATGCACAAATGAAATGTCATGCAACCTGAATCGACTAATTTGAGGGCAAAATTTGGGGTATTACAGTTGCCCCTATTTAAATAGCTTCACCGGATGATTTGAGCGACGAAGGCTCGAGAAATCATGGTGGAGGGATTTAAATATAGATAACCGAAAATTTTGCCCTTAGATGCAGTGATATGCAATGCTATGGCCAAAACGAAAATAAACTATAATGTTGACAATGCCATGAATTTAGTAAGGTGCGTACGATGGAATGGTAAATGCATAGATGCATACGACACGACGACATAGGGGACAGACGCGACAAACGAACCACACCGGGAATACGACGCACTGGGTGACAGCACGACACTGGGGAATTCTAAAGTGATAGTCAACTGGTGCGAGTACGACCAATCATCACTTTAGGAAAAGGAATGGTAAGAGCGGGATCCTCAATGGAGATGGCACCGGTGAGACGGCCTCCACTGGGGAAATTTAAGAGTAATCATCAACAGGTTCAAGCGTGACCGGTTGATACTCTAGAGTAAGAAAATAAAACTGGATCTGCACGACTATAGGATCGATTAACAAGATGCTGGAGCATTGAGCAAAGAATAACATCCGAGCTTCTGAAAATTCTCCCTCGTGACAGAATCAAACGGAATTTAGGAATCCGTAGAAAATATACAGGGTAAAACCGGTTGTATGCCAAAATAAATGGTCTTAAATGGGAAACGCCCTGATAAGCTTTCTCGAGAGAGAACTGCCACTTATCGTTGAAAGGGACTTATATGTCAAACTGGATAAGCTCTTAAATAAAGAGACTGTTGCTTATCTGTGGATAATAGATTGATTGATAATATAAACTTCTTCACGTCTCAAGTCTGTGCTCCCTGGACATGATTCTGTTTCTTCTTTTTCTAAAGGATAAAATAAACGTCTTCATAATTCGAGATTGGTGCTCTCCCGAATATGATTCGGCTCCTTCTTTTACTAAAGGGTAAACGAACTTCTTCATACTTCAAGATCTGTGCTCTCCTGAATATGATTCTGCTCCTTCTTTTACTAAAGGGTAAATGAACTTCTTCATACTTCAAGATCTGTGCTCTCCTGAATATGATTCCGCTCAAACCTCCCCTTTCTTCAAAATGATACGGGAAATGGAAACCAAACTGCTCGCTGGAGATGGCCATTTGCTGCAAGTCATAACGAAGATAGGATAAGCTTCTCGGGCGAGAAATGCCGCTTATTTGCAAGAGTGGCAATAATAAGCTTCTCGGGTGAGAATTGCTTGTAGAGGTGGTAACAGGTAATGTAAATTGTAAAGAAAGTTGTGATGATGGCAAACATCTAGATCACTGAGTGATAGCAGGTAACATAAATTGTAAAGAAGGTCGTGATGATGGCAAACATCTAGATCACTGAGTGATAACAGGTAACATAAATTGTAAAGAAGGTTGTGATGATGGCAAACATCTAGATCACTGTAATGTAAATTGTCAAGAATGTTGTGATGATGGCAAACATCTAGATCACTGTAATGTAATAATGAGCTCCTTGTATGAGAAGATCAATTGTAGAGTGTATTGTAAAGTGTAAGGTAGGTGATAAGCTCCTCCGCTGGGAACTGTTGCTTGTCTATTGTGCAATGTAGTGATAAGCTTCTCAGGCGAGAACTGTCGCATATCTGCAAAGGATTGTAAATGCTTTTCTTGAGAGATAGTGCAAAATAAATGCACATCTAGGTATGTTCAGTGACCAACGGGACCGAAGTTCGATCTAGAATTGGGATAGAAAGAATTGTCAAACAAGACTTCATTGAGGAAACGAACTCGAATGGGGACTACCTTATCTTAATGCGGAGAGGTAACGGGAATAACCATCGTCCACGAGGGTTGAACTCTATGGGGAAACTGGCAACAAGTAGGTATTTTATGCTTAGGGCTGGCGATCTACTTGGAGAGAGCGGACAAACCCAGTTACTCGGCGGTAACGACAAGGATGATGATAAATAGCAAGCATGCAAATGCTAATGCGTATGCCAAAGTGTATACGAATGTGTATGTTCATGTGTATGACAATGAAACGAAAAATGAGTATGTCATGCCCATGCTTATGCTTATGCTGACAAAACAGATGAGAGAGGAGACATGAGATGAAATAAACATCTCGACAGGAATACCCAGTGACCTCTGCAACAGTACATCTATTAGAGGATATGAATAGTTGATGGTAAGACCGAATCTGGCTTCAAAGTTAAAATTTCCCTGGGGAGAAAATCTCATGACTTCCACATGGGGATGCGATACGACTTCACCGGAGAGTATGATGCCCTGACTTCAACTGGGGATTCATGACCTCCGCATGGGGATAAGATGTCATGAATTCACGTGAGGGATTGCTATCATGAACCATAATCAGCTCAAGAACTCTTGAATCATAGACTTCCGGGGATAAAATAAATATCTGCTTCATGGGGAAGATGTGGAGCTAGACAGCTTCATGGAGATAGTGTAGCAACTTCCTGGAAAAAGTACCTCGGCTTCCTGGGGAAAAGGTATATCCGACTGGGGATAAGATATATCAAACTTCCCTGCGGAGAGTTCATCAGACTTACTGGGGAGAAGTCAACAGACATTCCTGGGAAAGGTATCTTAACCTCTTGGGGAGAATATGGTAGTCTCCTGGGAAGTATTTCCTGAGGAAAGTAAGGCAACTTCACTGAGGAACAGATAATTCCGCTGAGAATGGGGTTCAAGAACATATATCACTTGGAGGATACCAGGGATATCTCTGCAGTCTTGAGAGTCACTAGGGATTTATCGGATGGATCCCAAAAGTGTTGTCAGCTTAAAGTCTCGCTGGGGACTATTACTGGGAAGATGCTGGTAACGAACAAGTGTTTATGCAAAAATGAGATTTACTGGGGACGAAGAGATCCTTCACAAATTTCCATAAGTCAAAGTAACTTTCATTTCCGATTGTATTTTCGAGAAAATATATTTTAGTTTTGAAAAACACTTTTCATGCTCACAAGTTATTAACAACAGCAAATTGCATAACAAAAATAAAATGGAGATAACGTGCACAAAGGCGTTGAAAAGCAAAAGGTAAATTTTATTAAAGAATGGTAGCTTGCTAAAGGCATAGCTCCATGGGAAATTACAAATTTGAAATTGGCAATATGGGAAAGGTTATATTGAATCCAACGACCTATTGACCCTGACGACTGAGACTACCCACAACCTTGCTTCTGAAGAGAGTGATTGGATTTGAAATGAAATTCTGTAAAAGCGTCTGCAATGCTCGGTGTCGTCCAATGCAGTGAAATGCCTTCGTCCCTAACTTTTGCCTGGACCGCCCTTTCGGGTTTTCAATCCACCGGGACGCTCATTTTTGCCTAAGCCGCCCTTTCGGGTTTTCAACTTAGCGAGCCGCATTTTTCATTTCTATTATTATTTTTATTTTTATTATTATTTTTTTTATTTTTAGGCATAGTATTTTCGGACTGCATCGGAATTCACAGGATGGGCGAGCTCTTCACCGTCCATTGTAGTAAGAATTAGCAATCCTCCGGAGAAAACTGTCTTAACAACAAATGGGCCGTCGTAATTGGGCATCCATTTCCCACGCATGTCTTTGTGAACTGGCAAGATCTTCTTGAGTACGAGCTCTCCTTGACGAAACTCCCGGGGCCGAACTTTCTTGTCAAAAGCTCTCTTCATTCGATTCTGATATAGCTGGCTGTGGCATATAGCCGCCAGGCGCTTCTCATCAATAAGATTCAGCTGGTCATATCTGTCTTGAACCCAATCTGCTTCATCTAACTTTGCTTCCATCAACACCCTTAAAGATGGCAACTCAACTTCAATGGGAAGAACGGCGTCCATTCCATAGACCAATGAGAAAGGAGTTGCCCCTGTTGAAGTTCGAACAGTAGTTCTATATCCATGCAAAGCAAACGGTAACATTTCATGCCAATCCTTGTAAGTCTTAACCATTTTTTGCAGGATCTTCTTGATATTCTTATTCGCAGCTTCCACAGCTCCATTCATCTTAGGACGGTACGGAGAAGAATTGTGATGCGCAATCTTGAAAGTATCACACAACTCCTTCATAGTCTTGTTATTCAGGTTAATACCATTGTCAGTGATGATCCGACTCGGAACCCCATAACGGCAGATAATATCTTTCCTGATGAATCGAGCAACTACTTGTTTGGTCACATTAGCGTAGGAAGCAGCTTCCACCCACTTGGTGAAGTAGTCAATAGCGACGAGAATGAAACGATGACCATTGGAAGCTTTCGGCTCAATTTCCCCAATCATATCAAGACCCCACATAGAGAAAGGCCACGGCGAAGTCAAAACATTCAATGGTGAAGGAGGAACATGCATTTTATCCGCATAGATTTGGCACTTATGACACTTCCTAGCGTATCGGATACAGTCGGATTCCATGGCTAACCAGTAATATCCAGCCCTCAAGAGTTTCTTGGACATGGCATAACCGTTGGCATGAGTTCCGAACGTCCCTTCATGAATTTCCTGGAGTAGCCTGTCTGCTTCCCGTCTATCCACACACCTAAGCAGAACCAGGTCGTGGTTTCGTTTGTATAGTACGTCGTTGCTGATGAAGAACTTAGATGCTAGTCTTCTCAAGGTCCTTTTGTCAAGATAAGAAGCATCTGCTGGATACTCTTGCGTGAGCAAATAATTCTTGATATCATGAAACCAAGGCTTTTCATCAATTTCACCTTCTTCAATCAACAGACAGTGGGCGGGTTCCCTTCTACGCTCGATTCGAATAAGCGGCGCTTCATTGACAAACTTGACCTTCCACATGGATGCTAGCATGGCTAAGGCGTCAGCAATATGATTTTCAGTCCTCGGAATATGTTCGAACTTGATCTTATCAAAGTACTTAATTAACTCCACAATGTAGGCTTTGTAAGGGACCAGCTTCTCATTCTTGGTTTCCCATTCACCTTTCACTTGATATATAACCAACGCTGAATCTCCGCTTACTTCAAGAAGTTTGATCCGGAGATCAATAGCTGCTTCAAGGCCAAGGATGCATGCTTCATATTCGGCGACATTGTTTGTGCACTCAAACTCTAACCTTGCGGTAAATGGGGTATAACCACCTTTTGGATTCATCAAAACGGCACCTATGCCATGCCCACTGTAATTGGAGGAACCATCAAACATCATCTTCCACCAGAGACCCGGTTCAGGGCCATCCTCGGGCTCTGGCTCTGGCTCGTCGAAATCATTTACCCACATAATGTCTTCGTCTGGAAAGTCAAACTTAAGAGGCTCATAATCTCCGACTGGTTGGTCTGCAAGATAATCTGACAATATACTTCCTTTGATAGCTTTCTGAGGTACATATTGGATGTCATATTCCGACAACAACATATGCCAACGAGCAAGCCTCCCTGTCTGAGCAGGCTTTTCGAAAATGTACTTTATTGGGTCCATCTTCGAAATCAACAAGGTAGTATGACCCATCATATATTGCCGGAGACGCCTAGCAGCCCATGCTAGCGCACAACAGGTCTTCTCCAACAGTGAATATCGGTTCTCACAATCAGTAAACTTCTTGCTCAAATAGTATATAGCGTGTTCCTTTCGTCCGGTCTCATCGTGTTGCCCAAGCACACAACCCATAGACTTCTCAAGAACAGTGAGGTACATAAATAATGGTCTTCCGTGAACAGGAGGCATCAAGATAGGAGGCTTTTGTAAGTAATCTTTGATCTTTTCAAACGCCCGCTGACAATCTGGATTCCAATCAACAGTCTGACCTTTGCAAAGCAACTTGAATACCGGCTCACAAGTAGCAGTCAGGTTAGATATGAACCTGGAGATGTAGTTCAAACGTCCCAGAAAGCCTCTGACTTGGGTTTCGGTCTGCGGGGCCGGCATGTCTTGGATGGCGCGGACTTTATCAGGATCTACCTCGATTCCTCGTTGGCTGACGATGAAACCAAGTAGTTTTCCAGATCTGACACCAAAAGTACACTTAGCAGGATTTAATTTCAACTGATATTTTCGGAGTCGTTCAAAGAGTTTCAACAGATGGATCAAATGCTCCTCCTCCTCATGAGATTTGGCAATCATATCATCCACGTACACTTCAATTTCTTTGTGCATCATGTCATGAAAGAGCGTCGTCATAGCACGCTGATAGGTTGCCCCTGCGTTCTTCAGACCGAAAGGCATAACTTTGTAACAGAAGGTCCCCCAAGGAGTGATGAATGTAGTCTTTTCTCTGTCGGCGGGATCCATCTTGATCTGATTATAACCGGAGAAACCATCCATGAATGAGAAAACTGCAAAACTAGCTGTATTGTCGACGAGTGTGTCGATATGCGGCAACGGGAAATCGTCTTTTGGACTAGCCTTGTTCAGATCCCTATAATCCACACACATTCTAACCTTACCGTCCTTTTTGGGCACGGGAACAATGTTGGCAACCCAATCAGGATACTTCGCAACCGCAAGAAAACCCGCATCCAACTGCTTTTTAACCTCATCTCGAATCTTCAAAGCCATGTCAGGTCTCGTTCTTCGAAGTTTCTGCTTGACAGGCGGACATTCGGGCTTAAGCGGTAGCTTGTGAACTACAATGTCCGTGTCTAAACCGGGCATATCTTGATATGACCATGCAAACACATCAACATAATCTTTCAACAGCTCGACCAATCTCTGCTTGACCTCTGCCCCAAGTACTGCGCCAATCTTGACCTCCTTCTTGTCTTCATCTGTGCCAAGGTTAATCAAATCTACCTGCTCCTTGTGTGGTTGAAGCTCTGCGTACTCATACTCAACCAATCTAGTCAGTTCTGCGGGTATTTCAAAATCTTCTTTGCCCACATCTTCAGCTTGATAGATGGGTGAATCCCAATCAAGAGAGACAATAGATTCATCGGATTCAATAATGGTAATGTCACTGCATGTTTGAAAGGCTTATTTTATTAAATGTTCGATGAAAATGCAAAAGAAAATGAAAATGTTTTTTTAGTTTGTTTTTGAAGAGATTGCCAATTTCAAAAAGGTGAAAACGAAAAGACGCTTAGTGAAGCAAAATGGAGCGGAAACAAAATGCATTTATTAATAATTGTTTGAAATGAAAAGGTGGCCCTACAAAGTGATCCAATAGCCTTGGGCAGAGCTATGGATTTGAAAACAAAATGAAAAATGAAAAATTACTTTGACAATGGAAAAATAACTGGCATCTCTATGGCCTCCCAGTTGCTCAATGCTACATTACTCTGAAACACCAAGTTGTTCAAATCTTCATCTTCGTCATAGTCACCGATGGCATTGACCTGATAACCTCCACTAACGAACACCTCTTGGAAAACCTTCGGATGTCCTTCAACATGAATTGGCTTGTAACCCAACCCGTAGCGATTAGTCTTTGCCTTGACATCGATTACTTCTCCCCAACCTTCAGGAATGCCCCTGTCGATTGTCGATTTGGTACTCTTCAACGATGCAAAAGACGGGCTACTCTGGACTCCCGCAGCTTCTTCAACTTCCACTAGAACAGCATTGGCAATTTCAAGTGCTTGGAAAGAAGTCTCCAAAGCGTCTTCATCAGCCTCAATATACCGGTACGATGATAAATTACTAACCATTAAATCCTCTTCACCATGTATGATTACCAACTTGTCGTCAACCACAAACTTCATCTTTTGGTGCAAGGTAGAAGTTACTGCCCCAGCGGCATGGATCCAAGGTCTTCCTAGTAGACAACTGTAATTAGGATTAATGTCCATAATTTGGAAAGTGATCGGGAACACGTGTGGGCCGATCAGAATTGGAAGGTCAACTTCTCCAACCACCGATCTACGCGAACCATCAAAAGCCTTGACAATTAAAGAAGTAGGCTTCACCACAGTATCCTTGTAAGCCATCTTGCTGAGAACCCTCATAGGTAGAACGTTCAACGAAGAACCAGTATCCACAAGTACTCTTGCTAAATTATCTTCCTGACACTTCACGGATATATGCAAAGCACGGTTATGATTCAGACCCTCTTTCGGCAGTTCTTCATTACTGAAGCTGAGAGTATTACAGGCGGTAATATTAGCAATCACACTATTAAACTGGCCGGTAGTGATGTCTTGAGCCACATGAGCTTGAGTCAAGACCTTCTGCAAAGCGGCTCTATGCGCGGGTGAATTCAATAACAGGGATAGGACGGAAATCTTCGAAGGAGTCTGGTGCAGCTGATCGATAACTTTATAATCACTCTTCCTGATTATCCTCAAGAATTCAGCGTCTTCCTCATTAGTAACAGCCCCTTTACCTTTATCTCCAGCCGACACAGCAGTATTGGCAGTGGTTTCCTTGGACGGAGCCTCATCAAAACGGGGTGTGTAGACACGACCACTGCGAGTCATCCTGCTTGCCCCAGCTATGTTAGTCACATTTTCGCTATCAACTTTCACTTCTTCTCTTGGGATGACCTTCCCAGATTCCTTATCAATCGCGGTTACATCATACTTCCAAGGTACAGCTTTGGGATCACTGAATGGAAACGGACTCGGTTTCTGAATGATCAAGGGCTTAGGTGGGTCCACTGCTGGAGTAACAGGAATCGGTATGCTGAACATTGGCATGACAGACTTTGGCGTTGGCAGATTAAACACTGGCATCCTGCCCCTTGGTTCGGGCAGGTTGAAAGTAGGCTCAATTGCAGCAACTTCCTTCGCCTTGTTAACTACTTGTAGGAATCCATCATCCATCAATCTCTGAACATCTTTCTGAACCATAGCGCACCCTTTATCATTTCCTTCACAACTTATACAATCAGCATGGGAAATAGACACCAGACCTACTTCAAACAGCTTTGCATGGAACGCCTTGAGAGGAGTCTTAATCTGGGATACATCACGAATAAAACCCTCGTAAGACGAATCATCAACAGCATTAACATTCGCATGTGTAGGCAGGGGATTGGTTTTAACATTGGGAGATGGATCATCGAACGACAAGATCTTCTTTTCCATCAGATCCCTCACAATATTCTTCAAAGCATAACAATTCTCCAAATCGTGGCCTGGCGCACCCTCATGAAATAAACAATGAGCGGCAGCGTTGTAGTTGGCTGGCAAAGGATTCGGAGGCGGTCCCAAAGCTCGGGTGGTGATCAAACCTCGCTGTACTAGGTAAGGGTACAACTCGGTGAACGTCATTGGAATCGGAGGACACGGCTTATATTGTCTCCTCGGAGCATTTGGGCGAGGTGTCGGATTCCTCTGTTGTTGATTAGCAGGAACGTTGGGTGCTTGCTGGTAGTTGGATGGAGGATGATGATAAGCGGGAGGCGGGTAAATAGGAGCCTGTTGCATAGGCTGATAAGCAGGAGCTTGTGGGGCTTGCTGATTAAAAGATGGTGCAACAGCAGCCACATAGGGAGGCGGAGCATACTGAACTGGGTAACCATGAAGTTGCGCGTACGGTGGCGGATATTGATATTGGTGTTTTCCCCTTCTATCGGAGGATACAGCATGAGTCTCTCCTTCCTTCTTTTTTTGAGAATTGAAAGAGGGTTTCTTAGTTTGGTCCTTTGAACTCGTGCTGCCAGAACCACCAGACATCTTTCCATTTTTCATAGCAAGTTCAACTTTTACTCCAACAGCAACAATATCAGCAAAATTCGTGGTTACACTACCCACCATCCTCTCGTAAAATTCAGGGCGGACGGTGTCCACAAACCAATCGGCCAGTTCCTTGTCCGTCAACGGAGGCTCAACCTGAGAAGCAATCTCTCTCCATCGTTGGGCATATTCCTTAAAGGTCTCAGAACTTTTCTGCGTCATACTCAACAGTTGTCTCCTGTCGGGAGCTAGATCCATATTGTACTTATAGTGCTTAATAAAAGCATCAGACAAATCCTGAAAAGACTTGATGCGAGACTGGTCTAATGTTAAATACCACTTCGACGAAGCACCTTTCAGACTGTCTTGGAAACAGTGAATCATCAACTTATCATTTTCCACATGAGCAGCCATCCTGCGGTAGTACATTATCAAATGGCTTTTCGGGCAAGTAGTCCCTTCATAGCAGTCAAAGTTCGGAGTTTTGAACTTTGGCGGAATAACCAAACCGGAAACCAAACAGAT
This sequence comes from Lathyrus sativus, assembly GCA_963859935.3. Classification (NCBI taxonomy): domain Eukaryota; kingdom Viridiplantae; phylum Streptophyta; class Magnoliopsida; order Fabales; family Fabaceae; genus Lathyrus; species Lathyrus sativus. The sequence continues at coordinate 35,623,610 of OZ012735.1, forward strand.
ATCTCTAGCAGCAGCACCAAAGATTTGGTCTCCTTCCATCTTTCTCAATCTTTTGTCAATAGTAACCACCTCTTCGCGAAGCCTATCCCGTGGTTGGCATCCTCCATCATCATCATCCAGAATTTCGTAAACAGGCTCATTAAGATAAGGCTGCACATGAGTGCGGACATTAGCTTGTGTGAAAGTAGGGACCACTTTGTGAGGCTTAGAAACCAAAGGCACAGTTTGTTGTACATTCTGAATAACAGGGACAAACGGTTGAACTGATGTAGTATTAGGAACAGCCTGGTGAGCTGATGTAACAACAGGAGGATGCAAAAAATCTTGTGGGAGGCCATAAGGAAACGGGTTTGGCGCAGAGACAACCGGCGGATCTACAGCAGCAGTAGCGTTAATCTCAGAAACCACGGTAGGCTGAGTATCCATCTTTGCATTCATGACATGGAGTAATTCCATGATTGTTCCAATACTCCCTCGAAAGTCTGCTAGCTCGTTGTTAAAGCGATCCATCTCTTGAGCATGTTCTTCCATCCTTTTTCGAGCTTGAGCTCTAGTGTTGTAACGATTCAGGGTGACAAAACTGGAAGGCGAGAGAACCGAGTATGAGAAACCGAGAGACACATGTAATGCAAAGATATGATGCGAAATGCGAATGACATGATTTCATGGAATTCAAGTGTTTATGAGTATTGCGGATAACGAAAAATTTTATTGATTGAAAAATGGATTACAAATAATATTCTTAAAAGAAAAATCTCGATGAAAATAAACAGCTAAAATTCTAGAACCCTAAGGAAGCATTATTCATGATTTTGGCGATTAGGCGGAGAATCGGAGGAAAATAAATCCTCGTAGAGTCTTCTCTTCTTGTAGGAGAGCAACTCTTCATTCCTTGACTGAAGCTGTTTCTGAAGTTCGTTGTACTCGCTGACCATCACCTGGTATTTGTCTTTCCATGTTTCTGCTTCGTGATGAGCTTTTTTCAATTCGATCTTCAATGTTTCAGCCTCGGACATGAAATACTGGACTGGTTCCTCTCTCGGAGGCAAAGGATCTTGGCGAGGATAGGGCATCTTCAATTTGGAAGCTCTTGCTCGGACCCACTGAAGATAGGGCTCCATGGAAATGCAATTTGGCCTACCCAGACTTTCTCGACCTTTCATATGCAAGTGTCCCCAAGAAGATACAATTTGACCCTGAAGCTCTTTGTTGAGTTCGAAGAAGATCTTCTCTACGTAGATACTTTTAGGCGGTTCTTTTAAGGGATACCCTAATTGTCGGCGAGCTAGGACTGGATTGTAGCTAATTCCTCCATTAAAACCGAGTAAAGGCATGTTAGCGAAGTCTCTACAACCATCAATGAGTAGTATTCCATCATACCTGCGATTGTACCAATCAATATCAGAGTGAGTTAAAGCCATAACCTTTTGCGACCAACGTCCTTGAGTGGGACTCCAAAAAGGACCAGACTTAGGCAAGTGCGAAATAAACCACTTGTACAGTAACGGCACACAACAAGTAATCACCCCTCCACCACGGAGGTTTCGGAGATGGACTGAGTGATAAGTATTACCCAATAAGGTCGGTACTGGATTCCTTTGCATGAAGATCTTGATGGCGTTAAGGTCCACAAATCCTTCAAAATTAGGGAAAAGCAGCACTCCATAGATAAGCAAGGCAAGGATCATCTCAAAGGTAGGCATGCTCAAGTAATCGGCATAATATTGGGACTTCTTGATTAGGAACTTCGTAGGTAACCCAAAGATTTCACCTTTATGAGTCATATTCTCCTTAATGTCAGATACCTTCAAACATGTGGCTTTAGCAATATCCTGTTCTTTAGGGTCCGTCTCCAAGAACGGGAAAGGAGACTTATCCAGGATAGGTAACCCTACAAGCTGAGAATATTCTTCCAAAGTGGGTAATAGCTGATAATCGGGGAATGTGAAGCAGTGGTAGTCGGGATCATAGAACTGTAGCAAAACCGAGAGCAGTTCCTCGTTTACTTTATATTCCAATAGAGATAACAAATTTCCATACCGGTCACAGAATCCTTCTCGATCTTGGACTAAAGATCCTAGCTTCCTTAAGTCATCTAGTTTAGGCCTTTTAAAAGTATATTTCAAAGTCTTTCTTCTATTGTAATCCATAATCCTGCAATATTCATAAATAAGATTTGAATTCCATGAAGTGTAATGTAATGTGATGCTTTAATGGATGCAATGTATATATATTCACAAGTCCTAGGTTAAAGGTATGTGCAAGGAGTTAGGGTCTACCCATCCCCATAAGGTATGTACTACGGTTAGTTGTACCTGCAGAACAAGGGTTCTAAAGAAGTGCCCAAAGTCATTAGTCCATCTTTCGGATATTATCAACTTTCCAACTAACTCGGAGGTCAATAATATTCTCAAGAGAACCTCTTTTGAGTGTAGTATCGCGTAGCAACCATCATAGGACTACTCCCACATAGTTCCCGCACTACGTCCTACATAAGGCCAAGGTGGTGTTAAGGTAACTACGGTCCTCAATATCACAGACTCCAATCGAAAATAGTAAAAGTTTTCACGACTAACTCGATCAACCGAACCATTTTCGACAGGGTCTCAACTGAGCGGTGATTCTCGAGTCAACTTGGTCGGGACTCACTCCCGGCAAGCCTCGTCGAATATCTCACCTTCCTATAATAAGGTCACTCAAGTCCGGGTTAGGACTTATCTCACAATAACAGGGTACCCCCCAAGCAAGGCACAATAGTAATATATACAAGAGAATAAATAATGAAAAGTATCATACAATAAACAAAATAGGGATAACCCTTAAAAGTTATGGTATTCCCCAGTGAAGTCGCCATTTTCTGTTGCGGTGGAAATAGGATATCAAACTATTAATTAGTTTGAATCACAATTCTTAATTCACAACCGCTCTTTGATTTATCCGAAGGAAAAGGTCAAAAGAGGGAAAACCTATTTTTGCATCGTAAACACAATGCGGGGAGAGACCTAGGTAAGGGGTTGGTTAAGCTTAAGGAAGGTACTAGCACCCTAAACTTCTGTAGTATTCTACAGGAACCTTTTGTTTATTGTATGCTTTTTTATTTTATTATCTGCTTTAATATCTATTGAGCTAAGGGATAGAGTGACCTAAAGACCTAAGGGTTAGTCCTAAGTTTACTCGGCAAGACATCGCATCTTGTGCCTACGTATCCTGGATAGGGAATGGAATCAGAGTAATCGTAGTTCCCCTCGAAAGGGAGGTTAGAAACGTCTTGACTGTGGTCAAGGTTTCAAGGGGGAGTAAACGTATCTTAAGGATACGCTTACGTGGAGTCTTAAACTCCTATTTCTACGTTGAATTTGTTAATTGACATTAGGGTTAAATTAGGGATTCCACAGCGGGAAAACCTAAACAGAGCACGGCGGCTCTTTGACCTAAAAGCTAGGGTAAAGGGCGTTTTCGTCCACGGCGGGACACCTAGGCTATTAGGGTTTGAAATGTTCAAAGGGTAGGACTATTGACTCGGCGGTCAAACGGCTAGACCTAATTCCTTCGGAAAGTAAATAACGGTAAAAACATGCAAGCAACAGAATTATTACATGGCAGGCATAAAAAATATGAAAATAAAGCAAGCAGTAAATGAAAGTCATCGCGACCACTTGCGTAAATTACAAATTCCCAAAAAACTAAAAAAATAAACTGCGACCATGGCCTCGCGTAAATTACATCCATGGGAATTGAAATATGAATAACAATCAGGAAATAGTAAGCAAAGATAAACAGGAATTAAAGGATGGTCAGACGAAAATTTAGCGATAAGGGCTCATTGGTGACCGGAAGTCGAAACCTTTAAACAAAACAAATCTAAAATAAATTCTACTTTTGAATCTTGTGAGAAAGGTGGGTGCCTTTTAAGTTAGTAAATGTTTTTTAATATTAAAGAAAATATGTTTCCTTTGTTTTTAAAAGGGTACGTTTTTGAATGAAAAGGTTTTAACTACAAATGATTTAATTATTAATGATTTTTTTCATTTTTATGTTTTAAAAACAATTGTCTTTTTTTTATTTATAAAAATGTGAAGAAAAAAAAGGGTTAAACTTTAATCATGAAAATTTAATTCAATTTGTGAAAAGCAGAGTTTTATTAACTTATGAAAAAACTTGATTAGAAAACTTGATTTAACTAATTAAATAGAAGTTATTTTAACTAGTTAAAATAAATTCCATTGACTAATTAAGTAAATTATACTAACTAATTAAAAAATATTATTACTATCAACTATGCAAAACGTTACGTTGCTACTTAACTACCTTACGTTAATTGGACTATTAAGCATTAATTGAATTACTACCTACAGTAAAATAATAATATCCTAATGTAAAATGAAAACATAAAGCAAACATCACATGTTAAAGAAATTTGAGCCGTGATAATAATATCATTGCTGCTTCTAGGTTTTCATTTTATCTTCTCCTCCCCCAAATGCCTACCGGCGGCCATGGGTGACAAACACGAGCTTTCGTTCGTCTCCGCTCGTGCATGTTAGATCCTCCTCACTCTCTGTCCCTGAAACACGAAAAAAACCACAAATTATTAATCAATTGCTCACCTTTCGGGGTTCGGAGCGGTTCGTAGTAAGCTTTGTCGAAAAAGGGCCGATGATGCTCCGACTGAGGCCGGGAAGCTTGGCCGGCGTGGATGCTTCAATGTCGTCCGCCGCCGCTTTGGTTTGGTTGCATTGCTTTCGATCTCTCTCTTCCGATGGCCACCGATGATGGATGATGATGCCGCTCTCTAAGCTTCTAAATCCGCCGCCGACCTTGTTTTCTTTTGATGAGCTTCAAACTCGTGTGGAGGTGATGATGAAAGTTTGATTTCTTCTTCTTTCTGGGATGATGATGAAGAATCTGTTGAGATTCTCTGAATCCCAATCTCTCGCCGCCGCTGTTGTGTGTTTTTGATGCCTTCTTCCTTTTTTCGTTTACGGATCCTATATGATGATTTTATATCAGTTTTTTCTATGGCTTGTGGGCTTTTGTGACTGGGTTTGTTGAGACTTTATTGCAGGAATTGTTGCCACTTTGAACGCATGAAGTTGTTGCATTCGTTTATTCCTGATTTCACTGAGTTTGATTGTTGTTGTTCTGCTGCGATTTTATTGCAGGTTTTGCAGAACTTTCGGATGGCTGTTTGACTGACTGTTGAACTTGTTTTTCTGGATTTCCTAAACTGGTTTTTTCTCGCTGTTTGTTGAAACTGGTTTTAATTTGAACTGGATTGGTTGTGAAATTGGTTTACTAAACCGTTTTCTGAACTTGTCTTGATTTGATCTTCTGAACTTGTTCTTAGAATCGATTTCTGAACTGCTTTGGATTGATTTTTATACACTTGCTTTGGAATTAATTCGGGGAGGTTGGCGTTACGGCCCGAATATTCGGGCAAACCGCCTTTCTGAATAAGCACTTCGGCCAAGCAATTTATTTCGACAAACTTTCTCTTCATCTTTCTCGGCTATCCCGCAAATAAGAACAAATGCTATCGATCTGGCGTCGATGTCACAGATTGGAAATGGGAGTAGGACGCGGCTTCGGTCGTACCCTCCCGACACCCGGTGATGAGACTTTTCTGAGGGTGTCAAAAATTACTAACCAATATTTTTCTGTCTGCTTTGCTTATTTTACAGGTTCGGAAGGTTCGGAAGTTACTCGGAAAAGTCGGGAAGAGTTGGAGAACTTGGAAGAAACATTAGGATTTTAGTAATTTTATTTTATGCAAAGTGTAACGAAATGCTTTTTTTTATGTAATTCTTTTATTCTTCATGATTTTTATTACTATTATAATAATAATCTTTATTCTACAATATTATAGACTAAACATTATTATTAATTATTATTATTTTTGTTATAAATAATAAAAAAACAAATGAACTATTATATATAAAATGAAAACAATATTGAAAATAGAAATTATTTTAAAGATGAAGTTATGAAATGAAATTATGCTTATTTTTAAAAAGGAAGTTATGAAATGACAATAAAACTAAAAATGACATAAAAATAAAATATAATTAAATGAAAATTAATTTAAAAATAAGATGAAAATACAATGCAATATGATTAATTTTAAACGCACAAATGAAATGAAACTCAATTTTTTTTAATTAATTCCTAATTTTTCCAATTTGTCCGACTATTCCCATTTCCAACACAAATTCCGATTGAACCTCATCAACTAGATTAAACAACCCACGTTTTCCACAAATTAAGTTGTGCCCGGTGATATAAGCGATACCGGCCTTGAACGAAGTAAAACGGTAAAAAAAAAAGCAGAGAAATCTGATTAGCAGTGAACAGAACTAAACTTCGCACTGACATTCAAATTATGTCTCTGATGAATAAATCCCCTGCCGTGAACCAACTCGGCCAAAAAATGCAATTAAACTGATATGGACTTGAGCCGACGTTCATACTGCTTTCTGTTTAGGGATTTAAATAGCGGGCAACAGAAGAAACAGAAAATAAATATCTATTGAAACCAAATTCCTCAGAACGGATTCTTGCACCCACTTGAACCAAACCAAACGGATATCTCAAACTAATCAACCCATATGACAGAATAAATGCCTCAGAAATCCACTGACGACAGAGTCTCAGCCCATTGAATTAATTACCGTATCTCGAACATCCTGATGCGAATACCGTGAATTTCTGTTTATCTTCAAAGAATAAAGAACTCGGAGACGGAAGTCCTGATTATTCAATAAATTCCTGATGATAACTCAGCTTCAAGGACTGTCAGCAAACAACGTGAAAATGACCATTTTGCCCTTCAACAACTAAAGTGTACCAGACGCGGTTCCTGCAAAACGAGACAAACTACGTAACCCATTAGTAATTAGCTGATGCACAAATGAAATGTCATGCAACCTGAATCGACTAATTTGAGGGCAAAATTTGGGGTATTACACATAGTCTTGAGTTCTCGTCCTTTAATAGCTCTCAAGTAGTTTATCTAGCAGTCAGCACCATCTGGAAATCACATGCTAAGTAATTGAGCTGATGCAAATAAGTGAGTGATCCCGTGCTTAATAAATAAATAAAAAAGACAAAAAGAAAAAGACAAAAAGTGAAAAAAAGAAGAAAAAAAAAGAAAAAAAAAGCAAAAAGTGTCTAATTCTGAATTGTTGAGGAAAAATATGGATCATAGTCACTAACAAGCTCAGTTACCATGTGTGTGAATAGATAAAGGGTTTAATGTGATTGCACTAGAATGAAAGAGAGCAAAAAGGAGGATGAGTAAGTTAGACTTATGCGTAACGACATGATTTGGATTGGTTTGTATAGGAGGGAGCCTTATGACCGCACAATTATGGATTTGTGTTCTTACGATATCCTTATTGTGCAAAATTAGTACCTATCGATGCGATCTTGACCAGAGAAGAGTTCACAGCCTAGAATGAGTATCTAAATGTTTTTGTGTTTCATGAGTTTTGACAATACTTTGCTCGGAGTTCAAAGGTTCAAGTGTGGGGGAATTTGATCAGTGCATTTTAATGCACCTTCCTCTACGTTTAGACTTAGGAATTTCTATAGTTTAGTTTGTTTAATTTCGTATTTTATGATGTTTTTGCAATTTAATTTATTTTCAGCTTTATTTAATTTTCGTTTGTTATTTTTCAGCATTAGCAGCTTTTAGTAATAAATTCATAACTGGAGCTACAGGAATCGGATCGAGGCGTTCTACCAATCGTTGGAAAGCTAAGAAAAATATCTACAACTTTCATGTTGCATGAAGGAGCTGATTCAGATTGCTTGAGTCTCGAATAATTCGTTGAAGTTTCTGACATGTGATAATGTTATTTTTCCTTGCGGGCCTGGTTTAGGTTTCTGCCCCAGTTGAGTGTGTAAAGCAAACCTTATTCTATTTAAGGTTGCTGTTGTTATGAAAAAAAATCATCCTAGTTTATTTTACGAATTCCTTTCTTGCTCTCTATTGTTTTCATAGCGAACTAATCCTAAGGGAAAATCCGCCGGTTTTGAACCTCGTAATTTCTTTGAGGTTTATTTCAATTCCAACTGCGCTTTATTTTATTTAATCCCGTTCCAAATTGTTTTATAATTTCGTTTGCTTAATTCGTTATTATAAGATAAATTGGATTTAATTCGGTCGATCAATATTCCTTAACTTAATTGCGGATTAACTTAGCTTTTTCGTTAATTTGCGCCATCTTTAACCGTCTGCTTAATTCGGTAATTAGGAATAAAAGTCGTGCGGTGTTGTCGATGCTTGTTCGTCAATATTGCAACCGAATAGGAATTAAAATCTTTTGAAAATATTGAATTGTAATAACCGATGATAAGTTGGGAGTCGAACCGGTGGATTTACCTGTTTTTAATCACTTCTTTCAAAATCAATTACTTTTGCCTTTTACTTCTTTTATCGAATCCTAATCAAAACAACCCCTCAAACCTTTTCTTTAATTGGCTATTTTATAAATAAGAATCCTTGTAAATCGACATCCGAGTTACCGTCGCTTTTACTACGTTTTTCAATCCGCTCGGTTTTGATCCGCGAGCGACCGCGGATCAGAAATGAAAAGAGAAAGAAAAAGCTTATAACATGCCTATCTTAACCCTAATGCACAAAAGCACACAATATGAAAGGGAAATAAGGGAGGGTTGAAAGATATGATGAGAGACAAAGTGAGAACCAAAGGAACTCACTTGGGCTACTCAACCAAGCATGCTACATTCAAAATGCACACAAAACACATAAGTAGTCCTCAAAGGTTCAACTACTTATGGCATGCCTTAAGTTCCTCCAAAGGAGGAATTAAGCTTCCACAAGTAGGAGCCTAAGGTCCTTGGACATAGGGAAATGAAAGAGAATAATGTACATAAAGCATTTGAAAAGGAATGAACAAAAATTGCAAAGGAATCATGTTAAGGAAGTGTAAACATTCACATACATGCACATATGGAAACCCTAAATGGAACTTCTAAGAGATGCATAAACTTAAGCAAGTTATGAACATGATCAAGGCCTAAAATTTAACATAAAAATGAATTATTATGTACATTACATGAATACATGAATATTGGATGCTCAAACATTGCACAAAACTCAATTAAGAAGCAAACTAGTTGAAGTGTTAGGGTGAAAGTCATACAAGGGTAACCTAAAGTGTAAAATACCCTAAAAATAGTAAACAAATCCTAAAAATACCAAATAAAATCCTATGGGACCCCTATGGTGTTGGTAACCAAGGGTACAAACTATGGGGAAAATACCTAAAACTAACTAGGCAAACAGAGGGCAAAGTCCTAGGGGTGTCCTAAAACTAGCACAAAAGTAGGGTCCTAAAGAATCAAGCTAAACCCTAATCAAAATGGTACTAAAAATAGGGAGAAAAATATCAAAAAAATCATTTGATGTGTCAAGAATAAGCACAAGAAAAATCAAGCATTTATATGAAGGAATCATCACAAAATAAAATCAAGAACAAAAGTTATACATTTTTCAATTCATAAGAAACACCTCAACATGGAAAATCAACTTTTAATTGAAAAAAAAGGCCAAAAAAATAATCCAAAATTTGGTAAAATCACTTAACGTGATAAAGTGTGGAAAAATATTTTTCTATGATTTTTTAGATGTGTTGAGGTATTTTCTATGAATTAAAACTCAACAAACAAATAAAATGAAAAAGAAAGAAAAAGAAAAAGAAAAATAAAAACTCTTGGTGCAGATAGCAAGCAAAATCAGTTATGCACATTGGGCTTTATTTGAGGGGAGGTGTGTAAATGGATGCAAGCTCAATTAAAATCAGACTGGACCAATAAGTAAAACGCAACGTTTTCATTAATGAGGTGTCCAGTCAAAGGGGTCAAACGCGTGCAAGATTAAATCACAGCCGTTGGATTGCATTGGTCAAAGGTTCAAAAGGTGAGTTGGATTGTACACATGGGATGGACGGACTAAAAACCAGATGCCGGAGCATGGTGGCTCCGGTCATCTTCTCTGGTGGGAAGGAACAGTAGCAATCTCTAAACTTAACCAAAACTCAAGATTTTTTAGCCTAAACTAATCTACGTGTTCCACTGATCAAGAATTTAGGGTTTATGCTAAATAATCCTTCCTAAATCAACCAAAATAAATCAATTGAAAATCAAGCACCAACCAAGAATTGTTTAGAAACTCAACCAAACCTAACCAGAAACGAACTACAATGCTAGGGGATCATTAATATGTAAAAATGGCATGTGCTAGCTACTTAAAGATTGAGAATTTTTGAGGAATAACTTACTCAACGGAGAACCTCCGTTGGGTCTTGATTTGGCACTAAAGCTCGTGTAAAACCACCCAGAAATGTTCCTTGATCTTCAATGGTGCTTTTGGCAATCTTAATTTGGCTTGAAACTGCTTGGTTATTAATTTCACTTCTCCGCTTTTCCTTGCTCGTGTGTAACTGATTTCTGATCAATTCTCCATGAAAATCCACCTCTGAGAGCTTGTGAAGGATCCTGAGTATATATGTGATGGATCCAGATTGGATTGAGGCCCAATCAAAGCCTGCTTCGGTCCAATTAAAAATCCAAAATTTTGATGTGCAAGCTTCAAAATTCACCCATGAAAATGGTTCAAACAACCTCCAACTTGATTCATACATGTTGCTTGTGATGTAAGGTAACTCAATGAACAAGATTGGCTCCTTGTTTTGATCTTAATGGTAGATCTTGAATGTGTACCTTCATGGTGAAGCAACCTTGAATTTAACATGGTTTTGGACCTCAAACTTGATTTCTGAAATTGGCATCATGTTTAGCACATTCAAGGCAATCAAAAATAGCATAAACATGCCATTATATGATTTAAAATGATCTTGATCCAAATTAGGCCTCTTAAGTACTTTTTCATGAATTTTCTTCCACCATTCTTCCAATTCAAGCCAAACCCATGATAGGTGATGATTTGATGATGAAAAGGATGCCATTTAAAGCAAGTTTGATGTTGGAAAAAGTTCCATTTGAGCTATGCAAAATTGTGAAGTTGACCTATAATAAAAATGGCCTATAATCAAAGTTTCCCAAAATACCCCTGCCTTGTAAGCTTCATATCTTAAGCTTCACAAATCAGATGAAGGATCTCTAGGACTTTTTGGAAAGCTAAGATCATAAGGGAAAACTTTCATGTTTGGGTCAAAGTGAGGTGGAACATCCTTCTAGGTCAAAAATGTCTTGAAAGTTAGTTGACTTTTGTTGACCAAAATCACATTCATCTGAGGACCCATAACTTGTAAGCATCATAACTTGAGTTCTAGAAACCCAATGTATGAGTTATAGTACTCAAAAGAAAGCTAGAAACATGCTCTAAAATTCTTGTGTTGGAGTCAAGATGAGATGAAACTTGTATCTTGAGAAATGTGGTCTTGAAGTTAGGCACTAAATAGGGGATTTTACACTGACAAGCTTAGAAACCCTAGTTTAGCAACTTCTCACACTCTTGAATCTTGATGAATTGATCTTGAAATGATATATGACATGTCTCATCATAACATTCCATGATCATAAAGACTTGGAATTGAGTCTTGATCTCCTTTAAATTCACAGTTGACTTAGGGTTGACCAGATGAAAACCCTAACTGCACCACCTTTGACTATGGCTTCTTGCACATGGTATAATGACCTGGATAAGCTCTATAATAACCCTCAAGACATACAATGAGCTTATATAATATTCCCTATCCATAAACATGAACTCATAATCCTCTGATGACTTTCAATTGACCCCTAAGATAGGAGACACACCAGTCTCAACCATCCACTCCTGCAATGAGCTTTGACATTCCTCTGGTGATAATAAGCACTTGGTAGCTTGAATACAACCTCCTGCTTAGGCTTAGACCTTTGATAATCTCCTCTTGATAAGCACACCTCTCTCAATCCCCTGCAAATGGACAATGGTATGCAAATGCTAATGCTATGAAAATGCAATGAAACACAAGCTAGGTAAAGAGAAGGTTGGGCAAATTTTGGGGTACAACAATATCCATCATCTATATTCTTTTGATACTTTGGTTGCCTATGTTGTAGGTCCAAGGGAAGGAATTTTTATTGACTATACTTTCATGTGCATTGCATTTCTTTTGCATTTCCCTATTCTTCTCACTTCTTGACTTGATTCATATTCCCCTTTTAGGTTGATTACCTTAGTGTATATACTTAGATTTCTCCCCTTAGACTAACACTTAGTCTGTATCCTTGGGCTAGTCCTCTTAGGATTGATTCAACTTTAGACAACCTACAATTAGGTTCCCTTTTCTCCCATGAGAGAATTAGACGTGAGTCATCCCTAGTTGAGATGTAATTCTCTTACCCCATGACATAGTTGAGTAAGATGTTGATTTCTTTTCCACTTGAGGGAGGTAAGTGGCATACTCGTTGATTCTATATCCGAGTTGGAGTCCTTCTCTTAATGTGAAGCAAAGATCCATCTTCCATATGTTTGTGGTGGTTTAAGTTGAGTATTCTCCTTAATATGACAACTTGTCTCTTCTCCTAAAACTAATCAATACACTATGTTCACCCGTAGTGAGGGGAACTACGAATGCTCTGATTCTATCCTAGTCAGGATACGTAGGCACGCGATGCGACGTCTTGGCGAGCATACTTAAGAGTAGTACCTTAGATCTCCCTTTCCATTTTACCCTTAGCAAGAAGATAACAAATAACACATTAAGACAAGAGGTTCCTGTAGAGTACTACATATACTTAGGATTCTAGCACCTTCCCTAGGTATAATTAACCCCCGAACTTTAGATTCTCTTTATTGCTTTGCATTGCGTTGCATACTTTATGGGCTTATTCGTTATTTTTCCCTTCTCTTGGATAAATTAAAGATCGGTGGTGAATTATGATTTGTGAATCCTAGTTAACTTAATATTTATGGTCTCCGACTCTCACAGTGACAGTAGGGTAACATGCAACGTGGCTTGTTTAAGAACATGTGGAATTTTATGTGTATGTTGAAACTTTAAGGGCCACACTATCAAAAGTAATGATATCTCACATGGATTTAATAGCTGCTACAATAACAGAGTCTATAAAATTTCTCCACATCCAAGAGAATATAACATTTTGAATTAAAGAAGTAATAATGACTTTCAACAAAAACTTTTAGATTTTCAAAGTAGAGAGAAGAGGAAGAATTAGAAGCACCATTTTAAAAATGGTATTCTTTTTCTTACCAACATACAAAAAGAATCATTAAAGAGGAATAATCAAAATGAGATCCAAAAATGTTGTCTAGATCCAAGAAGCTGTAGAGGTCCAACAAGGTGTCCAGGTCCAAGTAGCTGTACAGTCTAACAAGCTGTCTAGGTCCAAGAAGCTATCCAAGCCCAAGAGGCGGTGGCTATGCAAAACTCTCCTCAGAACCAAGCAGTAGTTAAAAGAGGATCTTTGAGACCGAGGAGATCTATCAAGATAAGGAGATCAAGAAGAAGAATAAGGAGGAGAGTTATCTTCGATTCTGATGATGATGATGATGAAGCACCTTATAGTTGGAGTAACTTTATGCCAGCTAGGGCATTTAAATTTGATTATTAAAAAATGAACGTGTCTTTGTTGTCTTCAACATGCAGGAGTTTTTGTTGTCTTTAATATGAAACATGCACTTTAAACGATAATGACTTCATATATTTGAATGATAGTATCTTTGATTTAATGTTTGATAATTTTCTGTAGATTATGTTTGTTAATATTATAGCAAGAATCATTTTCTTATTGTCTTGATACCACACATTTTCAAACCAAGCTTTGATTAATTAGTTTTCTTATGAATCACATGCCTTGAAAGAGATGTGGGTTGAACATAACCTTTGCATCTTCTTATTGTCTCGATACCACACATTTTAAAACACTGTGGATTGAACATAACCTTTGCATTGGTACTAGAATCACAGTATGAAAGATTTGAGAATAACCTGTAGATGCTTCCATTGAACATTCAAAGGATAATGCACAATTAATTTGCAGAAGCTCTTGACATTGTTTTTCCATTATCTTACTGTTATCTATTTGATTATACACCACCAAAAAGCTATTAGAATAATTGTTCTTACTGTATACGTAGGCATGCATGTATTGTGTTGTTGAAATACTTGAGTTCAACAGACTTTTTTCCCCACAAATAATAGAGTCCCACATTGAATATGGGTTAGCAAATAATAGTGTTTATATACCTTTTTCACACTACCCATAATGAATTTGAAGTATTGGGTTGCTTTTGGAAAAAAAATGTGGGTATTAAGCCCAAATGTTATATTTTACCATATGTAATAATTGATTCTAAATTAAATAAATTACAATTATTATCATTTATTTAATTATTAAAATTATTAACATAACAATTTAAAAAAAACGTTTAAAGGAAAAAGTTTTAAAAAAAAATTAAAATTTAGAGATACATTGGGAGGGGTAACATTTATTTAACTCTATTTTAAATTAATTATCTTAAAGAATAAATAGATAAATTTTCTGAGTATAAATTAAAAATTAAAATAAATAAATTATCAAAAAATGATTTTTACATGTAAAAATAATTTTATTAAAATAAATAAATATCACACCTTAAGTGAAAGTGATTAATTATAAAAACTAAGAAAATCATAAAATCTGCATATAACAAAAAAGTACAATATCATAAAATCTAAATGTATAAAAAAAAATCAAAATCTAGAAAATCAATGACTAAAAAGATTAGTGACATAATCAACGAGTAAAATTTCTTCATGTTCGTCATTTTTGTTAATCTAAACCTAGATGTTAAAGTACCACACCTCAATGATAAACAAAAGCTACCACTTGTTTAAAACATGGAAGTTGTAAAACCAGAAAGAACCCTTATTCATAGAGCCATAAATCAAACATGCAGAAGCACAACTCTATTACCAACAGGCAGCATCCTTTCATTCCAAATCAGTAGCAAAGACCATCAAAAGCTGAGGATGTGTGCAAGGCCTTCAAAATGCGACTCTGGCAACTGCATTAGCAAATAAAACTTTACTTCAACATAAATTGCATATAAGAAAAAACAAGGTAAGAGTCTCAACATCTCTCACTATCAGATTTCAATATATGAAGTAAGAAAACACAGTTATAAGCGGCGGCCAACTATTTATAATCCAGCACAAGGTTGTAAAAAATTTGAATTATAAGTATAAATTGAATTACCTGTTTAAAATTCAAGTTTGAGCTTCTTAAATCCATTTGCGGTCAACCTTAATATATTGGATGTGTAAAATTTTGGGCCAAATTTGAGAATGTTTTTTGAGGCATCGTTCTCCCAACAGAGGACAACCAATAATATCAAGTTCTATTAGAGATGCAGGCAGCCTCTCTCCCGTCATATTCTCCAGCTTTGGGCAAGATCCAATTGTTAATTGTTTGAGAGACTTCAGGTGGAGAAGCCCTCTGCAGTCCAACGTGTGCAAACAATACATGCTCGAAAGATGTAGATTGGTAAGGGAGGGAGGCAGCAATGCAAAACCATTGTTAGGAAAGGACTTAACACCATTATATAGATCTTCAATTGAAAGAGAGGAAAGCATGTCAAAGAAAGATAGAGATGGGTTCCTCGATAATTTCTCGCAATTTCCAACACGAAGTGATCTCAAGCTAGGTGGCATACCACCTTCAGGAAATGTTTCCATCTCTGGGCAATCATGTATGTACATCTCTTTTAACTTTGGAACAAGAGTATTCATGTGACAAGGCAATGACTTTAAATTAAGGCAGCGGGTGACAGACAACGATGTCAAGCTGGGCGCAGACAATCCTTCTCTTGGGAATGATACAAATTTAGGGCAGCCTCTGATATCAATATCAATGAGATTTGGAAGAATTTTCGAAGCTGAAAGGCATTCTATGTTTCTACAATTATGGATTCGAAGATAGATGAGGTTTGGAAGGATATCCAGTGGGAGGGTTGTGAGAGAATCACAACTTCCATCTATCCTCAAATACTGAAGTGACTCATGTTGGTGGTTTTGCTTTGGAAAATTTAGATTACTAGAATTTATGATGAACAGCGTCTTTAAGGATAGGGGTAAACAATCTCCCGGAAATGATATTGCAGATGAACAGTCTTTGATATCTAAAATTTGAAGAGATGTTAGGCTGATGGTAATGGCTTCAAAGACGGACTGAGTCACTTCCCTTCCTTGAATTCTTAATACTTCCAATGATATGGGTAGTTCATGCAAGGCTACTTTATTGCTTTCAATTATATCTAACATGCGTATGGCAGGAGCCCTTGGGAGAGAAGAGTCAACTTGGTTGCAACGTTCAATCTTAATTGTTTCCACGACAGGAAGATGAGATGGGAAACCTCCATGCAATCTAGGACAATCAATAATCGCAAGAGATTTTAATACAGGAAATGAAACATCTGAATCATGAGAATGATGCCACACTTCCCAACATGGCATCTCACGAAACTTCAGACATTCAAGGGAGGGAAAGAGGATTCCTGAAAAGGAATCACCATATTCAGATCCAATAGTCTCCAGAATACTCATTGCACGGATTTCCAAGTTCTTGAGAGAGCGTAATTGTCCAAGTGGTGGAAGGATGCAACAATTATGACAACGATACAAGGATAACTCGGTCAAGTTGTGGTAGGAAGGGTCTCCAACCCATTTTGGAAATCTCGTACCCATGTATCCATCTATAATTAGCCTTTTCAAGATCTTACAAGGCTGTAGCTTGCCAAGAATATCCATCTCACTTTGTGAATTTGTAAAATGGTCCTTTGCGTCTTCGGACCATTTAAACGATAATTCCTCAAGGTACTTCTTATCCATGATATGCGCCTTTGATGCTTCCAAGCTGTTGGTAACATTCTCCAATTTACTAATAACAAGTGATCCATGAAGATTTGAAAGTGTTCCCAATTCCTTGATCCCATTCTTTTCATGCTTGCCCACAACAAAGCAACTCAGATGTTGCAAATGAGTTAATTTGCTCATTTCTTTAGGCATCTCTTCTAACTCATTAGTTCCACCAATATCAAGATGGCACAAATTTACAAGATTTTGCATGTCATTGGGAAGCATGGTTAGTTGTGTACAATTATGCAACTTCAACGTTTGTAGGTTATACAGATTACACAATGACTCCGGCAATGTCTGTATAGCTGTGCAAGAGAGGTCCAAATAACGCAAATGGATCAGTTCATCGACTGAATCAGGCAATGTGTGAACATCTAAAAATGATTCTAATGACAAAACTCTTAAACACTTCAAATTCTCCAAAATCATGCATAGTGCCTTTTCATGGTTGACTCGATGAAATCTAAAACCGATGGTCAAAAATGTCCTAAGGTTTTTTGCTCTGCTGAAAACATCATAGTTTTCCAAGACAGGATCACTAAACTGAATAAATGATAAATGGCGAGTCTTGGTACTGATCTTCGTTTCTTTCCCAAGTTCTTCTGTTCTAAAATAGAATTCTCCACCAAGCAATGTTGCTAAATCATGCACCAGGTCATGCATCACAAAATGGCGGTATTGGTTCCCACTTCCAGAACGTTGAAAAAATGATCTTGAAGCTAAGTCACTAAAATACTCGTAACCAACTTCTTGTAAAGTTTTGCCATTTTTTAGAGACGGTAAAAGATCTTCAGCCATCCACAACAAAACCAGTTTGTCTTTATTAAATTCATAATCCTTAGGATACAAGGAACAATAAACAAAGCAACGTTTCAAATAGGGAGGGAGATAATGATAACTAATTCTTAGTGCTGGAATGATCTTACTCTCGATTTCCCAAATGTTACTATTTAGTATATTATTCCAATCCCTAATATCATGTTTTCGTTGCAACAAGCCCCCAAGTGATTGTGCTGCTAAAGGCAATCCCTTACATTTTCTAACAATCTCTTTGCCAGTCTTTTGGAGATCCATATACTCATTGGAATCTTGTTGAGGAAGACATGCATGGTTTGCAAACACAGACCAACAATCTTCATCAGACAATTGGCGAAGAGGGTAAGCATGAAAAGTTTGGACCATAGAAGCAACTTTATCAATACGGGTTGTTACAAGAATTTTACTTCCCTTATTTCCATATTGAAGAGGCCTTATAAGAGAGTTCCAACTGTCATAATCTTCCGTCCATACATCGTCCAAAACAATCAAGAACATTTTTTGAGAGAGTCTTTCCTTCAAATCAAGATGAAGTAACTCTTTGTTATTTATATTACAAGAACTCCCTGCCACTGCCTCTAAGATGGTCTTGGTTACCTTGAGTTCATCAAAATCATCAGAAACACAAACCCATGCTCGAACATCAAATTTCTGCTTTATACTATCATGGTTGAACACAGATTGGGCTAAAGTAGTCTTTCCCACCCCACCCATGCCAACTATGGGGATCACAGAAATGTTATCATCAACATCATCATCATCGTCTAAGAGTAAATTGAGTATGGCCTGTTTGTCTTGATCCCTACCAAATATGTTAGATGGGTGATCTAGAGAGGTTGATGGAGTTCTCCAAGAAGAGTGGTTAGTTGCAAGATGTTGAAGGCCAAGAATATCTTTATATTTAAGAATGTATTCGAGCCTAGCAACTATATCTTCCAGCTTACAAACCATATTCCTTTCCTCAAAGTTGAAAAGGCGAGAGAAGTAGTTAACAGTACTGACCTTGTTGTTGTTGTTGGTAGAGATGTGGTCGAGAAGGTCATCAGCAAGATAGAGAGCATCTTTGAGATCATCAAGCCATTTGTTAACAGCAGAATCTTTGATCTGTTTGTGTTCAGCATCATTAAGCACAGCTTCAACAGCAAAAAGAGTGTTGTTCAACCTTTGAACCAAATTGACGTCAAGTTTCTTTCCTATGATAGAGTTAGCAACCTGAGGAGAAGCAAGCTTGTCGAGAACAACTTCAATGAAAGCAGACAGAAATGCTTCACCAACAGCTGCGGCCGCCATGAAGTTGGAATGGAAGAGAGGAAAACAGAAATTGGTTTTAGTTTTAGGTGAGTGCACTAACTTCAGCTGGTTGGGTTCCTTACTAGTTCTCGTCAATCATTAAGACTAGGATAAGACCAGCCGCACGTTCTGTGGTTCAAGCTTTTTTTCGATGAAATATTCACATATTCATTAATATTTTAAACTGAAATATTCCTTCTAATTAAAAAAAAATATTTAGAAAATAATTTGTCACAAAATATACTAAAATGAATTGCGTACTAAGGGCCCCTTTAGTAGAAGAATAAGAGATATGTATTCAGATCAAACCTTTTAATAATTGAATGCAATTATTCGATAGAAATTTAAACTGATTTGAATAAAATGTATTGATTGGATAAAAAATATGAAAAATCGATAGGATTTAAAATGTATTGATGATATAATTTTTAAAATTTTAAAATTTTTTAATTATCCATTTGTGAATTGTCAAAATATAATAAGTTAATTTTAAAAGTTATCTTATTATATCATTTTAATTACTATTTTTATTTGAAATTTTAATTGCTTAAAAATTAGCAAGATAGAATAAGAATATAAATAAATAATTTAAATCTATAAAATATAATTTAAATATAAAAAATAAATGTAATATAATATAATATCAGTAAAATATATAAACAAAAAATTAATATGAAATTAAATTTAAAAAATTAATTAGTCTATAGAAATTTAATTATTTAAAAATAAAATTATTATTAACGTTTTTTATAATATTAATACTTCGATGGCTCCAGCCATAAAGAGGGGACAGACATTAGTTTGTTAATTATTCCGCCTGATAAAATTCCAACAAAATTTAAGTATAAAGTCGAAGGGTTTTGCTCCAATAATGAGGCTGAATACGAGGCCTTGTTAGCAAGATTTGAAATTTTGTTAGAATTGGGAGCAACGCGAGTCGAAATAATGGGAGACTCAGAGTTGGTTATCAAGCAAATAATAAAGGAGTACAAATGTGTTAAAGAAAATCTCATCATGTACTTTGTAATAGCCAACAGGTTACTGAAAAAATTTGAAATATCAATCATTCGACATATACCTCGACTAAAGAATCAAGTAGCAAACGACTTAGCACAAATTGCCTCTGGGTATAAGGTTTCGAAAGAAAACCTACAGGAAGCAATCGAAGTTAGAGGTAAAGTTGTGTCTGTTGGATTACATCCATCAGATCTAGAAGTAACGAAGTTTGGGTATGCTGACGAAGAAAATTTTGAAATTTTCGTGGTGGATGGTTTGACGGATAAAGACTGGAGGAAATCTTTGGTCGAGTACCTACGAAGCCCATCAGCGTCTACAGAGCGAAAAATTAAGTATCAAGCTCTAAGCTACGTTCTTCTAGGAAATGAGCTATTCAAAAATACCTCTGAGGGGGTCTTGCTTAAATTCCTTAGTGAATCTGAGACATATCTGACCCTATCGACAGTCCATAATGGGACATGTGGGGCGCACCAAGTAGGCCATAAGATGAAATGGTTATTATTTCGTCAAGGCATGTATTGGTCTACCATGTTAAAACACTGCATCGAGTTCGCCAAGTGTTGTACCCCAAAATTTGACCGACCTCTCTGGCTTATGTTTTATTTCATTGCATCAGTACATACGTAAGCATTGCATTACATAGCATTTTGCATTTCACAGGGGATCAAGAAATGTGTGTCTAACAAAAATTACCAATGGTTTTTTAATCTGATCAAGGAGGCTATATTCAAGTCACCAAGTGGTTACCCTTATCAGGGACAAGTCAAGGTCCTTGAAGACAAACAGATAAGCATATGTGATTGTCAGGGGCAGAAAAAATAAAAAAAATATATGTTGCTTCCATCATAAGATTGAGCCGAATTGGATAGGTTTTGGTTGGGGTTCATTAAGTAGGAATGAGTGAAGTGTACGTCGAAGTCCAGGATTGACTTAATTCATCAGCAAGAAAGAGATCTACCTCGTTATCAAGGTCATGATGCATTGATTTAAATGGAGTGTTCCATGAAGGCTTCAACTCATCACGTTTTCAAATGGCAAACATCAAGAATGATTTGACAATTGACTCATGATTGAGTTTGTTCTGTGACTGACTTTAATGCTCAAGGACTAATTCAAAGTATCATCCAGGTCAGGGAAGATTTGAGAGTAGTTTTAACTGAGAACACGCAATTATTTGTGATTTCAATTATGATTGCTTTCTAATCAAGAAATGGAATAAGTCAGGGCATTGCAGATTTATTTCAAAGACTTATTGAATTACTAAAACCTATGATTCAAGTAATTTGCAAGAGAATCACTAAAGAATCCATTATTTTGTTTCAAGCATATTATTTGAATCCATATACGTTCATCAAAAAATATATCATGACCAATACAAGAAATGTTACACAAGAAGCCCATTCACTCTCTCTCTCCCCAACACTTTCTCTCTCCAGGTCTCTCATTCTCTATGCGATCTCTTTCACTGTCTTTCAATTGCGAATATTGTCACTACAAAATCCTTCTCCATTTCTCACATTTTCAGTTTTCTGTGTCTCTTTTAAGCCTCACTCGAGGACTTCCGAACCACTTCATCCTCAGATTTGAGCTCAAAATTACACAATAGATTTTCACTTCAGATTCAATGATTTGACTAATTGAAGTTTTGTTTGTGGCCGTAACATTCAATATCTGATTCCTTTCTCATTCTAGCACAACTGCTTCTGGAAATTGTGAATCTTCTATGGCTGGATCATGGCTTTTAAGAATCTGTCTACTGGCGTGAAATGATATTTTTTTTAAACTATTATCAATATCCTTCCAAGAAACCTGCTTGTGAGATCCCAATTTATAAAGTGCGAACGTGCCTACATGGTAGGGAAAATTATCATCAAAAAAAAAACAGGAAGAAAGCAGGTAAGGAAAGTATTACTGACACTTTGCACCGAAAATTTAAATTTCCACCTGATGATAAATTAAGCACTGGATCTGGAGGATCTCGTAGACGAAGCAATGACACGACTTCAGAGAAAGGAGATCGTTCTCCATCCGAATCAAGATCGCCTTCATCTTCCAAGGTAGCAAGGTGTCAAAGTTTCGCTGAAAGGCCACATGCTCAACCGCTTCCGCTTCCTGGTCTGCATCCTTCAAGTATAGGTCAGGTGGATTCTGAAATTAGTATATCAGCAAAGTCAAGACTGGAAAAGTCATTCAAGTCATCATTGTTTCTTCCGCTTCCGAAACCTGCATGCATACGCTGTGGGACAAATCCTGTAGATCTGGATGGAGATATTGTCAACACTTCAGTCTTCAGTGATTGCTCTGCTGATAGTGGTGAGCCAGCCGACTCACGCAATCGTAGTCCTCGAGCAACTGACTCCGAAACTGGGACTGGAACTGCTACTGGCAGTCCTTCCAGCTTGATGCTCAAGGGTCAACCGGCTGCTGTTGCCATACTGAATTCGAGAGAAGCGAAAATATCCTGAACAAACATTAGTCGGACATAATGAACCTGCAAGAAGGCAACGCAGACGGAACACTAATACTATTAAAGGGTCAGATCTGCAAGGCACTACTCCCAGACCCGTCATAACACCCAAGAAGAGGAAAATCCCAGAAATACTTTCTGGCAAAGCATCCATAGATCAAACTGTTAAAATGACTGCTCAATACCAACAGGGTCGCCATTCAAATTCAGTGTGTTTGGATTTTAAAGCATGTGAAACTAATAAGGAACTTGACCTTACAGCTTCATCTCTTTTATCCCTGTCAGCTCCCTGCGTTTCGGACACTGCCAACACGATAATTCCGGGATCTTCAAGATCTACATACAGGTCTGTGTTGGCTGATGTCCTCCATACACAGATTCTGTGAAGAATCTTTGTTCAGTTTTAGTTGTTCTCTTTGGAGAAGCTACAAAAATGCAGAAATGAGAGGGAAAGAAGTTAGAAAAGTAGAGACCAGGAAATCTGAAGCTTCTACTGCTTCATCAACTCAATTGTTTCAAGACAGTCGAAAAGTTGTCAAACCTGTTTGTGAGAATCACGCAAATAAAGACGAAACAGATGCAGTTGATATTGACATTTGTAATAGGCCATTGTCACCGGAAACACTTGAATTGACGTGTGATGAACAAGTCGGGATGTTTTTCGGTACTGGTTCTGCAAATAGAGTTGCGGTTGACAATATTAAACATAACATGATTCAGAAGTCTTCCAATTCTGATGAAGGCACAGATACTTATGCAGAGCAGGAAAGACTTACCTTAGCCAAGTTCAGAGATGTTCTTGGTAGACTCATAGCTCACGTAGCATGGCAAGCACAGATTCCAGTGAAGCAAACCGATTTGACAAAGATTAGCAATCCAATGGTGCGGGCTCCAACTTCAAAGTATCCAGAAAACATGGAAGTTTCCTCTGCACATATTGCTCCAAGGAAGCAGCAGCAAGGTGCTTATGCTAGGGATCATGGAGGGGTGGCGGTTCCTGCTAATGCGTTCCCAATGAACGAACAAGTTATCTCGAGTTCAACTACTTTATCTGATGGACATCAAATATCTCAGACTGGCAGGCAAAATAGTGGCTCCGAAATGACTATGCTTAGACAAGGTGTTCACCCTAGAGATACAGGAAAATCCCCATTTCCTGCAGCAGCTGCATCATCTACTATGCCTTGCAAAGAAAACCGGTTGAAACAGCTTCGTGCTCAGTGCTTTGTTTTTATTTAGAAATGGTTTACCCCCCAAAGAAACTACATCTCGATGCCGCATTTGGAACCTTCTTTCCTAAGAGAAGATGGTTCTAATAAAAATCTGAATGAACCCAAAGTAAAATCACAAGTCTTTTAATGAACCTGGCAACACACCAGGGGTCACAATGCCATTCGGAAGTTCGAGCAATCTGAGACAGACTGATAAAAATCCCTCAGGGTCCTCTTCTGCTGGAAAATTTCTAGAGACTGAGTCTTTGTCGAAGGGAACTGAGAGCCCAAGAATGTTAAGAAGATAAAGGTGACCTTCATTCTGACATTCATACACCTTCAGAAGATAGGAAACATCTAGCCGCAAAAAGAGATGTTGAAAGACGAAACCAAGAAAGAATGGCTGCACAATCTTCTTCAGCCACTCCATATCAGCAGAAAGATTCTTCAAGAACAAGGGTTATTGTAGTTGGTAACAGTCATTGGAATGATAGTGACAAGAGTATCCTGACAGCTGGAAGGACTAACCAGCATTCTGTTCTAGGCCCAAATAACTGGACTGGTTCAAATCCACATGCCTCTCCTATTCAACATGAGTTACCTATAGAAAGAAGAGAAAACATTCCTAGTCAGTTTCAGAATGTTAGTAACAACTCTGGTTCCTGGAATTACAATTCTATTAATCAATTGACTTCTTATTCTTTAAAAGAGCACTGGAAACCTGTTCCCGGGGTTGATAGCAATTCCCATGGAGTACCCGTGATGAAGGATGGAAATGTATTGGGCAAGGAATAAAACGTTTCTGCAGAGCAAGGAGGGAATGGGAGGTCAGTGAGCCTATCCCCATAACAATTTCATTGACCGGTAATTCCCTGCAAATATGACAAGCACGTCAAGTTTAGTGGATATTTGAAAGTAAGAGGGCCAAAGTCAGAGTGCATTTGAAGTCAGCAAATTTCCCCATCAGCATAAATCAAAGCAGTAAAAAAAAAATCACAAATGAAGTAGTAAAAATGCAGGTTAAAAAAGTATCAGATATTTTCAATTTAAATGAATAAGTTCAGGGACATGAAAATAAGACAGCAGAAAACACATTCACAAAAATGGCAAATACAGGGCAGCTGTAGGCAATTACAGCACCACAGTCTTAGCACAGAAATGGTAATAGGACAGATTAGTAGCAGACCAAACCTAAAACCTAAAGTGCAGAGGATTTCAGAGCCTCAAAAGTTGGTCTGCTAAACCTAATTGACTTCACTATAAAGGCTTAATGTTTGGAGAGGAAAAAGGCCTACCTTCTCTCACAACTCACCTTCATCATAACACAAGTCACACATAAAGAACTGGAAAAAAAAGAGAGATTGAAGAAGGAGCTTATCTGCTTTCAGCATTGACAGTTTGGTGGTATCGGTTCAACAAGAAGCTTTGCAACATCCGAGTTCCTCATCATAAGCGCGAGAACCTGCCGGATTCGCTCCAACTCTGTAAGTGTTCTATTGTCTTTTCTGTCTTCATAATCTTAAACTATTGTCATTTTGATTTCTGATGGCAAGCCTTCGAGAGAAAGAGGCAGAGGAATGTTGTAAAAAAGAGAGGGGGGTGAAAAGCCAGGACACCAAGGAAACGAGAAAAAGATTGACCTTCATGAGCTCCCTTGACCATGAAACATAAGATGCTCTTATTGTTGAGTTGGTAACAACATCAGTGGTTGAACATCATTTCACCTTCCCACAACCATAAAACAACCTCAAACCGAAAATCATCTCACATCATCATCAATCTTCGTCCAACTCCCCTTCTTCCATTTCCAATCTTCGAACCACTTCCAACAATCCCTTTTCTCAACCCAAAACCAAACAGATCCAACATCAAACTCTCAAAGCCATAACAATACTTTCGTCAAACACGTGGTGGGCGACTTTCGCGTCCCTGTTCGTCACCAGCTTCACCACCATCGTGACCTTCCACAGAACGCCGCCCCCAACCTCAGACAACCATCTTCGAATCAACCATCCATCTTCCCTCAAACACCTTCGTTAACCCTCACCATTTACAACTTTCGTTCAAGCTTCACGAACCACCCACCTTACATAATCTTCACCGTGAAAACTCAATCAAAAAAACGTAAATCACCAGCCCATTTCCACCGCAAATTTGTTGTTCTCGAAGCCTACCTTCAATCTAACATCCAAAACAACCTGTAACCACAAACCCACACACAAGCAAAAAACGAGATGTAGGTTTAGATGTGATTCATAAACAAGAGAGAGTGAGAGTGTTAGTAAGAAATAGAAAGATTTGTTTTGAAGAACAACGAGAGTGAGAGCGAGAGCGAGAACGCAGTGAGATACAGAAACGATACGAAGAAGAAGAAGTTTATCTCTTTTATTTATTATTTATTCAAATTTTATATTATATATTATTTGTTGTAAATAATTAATAAAGCACATATTATACATAATATTATTATATTATTATTGTTACATAATTTTGTTTCATTTTTGTAAATACTTTTTTATACTATCCTCATTATTTTGAATATATTATATTATTTATGTGATATATTTTATTTGTAGTTTTTTCTATCAGTTCTTTTTTTTTTATATTTCTTTTAGAGCTTTAATTTATTTTTAAGTTTTATATTTCATTTTCTTTTAGAGATTCTAAGACTTATTTTATTTTTGAAGTTGTATTCTTTCTTCTTTTGTTATTGGGTATGTTTCGCTGTTTTGGTCGATGACGAGACATCCGTAATTCATTACCAGTCAAATTATTGATGAGTAATGTTGGATCTGAGACCACCTCTTTTCTCTCCTCGTTTCTTGTCCCAACTCGATTCAAAAACTTTGTCAAACAATTTTCAAAATCAGATTATCTTTGTATTGAATTAAAAAGAGGGGATTAAGTGTAGACTTTCTTCCTCTCCGAGTGTTGGGATGCCCATTGTAGTGAGGGTGGTTCCGACACTCGTCTTTCAATACGAAGACGCTTCCCATCCATTTTCAAATCTCATCTCCTTAAAATCATTTCTTTGTGTTGAGCTAAAAAGAGGATTGGGTGTAGACCCCTTCTTCTTCGAGCGTAGGGATGCCCACTGTAGTGAGGGTGGTCTCGATGCTCGTCTGTCAATACAAAGACGCTTCCACCCCTTTTGCTCTTAAAACCTCGGTCTCGTACCGAGTGTATTTTCAAACCCCTTCAATAAGGAATCGTTTCTCTTTGTATTGAATTAAAGAGAGAGGATTGGGTGTAGACCTCTTCCTCTCCGAATGTTGGGATGCCCACTGTAGTGAGGGTGGTCTCGATATTCGTCTTTCAATACGAAGACGCGCCTCTATCCACCACCTCTCGCATTCTCAACTTCCTTCCGCAACCTTTCTAACCTAAAACCTCGGCCCCGTGCCGAATGCATTTTCATTTCTTTTTTCATAAAAATTGAATGGTCGTGGAGTGGTTATGCGTAGGCCTTCTCCTATCCCGAGTGCTGACGTTTACCGTAGGGTTCTCCGTCGCAAAGCACTTACCATTCAAAACCAAAAACACTTAATGAGAGAACGAAGCTCTCTTTATGTTGAATTAAAGAGGGAGGATTGGGTGTAGACCCCTTCTTCTCCGAGTGTTGGGATGCCCACTGTAGTGAGGGTGGTTTCGACGCTCGTCTTTCAATACGAAGACGCCTCGTTCGCCACACCCTTTTTTGACAAAAACTTTGAGACAAAGAATTGGGTACTACCCGTAGGGGTTACTATCCGAGGACCTGTCTCGCCCCCTAAAAAATGATCCAATCAATCAAACATGATACCTTGCCTCGCATGGCGAAAACCAACCTTTCAAACAGGATATGTTACGTCCGTTCTACCGCAAACAGGTACGCCTAAGTCTCCAACGAGCGAGCAGCAAAACACCTAACTGCTAGAATGCGTACGATAGCATCATCCATAAAAAACACCGGTTACCCGTAGTAGCACGAACTACGTTTGCTCTGATTTCTCATGCCAGATGAGAATACGTAGGCACAAGACGGCGATGTCTTGGCGAGCTCCCTTTTTCACCTTTCACCCGTAGTTGGCCGAACTACGGCTGCTCTGATTCTTTACTTCGTTCAAGTAAAGATACGTAGGCACAAGGGCCACAATCCTTGCCGAGCACATTCCCCCCATATCTGTAGTTCCCCGAACTACGTCGACTCTGATTTTCTCATACCTTTTGAGAATACGTAGGCCTAGGACCGCGAAGTCCTACCGAGTCCTTTCTTTCTCTTCCTCCCCCGTTATCTCTCTTTCCCCTGTTTCTAACCCTTTCTCTCTATCTTTTGGAACACTTTTATAGCATAATATTTAAGCAAATAAATTCACACGTCGACAAACAAATGGTTCCCATCGAGTACGATGGATGCGAGGGGTGCTAATACCTTCCCCTTGCATAACCGGCTTCCGAATCCATTATTGGTTGCGAGACCATCTTATCCATTCTTTTCTTAAGGTTTTCTCGATATTTTCCTTTCCCCTCATGGGATAAATAAAGTTCGGTGGCGACTCTTCTGTCCTTTCTTTTTGCCTCCCCGTCGTTGCGCGATGCATTTTTCGAGTAGCGACACCAAGGGCTGTCAAGAATGTCAGGTCCATGCTGGCATACAACACGTCCCAGCAAGCGAGCTACAGTCTATAGTCACATCATGGCCTTTTAGAGGATGGGCATTGGACTTGATTGAAGAGATTCGACCAGCATCCTCCAAAAACCAGAAGTATATCTTAGTAGGAATAGACTACTTTACGAAGTGGATCGAAGCGATACCTCTACCAAAAGTAGATCAAGAGGACATTATTGAGTTCATTCAAAAGTATATCATTTACAGGTTTGGAGTACCATAAACAATTACGACAGATCAAGGGTCAATGTTTACTGGTCGAAAGATGCAGGAATTCTCTAAGGAAATGGGATTTAAACTCTTAACCTCGACACCTTACTATGCTCAGGCTAATGGTCAAGTAGAGGCAGCAAACAAAGTGGTGATTAGGTTGATAAAAAAGCAGGTGAGAAAGAAACCTAAAAATTGGCATAAAACATTGGACGAGATCCTTTGGGCATGTCGAACGTCCCCCAAATAAGCCACCAATAACACCCCTTTTCGACTGACCTTTGGCCATGACACAGTGTTACCGGTCGAGATCTATATACAATCAGTTAGGATTTAGAGACATCATGAAATCCCTCGCGAGACTTATTGGGATATGATGTTGGATGAGTTGGTGGATCTGGATGAAGAAAGACTCAAAGCTCTAGAACTTTTGTGGAGGCAAAAGAGGAGAGTAGAGAAGTCATATAACAAAAAGTTTAAGGCTAAGACCTTTCTACCTGAAGATTTAGTTTGGAAGGTGATTTTGCCTATGGATCGAAAGGTCAGATCTTTGGGCAAATGGTCCCCAAAGTGGGAAGACCCGTTCCAAGTCACGCAAGTATTCTTCAATGGAGCTCATGAAGTCAAAGAATTAAACGAAGACAAGAGAATTTTGAAAGTAAATGGCAAGTATTTGAAAAAATACAAACCAGCGCTTCAAGAAGTTAAAATCTCTACAGAATAATTCAATACACAAAGCAAAGCCAGAAATGGTGTTTGTCGCTACTGCGAAAATCGGCGCCGGCTGAACAGAAGAGTCGTCACCGTGCGTTATTTATCCCAACGGAGGGAAAGGAAACGCTCAGAGTAAACCTACCGCAAAGACGGGAAAGGAATGGTCATCGCAACCAAATCCTGGATTCGGGAGTCAGTTACGTAAGGGGAAGGTATTAGCACCCCTCACGTCCGTCGTACTCGACGGGATCCACGCTTGTTTTCTAGTACGGATTGTTATTCAATCTATTCTACAGGTCTGGGGTTAAAAGAAAATAAACTGACTCGGCAAAGTATCGCACTTTATGCCTACGTATTCCCGTCTGGAACGAGAAATCAGAGTCAACGTAGTTCGCCTACCTACGGGAAAGGAGGGGAAGGTTGCTCGCTAGGATATCGCATCCTATGCCTACGTACTTTCATACAGCATGAAAGATCAGAGCAAACGTAGTTCGGGCCACGTACGACACAAGTCTGTCTTGATTATTTTTATTCCTTCAAAAAAGGTTTTTCTGATTAACAGTCCAAGCGGACAAAAAATGACGTTTTGATGAGTTCACATTCTTTTACGGAAGAAGTGTCTTTTATTGTGTTTGAAATCTTATTGTGTTTTTCTGTTTGTTTTGAGAAAGAAGAGACAGAACTCTAACCTATGGTTGAAAAGGGAATCAAACTAACCTAATGTTATCATGCATGGGTTAAGACCTAATGTCTATCATGTTCCTCTCTTGCGCAGAGAGAAACAGAGATCCTAAGGGATAAACGGAAACAGAAACAATAGCATATATACAATAAAGCAGTAAAATGCATGGATGCAGCAATACAAGCGAGGCAAGGGAGTCCCACTCAACCTCGAACCTAGAAAACAACAGGCAAAAGCGAACAAAATTCGCTTTCAACCTAACAGATTAATGGCAAACAATACAGTCAGGGAAATTCAAACAATACATCAAAAATTAAACAGCAAAAATAAACAGCAAAAGCAATCTTCATCAACATCTGTCTTCAAGTCATCTTTAACCATCTTCAGGCTTCAAGCAAGCATCATTCTTCATCTTCATAGCCTTCAAGCAAGATCTCTATCTTCAATCTTTCAATGGCTTTTCTTCAAGTCTCACTCTCCACGATGAGTAGCAGTTAACAAGATGAAGTGGATGTTAAGCAATCAGTTGCCTACCAAGGGTGGCCTACTGACTGTTAACATGATACAGACAGTTTTCTCTCAAAAGTTCTATCTTTTAAATACATTCACTAATCCTTCCAAAGGAAGGAGGTGGATATTTAAAAGAGACTTTGAATCATAGAGAAAGAATGGAGGCAAACAAGACCTTCCATGTTTGTGAACCAAGTTCCTATTCTAGAGCTCTACCTAACTCCTAGATCCTATAACCTTCAACAGCTGCCAGCAAGATATACTCTTCATCAACTTTGGAAATTGATCTTCATTCCTTTGGTCTTCAATGGCTTCATCAGCAAAATCTTCAACTCAAACCCAAGCCCCAAACAAGCCCAATACCCCACACAATCAAACAATAACCCTAGAAAGGGCACACCACACAATCAATCAATTCAAAAATCAACCAAAAATAGTATATTATTCTATTAATTCCTAATATAAATTCTAGGGGACCCTACATAACTACCCTTAAGTCCCATATATTCCCCATAGACTAAATTGCCCTAAAAAACCTAAATCTAAAATTGTTATTGACCTATACTAAAGTTTTAATCAAATTCTATACTACCTAGAACTACCTAACTAAAACTACCCTAAAAATTATCACAAAATTATGAAATTAATTCAGGGGGAACCTAAACCATTCATCTAATCATCCTAAAAAAATTGGACTCAAAATCCTAAGGGAACTACCCTAATTAAATTCTACAAGTTAGCATACCAACTAAAAGAATTAAAAAAAAGCAATTAAAAGTAAAAATGCACAAAAAATATAAAACTGAAATAAAATGGCTATTTTATGTTTTTATATTTTTCTAGACAGAAAATGGAAAATGGGAAAAAAAAGTCTCATTAAAAAATATGCATTTTTCAATTTGTTATGAATTTTTGAAGTTTAATAAAATTTGGAGGAAGTTTAATATGAGAATTGATGCATGGGGGTGTATAAAGAAATAAAATGCAGTTAAAAATGAACTGGGCCCAGAACATGGGGGGTGCTGGAAGTATTTTCGTGTGAGCCCATGAAGACTCACTTATCCATTATTTCGTGTTTGATTATGGGTCGTTGGATGGCTTTTTGGTCAACTAGTCTTGCATGCAATCAATGGCCAAGATTATGTCTTCTCCAAATTGATGTTAGGGTTTCATAAACTCCATGAACATAAACTCCATGCACCAATCTTTACCACCTTTGTTCTCTCTCATTACTCCATCAAATTGCATGATCCAAGAACCAAACTTGACTAGAATTTTATGTAGAATCCAACCATGCCAATAGTTTGTATTAACACTCTCTCTATCATTCTACCCGAACAGTACAACTCCATAGATCCAAACTTTCTTCAATTTTCAACCATCACAAAACTCAACAATCTTTATATATAATTAATCCCTATGCCATGGTGATCACAACCAACCAATTCTCATGCATTATCATCCATTAAATCATGTGTTCTACCTCCATCAAGAATCAACCTCCATTAATGAAACCTCACTAATTGGTCTAAAACTCATCCAAATGAATCACCTAATGGTCTCTAATGGTTTCACAACAAGAACTAATCCTAACCATGCCTAAAACAGAGTGTGGAAGTGGTTTTGCTTACCTTGACCCTTGCAATGGTAGATGTTGAAAAGCTTCGAACCAGGCCTTGTGGATCTTCAAGAATGGTCTCTATGTGATGAATAATACTCTTCTTGCACAAGATTTGATGGAGATGGCTTGTATCTTCAGATACAATCCTTTTTGCTCTCTTGCAACTTCACTTGAAAAGCTCCAATTCTTCAACAATGGAGGCTCACTCTAGCATGAACATGTTCAGGGAGGTTTGTGGAGATGATTTGTGGAAGAAAATGGAAGGGTAATGAAGAGAAAAATGAAGTTTCAATTCAATTTGCAAATGGAGAATTTTTGGTTCAAACTCTTTTCTCTACCACCATTAACATCAACAATCACCAACCTTTCACCAATGGAGAATGAAATCAATATATAGACTAATTTGGAAGGGTCTAGAATCATCTAGATCAATCTAGTAGCAACTTGAACTTTCATGAAGATATTTTGCATTTCACTTCCCACCACATGAGATATCATGACAAAACCCTTACAACTTGAGTAATTATCTTCATTTTCTCCTTAAGTGGTATTTTGGACAAGATACAAAGCTTAAACACCTTGTTTATGAAGCTTTTCCTTGTTTTGGTTTGGTATGCCATTATGCAAGTAAGACTTTTACAAAGCAACCCCAAGATTTAAGCCTCAAATCAAAATTGTGGCTGAACCAATGTTCTTAAAATGTCCTTGGGAGTCAAAATGACCTATCATATGCCATGGTTTGGATTTGGAACTTGGATTTTAGGATTTTCCATTTCACTTGAATTAACTTATGTCCCATTTTTAGGCTATTTTTATCACTTTTTGCTATGAGCCTTTCCAACATCTCATGACCACCCTAATAGCCTTAAAACACCATTCTAAGCAACTTTTATGTTGAAGGTTTTTCCATTTGAAGCTTGGAAGTAGGAGATATGGCCATATGCTTGAAATGACCTATAATGTCCAAATGACCAAAATACCCTTCGCTTGCCAAAGTCATAAGCAGAGTTCCACAAATCAGATGAAGGCATACTATACCTTTATAGAAAGCTAAGATCATGAGGAACAACTTTCATGTTGACCAGAAATCCATTTGAAAGCTCCTTGAGGGGTAAACGTTGCTTGGAAGTCAAGTAACTTTCATAGACAAATTTCAGATGCCTCTGACGACCTGTAACTTGCAAGGACCATAACTTGAGTTCTATAAATCTCCTTGATGTCTTACACCACTCAAATTAAAGGTATTGGGATCCTCTACAAGTTTCATGTTAGCCAAGGATCCATTTGAAGCTTGAATTTTGAATTATCTTGCTTGGAAGTTTAACCTAAACTAGGGGATTTTACACAAAAACCCTAATTCAGAAACTTCTCTTCTTCTTGATTTCTCTTGATTTCTCCTTGGCACAACACCACATCCATATTTACATGTCAAATGAGGAACCCCGCATCTTTCAAATAGACCTTGATGACCTTCAACCAAGCATTTGACCTAGGGTTGACTCAGGGTTGACCCAGATGAAACCCTAGTTGACTGTCTTCAACTACGGCTCTTGCAATCACATCAATGACTTGTCTCACTTTCAAAATGACCCTTTAGGTCCTCCATGATGTCTATGTACCCTCCATGTCCTCAATTCATGACTCACAACTTCTTTGATGATCTTCAAATACCCTCAAGATAGGAGATAGATCCACTGCTTGGTCCACTAACTTCTCAGATGATGACTTGGCTAAGATTGAATTTGAATAAGAACCTCTTGATATGCTCATAGAGATAAGAAGTGCATTTGGTCCCTTGTTGGATGACTTGCCCATGTTATGTTATGCAGATGATTAGACTATGTACATGACTTTTTATGCAAATGACAATGCAATTGAAACATAAACTAAGTGAAGTAAGTTGGTCAAATTTTAGGGTGCAACAGTGTTTATAAATGCCAAAATGGCTCAAGTCGTTACATAATCAAGTCTAAAGACTATGGCAGATGATGGCCAAAAAGAAAAGCATTACAAAAGTGATAACAAACTAAAAGGGGAGATTCTCCTTCATTCTTAAGTATCTCGACTTCTGGAGTTCGAGACGCCTTTGACACAAGGTTTTGTCGGATTCTAGACGAGAAACCTCTGCCTCCAGCTGTCGAGCCTCCTCAGCGAAAGTAATGGCATGGTTAAGCTCTTTCGAAAGGCTGGAATAGTCGAAAGCAGATAGCTCAGCATTCTGTTTCTTAGCCTTTGATATCATGCTGCAAAGTTTCTTAATCTTTCGCTCCTAGGAGGAAATGTTCTTTTCATTGTGTCATACCCCAAATTTTACCTTTAGATTAGTAGGATCATTTCGCATTCCATCTCATTCTACATTGCATTGTAACTAACTGCTAACTGGTTTGCCTAGTCTGTTGGTTTTTACAGGAAAGTCCCGTTGTGTGCGATTTAATTTGTGAAGGGCAAAAGGGTCATTAATTTGCAGTCGGCTGACAATTTAGGAGGCGAAGTCGTCAGCAGGAACTCCTCGAACGATTAAGGTTTCAATCTCTGAGTCATGCAATGCTTAGTTGAGAAAGGGTTGAATTTTATGGCGGTTTTAACGTCGAAGCTTAATCGGATAATTTTCATTGGATTGAATTTAATTGGAGGAATTATTTGGAGATTTTAATCGGATGATTTTTAATCGGAGAAGTTGGATCGGAAAAATAAAAAATTGAATTTATTATTTGAGTTCTATTTTTTATTACAAAAGAAATTACATTTACAAAAATTCCTAAGTTCTAGAATGCTTAGTTTCTAGATTTGTCTTCGACTTCGATTTTTCCAAACCTACAAAACAAATCAATAACAGATGAAAATGATAGAATTAATTAAAATTGGTTTTTTCGGTTCCGATACCCTCAGTAAAAGCTCATCATTGGGTACGTCAGAAGGGCAACAACGACGAGGTCGTCGCCAGCTCCCGACTTATTTTTTTCGACCTCGACACAAGTCCGACAGTATCTGTTCTAACGAGTTCTTTGAGTAAGGAACTGGTAGCTTTTACTTATGTTAATGAGTGAGAACAGTAGTAGTAGATTGAGTTAAAGAGTTTGATCTTCCCCCTAGGATATAGAGGGGTAAGTGTCCTTTCTTTTGTTGTTGCACTAAACTAAGTAAGTGTCCTCTTCTCAGAGAGGAGGTGTTGCCTAAACCTAAAGGATTAGTTCCTTGAGTCTAGTTAACTCGACAGCTTAACAAGTATAATGCGCGAGCTTTCCTTGACTATAGCGCGAGTAGAGTCTAGCTCGACAAGAGGAACTGATGAAAGCACAAGAGACTAGCACCCTTTCGTGTAACACCCTTCTAAACCCCACGGAAAATATACGAATAATCAGAGTAAATTTTCCTGCATTCACAAAAGGGCGTCACACATAACTTTCAAAACATCAAAACCACCTGTCATGCTCATTAACACTTATAATAAATAATCATACTTCTCACAATTTCACTTTGCATGTAGCAGAAGATTCATTTTATAACATAATTCTCTTAACAGAATATTCAGATTCATCACATACTTCAACATTACTTAGGTACCAAGGCCAACATCATAATATTCCAATGAATATAAAAACATGACATAGAATACATAATGTATCTCTAAAATATAAACCAAACGATCCCAGTGTTACATGACTAGAGCATGACTCGACCCAACATAATTAAATTACTAAACAGCTACACCAATAGCAACTTCGCAACTACAAGGAGCTCTACTCTTGATACCTGCACGATGCCAGATAGGACATCATTCCAGCAGAAGGGTGAGAAATATTATCAGAATAACAATGCATATAATCATATAAGTATACACAAGCATAGAATACACATATTCCAAATTTTTCTCACCACAATTCATTATCATCAACATATACCTCACAATGTTTATATAAACCAATATGGGTAATCATCAAGCGTGTTCATCATACACACATCCATAATCCTCATCATTCCACATCAACATGCTCATATTATGTTTATTCACCAATTCACAGTTACACATTTACAATACAGATATAAACAGATATGGATAATTACCAAGCATATTTCATCATGCCTACATCCAAAATTCTCAATCCAACAATTCACGCACATATGCATACTTCATACAACAATCACATATTCATCATTCTCAATTACACAAGTCATTTACATACCCATATGCATAACTTCATACAACAATCACATATTTATGCCATGAGACTCAATGCAACTCATGCCATGTGGTACCAACACTTGTTATCATTTTTCGGTTTTTACATTTAAACCGGGTCCGTTCCCTAGACCGATAACAACAAAAGCCCATTCTCTAAGCTTTCAAACCCCGCTCTAGGTTTGGGACAAGTCAATAGCCTCCACGAGACTAGCAAGCATTGCCTCTTGACACAAATGATGTGTATGCAATCAACAATCATATGCACTTAAGACCGTTCTCGCATCTTAATCCCATGCATACTCAATAATTCATCACACAAGAATTATAACATGATTGCACACTCACACATCATATCAAAGTATTCATACTTTCAACATCATCACATTTATCAAGCAATGCACACATATTCACAATATGTTCCCATGCATTCTTCACATACCACCGCATAGAAATCATTATGCATTCACATCATCGTGCCAAACGGCAACAAACTTCATCACAAATCATCATACATTTTTAATCAATTTAAACAATGCATTATATATACCAAAAGACCACATTTCACAATATTGCACAATCTAGGATTCACGCCATACGGCTACCCACAACATAACATATCACAACAGTACACAAATTATTCATTTCCGATAAGGATGGAACACAATTGAACCAAACAATCAACATTGGATGGAAAACACAAAGAAATAAGAATGTTGTCACGCTCGCTGGCTTGCTCGCCTAGCGAACACTCGCTACCTGTTCGCCTAGCGAACAAGCTCGCGAAGGCAAACATAAGCTACTGTAAGGCTTCGCTACCTACTCACTTGGACTTCGCCTAGCGAACCCCTCGCTACCTCGCTCGCTACCAGCGAAGAGGGTCAGTTACATTTTGTCCAAGTCTGGGACCACTCGCTACTAGCTCGCTACAGCAAACACTCGCGACCTGCTCGCCTAGCGAAGGTGCTAGCGAACGTCTGCGATATTCAAAACCCCAACTGTCCAAAATCATCAAATCATCACAAAATCAACCGATTCAATTCCAACGAATTCTGGTAGTCTTAGCCTAACATTCCTCGACTAATCTACACCATTTATTCCAGATTTTAACCGTTCAAACATCGATTCTACCGATTAATCCATTTCTGCCCTAGAATGGAAAAAGATGGGAAACCTCTAACAAATCCAAACACACACATGCATAATCACATACATTGGTAAGATAACAATATTTCACACCCTTACCTTGATTAATCGGAAGCTAGAAGTCGTTCTGGTGATTCCAAGCTTTTCCTCTATATTTTCTCCTCTTCTCTCTTCTTCCTTCTTTCTTTCTCTTCTTTTTCCTTTCTCTCTATATCTATCCTTTTCTTTCCACTTTCTCTTATATATCCTTCTCTTTTATTTCTCCTCAATATATCTCATCTTATCATTAATTAGAGAAGATCTAGTAAATTCACCTTATTCTACCAAATAGAATAAATCAGTTAAATCCATTAACTCATATAAATTAAATAGATCCAATAATTCATTAAATCAATCAATTAGTACAAATAATCAATTATTGAAAATTGGGCTGTTACATTTCTCAACCTAAGAAGCTTGCATCTAGGATTCAGACTAGCCCACAATCTCAAAGAAATTCCGAGAATAAGAGTAAACCCATGTCACAAAGCAATCCCTTTCATAAAAGAGAGACCATCAAGAGTTCAGCACTACCAGACTACGGCCTCCACTCAGACAGGTCTAGAGGCGAATTCGCAGTTTCAACAGCAATCAGTCTAGCACAGGAGAGAGAAAAAGTGATTTTTAAGAAAAGTGATTTTGAAAATAAGTGCTTTTGGAAAAATCACTTATTCTAAAAAATGATTTTTCTTGCCAAACAGGTCACAAACGAATTTTCCAAAAGCTCTGCAAGAATAACAAATCAAACAAGATCCAATAACATTTCCACAACAACAATAAACCATAAAGTTCCTAAAAAATCTCCTACAAGAACGCAACAAATTCATCCAACAACCAAACCATAACAAATCAACCTATGGAAAAGCCTCCAACGCGCCACAAATTCCTCAACCCAACCATCAAATTCGTAATAACAGCAACAAGATCGCAACCAAAATCGCAACCACCACAAAAGTGTCCAGGCCCAGAAAAACAAACTGAAACAATATAAAATAAGTTCATCATGGTTTATCAAAAGGGGGAGGATTTTCTTGAAAACCCAGCAGAACAAGAACAAAGAAATTCATCAGCAAACCCTCACGAAAAGCCCAGATCATCATCATCAATCGTTTAACACGGCGGAAGCACAACCCACATGCCTCAGTCTATAAACATCATCGGTCGTGAACAACAATCAAAATCCGATCATCACCGAGCCGCGAAGCAAACACGGAAATCATCATCGTTCATCACCCACAGACGAACATCAACATCATCGGTCAGAAACCCGCAAAGAACAACCACCGTAAGCCATCCTCAAGCGGATTCACATTTGTTTTGGTTATTATTTTTATAGGGAAGAAGATGAAACAGTCACGGCCGGGCGTCAAGAAGGAAAGACGGCCATGCAAAGAAGAAGAAGAACGAAAAGCTCAGATAACACCCATGGAGGCCGCGCCGCACAAGGAAGAGGAAGAAGAGGGTTTCAAAATCCCTAAGCTATATTTCAGCAAATGTTGAACCCCTCCCCTTTTATATTTTTTATATTTTTTTATTTTATTTATTAGTTTAATTAAATTATTAAAACTTTGTTAAGTTAAACCCATATCTAGTTTTGGTAAAGTAAAATTAATTTTTAAAACTTAATTAAACATTTTTTAAAACTTAAAACTAAAACTTAAAAAAAATGAAAAACTTAATTTAAAACTTATTTTGAAATTTAATCTCTTGATTAAGGGATTTAATTTTATAAGTAAAAAAAATTAATATTTAGTTTAGTTATTAGCTTATTGTGTGAATATTAATTGCTAACTTTCTTTAAAAATCAAAATTCATTTTAAATAAATTAACATTAAAATTTTTAATAACAAACATTTTTCTAAGGACATTTAATCCTCACTTTTTCTCAAAGCATGTTTAACTAGAGTTTCAAGTATTTCAATTTCGGTTTCAAATTGAACTGTCGCCTAAATTGCAGATTTGCCCTGTTTAATTTTTGTTTAAAGTGTATGACGTTCCTAACATTGCTTTCCCATTTGTATAGTTTATTAATCCCTTATCGTGTTGTATTTCATTTTTCATGGTTGTAATTTATGCGAGGCAATCGTCGCTTTTATTTCGTTATTATCCTTTTATTTTCTTTGGGTTGTAATTTATGCGAGTATATCGTCGCTGTGCATTTCCTTTACTATTTTCGTACATTTCCCGTATTTTCATTATTTTTTTTACCGTTAAATCCTTCTGAAGGATTAGGTCTAGCGTTTGACCGTCGTGTCAATAGTCCTTACCTTTGACTTTTTCACCATTTAAACCCGAATTGCCTAGGCGTCCCGCCGTGGACCAAATTTCCCTTTACCCTAACATTAGGATAAGGAGTCGCCGCACTCCGTATTAGGTTTCCCGCTGTGGAATACCTATCTTACCCCTTTTAATTCAA
The DNA here is from genome assembly GCA_963859935.3 of Lathyrus sativus. Taxonomy (NCBI): domain Eukaryota; kingdom Viridiplantae; phylum Streptophyta; class Magnoliopsida; order Fabales; family Fabaceae; genus Lathyrus; species Lathyrus sativus. The sequence continues at coordinate 35,663,466 of OZ012735.1, forward strand.
TTCAACTATTTTCAACGTAGAAATAAGAGTCGTCGCACTCCACGCAAGCATTTCCTTAAGAACGTTTGCATCCGCATGAAACCTTGACCTCCGTCAAGGAGTTTCTCTTCCTCCCTTTCGAGGGGAACTACGATTACTCTAATTCCATCCCCTACTCAAGATACATAGGCACAAGATGCGAGTCTTGGCGAGTAAACTTAGGACTAACCCTTAGGTCTTTCTTTCACCTTCTAACCCTTAGCAATATACCCTCAAGCAGATAATTAAAGCAAAATAATAGTATTAAACAAGAGATTCCTGTAGAGTACTATAGAAGTTTAGGGTGCTAATACCTTCCCTAAGCTTAACCAACCCCTTACCTAGATCTCTCTCCGCATTGTTTACGATGCAAAAATTAGGTTTTTCATTTCTTTAACCTTTCCTTCTGATAAATTAAAGACCGGTTGTAAACTAAAGATGCGATTCAAATTAATTAATAATTTGATATCCTATTCTAACCGCAACACATTGGAAGCAATCTCTTGTTGGTTCTTGTCCTTCGCCTCCTCCAACTCCGCTACCTTACTCTCAGATTCAGCAGCAGCAGTCCAGGCGGAAACCTCATTTCCAGCTTTAGTCGAAATGGATTTCTTAATCTGAGGTAGCCGTCTGAGGTCCCCATAGATTTGGTCAATCATGGCGCCAAGTTCCAAGATAACAGTAGCAGATTCGGGGGAGATGGAATGAATATCCACCTGTTGAAGGAGATTCTTCAGAGAAAGATGGGTAACTTGGTCCATTTGCAAGATTGAGAAAAGATCACCCTTGAAGATTTTCTCTTTGATCTTCTGGAGGATGTTCTCTTTAGGTTTGCTCAAAGCTTGATCCTCAGAATTTGAAGTACTAAGAGCTTTGTCAGAAGAACTTCCTCGACGCCCAAGAAGAATCTTGACATACTGTCGAGGGTTGCTAAATTTTAGGGCATGGAGTTCTGCTTCAGTAAGGCTTGCTTCACATGTGGCGGGCATTGTTTTTCCTTCTTTATCCGCAGTAGTGGTTGGAGTAGCAACCACCTCGACGTGGGTAGGTTCGTTGGCTGGACCTTTCTCGAGTTTCTCTTCTTCACTCTGGCCATCACCTGCTTTGTCTTCATCCATCTCATCCTCAATATCCTCATCACTATGGCCGCCCAATTCTGATTGGTGCATGGTTTCATCCTCATCAGCGTCCTCACCCCCTGTTGGCTCAGTGTCTTCAATATCAAGAGTATTACCCAATGGAGAATTACCTGCATTAGCCAAGGATGTATTCTCCTCCATAGGGACGTCTTTTGCATCGGCTGCCTCAAGAGTCTGTCGTGCATCATCTTCTTCGTGATCAGACCCATCAGTTTGGGATTGTTAAGTAGCAGTTTTTGTAGGCGAAGGAGGAACTGTTTCAAGTCCAGGTTTGTTAATTTCACCAAGAGAACTCATGTCATAGCCCAAGTCATATGTGGGATGGTAAGTAGGCTCACCTTGGCTGTTGAAGATGGTGGCTGGAGAAGGAGACTTGTCCAACGGAGGTTTCAAGCCACCAGTATCGACCTAAATCAAGATAGAATAGACATGATAAAAGGGAATAAGGTGTAAGTAAACCAGGACTTCAAGGAGAACTGAGGTATAATTTACCTTGGCACCCTCGCCAGTAGGACTTGAGTTATCACTTTCGATTGGGACTACGACTGGGGTCAAGGCACCCTCAGCAGGGATTTCTGCACTATCACTGGTAGGTGTAGTTAGCTTTAAGACCTTAGCCGTCGAGGGTTCAGATGGGTTGCCAGCAGTGTTCGTCCCTTGGCTGGTTCTTCACCGTTTCTTCAGCTGTAATTCCTCAGGAGGAGATTCTTCGTCATCCTCTGAGTCAATAATAATCTGAGCAGAAGCTCTTTTAAGGCTTTTTTGAGGTGTTGAAGGTGACTTGCGAGACACCTAAGTCGTTAAGGAATATTAGAAACAACCAAGAACAAGAATGATCAAACACAGAGGCATGTAAGCTACCTTATGGCCTTCGGTCTTTGCTTCAACTTGTGGCTGGGGTGTGATGCGTGTTTTTCGCAAGTGTACGAATCACGTCAAAGTAATATAAAAGATTATCGAATCCACAGAGACCAAGTGTCAATCTATCGTACCTGTTGTTATGGTGTTTATCTAAGGCAACTATTTTTAAGGGTTTTAGTAAGGGTGCAATGGTAAATAAAATTATAATTTTAAATAATAAATAAAAGACAGGCTCGAATGTAATTCACGTAATCAATGATAATCCAGTACTTGTTAATGGAACTACTTATGGGCAATGTTTTCTCCTTTGAAAAGAACTAATTTAACAGGAACTGTCGCTTTCGCGTATTCAGAACCGAGTTGTACTCTCTAATCAACCCCTCCTATTGTCACGGATAGAAAGGTGCGTACTGCGTTAGAGTAGTAAACCTATTTTTAAGAAATATAGTTTCTTAACAAAGTTGAAAAGTATTTTAACCTGGACTTCTTAGCAAAAAGAGGTTCTTATGAACCAGACTCTAAATCTCATAACGCGTCCGAAAATCGTTTTAAAATCTCTTTTCTTTTTAATCTAAAAACTCCTAATGAACTATACAAAGCGCTTTTGGCTGTTTTTGAAATAGTTAAAAACAATTACTTGAATTGAAAGATAAAATAGCCCTTAGGTGTTTCCACGAACAATTATACTGATTACTGGTTTAATTACGATCCTTACATTCTAACCTTTATGGGATTAGTTAGACATGATAAAGTAAATATTCTTTTTATAGTTTTTCATATGAAAATAAACAACGTAAATGTGCGAGTGCGGGAAATAAACAACGTAAATGTGCGAGTGCGGGAAATAAACAACGTAAATGTGCGAGTGCGGGAAATAAACAAAGTAAAGTGCGAGAAAATAAATAAAAGTAAAGCAATGCGGAAAAATAAAATACTAACTGGAATTAAAATGGCGGCAGGATTAACTTCCTCCAGAGTGCTCCAAAACTCGAACCACAGACAGATTACAGACTCGATCACTCGATTGCAGAGGCACCCCGATGTGGAATGGCAACTGCTTTATAACTGATATATGCCTAGAGAATTCTAATTCTGGATGAAGAAAAACGAAAATCTAAGGTCCTATTTATAGGAGAAACTGAAAGCATGAAATGACCGGGACGCCCCTCCACTAAAAAGTGGAGGTTGAGGATTTTTGCCTTGTGGCGCCCGCCACAGGCCTATGGCGCCCGCCACGGTCCCTACAGGGGATGATGTAGTGGGGATCGTGGGTCTTGGAGGTTGAGGAGTGGTCTTGAGACGTGGCCACGTCATGGCTAACCCCATGGCGCCCGCCACAGTGGGTGCCGTAAGTGCAAAATGCTGAATTTCTAGGTTTTCGTCCGTTTTCACTCCTTTTTCGCTCCTTTTCCCGATTCAAGCTCCGATTATTATAAAAACCTGAAAACATAAGAAAACAAAGCAATAACAAAGCAAAACAACAATAAAAGCTAAGAATGCATGCGAAATCGGAGTCAGAAATACGGTGAATTTTAGTGTGATCAAATTCTCCCACACTTAAACCTTTGCTTGTCCTCAAGCAAACATTAAAGCTTAAGAAAATATGGTGTCAACACTTGTCTTTGGGCTAAAGGGATTCTAAGTTCAAGTCAGGATGCAGTGACAGATACTAACTAAGAGAACCAAGGGTACCATAGTAACACAAACACAAACTTCAATCCTATATTAACCACTCCATGTCATCCCACGATACCTAGGCCTATCTTCTCATCTTTTTGTGTCCTTTTCATTCAGGCGCAATCACATTAAGCCCGTTATCCGTACATGCTTCATAGTAGAGTGACCGGTTAGTGATTCTGATCCATAACATAAGGTTTCTGGCACATAAGCATGTGTAAACCTGTTTTTATTTCGCCTAAATGTAGCTGCGGGGGATCGGATCGTAATCCGCCCTACCAAGTTCAGTGCCAGATACCTCTGAACCAACTAACAATAGGTGACTTGCAATTTTTTTCTTTTTGTGGCAAAAAATTTTTTTCTTCTCTTTTTTCGGTTTAAATGACTTTGAGAGGGTCACCTATACCAGAGTTTGCCTTTTTTTCTTTCTTTTTTTTTTTTTTTTTTTTTTTTTTTTTTTTTTATTAGCACTGGATCATTCACTTATATTCATCGGCCCCCTACGTAGAGTATGCTTAGGCCGGAGCTGACTGCTAAAATAAACTACTTAGGACAATTTTTTGAATGATAGTAAAGGCCATGGTGGTGGGGTTTAGGAGTGATTCCTATATTCAAGAGGTCTATGGTGCTAAAATGGTTCTGATGTTTCAAAAAGTTGACCTAAGTCACCACATCCTAATCTAAACCTGTCTCAAAGCCCAAAAAACATGTGAAACAACATTGTTTTCTTTTTTAAAAATTTTCTGGTAAGGCTAAGGAAATGGGAAAAAAATGAAGATGAACTAAAAAGACACTATACTGGTGACTCGTCAGACTCATGCATTGTCTAAGAAAAATAAATTACTGAAAAGGGAAATAACTGAAAGGAAATTAACTAAAAAGGGAAATAACAGAAAGCAATAAAATCCCCTCCCACACTTAAATCGAACATTGTCCCTAATGTTTCGAGATAAGATAAGGGGGGTAACCTGGAAAAAGACTACTGAGGAGGGGCACTGGTGCCTTCGCCGTCCTGATGTGATGGTCTGGAACGACGGGATCTACTACGATGCTGGTCCCTCCGGTCGAGTCGTGCTGATAAAGCAGCCTGAGCACTCCGGACCTCTCGAAGGTTACCCAAGATGGAACCCTGAGTAGCCTCTACAAGCTGGTAGTGTCGGCTGTTGAACTCTCTCTGACGGTTCTGCTCTAATGAAATATCGTTCAAGGTACGGCAAACGTTGCTATAAGCACGATCCGAAACCAATCGCGATTGTTGCATGAAGCTCATATTGTCCGTCAGCTGCTGTGAAATAGTAGAGAGAAGGCCATCACGCCTTTCTTCTCTAGCTGTCATATCACGCCACATCTCCTCGGTGACAAAGAATCCAGGAGCAGTACCTACAACAGGGTTAGAGGAAGATGGTGCAGTGTGTGACTGTGAAGGACGATGGGGGGACATGTGAGGGATGGGAGACTGCTCTCTCCGATCATACTCATCATCAGTGTCATGTGCCTCCCCATCGGGAATATTAGGAGGAAGTGGACCCAAAACACGTGGAGCATTAAGATCATAGGTCCAGTTCCTTTCATCACGTACATCAGTACGTCTACTGTATGGTAAAGCAACAGATGGGATAGCTACCCCATGAACCATCAACTCATAACCACCTTCTCTCCTTGTTCGGCACAATTTCATGTCTTTCAGAAATTTTAAATTAATTGTGCGAGGAGGTAGTGGTTCAAGTGTAGCTATCTCATCATTCAGGCCAAGAGCCCGAGCAATAGACGTAACAAGCCCTCGAAAAACAATCGGTCCTGTTTTATTAGTAAATAAAGTCATGTGGGCAAGCATAAACGGGACCGGATTGATGTGGGTTCTAGTGAGGCATCCTTGCAAAAATAGGAGTTCACGAGCATTAACCTTGTTTGGACTTTCCCGGCCAAAAATAGTACATGCCAAAAGAAGTCTAAAAACTCTTATGGCCGGGTTGTGAATGGTTGACGCAAGTATCCCTTCAAAAGAATTAATTGAAGTACTTGAAAGCCTTAGCCAGAAGGTAAATACCTCGGCCGACCATTCAGCATCCAAAGGTGCCTCACAAATCGAACCTTCCCTATGAGGGATTCCTAACAAATCTGCTAGCTCATTGGTACTGAATTCATGTTCAATTCCAAACAGTCTAAAAATAACAGTACCGACAGTGCTAGCAGTGTTAGGACTGACAGTGTATATCAAAGAACTCAAAAACTCAGTTGTCAGCCTCTCATAGGTAGGTTCCTGATTAATGAAAATATTATGCAAGCCTAGAAATTCTAATAAATTAAAAACACTATGATAAATACCCAAAGCATACAGACAGTTATCGTCGACGTACCTAGTCGAGAGGATTTCTCGACTTTGAAGCCTCTGAATAATTTTCCGTTGCCTTTCGCCCGGTCTTCCATCACGAAGAATAAATCCGTTGAACTCCATTGTTGAAAAAGCTCCTTAGGTAGTGAAAATGGTAGAAAAGTGGTTTATGAAGGGAATGATAAAGTTTTGATTTTTTTGGTTTTTGATGGATGAAAATGGAAATGGATGTTGGATATGTTTTATGGATGGAGGGTATTTTGGAAATGGGGGAGCTTTAATGGGGTTCAAGGAGGATTTGGAAGGTTGGAAAAATGGGTTTTTGGTGAAGAAAGGGATGAAAATGGTGGAAATGGGGATTGAATCCCGTATTTGGTGATGACAACGGTGTGGCGCCCGCCACAGGGCCTATGGCGCCCGCCACAAGGCCATTTCCTGGGCCTTGTGGTTTTGGATCCTCCTTTTGGGCCTTCCTTGCACCTTGGTCTTCCGGGGGGTCTGAATAGCATTTTCTTCTTCTTTTCAAGGCATTGGCTTGCATATTTTTGTTTTATATATTTTTTTCTTTGCACGATAAAAATAAAATAATTAAAAATCAAAAAAGAAAAAGAAAAATAAAAATTAGTGCATAATATGTATATATATATAAGGAATTCAAAGTGCATGAAAATGTAAAAGCTGCAATAAAGTAAAATATGTCTGGAAATGCGATAAATAAAAGTAAGTTAAATACTAGGGTAGTGTTGTCAGGGTGGAATGAGTCATGTGGTAGGTTTCTTATCCTGGCTTGATCCACGAATCTCAGCTATCTCCCTCCGAAGCTCGTCGATCGCCTGATGTAGAGCATCGGTCTCTGAGGCATGAGTGAGATCAGAAACCTGCATCTGTAACTCTAAGTCTGCCACTTCCTGCTTGAGCAGGGCAGTCTCCTTGCGGAGCTCATAAATCTGTGTTTGTAGGTCGGGTGGCTGCAGAGACATATTGTTAGACATAACAGTGATTCGGGGAGTAAGAGGTGTAGGAGTGTACTCAGCGGCGGGAGGCGATTTCGGCTCTTCGACAGTCTCTCCATAACCCTCTAGAGCATAACTCCAATTGGCAGGATCATGGACACTGGTCATCAGCGGATCTGGTAATGTAAAGTAGTGTATCGCTTCACCGTCGATTAGCAATCTAAACATGTTGGGCTCAAAAGAAGCCCTCCTCATCAGTCCTTGATCAAGACAAAAATCAATATCCAGGGTGGTGTAGCGGCAGAAGGTCCTGAGGTGCAATAGCTTGCAAGACAAACCCAATGCAGTAGCAATCTGTGTAACAATCCCACCGACATGGATGATTCCTACTGATGATCTGGCAACACTAGCAAGGCCCTTCAGTAGAAAGTTGCCACAAGCAACAGGGCGAGACTGAGTCGCACAAAACAGTAGGAAAATCTCCTCTTCACTTAGCAGTGTCTCTGTATCTGGAAAACCTAGGAAAGAATGTGCTAGAATCATCTGGAAGTACCTCAATGCAGGGTTGTGGATTACCTGAGAAAACTGGGTAGAAGGATCTTGGCTCCCTCCGCCTGATATTTTAGTCCAAAACTTTTCCACTTCTCTGCTCATAAAATACCCCATCGGAGTCTCTGGAATAGCATCAGGAGTAGTCTGGAAACCTAGTAAATCACCAAACCCTTTGTGAGAGAATGAGTAGTCAATCCCGAACAACCTGAAAACAGCGAGTCCATCGGGTCCAGCCCAAGGGTCATGATGAAACGAGCTGAGGAACTCAAGAGTCAAGTTCCTATAAGTGTTGTTCCTGTCGTCAAACTGGTCCCACTGGAGTTGATGGCATAAAAATCTGACGCTTGGCTCTATCCCCAAGGCATCCATGCAGTCATGGTCAGGGTACCTGGTAGGAGCCATAGGGCGTCTCATGTGAACATAGTAACGCTCTCTCTGTGCATCATCTCTAAAGGCCACGTGCATGTCATCAGGGTTCTGCATTCTGTACAAGGTTAGCAAACAAGTCCTGAAAGCACATAAAACATTCAATCGTGAGTCCTGACATAATAACAAATTAAAATAAAGTAAAAGTACAAAAGTAAGAAAAACCATGGGTTGCCTCCCATGCAGCGCTTGTTTAACGTCATTAGCTCGACGACCGATATTTAAACATCATTGGAAGGATATGGTGGATCACTCAGAGTATGACGGGTGTATGTTGTTGGAATGTCACCTCCTTCGTAGGGCTTCAACCTCTGTCCATTGACTATGAACGGTTTACATGTTTGGTTCTTGATTTCAATAGCACCGGATCTCAGGATCTTAGATACTTCGAAAGGGCCAGTCCATCTCGAACGGAGTTTACCTGGAAATAGTCGTAACCTAGAATCGAACAGGAGAACAGGATCGCCTATTTTGAAGTCTCTTCTTATGATTCTTTTGTCATGCCAAGCTTTTGTTCTTTCTTTGTATATGATGGCATTTTCGTAGGCAGATTGTCTGAGCTCTTCTAATTTGTGGATATCAAGGATACGTTTCTCACCAGCTGTCAAGTAATCCAAATTCAAAGTTTTGATGGCCCAATAGGCCTTATGCTCCAACTCAAATGGTAAGTGACATGATTTTCCATAGACCAGTTGATAAGGGGTTGTTCCTATAGGAGTTTTGAAAGCGGTTCTATAGGCCCATAATGCTTCTTGAAGTTTCTGCGACCAATCTTTTCTAGATATAGAGACAGTCTTCTCGAGGATTTGTTTTATCTCCCTATTAGATACTTCCACTTGTCCATTGGTCTGTGGGTGGTATGGTGTTGCTACTCTATGCTTAACTCCATACTTGCTTAAAAGTTTATCAAATATTCTCGATATGAAGTGTGATCCTCCATCACTTATGACTAAACGGGGTGTTCCAAACCTGGGAAATATATAATTCTTGAATAATTTGATGACTACTCTGGTGTCGTTTGTGGGTGCGGCGATAGCTTCAATCCATTTAGACACGTAGTCAACAGCTACTAATATGTACTGATTTCCAAAAGATGGTGGGAACGGTCCCATAAAGTCTATACCCCATACGTCGAAGAGTTCTACTTCTTGGATATTTCTTAACGGCATTTCATTACGTCTTGAAATATTTCCTGTGCGTTGGCATCTGTCACACTTGACAATGAAAGCATGGACATCACGCCACATAGTAGGCCAGAATAGGCCAGCTTGAAGAATCTTGGCGTAGGTCTTAGATGTGCTTGCATGTCCACCATAGGGTGCAGAGTGACAATGCTCAATTATATTATTTACCTCTTCTTCTGGAACACAACGGCGGAAAATGCCATCTTTACCTCTCTTGAAAAGAAATGGATCGTCCCAATAGAAGTTTCTCACATCACTATAGAACTTCTTCTTCTGGTGGTAGTTTAGATCAGGGGGTATGATGTCAGCGGCTAGGTAATTAACAAAATCTGCATACCAAGGTACATTGCTTATAGCTAAGGATTTATGAAATTGCTCATGAGGGTCTGGGTTATCATCTTCAATGGTTTCTAGTTGGGCTATCAGTCTATCGTAGGCAAAATCGTCATTTATGGGTACTGGATCAGGTTTCAGGTATTCTAGCCTAGATAGGTGATCAGCTACCACATTATCAGTGCCTTTCTTGTCACGGATATCCAAATCAAACTCTTGTAATAATAGAATCCATCGAAGTAACCTAGGCTTGGCATCCTTTTTGCTTAGTAAGTAACGAATGGCAGCATGGTCGGTGTAAACTATAATCTTGGCTCCTACTAGATAAGATCTAAATTTGTCTATTGCAAAAACTACAGCTAGGAGCTCTTTTTCGGTTGTTGCGTAGTTGAGCTGTGCAGCGTCTAGGGTTCTACTGGCATAATAAATCACATGTAACTTCTTATCTTTTCTCTGACCTAGAACGGCTCCAACAGCATAATCACTGGCGTCACACATTATCTCAAACGGTTCCGACCAATCAGGGGGTTTCATTATAGGTGCTGAAATCAGAGCTTGCTTCAGAAGATTAAATGCTTCAGTACATTTTTCATCGAAGATGAACTCAGCATCTTTCATTAAAAGACCAGTTAAGGGCTTTGTTATTTTGGAGAAATCCTTGATAAAACGTCGGTAAAATCCGGCATGTCCAAGAAAACTTCTTATCTCCCTGATAGTCTTCGGCGGTTTTAGATTCTCTATGACTTCTATTTTTGCTTTATCTACCTCTATACCTTTTTCGGAAACTATATGTCCTAAAACAATCCCTTCGGTGACCATGAAATGACATTTTTCCCAATTTAGCACAAGGTTTACCTCCACACATCTCTCCAGGATTTTCTCAAGGTTGATAAGACAATTTTTGAAATCTGACCCACAAACTGAGAAATCGTCCATAAATACTTCCATGATTCCATCCAAATAATCAGCAAAGATAGACATCATGCAGCGTTGGAAAGTTGCAGGAGCATTACAAAGTCCAAAAGGCATTCTTCTATAGGCAAAGGTTCCAACTGGGCATGTAAAGGTAGTTTTTTCTTGATCTTCGGGGTGAATAGGTATTTGGAAGAATCCTGAATATCCATCTAAATAACAAAAGTAAGAGTGTCTGGCTAGGCGCTCCAACATTTGGTCTATGAATGGTAATGGGAAATGGTCCTTCCTAGTTGCTTTATTTAATTTTCTATAATCTATGCACATACGCCAACCTCCATCAGTTCTTTTTGCTACAGGTTCGCCCTTCTCGTTTTGCACGACTGTGATGCCTCCCTTTTTAGGTACCACATGCACAGGACTCACCCATTTACTGTCCGAGATCTGATATATTATACCTGCCTCTAGTAACTTAAGAACTTCAGTCTTAACTACAGTACTCATTATAGGATTTATTCTACGTTGGTGTTCTCTAGAAGGTTTTGAATCTTCTTCAAGCAAAATCCGATGCATGCATACGGATGGGCTTATTCCTTTTAGATCAGAGATCTTATATCCTAAGGCTGAGGGGTACCTACGTAAAACTTCTAATAATTGATCGGTTTCTTCTTGGTTTAAGGTAGCACTGACTATAACTGGACGGTTCATATCTTCATCAAGAAATTCATATCTCAGGTTTTTAGGCAGTTCCTTAAGTTTTACGGTCGGTTTTATAGGGAAAGGCATAGGATCTGGGGTAAGAGATAAACATTCGTGAAGGTTATCATCAATGTAGGGTGTTTTATAATTGTCATCTTCCAAAATAAGGGTTGATGGCAATTTTATAGATTCAGTTTCTTCTTCTTGTTCTAATTCCCTAATACATTCTTCGATGATATCTAAGGCATAACAAGAATCTCCTATCACAGGTGCCATAAGAAATTTTGACAATATAAATTCTATCTTCTGGCCACCTACCTCAAAAGTTAGTTTTCCCTTTTTAACATCTATTACGGCTCCAGCAGTCGATAAGAACGGTCTACCTAGGAGGATTGGTATGTCGTCATCTTCTTTAATGTCCATGACAACAAAATCAGTAGGTATAAACAGCTGACCTATCCCAACAGGGACGTCTTCAAGTATGCCTATAGGGTATTTAACGGATCTATCGGCTAATTAAAGTGACATCTTAGTAGGTTGTAATTCTCCTAAGTTTAATCTCTCACAAACTGCTAAAGGCATTAAGCTCACACTAGCTCCTAAGTCTAGAAAAGCTTTTTCGATGACATGATTCCCCAAAACACAAGGAATGGAAAAATTTCCGGGATCTTTATCTTTCTTTGCTAACCTATTTTCGGAAATAGAATTACATTCCACGGGTTTCGGATCTTCGAGTCTACGTTTATTTGTAAGTATGTCTTTGAGAAACTTAGCATAAGAAGGTATTTGGGTGATGGCTTCTGTAAAGGGGATTTCTACGTGAAGTTTTTCTATAACCTTAACGAATTTTTGATATTGATTATCGATTTGGGTTTTCTTTAATCTTTGAGGGTAAGGTATTGGTGGTTTGTATGGCGGTGGCGGTACATAGGTTTTATTTTTAGGTTCTTCTCCTTTTTCTTGACTTTCCGGGGTTTCAGGCTTCTCTGGTTCCTTTTCCTCATTCCTCTCAGAAGTTTCGGGCACACTTAATCTAGGGTTTAAAGGTTCCTTATAAGCGGTTCTACTTCGTAGAGTAATGGCATTAGCTTGCCCTTTCGGGTTTTGTTGAGGTTGTCCAGGGAACTGTCCTCCAGGTGTAGTCTGTGGGGCTTGGTTTAACGCTACCTGAGAGATCTGGGTTTCAAGCATCTTATTATGAGTAATAATTTGATCAACCTTGGTTCCTAACTTGGTAATTAGTTCGTTAACATGGACGTTATGGTTCATGAACTCTTTGTTTTGTTGTTTTTGAGCAACGATAAAATCTTTTACAACTTCCTCAAAGCTCGGGCTAGGTGGTACAGGTTGCATAGGTTGATTTGTTCTAGGGGCTTGGTAACCTTGTTGTCTCGGAGGTGCGGTATTTTGGATAGGGTTATTATTTTTGTAGGAGAAGTTTGGGTGATTCCTCCATCCAGGGTTATATGTGTTTGAAAATGGGTTCCCTTGGGTATAGTTCACTTGCTCAGTGTTAGTTTCATTCAACAGATTGCATTCGGCGGATTGGTGTCCTTGCGTTCCACATATCTCACAATTCGGCGAAACTGCGGCAACAGTATTCGGAGTTGTACACATATGTTCGACTCTAAGGGCCAACGCGTCCATTTTAGCCTGCATCATGTCTATAGAGCTTAGCTCATGTATTCCTCCTTGGGCTTCCTTCTTTTCCACTGTCGCTCGTTCTACTCCCCATGATTGATGGTTTTGGGCCATATCCTCGATAAGGGCACTAGCTTCAGGGTAAGGTTTGTTCATCAGTGCGCCACCAGCGGCAGCGTCGATGGTCATTTTAGTGTTATAAAGAAGTCCATTATAGAAGGTTTGGATGATTAGCCAATTCTGTAGGCCATGGTGTGGGCATGCTCTTAATAGTTCTTTATATCTCTCCCAGGCTTCGAACAACGACTCTCCTTGGTGTTGGGTAAATCTAGTTATTAGGTTTCGAAGAAGAGCGGTCTTACTTGGGGGAAAATATCTAGCAAGGAAAACTTTTCTAAGGTCATCCCAAGTTGTTATTGAATTGGGTGGAAGGGAATCTAACCATGATAGAGCTTTATCTCTGAGGGAAAAGGGAAATAATCTTAAGCGTATTGCCTCAGGAGAAGCTCCATTGGTTTTAAAGGTGTCTGCTAATTGAAGAAAGTTTTTTAAATGTTGGTTTGGGTTATCAGTAGCGAGACCTGCGAATTGTCTCTGTTGCACTAATTGCAGCAGGGATGGCTTAAGTTCAAAATTATTAGCTGGGATAGCGGGGTTTACTATACTGGAACTAGGTTCCTCGTTTGATGGTTGGGCGAAGTCCTTAAGAGGTCTTCGGTTTTGATCTTCGGCCATAACTCTCCTATTCCTATGGAAAAATAAACGTGCGCGAGCGTAACGTTCAGGTTCAGCTAGAGGGTCTACTAAACTTCCGGCACTGCGAGTCTTTCGCATTGACCGGTGGGTAACAACCTTAGTCTAAACGGTATAACTACAGAGTAATGAAATTTGACGATATTGGTCCCCGGCAACGGCGCCAAAAACTTGATGCGTGTTTTTCGCAAGTGTACGAATCACGTCAAAGTAATATAAAAGATTATCGAATCCACAGAGACCAAGTGTCAATCTATCGTACCTGTTGTTATGGTGTTTATCTAAGGCAACTATTTTTAAGGGTTTTAGTAAGGGTGCAATGGTAAATAAAATTATAATTTTAAATAATAAATAAAAGACAGGCTCGAATGTAATTCACGTAATCAATGATAATCCAGTACTTGTTAATGGAACTACTTATGGGCAATGTTTTCTCCTTTGAAAAGAACTAATTTAACAGGAACTGTCGCTTTCGCGTATTCAGAACCGAGTTGTACTCTCTAATCAACCCCTCCTATTGTCACGGATAGAAAGGTGCGTACTGCGTTAGAGTAGTAAACCTATTTTTAAGAAATATAGTTTCTTAACAAAGTTGAAAAGTATTTTAACCTGGACTTCTTAGCAAAAAGAGGTTCTTATGAACCAGACTCTAAATCTCATAACGCGTCCGAAAATCGTTTTAAAATCTCTTTTCTTTTTAATCTAAAAACTCCTAATGAACTATACAAAGCGCTTTTGGCTGTTTTTGAAATAGTTAAAAACAATTACTTGAATTGAAAGATAAAATAGCCCTTAGGTGTTTCCACGAACAATTATACTGATTACTGGTTTAATTACGATCCTTACATTCTAACCTTTATGGGATTAGTTAGACATGATAAAGTAAATATTCTTTTTATAGTTTTTCATATGAAAATAAACAACGTAAATGTGCGAGTGCGGGAAATAAACAACGTAAATGTGCGAGTGCGGGAAATAAACAACGTAAATGTGCGAGTGCGGGAAATAAACAAAGTAAAGTGCGAGAAAATAAATAAAAGTAAAGCAATGCGGAAAAATAAAATACTAACTGGAATTAAAATGGCGGCAGGATTAACTTCCTCCAGAGTGCTCCAAAACTCGAACCACAGACAGATTACAGACTCGATCACTCGATTGCAGAGGCACCCCGATGTGGAATGGCAACTGCTTTATAACTGATATATGCCTAGAGAATTCTAATTCTGGATGAAGAAAAACGAAAATCTAAGGTCCTATTTATAGGAGAAACTGAAAGCATGAAATGACCGGGACGCCCCTCCACTAAAAAGTGGAGGTTGAGGATTTTTGCCTTGTGGCGCCCGCCACAGGCCTATGGCGCCCGCCACGGTCCCTACAGGGGATGATGTAGTGGGGATCGTGGGTCTTGGAGGTTGAGGAGTGGTCTTGAGACGTGGCCACGTCATGGCTAACCCCATGGCGCCCGCCACAGTGGGTGCCGTAAGTGCAAAATGCTGAATTTCTAGGTTTTCGTCCGTTTTCACTCCTTTTTCGCTCCTTTTCCCGATTCAAGCTCCGATTATTATAAAAACCTGAAAACATAAGAAAACAAAGCAATAACAAAGCAAAACAACAATAAAAGCTAAGAATGCATGCGAAATCGGAGTCAGAAATACGGTGAATTTTAGTGTGATCAGGGTGCATTCCTTTTAGGGGCAACTGCAAAACAAATCACGTTGCTACAAGTCAGTAACAATAGGGTTCAGGTAAAAGAGTCTAAAATCGAAGGGTGACGACCTTCAAGGATTTCAGATTCGATGTGAACATCTTCGATACCAACATGAAGGTGCCCTTTGAAACTATCGAGCGTATGTTTAGTCGAAACCACCCGCTGGGCTTTCAGTTTCGACTGCTGTCGAAGGATTTGTATAAAATCTCCACAGATAAACCAATCTAGAAATGAAGGGGTAAGAGCCACTCCAAAATCAGTAGTTGGCAATCGAGGGATCTTTGGGGGAAATAAGGCGAAAGCCACCTCATAACGTTTCTCACGAGGAACATATGAAGGGATTTTTAAGTTCTCCATTTTCTTTGAAAAATTTTCCTTCAACGTGACAGCAGCCTCACGGATGGTTTGACTAACATCATCTGGTCGATAGGTGGTTTCAAAGTACTTCTGGAAGACTTGAATCTCCTTGATATGAGTGGATGTACCTTTCTGGATCTTTTCCTGCACATCAACGAACGCTTGGTCAATCAAGCGAACAAAGCTTGAAACGTCAAGAAATTCTGAAGTATAATGTCTGGACCACCAATTATAGAATTCTTGGGTACAAAGGTAAGAGGGTTCGAAGTAAACAGGTGTTAAAAGGGATTTGTGAGCATGTCGAGCTAGGTGCGTCGAACTCTCAAGAGTGTTGAAGACGGTGTTGGGGAGGATAACATGGGCTTTCTTGTCGTAAAGACATTTAGGTAGCGTTTGGATTAAACCAAATTGTCGAGATACAAGGTTTGGCTGGTAAGCCATCAGAGCTGCCTGGCCTCTTAGGAGGTTAAATTTGTGGATTATTAATTGAGGTATTAAGAAACCTTCCCACACGAGCTTCGATTATTCTTCGTGTTTTTGAACGCAGGAGGAAAAGGCCTGGTAAACCATTCAGGACCATATTTCCTCTCTGCGAAAGGAGCCATCCGTGGAGTGAACTCATGACGTTTGGCGAACATTTTAATGAAACCAGAGAGATTCGCTCTAAGAGTGTGACCTTCTTAGTTGGGGATGAGTCTGGCCAATCGAATCCATTCGACTCGCCTTCCTATGATTGCAGGGTCTTCTTCATCAACTTCTCCTTTATTAGGAAGACTGGTCTCAAACGTAGCATTGAGCCAAAGTTGAAGCAACCAGAAGGGCCCTAATAGTAAAAGGTTCTCGTTGCTTTCTTTGTTTTTTAGTCTGCCAGTGCCTTCGCTCAAAGACTCATATAAACTGGCCAGAATCATCTCACTTAGGCAAATGCCTCGATTCAAGTGCAGCTAGTTGGCCAAGGTAAGGTACTTCCTCGCTACCTGCAGAGATTTTGTACAAAAGACACAACGAGACAACTGTAACACCCCGTTCCCAAAATAAAATAAAACAATTAAATAAAACACATATCAGAGTTTCTCTCCCAAACGGGATGCCACAATACACATCAAAATTTCCACAAATATTTGTCCAAATAATTTAACTGAATTTTTCAATAAAATTACAGCGGAGGAAGATATGGTCTGCCATAACACAAAATATCATATACATATATCATCCATATCCATCATCATCATCATCATATATACAATAACGGCCATCTGCCCCAAAATACATAACATCGTCACCGAACATCACCAAATATCTCACAAAAGTATCAGATACGCCACGGGGCACACATATAACCAAAAATACACAACAATACTCCCAAAAACGCTCCGGTTTTACGTATCAGAGCAATCCTACGGAGAAACCACAATCTAACTAGCTAAACACCTGGATTGTCTGTACTTCCGAAGAAGCACAGACCACAACAGTAACAAAGGGGTGAGAATCACGATCAAATAATAATGGCATAATAGTACATGAAATAAAAGGCAGAAATCAATCATAATACTATTTCATATATATATCATTCGGACTCACAATCCCACCATCAACCACAATATGCAATCACTCAACAAATGCACTCACACAACTCTTAACATATGGTACCGACTCACAATCACGATGGACACCTGGCCATCAACCCTCCACACAGGAGCACATATCAACGATGGTCACTTGGCCATCAACCCTCCACTCAGGGAGCACACCACACTGATGGGCAACTGGCCATCAACCCTCCACAATGGGAGCACCACAACAATAATGATGGACACCTGGCCATCACCCTCCACTACGGGAGCACCTCATCAACATCGATGGACACATGGCCATCACCCTCCTCACCGGGAGCACAACACATTAATGTCGATGGACACATGGCCATCACCCTCCTCACCAGGAGCACACTAACAATACCGATGGTCACTGGGCCATCACCCTCCACTACGGGAGCACCTCATCAACATCGATGGACACATGGCCATCACCCTCCTCACCGGGAGCACAACACATTAATGTCGATGGACACATGGCCATCACCCTCCTCACCGGGAGCACACCAACAATATCGATGGTCACTGGGACATCACCCTCCACTACGGGAGCACAACAATTAATGTCGATGGACAACTGGCCATCACCCTCCCCTACGGGAGCACACAACGATATTCACACGCATCAAACATCTAGCACACCAAGTGCACACTGATCCTATTGATCCACCCTTCACACAACATATACACGACGCACAAGGCGTACCGATCCCACAGATCCATTCCCATCACAAAATACATACATAACAAGCACACAAAGTGCGTCGATCCCACGGATCCGCTCACCACACAACTTATCACATACAATGCACACAAGGCATGTCGGTCCTACTGACCCAAATACATCACATAACAGCACACAAATGTAACGCATAATAAGCGTACCGATCCTCACGGATCCACTCACCACAACACACCAACACAACGCATTTAAGGTGCAACGATCATACTGATCCTCATATCTCACACGCAGCACACACACACACGGTGCACACATCTCACGTACACATCCACACCGGTTCATACTTAACGCATAACCTACCGATTATGCCACTTGCGGTAAACGCCGGCCAAACAGCCCTACAACCTCCAACATACGCTTGCCTCAGCTCTCCAGCAAGCCTTTCATCGCACATGACTAACGAGGGTCTAAGTTCACAAGGGAACAACACGAAATCAGCAGCAAAAACACAAACTGCTGTCGGGCTCGCTGGCGCATTCGCCCGACGAAGCCCCGCAGCGAACACTCGCTGCCATTCGCCTGGCGAAACCTCTGGTGAAGCCAGACAGAAGCTTCTGCCAGCACTCGCTGGCTAGTTCTCCCGGCGAAGCCTGGCGAAGGCTCGCCCCTTATTCGCCCAGCGAATACCTGCGTACTCAGAAAAATTATGCGCACCAGAATCATCATCCACTCCCGATTCCGCCAGATTAAATCAGAACTCACAACTACCAACATACTACAATTGAGCTACGGGTCTATTCCTGATTCTATCCACTAAAACACATCATCTGCTCAAGTTACCGACTTTCGGCAGAACTCCGAAACTACTCAAAAAAACCAAATTCATTCAACCCAATATTCCCAGCACATGCAAACAAATTAATCATCAAACAACACAACATTCACATCAATAACAGCACGCAGTCGACATCAAACATCAAGAAATCTATGGGGATTAGGGATTTCCCCCTTTCTACCGATTAATCATGCATTTACCAAATTTAAACGATTATCCCCCCTTACCTCAAATCAAGCTTTGATGATGAACAAGCTCCTCAATCCACACGAAATCCGCTTGCTAAGTTGCTGTTCTTGATCGTGTAGCTCTCCTCTTGCTCAACCGTGTTCTTCACCGTACGTGTGTTCTCCTCTTCTTTCCAATTTCCAATGATGCCTTCAATTCCAATAATTCCCTTATTAATCCGAATAACTCATTTTAATAATAATTCCTCAAAATAATTTTATTCCAAAAATCCAATTAATAACATTTTCTCATTTATATTAATATTAGCAATAATAATGATAATAATTAATAATAATTTTTACATTACTATCAATTATCACATTTTATCACAATTTATTAATATTATGAGTTCTTGACCTTCCACGATAATTCTCAAAATACAACCGCAAATCAAATAATCACAGAAACCAAAAATAATTAAAATGGGCGTTACAACAACCACATAGCTAGAAAGACTATATATTCCTGATCATCGACGGTTGTTGTTTGCTTGTTGTGGTAATGATTGATGAAATGGGTGTATGCATGCTTGGTGGTCGAAAATCCTATAGAGTCCTGGAAATCCACTTTAGGATCATAAACCAACACATAAGGTTTTAGCCATGTGATAGCGACTAGGTCGAAGAGAGTAGGCGTCATCATCCCACAAGGAAGATGGAAAGTGTAGTGGGTATTATCTCATAAGTATAGGGAGGAGGCCAACATAATAGGGCAGTAGGTAGGACCTGCTTTCAACATCATGATTAAATCATAAATGTCGGTTTCCTTCTAATCGTTTGCTTTGACCTTTTCCACTTTGGTCAGCCAGTTCAGGTAGAGATCAGAAGCCTTGAATTAAGGAGTAGCTCTGAATAACCTGGATCCATCATTGAGGTACTTGAGGTCCACATGGTGTAAAACCAAGCTATCTGGACCTTCAGTAGGTACTTTCGTAGAATCCTTTTCCCCTAGAGGTTTAGTTTTGCGATAAGAAGGGAAAAAATCACTAAGGGTTGAGTAGTTAGTTCCTAAGGGAGACAGAGGGCCAGCCAGAGCTAAGGACTTACCTGCAATAGTGATAGGGATTAAAGAAGCAAATCCCTATCACTATTATAAAAACGGTATTCCTCTTCTTACCAACACACAAAAAGAATCATTGAAGAGGAATAATCAAAATGAGGTCCAACAATGTTGTTCAGATCCAAAAAGCTGTAGAGGTCCAACAAGGTGTCTAGGTCCAAGAAGCTGTACAGGTCTAACAAGTTGTCTAGGTCCAAGAAGCTGTCCAAGTCCAAGAGGCGGTGGCTATGCAAAACTCTTCTCAGAATCAAGCAGTAGTTGAAAGAGGATCTTTGAGACCTAGGAGATCTATCAGGATAAGAAGACCAAGAAGAAGAATAAGGAGGAGATTTATCTTCGATTATGATGATGATGATGAAACACCTTATAGTTGGAGTAACTTTATGTCAGTTAGGGCATTTAAATTTTATTATTAAAAAATGAATGTGTCTTTGTTGTCTTCAACATGCAGGAGTTTTTGTTGTCTTCAATATGAAACATGCACTTATGAAACATGCACTTTGAATGATAACTTCATATATTTGAATGATAGTGTCTTTGATTTAATGTTTGATAATTTTCTGTAGATTATGTTTGTTAATAATATAGCAGGAATAATTTTCTTATTGTCTCGATACCACACATTTTCAAACCAAGTTTTGATTAATTAGTTGTCTTATGAATCACATACCTTGAAAGAGATGTGGGTTGAACATAACCTTTGCATCTTTTTATCGTCTCGATACCACACATTTTAAAATACTGAGGGTTGAACATAACCTTTGCATTAGTACCAGAATCACAATATGAAAGATTTAAGAATAACCTGCAGATGCTTCCATTGAACATTCAAAGGATAATACATAATTAATTTGTAGAAGCCCTTGACATTGTTTTTCCATTATCTTACCATCATCTATTTGACTATACACCACCAAAAAGCTATTAGAATAATTGTTCTTACTGTATATGTATGCATGCATGTATTGTGTTGTTGAAATACTTAGGTTCAGCAGATTTTTTCTTTCACAAGCAATAGAATCCCACATCAAATATGGGTTAGCAAATATTAGTGTTTATATACCTTTTCCGCACTATCCATAATAAATTTGAAATATTAGGTTGCTGTTGAAAGAAAAAAATTATTTAAAAAAATTGGAAAAATAATTAAAGTTCAGGGATACATTAGAAGGGATAACATATATTTAACTCTATTTTTAATTAATTATTTTAAAGAATAAATAAATAATTTTTTTGAGTATAAGTTAAAAATTAAAATAAATAAATTATCAAAAAAATGATTTTTATATGCAAAAATAATTTTATTAAAATAAATAAATATCACACGTAAGTGAAAGTGATTAATTATAAAGACTAACAAAATCATAAAATCTGCATATAACAAAAAATTTCAATATCATAAAATCTAAATATTTAAAAAAAATCAAAGTCTAGAAAATCAATGAGTAAAAAGATTAGTGACATAATCAACGAGTAAAAGTTCTTCATGTTCTTCATTTTTATCATCCAAATATAGAAATTCAATCATTAAACTTTTTGGTGGCAGAACTAACGATAATCATCATTCAACAAAAGCTAACACAGCTCAATGATAAACAATTACTATATCTACCACTGTGTTCATTAAGACCATGCATAAGAATAACAAGCCCCCTGCACAAAGTACTAAAATATTAGCCATTGTGTGGTTAATTCACTACAACAACCATAATCAGCGTCGCAACAGCTATACCGATTGAAATCTTGAAAGTGAGAAAGCATAAAACCTTGCATTGAAGAATGGAAATCTATAAACATACCTAATTTTAACAGAAACAGAAGTCCAACATTGTGTGAAAATAGTATCACCCCTTTTGGTTCCAAAAAGCCCATACTCCCTCATACATTTCTCATCACCATCCTCCAAAACTCTTTTTATAGCCAATTCCCTTCTCATCAAATAATCAAACACCTTAAGTGCAACCACCACCACTCTTCCACGGCACAATCTTGGCCGGAACATGAACCACGGCGCCTTTCCGGTGATGATGACAACACTCATGATTCTGATTTCAATATATGAAGTAAGAAAACACAGTTATAAGCGGCGGCCAACTATTTATAATCCAGCACAAGGTTGTAAAAAATTTGAATTATAAGTATAAATTGAATTACCTGTTTAAAATTCAAGTTTGAGCTCCATAAATCCATTTGCTGTCAACGTTAATGTATTGGATGTGTGAAATTTTGGGCCAAATTTGAGAATGTTTTTTGAGGGATCGTTCTCCCAACAGAGGACAACGATTAATATAAAGTTCTATTAGAGATGCAGGCAGTCTCTCTCCCGCCATATTCTCCAGCTTTGGGCAAGATCCAATTGTTAATTGTTTGAGAGACTTCAGGTGGAGAAGCCCTCTGCAGTCCAACGTGTGCAAACAATACATTCTCGAAAGATGTAGATTGGTAAGGGAGGGAGGCAGCAATGCAAAACCATTGTTAGGAAAGGACTCAACAGCATCATATAGATCTCCAATTGAAAGAGAGGAAAGCATGTCAAAGAAAGATAGAGATGGGTTCCTCAATAATTTCTTGCAATCTTCAACATGAAGTGATCTCAAGCTAGGTGGCATACCACCTTCAGGAAATGTTTCCATCTCTGGGCAATCATATATGTACATATCTTTTAACTTTGGAAGAAGAGTATTTATGTGACAAGGCAATGACTTTAAATTAAGGCAGCTGGAGACAAGCAACCATGTCAAGTTGGGTGCAGACAATCCTTCTCTTGGGAATGATACAAATTTAGGGCATGCTCTGATTTCAATATCAATGAGATTTGGAAGAATTTTCGAAGCTGAAAGGCATTCTATGTTTCTACAATTATGGATTCGAAGATAAATGAGGTTTGGAAGGATATCCAGTGGGAGGGTTGTGAGAGAATCACAACTTCCATCTATCCTCAAAGACTGAAGTGACTCATGTTGGTGGTTTTGCTTTGGAAATTTTAGATTACTAGAATTTGTGATGGACAGCGTCTTTAAGGATAGGGGTAAACAATCTCCCGGAAAGGATATTGCAGATGAACAGTCTCTGATTTCTAAAATTTGAAGAGATGTTAGGCTGATGGCAATGGCTTCAAAGACGGACTGAGTCACTTCCCTTCCTTGAATTCTTAATTCTTCCAATGATATGGGTAGTTCATGCAAGGCTACTTTATTGCTTTCAATTATATCTAACTTGCGTATGGCAGGAGCCCTTGGGAGAGAAGAGTCAACTTGGTTGCAACGTTCAATCTTAATTGTTTCCACAACAGGAAGATGAGATGGGAAACCTCCATGCAATCTAGGACAATCAATAATCGCAAGAGATTTTAATACAGGAAATGAAACATCTGAATCATGAGAATGATGCCACACTTCCCAACATGGCATCTCACGAAACTCCAGACGTTCAAGGGAGGGAAAGAGGATTCCTGAAAAGGAATCACCATATTCAGATCCAATAGTCTCCAGCATACTCATTGCACGGATTTCCAAGTCCTTGAGAGAGCGTAATTGTCCAAGTGGTGGAAGGATGCAACAATTATGACAACGATACAAGGATAACTCGGTCAAGTTGTGGTAGGAAGGGTCTCCAACCCATTTTGGAAATCTCGTACCCATGTATCCATCTATAATTAGCCTTTTCAAGATCTTACAAGGCTGTAGCTTGCCAAGAATATCCATCTCACTTTGTGAATTTTTAAAATGGTCCTTTGCGTCTTCGGACCATTTAAACGATAATTCATCAAGGTACTTCTTATCCATGATATGCGCCTTTGATGCTTCCAAGTTGTTGGTAACATTCTCCAATTTACTAATAACAAGTGATCCATGAAGATTTGAAAGTGTTCCCAATTCCTTGATCCCATTCTTTTCATGCTTGCCCACAAAGAATTAGGGTTTCCCTGCACAAAATTCATCTGATACACAAAGTCAAAGTTTGACTTTTTGAGAAAAATTGTTCATCATAAGCCATTATACAAGAAAATATGATCCATTGTTTCATTTAAACAAGTATTGATCAAGAAATCAAGGTTACTTTCAAAAGAAGCAAAATTGAAATAATTGAAAATTTCACTAAGTTACGGAAAAACATGATTTTTACCTAACTTTACAAGGCCATAAATTGTGACTCAAGCAACCATTTTTGCACTCCAAAGCTAAAATAATAGATCTTCTTCCATAAAAAAATATTTCTAGGCTGAACCATCTCTAAAAAATGCATAGATTTTGAGATATAAGGTCATGAAGTTAGAGTTTCAAGATATTTTGAACTTTGACACTTAATTTTTTTAGGCAGAATCCGTTTCATGTTTTGGCCAACTTTGAAGACATTTGTCACCATGATACAAGAAGATTCAAGACCAAATGCAAACATCAAAGTTAAAGTAGGATATATCAACTTTCTAAAAAGTACAAGAACATCCCTTGATTGAACTTGAGCAAGAAGTTATGAGCCTCACAACATGACATGATCAAGCTGATTTTCACGATAGATTTTGTGCATTACTTGTAGCACACGATTTTTGAGTCCAAATTTGGTGACTATGCAAGACTGGTCCTCATCTAATTCAACAAGAATCTTAGTCAACCATGAAGAACCTGCAAACTTGGGCCCTAAGTCAAAGATTTATCTCTAAGCATATGGAAACCATAATGGCAAATGTGAGAACTTAAGTTTTATTCTCATACATTAATGTGATGCTTTGAATTGGTATGGATCAAGTCATACAAGTTCAGACTCAGTCCAAAACCATGAATGTTCAAACCTGCAAAATTGATTAGAATCAAGGTTCTAGCTATGCTAGAGTAGACTTATAGTACCTTAGACTTCAAGTCATGCTACATGACAAAATCCATTGGACAATAGAGTGATCCCTCATCCAACATTATTCCTCCCAAAACAAAATTATTCTCCTATAAATAGAAGGCATTTTTGGTCATTCTAAACACACTAAAACAACATCTCACTTGTTTTCTCTCATTTCCCTCTTTCATTCCAAAGTTCTAAGTTTCAAAAGTGAAAAATAGAATTATTTATTCCTGAGCAATTCAGTCCAAACCAATGATCCAAACACCTCACATACATCATGTATAAGTGATACAAACACTTAAATATCATATGTAGCATCAAATTCATCAAGATCATAGTTCATCCAAAGCAAGTTGCAGTTGGATTCGAGCACATCAATCTAGAAGGTTTCAATCCATTCCAATCACATCAACACACTCTTTGGGGTCCAGGGAAGCTGTTCAAATCATTAAAACACTTTTGTAACACCTACAATTGAGGATTCGAATTCCTCTTGAAAGGTAAGCCTGAACTTTTCAAACTCATTGAATCATGCATCATAAATGTTATTTCAAGTTACCAACATGTTTCTGGATGCTCATAGATCATTAACCTCGTGTATGGTATTTTACATTAGTTTTTACAAAGTTAGGGTTCATCTATTCATCACATGATATCTTACACTACACTTAAAGTAAATGAAATTAAACACCACCATCATGTTCCTTGTTCAAAAGCGAGCAATTTTCATGTTTACATCGCCCAAAGACTTTTTACTTTTCCCTTTTGCTGGAGCGGGGCTCACTTTATCCTCCCTCCCGACGAGTATATAGTTGCCCCTCACCAGCTCGTGGAGGATGATAATGTAACGCCCCGATTCTGATTTCCCATTTTGTTGAGTCTTTTATTTTATTTGGCTGATTATTATTTTATTTGTGGAATATGTGTGTTAATATGTTATGTTTGCATATTGTGATATTTTATCATTTCTGAGAGTTTTCGGGGAAATTAAGTTGGAGAGTATTTTAGATATATCTTAATTAATGTTAAGTTAGATATTTTGTAAGAAAATGAATTAGTAGATATTTTGAGAGTAAAATGGTAGAAAGAATTAGAGTAGAAGATATAAAAGAGAAAGTAGAGAGAAAAGAAAAGAATAGAAAGAAAAGAAGAAAAAGGACAGAAAGAAAGAGGAAGAAGAGAAAAGAGGAAAAAGAGAGAAAAAAGCTTGGAATCATCAAGAACAACTTCTAGCTTTCGATTTAATTGGGTAAAGGTGTGAAATCTTATTATCTTATCAATGTGTATGATTATGTATGTGTTTGTTTGGATTGTTTAGATGTTTTTCCTCATTTTTCATTTTAGGTCGGAATGGCTTAATCGATAGGAATCAATGTTTTAACGGTTAGAATCCAGAATTAATTGTGTAGTTTAGTCGAGGAATGTTGGGCTAAGACTATTGGAACTGGTTTGGTTTAAATTGGTGATTTGAGAACTTCTGATGATTTTTGGACAGTTTGGGTTTTGAGTAACGACGTATTCGCTAGGCGAGTATCTAGCGAGTGTGGTAGCGAGTTGTTCGCTAAGCGAGCATCCAGCGAGGTGCCAGCGAACATTCCCAGACTTGGACAGAACCAAAATAACCCTTATTCGCTCAGGCGAGGGAAGTAGCAAAGTATTCGCTAGGCGAGGCCCCAGCGAGCCAGTAGCGAACACTTCTAGTAGCTTTCTGACAGCCTTCGCGAGTTTGTTTGCTAGGCGAGCAGTAGCGAGCGATTCGCTATGACTTCGCTAGGCGAATGGTGTAGCGAGCGTGACAACATTCTTATTTCTTTGGTTTCCATCCAACGTTGATTGTTCGATTCGAATATGATTGACCCTCTTCTGAATGCATAGTTTGTGTGTTGTTATATGATATGCTGTGGGTAGCCGTATGGCGTGAATCCTAGATTGTGAATTGTGGCCTTTTGGCAAATGAATGCATGATTTAAATTAAACGTAATTGCATGATGAGATTGATGTGAATGTGCATACCTTATATGTGATGGTATGAGATGAATGCATGAGTATATTAATATGTATGCATGTCAAGAATGTCATGAGTCATTTTGCACGTGAAGTATCATGATGTGCATTCTTGTGCTGTGTGATTCCTAGGAGAATCTGATGAACGATTGTGTGCCCATATGGGGTGTGAGCAATCCATAAACATTGTATGTCCATGTGGAGTGTGAGCAATGGGTAAATATCATCGTGTGCCCATGTGGGGTGTGACCGATGAATTACAAATGATTGTGTACCCGTATGGGGTGTGAGCAATCCATAAACATTGTGTGCCCATGTGGGGTGTGAGCAATGGGTGAACATCGTATGCCCGAAGGGGAGTTACATTGGTAACGAGCGATGGTTCCAATAAGTTCCTGAGTGAACTTGAGACGATTGAGTCGGTATCGCATTGCATTTGCATAGAGTCGCGAGTTGGCCTCTATAAGTTGCATTTATCATCATTATAATGGTGCATTGGTGAATAAACATAAATGTGTATGTTTATGTGGAATGATGAGAATTGTGGATGTATGCATGATAAATATGCTTGGTGTGATATCCATATATGTATATATACATTGTGATGTATATGAGTGAATTGTGATGAATTATGGTGAGAATGTGGAATATGTGTATTCTATGATTGTATATATATATATATATATATATATATATATATATATATATATATATATATATATATATATATATATATATATATATATATATATATATATATATATATATATATATATATATATATATATATATATATATATATATATATATATATATGATGATATGTGTTGCACCCCAAAATTTGATCAACCAATTCTTGTATTTGGCTTATGTTTCGACTTATTTTTGCATTTTTGCATCCGCATATCGCATTCATTGCATTTTTCGGTCAGATTGACTTTATCGGGATTACAACCTTCTCCTGGCGTTTCAGGCATTTCATACCAGTTCGAGTACAAAGATTTATTTTGGGAGTTGTGACCCTCCCGGTGTTTTCAGCTCTGCGCTGTTATTTTTGAGGATATTTTGGTGTCCGGTTTTTACCGTTTATTTCGCTATATTCTCGCATCTTTTTTAATCGATTTAATTGATTTTTCATTTCATTTTCTAGTTTTTTCCCTTAATTTTTAATATTAGGAAATAGATTTTAAATAGATTTTAAATAGGTTAATTGTTTTTCTAGAATATTAATAGTTTTTTCTATTTTTAATAGGTTTAATTCTTTTTTTTAGATATTAATTGAATTGTTAGAATATAATAGGTTTTAGAGTTAATAGATTTTAATTTATTTTTTTAGATTAATATAACTCTTTTTTTAGAATTTAATAGGTTTTAAAACTCTTATTTAGAATATTAGAATATTAAATGTTTAGAATCATTTTATATTTTTAGAATATTAATAGAGTTTATTAGATTTTTTATTAGATTTTCTCATAAGATTTTCTTTAATTCGATGTTAATTAGGATATTAATCACTTTAATTAGGATTTTGAGTGGTCTTTAGTTTAACTGATTTTAATTAAAATATTAATTAGCAGTTAATTGTAGTCAGATGTTAATCCATTTCCGTTTGAGGTTAATTAGCTTTAATCATCTTAAGTTTCATTTAATTCAGTTTTAATCCATTAATCAAGTCCTTAATCCAGTTATAATTGCAATTATTTGTAATCAGATTTTAGTCAAGTTGGTGGGCCAAGTGGCCATTGTGGGGGCCCAGTTTCCGTGACACTTGTCACTATAAAAATGATCTCACGTCTCTCTCTCTCTCTCTCTCTCTCTCTCTCTCTCTCTCTCTCTCTCTCTCTCTCTCTCTCTCTCTCTCTCTCTCTCTCTCTCTCTCTCTCTCTCTCTCTCTCTCTCTCTCTCTCTCTCTTCCGCCACCTGTCCTCCACTCACCCTCTCTCTCCCATGCAGCACGCCACGTGCCTCCCACTTCACCCCTCTCCCGTCGACCATGCAAACACCGACGACACCTCGCCGGAGAAATCACAAGCCACCCAGACGCCACCGTTACCGTCGCCGCAAACTGCAATTTCCCACCGGAATCTTCATCGTTCATCACCTGTTCATCTTTTTTCCCAGTGATCCTTCGAATGTTCTTCATCGTGTTCATCCGTGGCCACCATCGTTTCCAGAATTCCTCCAAGATCGGTATGATCTTCATTGTTTTTTCCAGATCTTCAAGATC
Organism: Lathyrus sativus; assembly: GCA_963859935.3. NCBI lineage: Eukaryota > Viridiplantae > Streptophyta > Magnoliopsida > Fabales > Fabaceae > Lathyrus > Lathyrus sativus. The sequence continues at coordinate 35,692,474 of OZ012735.1, forward strand.
TGCATCAGGATCTTCACTATGTTTTCTAAAACTTCATCATCTGTTCATCGTAAGAACATTCAACCATCAACAACCACGAGATCCATCAAGATCTCCCCGGAAGTTCAACAGAACTCAAGCTTCATCCACATTCAAGCGTTTTCCAGAAACTGATCAAGAACAAGTTCCTCAATCTTCAACCAAGTTCATCATTTCTTCATCAATTCTCCAGAAACTCGTATACACGCACCAACTTTCAAAAGATTTTCCAGAATCTTCATGTGATTCAACTACCTCCGTTCTTCCAAGATCTTCATCAACATCACGATCTAATTCCACCATCCTCGCACGAGTCCACAGTCACAAGTGAATCTTCATCCGTTTCCAGAAATCCTTCCTAGATCCTTCAAGATCTTCATCAACATATTCTCCAGATTCAACCATTTCATCATGTTTGTAACCATTTCAACACCTTCACCGCATGCAAATCATAGCAGAAGTAGAGTTTTGGCAAGATATTGAGGCGTAAAAAAAAACACAAGGAAGAAGTAGAGGAGTTTGTTCTCATTTGAAACCGTGAGGGAGAAGGTTGAGGTAACGGCGGTGGAGTCTGGGCGAAAGAGTAGTCTAGGGTTTCTGATTAGGGAAGAATGAAATAGGAAGAGCCTTAGTGGGCCGTGTGGCCCAATGAATTCTTGGACCTGCACCCTCCGTTTCTGTTTGTTGCACCCCCCATCATGCTATTCTCGCTTGGGCTTCATAAGCCAAGCCCAACCTCAATTCCTGACCGCGCCTCCGTTTTCCTTACTCGCACCCCCCGTCCCTTTTTATTTTGGTTTATTTTTTTTAGCTGTTGTATTGTGGGCTGGGCCCAATGGTATTTTTTTTCCAGGCTGTACCCCCTGTTCTGCTGATGTACCCCTTCCCCTTTATTTTAATTTTTGCTTGTATTGGATATTTGCTTGTAATAGCTTGTAGTTTTATTTTTCTATTTTTCTTTTAGGATTTATAGTTTCCTTTAGAATATTCTTAGTATATTTTTACATAAAACTTTCTATTTTTTAGATAGAATTTATATTCTATTTTTTCTTTTAGAATATTAGATTTTATATCCTAGAATTCATATTCCATTAGCATTTTCTTTTAGTATTATAGAGTTTTACATAGAATTTCCTATTTTCCTTAGATATTATTTCTTTTAATATTGTATATAGAATTTTCATTTCTATTTTCTTTATAGAATAGTATAGAATATTATGCATAGGATAGAATTCTCATTTTATTTTGTATGCAATTTACTTGTGATTTCTTTAGAGCTTTCTAGTAGGAATTTATTACCGTATTTTAGGAGTAGAATATTATTTCCATTTGTTATTGGATTTCTCTCCCCATTGCTCTTCTGTCATCTGATTTTGTTCTGTGCCTGGCCGTGTGACATGATTCAATTGGAGAATGATTTTCAATATCATTTCTCTATCTTGTCTTTGACACGGATATCAATACGCTACCTCTGAGAGTTTGATTTCTCGTATAAGTCAAATCATGACGGTTTAGCGTTACATTGGTCCTGATTCGAAACGTCATCATCTAGGATCCAGAGAGGAGAAGATTGGAATGGAGCTTGCGCACAATGTTAAGGGCCAACGGAGCCGCTTCGTTCGGTAACATCCTTCTTATTCAAGTCTTCGGGCAACCGTCGAGTGTTGTGAGCTGTGGCATTAGATACTTAGGAAATGACAATTGAGCAGTCTCCCCTCGATCGTCTAGAGTGTTTAGTCTAGCACCCTTTGGGTGATATACGACGCACTCGCTCCTAAGCCTTAGGTGCTTGCGTGTGTGCCCCGAGTTCCTTCCCGTTTAGGCGTGTTAGGCCTGCTTCCTCTTTGTTCTCGCCCCTGCGCGATCGGAACTGTAACACCCCTTTTTAACTATTTAGTCTCCTTGGCGTTATTTTTTATATTGGTGTGTCCTTACGGAGGTGTGTCTGAGTGGCGTTGGTGGATGCCCTTAGACTGTAAGAATTATTAATAACGATTGGAGTTTAATATTAATATAATATAATTAATAATTGGGGATAATTTAATAATTAATAGTAATGTTATTATTATTATTATTATTATTATTATTATTATTATTACTGGAGTAAATATAAAAGAGGGATTTTGGGAGAAAGAGAAAACACGTTAAAACTGCTCAGAACCAAAATCAAAGGAAAGAGAGATCGTGACCGAGAGAAGTTGAGAAGAGAAGAAGTAACCACCGGAGAGAATTCACGGTAGTTGCAGAAGAGTCGCCGGAGAGCTAACGGGATCCGGAAGCGTAGAGTTGACCTCAATTCCAAAGGTAAGGGTGGGGTTCAATTCTATAACCATGGGTATGATCAATTTCATGTAGGGAATTGAATCATAGGGTTAATGTTCCCGTAGTAATGTTCTCGTAGTAACGTTCCCGTAGTAATGTTCTCGTAGTGATGTTACCGTAGTAATGTTCCCGTAGTGATGTTACCGTAGTAATGTTCCCGTAGTAATATTCGCGTAGCAATGTTCCCTCAGGTTGAAGAAATATTAAGGGTTAATATTTACCCGTGCCTGAGAAATACTAAAGGTTAATGCCTGTCTGTGTATAAATGAGTGTGTTATGTCATTAGTTTTGGGGGAATTGGGAAACGATGCCGACACGCGCTATTTTCCCATTTATTAAGAAGGTGTTGTTATTATGTCCCTATTTAATTAAATTAGGAGTTGTAGTTATATTACCCGTATGAAAGTATATGAAAATACTGTTGAGTTCTCAATTGTAGAGACGATGTTGTTTTTAATTGTTCTGCGAAAATGTGTTGGATTCTTATTCGTAGGAACGATATTGTTACTTGTCCTCTGACATGAACAGGTTGAAGTGGTGAGTACATGATGTATGCGAAGTGTGATGTTTCTGTTATGGATAATTGGTTGTAGGCTTGATGCCTTGTTGCACGGTTTGCACAGTTGTTGTTGTTGTTGTTGTGTTATAGTCCATAATAGTTGCGTCCCATAGCATATCATAATTGTTGGCATGTATTGGTGGCCCTTAGTGGCAAATTGTTGGCCTGTATTGGCGGCCCTTAGTGGCAAATTGTTGGCCTGTATTGGCGGCCCTTAGTGGCAAATTGTTGGCCTTTATTGGCGGCCCTTAGTGGCAAATTGTTGGCCTATATTGGCGGCCATAATGGCAATCTGGTACCACATGCATATGCACAGTTGAGTCGCATTGTTGAGTTGCGTTGTTGAGTTGTTTTGATGAGTTGCTGAGTTATGATGATAATTTTTATGGATAGGAATAATGAATTGTTGCAGTTTAATTATTACTAATATTTATGCGAACTGCTGAAATTATAATGCTGTGATAATATTCTGACATGACTTTTATCATGCCTTATGTTATATTGTTGATATCTCACCCCTTTACGTTGTATGTTACCTCCGTTGGTGGTAATTTGCAGGTCACTCGGAAGAAACTGTCGCTTTATGTTTAAGGTCGTTGGTCGCTCTGATACGTAGCACTCTTGGGGGGGGGGGGGAATGAACGATTAATGTTATTGTTTTAATTGAATTCCTTGTTGCTGAATTTTATTAAGTACTATGGCAAATAGATTGGTTATTTCAGATAATGCCAAATGTTGCTTAGATGCATAATTGTTTTAGTGAATTGATGCAAGATAATTACTTGTTGAATTTTAATGGAATTTAATTATTACGAATCGTTGGAAGTATATTATAACATGTCATTTTATGATTAAAATGTTAAACAAATTGTTGTTGTCTGTTCATCCGAACCTGTGCTACGTATGTTAGTAAATGATCTTTTGCAGGTGTATGTGTTTTGGTTAAGTGTAGAATGTGACACCCTGATACGTCTGAGAATTTGGGAGTGTGACGGTCGTCACAGCTCCTTGACGCTCGTCATAACCGTGACGGTCGTGACATCCACGACGGTCGTCATGAGACTTTATTTGCTGCACTCTGAATTGTTTCTATTGTTTATCTTATTTTTCCGTGATAGTTTAGAGTGGGGTGTTACAATTGGTATCAGAGCAGGTCGGTCCGTCCGACTAAGTTGTCTAATGTTGTGTATTCCCTGGTATGCGACATGTGTGTGAAAACACTGTCGGTATATGTTTTGTTGTAGAACCTTTGTCTGCAGGAGTGAGAATGATTCAAGTGGGGGAGAAGTTTGTGCTTCTCCAGGATGCTGCAAGTGAGGAGTTGTAGCTCAGTGTGTGGTTGAACGCTCTTATAGTTTGGTAAAGATGGTTTATACCCCATCATGATTTTCGACTGTCTATTGACAAATTGAGGAACTGATCTCCCTTAATCTCTTGTTGATAGTAGTTGGGATTGTGTTAGATGGGATATGCGTGTCTTGCAAGCTTGGATGGCGTGAGCAGTGGATTGTCTTGAGTTAAGCTAAGTGCTTAAGAATGCTTTTGATGAGTCGGTGCAGGAGGGTGCTGAGGTGTTTAATTTTGATGGGAATTTTTGAGTTATAATGAAAGTGAGAAGTTGGCGATTTGCCGATTAATTGTGGTTGGCTAGAAGTTATCCTGACAAGATAGTGATATACAGCCAGGACGTGAAGTGGAGTTGTGACCGACTTAGTTACGACAACTAGTCTGAGAGTGAGAGCTCCATATTTCATGTCTATTTGGATGGTCAAGGAATTAAACTGATTAAGTAGCGTTGAGACCCTTGTCTAGTGTGTGTGCTAAGGCAACAAAGTGTAAAGTTGAGTATATAAAAGGTGGATAGTGACTCCTGGTAATCATTAAACAAAGTAAGATGTGAAGGTGAGAAAATACTTAGAAGGGGGGTTGAATAAGTATGAAGATAAAAACTTAGAAATAAAAACTCAAGTATTTTTATCATGGTTCGTTGAACTCAACTACTCCAATCCACCCTTCCTAGAGTGATTTGCCTTTCTCAAACAAGGACTTAATCCACTATTTAATCAACTGATTACAATAGTAAGCACTAAGAACAACTGTTCAAAGTCTTCTCAAGAACTACTGATCCTAACTGGATCTTCTTAAGGTTTTCTTACAATCAAATGTAATAACAAATACAAGTGTTAAATTGCTTCTAATAAAGCTTTATCACAACTGTGATTTTTCACTTAAGATTAAGAACAAAGAAATTAATTCTAGAAAGAATATGTGAGTTTGTATGAGAGCTTTGATAATAATTTCTTTTCAAGTAATACGTCAACTGAAGAAGATGAGTGGAGACTTGCTTTTATAGGCACAGTGGTCCAAGAGCTTGTCACGTTGAGAAGTGTGTACTAAAAGGTCTGAGTCTTTTTTGTCTTCATATCAAGTGACCTTTCCTAGAAGAAGAAAGCACAGAAAAATCCTTTTTGTCTGTGTTCTTGTGTCTAGCATAAATAAGGAAAGAGTCGTTTGGATATTCCAACGGACATAATCTTTGAATTCTTCTTCAACAATTTTCAGCAAGAATCATCAGAGTCTAATTTGATCAGAGCCTTCTGATGTTGATCAGAGTTTTGCTGAATCAGAGTCTTTGCAGCAAGTGTGCTTTTAGCGTGTATAAGTTCAGAGCAAAGTTTAATCAGATCCTCAGTACTGGCAGCGTGAGTACTCTCAGAGTCTTCTGAAGTAACTATGCTTGTAAAACTCTTCATACAGAATTCTTCATTGGTTCAGATGCTTCAGACTTGCTTCAGATTCTTCTGGAGCTTCTGCTTCAGATCCTTCTGGACACAACGCTCAGGATCTTCTGATGGCAGCATTCAGAATCTTCGAATGGATGCATCTGACGCTTCAGAGTCTAGCGTATTTCTTATGTTCAGATCTGATTTTCTTCTGGAGTGATATTTACTTTAATATCTGCAGCAAACATTCTTAAGCAAATTTTAGAGTATATAATTCTTAATTACAAAATTTCATAATAGTTATCATCAAAACATAGAGATATTATTAAGAACCAATCTGTGTTCTAACAATCTCCCCCTTTTTGATGATGACAAAAAACATCAGAAATTTTGTTTAATTAAAAATAGAGTAATTATAACTCCCCCTGAGATGATGAATCTCCCTCTGAATTAAATATAAATAAGGAATAGAAACTTCCCTTTTTGTCTTGAGTATTTTTCAGAGTTAGAGCTTGATTGTTCTAAACATTTGTGAAAAAGATTTTCTTGCATATTTTAGAGTCAGAGTCTGATAATTGTCATATGATCTGAGAGTCTCAAAGTTTCGTTTACAGAGTATACTTATCAGATGTTCTGAAATACTCAAATATTATGTTAGATAAAAATTGATATGTCTGAAGTTTCATTTTGGTAAAGTTTAATTAAACAGTTCAGATCTATTTTCTCCCCCTTTTTTGTCATAAGTAAAAAGTAAGAACTTTGAAAAGACAAATAAAAGGAAAAATAAATGAGATAATTCATGTGGAGAAAACTTTGAAACATTCATTCATTCATTTAGAGCAAAAGTACACACATCAGAAAATATTCAAATACAGAGGCAAACATTAGATGCAAACATCAGAAGAAAAAATAAATAAACTAAGATTGTTTTGACAAAAGCATCTTCAACAGATCCGTGATCTCAGAAGAAGACTGTTCTTGTTTTGACATCCACTTAGCCATGGTTTCATTCTTCTGATCTTGTTTGGACATCCACTGGGCCATGTCTTCAGACTTCTTATCTTGTTTAGCCATCCATGACTTGATTTCTGATTGACCAGCTTCCAGAACTACAATCTTATCTTCAAGATCTGGATACTCTTTCTTGATCTCAGATGAAGAGGGTGGGACAGTTTCTGAAGCTTGAACAGAGTCAATTTCCATAGGGGCTTTGGAGTTAGGAGCAGTAGATCCAGAAGGATGTTCTATCAGAGTCATAGCCAGAGGGTTGTCTTCAGATGCAGATGCAGTATTCTCTTCTGATGATGAGGGAGCATCTGTAAGAAGTAATGGTCCAGATCTCTTAACAGTCCAGAACAGACTTCTAGCAGTTTCAGCAAATCTGAGCTTCGCATCATCAGAGCATACGTTCTTCAGATTTGATGCTACAGTATTGAATCTGTTTATGAAGCCATTCCAAATGGTATCAGATTCTTTTGCATCCATTGTTGATGAGCATTTCCTCTGTACAGAACCTAAATACATCTGTATTTCTTGCAAAAAACTTGTAAATAAATGATCAACATTCAGTCTAGGTCTTGGGTGTAAAAGAGTTTCCAGTGTTATTGGCTTGGGTTGGGGAGTAGGTGGAAAGATGGATTTTTGAATGGTGATCAAAGGAGGAGGGTAGCAGGGTATGAATGGAAGTTCAGATGATTTGTCAGGTTTTGATCTGGTTAAAGCATTCAACAGATTTGGTTTTGCATTTGTTGGATAGGAAACCACATCAAATGGTTTATCAGAGTAAGGTTTGAATGCAGATTTAGCAGGTTTATCAGATTTAACAGATGTAGCAGAGTATGGTTTTGGATCTGATGAGATTACTGCTGGCATTGTTTTAATATATGTTTGAAGAACAAATGATAAAATGATGGTAAGTTTGGGTTTAAGAGGAGTGATAGTGTCAGATGGTTCAATTCTGGTGTAGAAATTTTTCAAGGTGAAACTAGAAGGAAATTTGTTAGAAGGAAAAAGTTTGCACGAAGCAGAAGGTGCATGCTCAGATGTTCTTGGCTTGGGTGTAGGGGTAGGATTGGGAATGATGATTTCAGAAGATGGCTTAGGTGTTGGAGTAGGATTTGGAATGAGAATTTCAGAAGAAACAGGTGGTTCTGGTTGGTTTACTTCAGAATTTCTGTGAGAGGGGGATACCAGAAAATCTGGGTGTATATCAGATTCTGATGAATTTGAGGATGAGGTTGGAGTGTAAGAGGTAGAGGACACTTCAAAAACAGTTTTGAGAGGTGTAATGTTTAGAACCTCTGTCTCAGGGATATGGGTTTCAGATGGGTTAGCTGTTTCTGATGGATTTTCAGAAGGTTTTGATGAGGGTTCAGATGGAGGTGGTTCTGATGTAGGTGGATCAGATGTAATAGGATCATATGTGTTTGATGGTGGTTTTTCTGGTTGTGGTTGTTTTTCTTGTTGTTGTGGTTGTTGTTCAGGTTGTTTTTGTTGTTGATGTTCAGATTGTTTTTCTTGTTGTTGTTCAGATTGTTTTTCTGGTAGTTGTTGTTGTTCAGATTGTTCTGTAGGTTTTTCTGTTTGAGGTTGTTTTTCTGATTGTTGTTGTTATGCTACATATTGTTTTGTTGTAGGTGGTACAGATTGTTGTTGTTGTGGTACAGATTGTTTTGTTGGTTTTGTTGTAGGTGGTTGAGTCTGATTTGGTAGTTTTGTTGTGGTTGGTGTTGGTGCAGATGATTGAGTATTAGAAGGTTTTACAGGTGAGATGGAAACAGGATTAGATGATTTTTGTGGGGACGGAACAGAGACATGAGATGGAGCAGGAATAGATTGTTTCTGAGTAGAAGGTGGTTTTGGAATAGACTTAAATGTTGAATCATTTAAAACAATATTATTGAAAGAAGATACAGAAGATTTGGTACCTTTAATCTTGATATGCTTTGTGGGAACAGAAGGAGCGTCTCCAGATGCTTTCCTCTTGATCAGCTTCTGAGGCTTGTCAGCAACTTTGGGCTTCTTCTGAACAGTCACATCTTCTGCTTCTGATTGACCTCTTTTCCTTGTAATCTCATCTCCTCCATTAGGCATTGGTTCCCTTGCTCTTTTCAGAATATCTGCAGGGATTGGGATTCCATCTGCCTTGCAAGAATCCATAAATCTCACAATGATTTCCCTTGTTTCTTCAGCACAAAACAGAGGGTAGTCTTCTACTGGGATTCTCTTCTGACTGAGTTCAGAAATATTCAGCTTCTTGGGTGCTGATGTGAGTTCCTCTACAATTTTAAGTCTCTGAAGACTCTTGGCATTCAGAGGTTTCCCAACAATAGATTCAAGTTCCTCCTTGACTCCAGCAGCATACAGAGCAGTCACCAATCCATTTTCTGTTAGAATATCTGAAATTAACCTTCCAAAGGGAATCCATGTTCTGATCTTCTGACCCTTGTCTTTCACAGATTCTCTGGAGGCATTAATATGATTCCATAAGTGCATGAACAAAATGTAAGGAAGATCTACCTTAGTGCTCTGACTTAAACAGTACATAAAGTAGAGTTGTTCATTGTTCACGTAATCTGGAGAGTTTGTAGATTTTCTGTGATGAATGCATCCCATGAAAATCTTTGCCCAGATCTTGTAGTCAGGCTTCAGATCTTTAAACTTATTAGAGGCCTGTCCAGCAGTCATGACTTCCTCATAAACTTCTTCCATATCTATACGCCCAGCTGGCAGATGAGATACTCCATCAGTCTCCTCATATCCAATGAGTTTTCTGATCAGATCTTCTGTAATGATTATCTCCTTACCCAGAACAGAAGACAATATGAATTTAGGGTATACAAAAGCATGTATCCAGAACTCTTTCACCAGATGGGGGTAAACTGGTCCAAATAGTCTGTCAAAGTATTTTACCCAGCCTTGAGCATCAATTATTGAACGAAACTTAAACCCATTTTCATCCAATGAATCAAATTCCACCATTGATGCACAGAGAACTTCCAGTTTGTCAACAGGTGTTAACAAAGTCCTTTTAGGGGTCGTATATGGAGCCACACCCATATTTGCAGAAGTAACTGCAGCCATGGTTAATTGAAACTGAGAAACTGTGGAGGATGAGGTTGCCATTGAAGATGAATTTGTCAAAGGTTTAGGGTTTTTGTGAAAAGAGAAAAGAAGACAGAAATGCATAAACGTTCTTGAGATGTGAAAAGTGTGAAAGTGGTGAGAGATGTGGTATTTATAGTAAACAACTAGGCATACAAACAGACACACAATGCACGTTCACACATAGCAATTAATGAAAAAGAATAAAAATCATTTCAAGCATTAATTGATTCTGACAAATTGGGGGGAAAATCAAGATTTTCACTATTCAAACTTCACCTCAAACGTCTCTTCAGTAGTGTACACTCCACCTTTGCAGATTTAGAGTGACACGTGTTTGCTTGCATGTGCTTCTGAATTCTCTTGAGAAATGAAACGTTAACCAACGTTCAGATCCTCTGAGTATTGTTAGTTCAGATTTTCATAAATAAAGTAATTTAAGGAAATGAATAAATAATCAGATGAAGTACTTCAGAGCATTAAACATTTTGCATCTGTAAAATTTGCTTCTGACAAATATTATTCTGGACACAAATCCATACCAATATTTTTCAGAATAAATTTGAATCTATCTTCAACAAGGGGTTTTGTGAAAATATCTGCCCATTGATGATCTGTATCAACAAAGGCTTAATTTATAATTTCTTTCTAAACATAGTCTCTGATGAAATGATGCTTAATTTCTATATGTTTTGCCTTAGAGTGTAAAATGGGGTTTTTAGACAAACATATAGCAGAAGTATTATCACAAAATATAGAAATGTTACTTTCAAATATCTGATAGTCTTCTAGCTGACTTTTCATCCAGAGCATTTGTGTGCTACATCCAGCAACAACAATATATTCTGCCTCTGTAGTTGAAAGTGCAATTGTGGGTTGCTTCTTGCTGTACCAAGAGATTAGATTTCTTCCTAGAAATTGACAACTTCCAGAAGTACTTTTTCTTTCCACTCTGTCTCCAGCGTAGTCAGCATCACAAAATCCAACTAATTTGAAATCATCAGATTTTCTGTAACACAAACCCACATTAGAAGTACCTTTCAGATACCTTAGAATCCTCTTAACAGCTGTTAAGTGTGATTCTCTAGGATCTGATTGGAATCTAGCACACAAGCATACATTGAATAATATGTCAGGTCTAGAAGCAGTTAAGTAAAGAAGAGATCCTATCATACCTTTGTAGAGTTTCTGATCTACTTTCTTACTTACCTCTTCCTTGCCTAGTGAACTGGTTGGATGCATGGGAGTCTTTGCCAGCTTACTATCAGTCATGTTAAATTTCTTCAGAAGTTCTTTAACATATTTGGTCTGATGAATGTAAGTGCACTCTGGAGTTTGGTTGACTTGAATTCCCAGAAAGAATCTCAATTCTCCCATCATGCTCATTTCAAATTCTGCCTGCATACATTGAGCAAACTCCTTTCCCAACATAGTATTGGTAGATCCAAATATGATATCATCCACATATATTTGACAAATTAGAAGATCTTTCTTAAATGATTTACAAAAGAGTGTTGTGTCCACTTTGCCTCTGATAAAATTTTTCTCCAGAAGAAAATTGCTCAATCTCTCATACCAAGCTCTGGGAGCTTGTTTTAAACCATACAGAGATTTCTTTAATTTGAAAACATGTTCTGGAAATTTTTCACTCTCAAAACCAGGAGGCTGGTGGACATAAACTTCTTCTTCTATAATACCATTTAGAAATACACTTTTAACATCCATCTGATATAGAGTAATGTTATTTTGTGCAGCAAATGAAATAAGAAGGTGTATAGATTCTAACCTTGCCACTGGAGCATAAGTTTCAGTGTAATCAATACCTTCTTGCTAACTGTACCCTTGAGCAACAAGCCTTGCCTTATTTCTTTCAACTTCTCCTTTCTCATTAAGCTTATTTCTGAAGACCCATTTAGTTCCAATTATGTTGAATCCTTTTGGTCTTGGAACTAAATCCCACACATCATTTCTGGTGAACTGATTTAGCTCTTCTTGCATGGCAATAATCCAATCATTGTCTTGCAGAGCTTCATCTACAAAATTTGGTTCAATTACTGATACCAATCCAAATAATGATGCTTCAGAAGATCTCAGGAAGGATCTTGTTCTGATAGGGTCATCTTTCTTTCCAATGATAACATTCTCTGGATGAGAAGCTTTGATTCTGGAAGATGTTCCTCTAACAGTTGATTCTTCAGAAATGTTTAAATTGGTCATCTGAGAAGTTAAAGAAATTGTATCTGGCGTTGCTTCTGGTTCCTTCACTTGAGCTTTGTCTGCCTCTGAGCCTTCAGAGTCTGTGAAGACTACTTCTCTATCTGCAGAGTTTTCAGACTGCTTTGGCTTTTTAATGCTAAGCTTATCATCAAATCTAACATGAATAGATTCTTCCATAATCTGTGTCTCAGTGTTGTATACTCTGTAGCCTTTAGAGCGTTCAGAATACCCAAGCATGAAACACTTTTGTGCTTTGGAATCAAACTTGTTCAGATTTTATTTAGTATTCAATATATAGCAAATGCATCCAAAAGGATGAAAATATGAAATGTTAGGCTTTCTGTTCCTCCACAATTCATAGGGAGTCTTTTCCAGAAGAGGTCTTACAGACACTCTGTTCTGAATGTAACAGGCTGTGTTGATTGCTTCTGCCCAAAAGTGCTTTGCCAGATTAGTCTCATTGATCATGGTTCTGGCCATTTCTTGCAGAGTTCTATTTTTCCTCTCTACAACTCCATTTTGTTGTGGAGTTCTAGGACAGGAAAAATCATGAGCAATGCCATTTTCATTAAAATATTTTTCAAAATATTTATTTTCAAATTCACCACCATGATCACTTCTGACTTTTATAATTTTGAAATCTTTTTCATTCTGGACTTGTTTGCAGAAGTCAAAGAACACAGAATGTGACTCATCCTTGTGTTTTAAGAACTTTACTCATGTCCATCTACTATAGTCATCAACAATGACTAATCCATACTTCTTGCCTCTGATGGATGCAGTTTTCACTGGTCCAAACAGATCAATATGAAGTAATTCTAGTGGTCTGGAAGTAGAAATAACATTTTTTGATTTAAAATATGATTTTGAAAACTTCCCTTTTTGACATGCTTCACAAAGAGCATCTGAGGTGAACTTCAGATTAGGAAGTCCTCTGACAAGATTAAGTTTATTAATCTGAGATATATGTCTCATATTAATATGCCCCAATCTTTTGTGCCAGACCCATTGCTCCTCATTAGCAGACAAGAGACATTTAACATTCTGAACCTTAAGTTCTGAAAGATTTATTTTATAAATGTTGTTTTTCCTCTTTCACTAAATAGGATTGAGCCATCCTTTTGACTAATAGCTTTACAACATTTTTGATTAAAGGTTATATCATAACCATTGTCACTTAATTGACTTATGGACAATAAGTTATGCTTTAATCCTTCTACAAGTAAAACATTAGTAATAGAGGGAAGTTTACCATTTCCAATGGTGCCAGATCCAATGATCTTGCCCTTCTGATTCCCTCCAAATTTCACATCACCTCCAGATCTAAGCTCCAGACTTTGGAACATAGACCTTTCTCCTGTCATGTGTCGCGAGCATCCAGAGTCCAGGTACCATGATTGGCGTCCTGACCTTGCTGCTAAGAACATCTGCAACATGAATTATTTTACTTTTAGGTACCCAGATCTTCTTGGGTCCTTTTGGGTTAGTTGTTTTGAAGGTTTGTCTAAACTTCTGTTTTTCAACATAAGGTTTATTCTGACTAGCCTTAGATTTAAACACATGAATGTTCTTTTCAGAACGTGTTTGTTCAATATCATTCAAGTGACCAAATTTAAAGTGGGAATATAAAGGAGTTTTCTTGATGATAATTTTATCAACAGGTTTTGGATTTAAATCCTTTCCAGAGGAAGGTTTATATCCAATTCCTTTTCTGTTATTTCTGCTAACTCCATAGATCATAGAAGCCATTTTGCTTCTGTCTATGCTTTTAGCAAGAAACTTCTGAAAGCTGTAATCATATTTTTCCAAAATATTTTTGCATTCAGATTCAGTTTCAGTATCAGAGTTTTGTTGAACTAATTCAGAATCATTTTTCAATCTTAAGTTCTTTTCATTTAGCTCAGCTACTTCTGATTTGAGAATATTATTCTCAGATACAAGATTGCTTTGACACTTCTTGTATTTAAGCTTAATATTGTTATAGATTTTCAGAACTTCTGATAACACTTTGATAAGTTCTTCTTTAGTGAGTTTAGCCATTACCTCTTCAGCGTCAGAGTCAAATTCAGAGTCAGATTCAGATCCTTAAGTTCCTTCCTTCTGATCTTCTATGTCTGCCATCAATGCTACATTGGCACATTCCTCTTCTGACTCAGATTCAGATTCAGATGTATCTGAATCATCCCAGGTGGCCATTAGAACCTTCTTCTTCTTATCAAATTTTCTTTTAGGCTTTTCTTTTAACACCTTTGGACATTCATTTTTGTAATGTCCAGGTTCTTTACATTCATAACAGACAACCTCCTTTTTTCCAGATTCTTTTCTTTGGTCAGGCTTCTTGAAGTTTCTGAACTTCTTTCCTTTATGCTTCTAGAGTTTGTTTATTCTTCTAGACAGCATGGATAGTTCATCTTCATCTTCAGATGAGGATTCTTCAGAGCTTTCCTCTATCACCTGCAATGCTTTAGCAGATTTATTAGATTTTAAAGCAATTGGTTTACCTTTCTTTTGAGGTTCATCTTCCTCAAGTTCAATTTTATGACTCCTTAGTGAACTGATTAGTTCCTCCAAGGGGATCTTGTTCAGATCTTTAGCCATTTTCAGCGCAGTCACCATAGGTCTCCATCTGGTAGGTAAGCTTCTGATGATCTTTTTCACATGATCAGCAGTAGAGTATCCTTTATCCAGAACCTTTAGTCCAGCTGTAAGTATTTGAAATCTGGAGAACATAGCTTCAATAGATTCAGCTTCTTCCATCTTGAAGGCTTCATACTTCTGGATTAGAGCCAGAGCCTTTGTTTCCTTGACTTGAGAGTTTCCCTCATGAGTCATCTTTAAGGACTCAAACATGTCAAATGCAGTTTCTCTATTTGTGATTTTTTCATACTCAGTGTGAGATATTGCATTTAACAATATTGTTCTAGCCTTGTGGTGATTTCTAAATTCCTTCTTTTGGGCTTCTGTCATAGATTTTCTATCTACTTTCTTGCCATTCCCATCAATGGGATGAACATATCCATCTATGACCAGATCCCATAAATCAGCATCATAACCAAGGAAAAAAATTTCAATCCTGTCTTTCCAATAATCAAATTTCTCCCCATCAAACATAGGGGGTTTAGTGCTGATTCTGTCCCTTTCTTCATATTTGTTGTTAATGTTAGACATTGAATTATCAGCCATAGTAACAACCAAATATATATCAAAGTTTTTCTCACTGGATCTTTACTGTCACTGTGAAGTGGTAGCACACACAGAACCGGAGCTCTGATGCCAACTGAAGGTGAGAAAATACTTAGAAGGGGGTTGAATAAGTATGAAGATAAAAACTTAGAAATAAAAACTCAAGTATTTTTATCCTGGTTCGTTGAACTCAACTACTCCAGTCCACCCTTCCTAGAGTGATTTGCCTTTCTCAAACAAGGACTTAATCCACTATTTAATCAACTGATTACAATAGTAAGCACTAAGAACAACTGTTCAAAGTCTTCTCAAGAACTACTGATCCTAACTGGATCTTCTTAAGGTTTTCTTACAATCAAATGTAATAACAAATACAAGTGTTAAATTGCTTCTAATAAAGCTTTATCACAACTGTGATTTTTCACTTAAGATTAAGAACAAAGAAATTAATTCTAGAAAGAATATGTGAGTTTGTATGAGAGCTTTGATAATAATTTCTTTTCAAGTAATACGTCAACTGAAGAAGATGAGTGGAGACTTGCTTTTATAGGCACAGTGGTCCAAGAGCTTGTCACGTTGAGAAGTGTGTACTAAAAGGTCTGAGTCTTTTTTGTCTTCATATCAAGTGACCTTTCCTAGAAGAAGAAAGCACAGAAAAATCCTTTTTGTCTATGTTCTTGTGTCTAGCATAAATAAGGAAAGAGTCGTTTGGATATTCCAACGGACATAATCTTTGAATTCTTCTTCAACAATTTTCAGCAAGAATCATCAGAGTCTAATTTGATCAGAGCCTTCTGATGTTGATCAGAGTTTTGCTGAATCAGAGTCTTTGCAGCAAGTGTGCTTTTAGCGTGTATAAGTTCAGAGCAAAGTTTAATCAGATCCTCAGTACTGGCAGCGTGAGTACTCTCAGAGTCTTCTGAAGTAACTATGCTTGTAAAACTCTTCATACAGAATTCTTCATTGGTTCAGATGCTTCAGACTTGCTTCAGATTCTTCTGGAGCTTCTGCTTCAGATCCTTCTGGACACAACGCTCAGGATCTTCTGATGGCAGCATTCAGAATCTTCGAATGGATGCATCTGACGCTTCAGAGTCTAGCGTATTTCTTATGTTCAGATCTGATTTGCTTCTGGAGTGATATTTACTTTAATATCTGCAGCAAACATTCTTAAGCAAATTTTAGAGTATATAATTCTTAATTACAAAATTTCATAATAGTTATCATCAAAACATAGAGATATTATTAAGAACCAATTTGTGTTCTAACAAGATGTGGAGTAAAATATTGGTATAATTAGACCTTTAAATATTCCAAGAGTTGAAGATGTGTCGAATGACCTTCTAAGTGTGAAATTGTTGTCGTACGTCGAATTCCGAGATCGCAGTTTTTTACGGAATCGATGTTTTTACGGACGAAAGTTGGAATAGATTACGCAGTTGTGTCGGGTAATGTTAGGTCGTGATCAAGTATGCTTGTTTTATCGAATTTGATTGATTTTTGTAAGTTTTTGCATTTTTGGAGATTTGAGGGTTTAAGATTCGGATTGAAATTGAAAGTCGTAGAATTCACGTTTGATGGTTCTAAATCACTAATATATGTTTGGTGTGAATGAGTATGTGGTTGTTTCGAAGAAAATAATTGAATCGGTCAGATTTTCGGGCGAAAATGCTCAAATCCGTAGCAGTCTTTATGCAGAAAAATTCTGTTTTGGAAAAACTTCGAAAATTCATAACTCTTGAACCGTATATCAGTTTTGACCCCCGTTCGAAGTGTTGGAAAGCTAACGAGATGCTCTTTCTAGGAAAAATTGTTTTGAGGCCTGTACCTAGTTCAATTATAGCAGAAAATTGAAAACATATCGTGTGTGGATTTTTGCCGAACCCGACAGGACCATTTGTTGTATTTTGTGATGCTTTGTTGATATGATTGGGAGATACGCTAAGTGAAACTTCAGTGAGTTTTGGTTATGCTTTAAGGGAACTTGAACTACATAAGAGGAATCATTAGATAAGTGATTTGGAGTTGGTTGCTGTTGTGGCTGTGCCGGAGTTGGATGCTTCAATTAGTTAGTTTAAGATTCGATATGTTTGGTGACCTCAAGAGTTTAAGACATTGATTTGATTTGGAAGAGTTGAATATGAGGCAGAGAAAATAATTGGGACTCCGGAATGGATTATAGTTTCGGATTGAATTACCATTCAGGGAAATCAAAACGTGGTAGCTTATGCATTGACTTGGAAATCCTTGCATATGCCGATGATGGTGGTGAAAAGAGTTAGGATTGATTGTGCAATTTTGTGGTATGAGTTGGTTTGTGAAGAGACTTCTTATGGAGTTAAGCTTAGTATGTTGGACCTTACTAGGGGTATTCTTGACGAGATTCGATAAGGTCAGAACTCTGGTTTGAGTTGGTAGATTGGTTGAATTTGAGGAATTAAAGTCGAAGGGATGTTTTTCAGATTAATGAAAATGGTATCATGAGATATCGTGATGGAGTTTGTGTTCTAGATATTATTGAATGGAATAAGAGTATTGAGGTAGATGGAGTATCCATCCCAGTGCTATGAAGATGGAACCGAATTTGAGGAAATTATTTTTTTTGAAGGCTATAGATGGAGAGAGAAGTGGTTGAGTTTGTATATGCTGGTTAGACTTGTCAGAAGTCGAAGAATAGACGTTAGAGACCGTTGGGTCTGATGGGAATCTGAGTTTTCATCGAGATTTTGGAAGAGTTTGCAGACGCTTGAGTACCATGTTGAAGTTGAACTCTGCCTATCATCCCTGGACGGATGGACGGACAGAGAGAACTACCCAGCCTTAGAGGATTTGTCGAGAGCTGGTGTGTTGGATCAAGGTGGATCGTGGGATAGTTAATTATCGTTGATTGAGTTACCTACAATAACAATCACCATTCTAGTATCGGAACAACGCTGTCTGAGGCTTTGTGTGATAGGAGGTGTAGGACTCCCTTGTGTTGGAATGAGTCGAGCAAGAGTGTTGTGCTCGGATTTGAGAATTGGAAAGTAGGATGCGGGAAGCGTATCCGGAAATGTTTCCATCAGGTGATTTTCGAGGACGAAAATACTTAAAGTGGGGGAGAGTTGTAACACCCCTTTTTAACTATTTAGTCTCCTTGGCGTTATTTTTTATGTTGGTGTGTCCTTACGGAGGCGTGTCTGAGTGGCGTTAGTGGATGCCCTTAGACTGTAAGAATTATTAATAACGATTGGAGTTTAATATTAATATAATATAATTAATAATTAGTGATAATTTAATAATTAATAGTGATGTTGTTGTTATTATTATTATTATTATTATTATTATTATTATTATTATTATTATTATTATTATTATTATTATTAGAGTAAATATAAAAGAGGGATTTTGGGAGAAAGAGAAAACACGTTAAAACTGCTCAGAACCAAAATCAAAGGAAAGAGAGATCGTGACCGAGAGAAGTTGAGAAGAGAAGAAGTAACCACCGGAGAGAATTCACGGTAGTTGCAGAAGAGTCGTCGGAGAGCTAACGGGAACCGAAAGCGTAGAGTTGACCTCAATTCCAAAGGTAAGGGTGGGGTTCAATTCTATAACCCTGGGTATGATCAATTTCATGTAGGGAATTGAATCATAGGGTTAATGTTCCCGTAGTCATGTTCCTGTAGTAACGTTCCGGTAGTAACGTTCCCGTAGTAACGTTCCCGTAGTAATATTCCCGTAGTGATGTTACCGTAGTAATGTTCCCGTAGTGATGTTACCGTAGTAATGTTCCCGTAGTGATGTTACCGTAGTAATGCTCCCGTAGTAATATTCGCGTAGCAATGTTCCCGCAGGTTGAAGAAATATTAAGGGTTAATGTCTACCCGTGCCTGAGAAATACTAAGGGTTAATGTCTGTCTGTGTATGAATGAGTGTGTTATGTCATTAGTTTTGGGGGAATTGGGAAACAATGCCGACACGCGCTATTTTCCCATTTATTAAGAAGGTGTTGTTATTATGTCCCTATTTAATTAAATTAGGAGTTGTAGTTATATTACCTGTATGAAAGTATATGAAAATACTGTTGAGTTCTCAATTGTAGAGACGATGTTGTTTTTAATTGTTCTGCGAAAATGTGTTGGATTCTTATTCGTAGGAACGATATTGTTACTTGTCCTCTGACATGAACAGGTTGAAGTGGTGAGTACATGATGTATGCGAAGTGTGATGTTTCTGTTATGGATAATTGGTTGTAGGCTTGATGCCTTGTTGCACAGTTGTTGTTGTTGTGTTATAGTCCATAATAGTTGCGTCCCATAGCATATCATAATTGTTAGCCTGTATTGGCGGCCCTTAGTGGCAAATTGTTGGCCTGTATTGGCGGCCCTTAGTGGAAAATTGTTGGCCTGTATTGGCGGCCCTTAGTGGCAAATTGTTGGCCTGTATTGGCGGTCGTAATGGCAATCTGATACCACATGCATATGCACAGTTGAGTCACATTGTTGAGTCGCATTGTTGAGTTGCGTTGTTGAGTTGTTTTGATGAGTTGCTGAGTTATGATGATAATTGTTGTGGATAGGAATAATGAATTGTTGCAGTTTAATTATTACTAATATTTATGGGAACTGCTGGAATTATAATGTTGTGATAATATTTTGACATGACTTTTATCATGCCTTATGTTATATTGTTGATATCTCACCCCTTTACGTTGTATGTTACCTCCGTTGGTGGTAATTTGTAGGTCACTCGAAAGAAAGTGTCGCTTTATGTTTAAGGTCGTTGGTCACTCTGATACGTAGAACTCTGGGGGGGATGAACGATTAATGTTATTGTTTTAATTGAATTCCTTGTTGCTGAATTTTACTAAGTACTATGGCAAATAGATTGGTTATTTCTGATAATGCCAAATGTTGCTTGGATGCATAGTTGTTTTAGTGAATTGATGCAAGATAATTACTTGTTGAATTTTAATGGAATTTAATTATTACGAATCGTTGGAAGTGTATTATAACATGTCGTTTTATGATTAAAATGTTAAACAAATTGTTGTTGTCTGTTCATCCGAACATGTGCTACGTATGTTAGTAAATGATCTTTTGCAGGTGTATGTGTTTTGGTTAAATGTAGAATGTGACACCCTGATGCGTCTGAGAATTTGGGAGTGTGACGGTCGTCACAGCTCCTTGACGCTCATCATGACCGTGACGGTCGTGACATCCATGACGGTCGTCATGAGACTTTATTTGCTGCACTCTGAATTGTTTCTATTGTTTATCTTATTTTTCCGCGATAGTTTAGAGTGGGGTGTTACATAAACCCTTTTTCTCTCTCATTCAGGCGATTGAGACCCTTTCTCTTGCCCCTGTGCAATCGAGACTTATTTTCTGTAGCGTGTCGAACTACGTTTGCTCTGATCTCTCGTACCAGACGAGAGTACGTAGGCATAGGATTGCGACGATCCTAGCGAGCTACCTTTTCCTTGTTTCATGTAGTTGGCTGAACTACAGCTGCTCTGATTTCTCGTACCAGACGAGAATATGTAGGCATAGGATGCGATATCCTAGCGAGCACACTAACAACTAACTTCTCTATTCTCTCGCTGTCGTGCGATCGAGACTTTCCCGCTGACGACTAATTCTCCCTTTCTCTTGCCCTAGCGCAATTGAGACCAGACCGTAGTTCTAGTTCCCGTAGGTTCCCATACCTTTAAACCCTGACATACTACGTCCGTTCTACCACAAACAAGTAACGCCTAAGTCTCCAACGGGCGAGCAGCATACACCTAACTGCTAGAATGCGTACGCTAGTATTATCAACCTCTTCTCTCACCCCTGTGTGATCGAGAACACCCCGGTTACCCGTAGTTAGCCCGAACTACGTTTGCTATGATCTTTCACGCCGTGTAAAAAAAGTACGTAGGCATGAGATGCGATATCTCGGCGAGCAACCTTCCCCCGTAGTTTCCCGAACTACGTTGACTCTGACTTTCCCATTGCATGAGGGAATACGTAGGCGTAGAGTGCGATGCTCTATCGAGTCAGTTCTTCCCGTTTAGATTTAGAAGCCGTAGCTAGATTGTTTTTCACCCGCAGACAAACTAACAAGCGTGGATCCCATCGAGTACGATGGACGTGAGGGGTGCTAATACCTTCCTCTTGCGTAACCGACTTCCGAACCCAGACAATGGTTGTGATGACCTTGTCTTATACCTTTTCGTCAGGTTTTTTCCGATCGTTTCCTTTCCTGTTCTGAGGGATAAATAACAAAAGGTGGCGACTCTTCTGTTTTGTCGGCACCTTATTTTCGCGGTAGCGACAGCTGGCGACTCTGCTGGGGATCCAACGTCTCCTATGCGAGTCAATCTGGGGATCCAACGTCCCCTGTGCGAGAGTCAATCCTAGCGCTTGCTTGCTTGTCTATGGGTGTTTATTTTTGTGTTGTATTTTGTATACTGATGTATTTACATTTTCTGCACTATATTTTTTATCTGTTGCTATTGTGCTGTTGTGGGAGGGGAGCTCTGATGAGTGATAAGCCAGACCCAAGCTTGAGTGTACCTAGCATTAGTTGTGGAAAGTAGTGGGTGCGTGCATGCTTTACATGTACTAGTGTCTCACAAAATCCACGCTCAGACGAGATTCTCCCGGTTGACTTCTTTTCTAGCCGTTTGGGCTTGAGGGGTTGTTGGTTTGGAGGGTTGTCGACTCTGGGGACCGATCACTTGTGACTCAGCTAAGTGAGGCCGCTTCAAGAGATGATGATGCCACACCTTCCTGGGTATCGTATCATCGTTCTTGAAAGTATGTGACGCTGATGAACGCATAGGATGCCGAACCTGTGTCAGTTTAGGTCCATACCCGTGAGTGGGAGGGTTTTTGCAGGAAACTTGACTTCCAGCCAACTCGGTATTTTGGTTTTCTCTCGTCAGAGCGAACTTATCCCGTCAGCAGTGCAACAATATTCAGAGCTTTGTGGGGGTTGTGATCACGTGTTTGTTGCATTTTGAATTACATTTCATGTGCATCTCATGCTTGCATGTCCATCCTCAGCCGGAACAGAGAGCTTACCCGTCTTTTGTCCAACTCGCAGTTGATTTCTTGACATTCGCTTTGGACTTGAATTAGTTTCTGGAAGGATCATGAACTCAACAGAGAAGAGTCAGGTTGTTACCAGGGCCGAGTTTGAATTGTTGAAGAACCAGTTGAGTCAGTTCATGGAAGCCATAACAGCTATGACTAGGGGAGAGGACAATGTTCAGAGGATCCTGGTGAATAATGTTGCTCAAGCTCATCCTGTGCAGATTCCTATCAGAGGCAAAGATGCATCTTCTCTTCATGACACAGACTATTAGCATTTCACTTTCCCTGTGCCAGATCCTCAGAGGGTTGCTCCACAGGTTAATACTGAGAACCCACAGGCTGTTGAGTATATGAGAAGATTGCAGCTGTTGGAAGATCAGGTGGCCGCCCTGATGTGTCAGAATACTCTTAATCTGAATGCTTCGAGCATGTGTTTGGTGCCAGGTCTTGTGATGCCTCCGAAATTCAAAATGCCGAATTTTGAGAAGTACAAAGGGGATAGTTGTCCGAAGCTACATTTGGTTATGTTCTGCAGAAGAATGACTTCACATGTTACCAATGAAAAGCTTATGGCTCACTATTTCCAAGATAGTTTGGTCGGAGCATCTTTGGATTGGTACATGCAGTTGGAGAGTGATAGCATCAAATCATGGTCGGATTTAGCCAATGCCTTCGTAAAGTAGTATAACTACAACCTGGATATGGCTCCTAGTCGCGTGCATTTGCAAGAATTATCTCACGCGGAGAATGAATCCTTTAGGGGGTATGTGCAGAGATGGAGAGAATTGGCTGCTCGTGTTCAACCACCGCTTCTGGAGAGAGAAATGGTTGACCTCTTCTTGGGTACTCTGAAGGGCCGTTATTATGACATACTGTTCAGTTGTACAAGCTTTGCGGGCTTGATAAGAATAGGAGAGCTTGTTGAGAGAGGGCTCAAGAATGGAAAGACGCGAGATACTCCTTTATCCCGGTTGATAAGAATGAATCAGTTGTCAGTTCCCAGGAGGAATGGGAGAAAGAAAGTGATGTCATCCCGAAATCTCCTGTACCTCAGATTTAGTATTCAGACACTTCGAGTGTTTAGAGCCAACAACCTGTTGGGTTTGTATGTCAGATATCTGTTCCCCGCTAGAGTCAACACTCATATCGTCGTCAGCTGCGTCAGCACGCCCGACGAAGACCAAGGAAACCTGAAAGGCAGTTTACTCAGCTACTGGTGTCGTACATTCAGCTGTTGCCATATTTGGTCAAAGGTGGGCTGATAGTGCCAAAAGAGACTAATCCAATGATCTCGCCTTACCCTCCAGGTTTTGATGCCAACGCCCGCTGTGAGTACCATGTTGGGGCACATGGGCATTCGACAGATGACTATAAGGTGCTTCGAAGCCAAGCTCAGACTCTGCTAGATTCTAACAGGATATCTATCACGATTCAGGGTGTTCAGATTAACGACCTTCCTTCATCTAGCCAAGTGGGTGTATCAGTTCAGGTTATGGGAGAGTTCACTAAAAGCAGATGTTTAGAGGAGTATCAGGATGACTTCGACGAGAAATTCTGAAGATGGTTGGCTCAGCAGCAAATCAAGTTCGAAAAGCCCGGTTCTCAGAAGCTAACAATCTCTGTTTTATCATGTCATTTCTTTGCATTTGTAGTTTCTTTTCTATTAAAGCGCAAATTGCATTTGTAAAACTTGTACTGTTTTCAATTGATAATGATAATGAAATGAATATGCATGTTTTGATTTAATCCATTCGTGTTCACTAATATGTTTTACAGATATCCAACGCTTGGTTAAGCGGAATCCGGGGAGGATGACGAATTTTAAAGACGTGCAAGCTTCCGATTGTATGCTTTTGAGAATAAAACCTGCTGATGATGTACAGGCATTGTTTCAAATCCCTAAACACCGGAGTTATAAGGAAGATAATCCCTTGTCAACCCCTTTGAGCCTAGTAGTAGGAGTTTCTTTCGGAAGACGAAAAAACCCTCAATCTTAACCTGGGGCAGGGTAGGTGTTAGCTAATTTGATCGAGCGTCCAAATTGCAGAAAGGAGTGTCCGTTCAAGGATCAATCACACCTTTAGAGGTCGTGCCTAAAAAACCACAGTGGTTAAGCGTCAGGAGTGAAACAGTCACATTATTCTTCAAAGAGTCAGACAACCAGTGTCACACGACTTGTTCAAAAAAAAGCAAAAAGAATCAAAAGCCCGCTAAGTCAAAACGTGAAAACAAATGACTTAGGCAAAAATGAGGGCATCCCGCTGGACTTAATAATCAAAAGAAGCTCAAAAGAGTCAGTCCAGGCAAAAATTTGGGAAAGCGAAAAAACTGGAAAAAAAATGATGAAAAGGATTACGAAAGAAAAATCCCCAAACGAAACACGATTCGTGTGACCCCAAGTGGCAAAGACAGAAAGTGAGTGGCTGTCACTCCAAAAACTCATGGTTTCTCGAACTATCACTCCTATCTTTCAACCTCTGAGAAGTGAGCGCTAAGGTCGAATTAGCTAAACGTAGGGTTGGAGAACATCAAGGTGAACGGGTGGGTTAAAATAAACTTTGAGCCTTTATCCTTTCCTTCAAAACCGTGAACCTGACCACATTACAACCGGAAAAAGTCCTAATTGAAGCAGGTTTGTTTCGAAGGCATACTTCGGTAAAGATCGCGTCGAAACTGACTCCTAAAAGGGTTCTTCTTACCATGTTGGTACTGATGTTGTTATTCTGACAAATGATTTGTTCATTATATGCCATAAACTGTTTTTTCCTTTTCCAGTGAACAGATTGGATGTCATAACTGTCATATGCATTGCATTAATATATCTTTTATGCAGAACAACTTGTTTTACTTGCAAGTAAGCGCTTGACAGCAGAAAAGTTTCCTACAGTGGAAAGTCTGATCAGGATAGAATGCAGAACGGACGAATACTCCGTGAACCGGGGCAAGCTATATCAAGTAATCCCTAGTGGTGTCAGCCATCCAAAGTCAGTTATTCTGAAGCAGTCAGGTCGAGATTTGATGAATCTCTCGAGGACAACCAGTGTATTTCCCCGCAGATCAGCCAATCAGGGGCAAAGTCGTTGCAGACAGGGGCAGGCCACTCTAAGAAAAGCGCAAAAGTTGTTTCTTGCCCGAGGGGTATTTGATCCGAAGCATCTCTCCGAGGTTCAGAGTGCTGGGGCAGTTCACGTCAGACCATCAGGGTACAAATTTTCAGATTTCCATTCGAGGAATATCCCCACAGGGATCCCACAGACTGGGGCATATCAGAAGCGAAGGAATTGTTCCTCTCCGTGTCATCAGAGCTACTCAAGCAGGTACAACCAATCTTCAAGTGTGAGACGAATGTCGGGAAGTCGTGCTATTATCCCTTGACCCTTCAACCAGAAACCGTGAATTCAGACAAGATGTTTTCCAGCGTCAGTCATACTTGACCCATCACGGATAGCCTAAAAGCCCAATTCCTATTGGCAATCGTCAGGAAGCCCAATCCTTATTGGCGCGCCATTCCTAAAGCCCAATCCATATTGGTAATCACCGTGAGGCCCAATCTGTGTTGGCGCATCAGTCTCAAAATCCAATCTTCATTAGTACGCAGGAAGACTTCGTCTGTTTTCCCCAGCGGAAGTCCAATTGTCATTGGCACGTGTAAGCTATCCCCATGGAAGTCCAATCGTACTTAGCACATTTGGTTATCCCCAGCGGAGTTGGCTTTGTCTTCAGCATTTATTTTGCTGAAGCGGTTTCGTATCCAGTTTCTCCAGCAGCCCGAACCTGCATTTGCATCTTGCATATATCATCATATTTGCATCTCATCGTCAAATGCGTAGCATTCCATCTTATATGGAGCATTACACCATAGAAAAATTCAAACATACGCATATGCATGCGAAGCATAAGCCAGTTTTTCTATCAGCCTTCCGTGGCAACGTGAATCACTCTGCAATCAGTTCAGGGGCATTTATTCAGCAGCTTTGTTCAGACAGCTCTTTGGTTTATTTGATTTTCAAATCATACGAAGGTTATGCTTTGTCCATCAATCATCTGATAACGACATACTTTTCTTTCCGTCAATTCCTATTGACGATGTGTACCTCCGAGCAGGTTTTCTTCCCGTCAGTTCCTATTGACGATGTGTTTCCCCAGCAGGAGTTTTCTCCGTCTATCTTTAGACGTTGTGAGTTTGGGTATGAAGTTTTCTCTCTGTCTATCATTAGACAAGGCGAGTTTGGGTATGGTTTTCTCTACGTCTAGCTTTAGACGATGTGAGGTTTCAAGGAAATCTTTCAGATATGGTTTTCTTTCTGTTTATTGGATGAGATGACATTTCAAGAGGGGGTTTTCCTGACTGTTGATTCTTGTTGACGTCAAAGCTCTTTGAAGAATGTTCGGTTTTCCTGGTTGTTGATTCTTATTGACGACATGGCTTTTTGAAGGTGGTTTTCTTCCTGTCAATTCTTATTGATAATGTGGCCCCTTTGAGGATATTGTTCTTTCCATCAACTCCTATAGATGAAAGGATTATGAAATTTGATGGATGGTTTTGAGGTTCATTGACGTGGTCTATATTGTTCCTCTCGTCTATCATTAGACGATGCGAGATTTGGCTATGATTTTCCTCTCGTCTATCATTAGACAATGCGAGATTTGGATTGGTTTTCCTCTCGTCTATCATTAGATGATGCAAGATTTGAATATGGTTTTCCTCTCGTCTATCATCAGACGATGCGAGATTTGGATTGGTTTTCCTTTCGTCTATCATTAGACGATGCGAGATTCAGATTGTTTTTCTTCCTGTCTATCATTAGACAATGTGAGCCTTCAGGATGGTGTCTTTCCGTCTATCTTTAGACGATGTGAGTATATTTCTCTTCCTGTCTATCATTAGACAATGTGAACCTTCAGGATGGTGTCTTTCCGTCTGTCTTTAGACGATGTGAGTATGTTTTTTCTTCCTGTCTATCTTTAGACGATGTGTTTCCCCAGTAGAGTTTTCCTCGGATTGCTGTTACGTCAGCGTTACAAAAATCTCATGTATTAAACCTTTGGAGTTGTTACCCGTGTTGACGAAGATGTTAACCGTGTTGACGGATATGTTACCCGTGTTGACGAAGTTGTTACCCGTGTTGACGGAGTTATTACCTGTGTTGACAGAGTTGTTACCCGTGTTGACGGAGTTGTTACCCGTGTTGACGAAGTTGGTCCTGTGGAGTTGTTCGTTCAAGTCTTCGGCTTCTAGATCCGCACTTTTATTTAATGTATGCTCATTTCCTCGTAAACGAAAGGTCAAGGATGATATTTTGATATGGTCTTGTGGCTCGGTGCCCTCTCATTGTAGCGTATTTGAAGTTTGATTGTTGCTGATCTAGTGTGTTGATTCAACGCATGTGGCGTCACACAGGTGGTTGATGGTAAAGTCAGGTTTTTGTCAGATGATTGATCAGTTTGTTGCCGTGACAACCAGATTCAGTTTTCTGGGTATTTGTTTCCTAAGCAGTTTTTGCAGTTTATTTCTGCAGGTTGGCAAATTTCCGGGTTCTTTGGTATTCAACCGTCTTCTACCTTTGAATGTTTGAAGGTCGTTCTCTCTTCAACCCTTCAGGTCCAAGCCGTTTGAATAGGGGCAACTGTTGCACCCCAAAATTTGATCAACCAATTTTTGTATTTGGCTTATGTTTCGACTCATTTTTGCATTTTTGCATCCGCATATCGCATTCATTGCATTTTTCGGTTAGATTGACTTTATCGGGATTACAGCCTTCTCCTGGCGTTTCAGGCATTTCATACCAGTTCGAGTACAAAGATTTATTTTGGGAGTTGTGACCCTCCCGGTGTTTTCAGCCCTGCGCTGTTATTTTTGAGGATATTTCGGTGTCCGGTTTTTACCGTTTATTTCGCTATATTCTCGCATCTTTTTTAATCGATTTAATTGATTTTTCATTTCATTTTCTAGTTTTTTTCCTTAATTTTTAATATTAGGAAATAGATTTTAAATAGGTTAATTATTTTTTCTAGAATATTAATAGTTTTTTTTCTATTTTTAATAGGTTTAATTCTTTTTTTAGATATTAATTGAATTGTTAGAATATAATAGGTTTTAGAGTTAATAGATTTTAATTTCTTTTTTTAGATTAATATAACTCATTTTTTAGAATTTAATAGATTTTAAAACTCTTTTTTAGAATATTAGAATATTAAATGTTTAGAGTCATTTTATTTTTTTAGAATATTAATAGAGTTTATTAGATTTTTTATTAGATTTTCTCATAAGATTTTCTTTAATTAGATGTTAATTAGGATATTAATCACTTTAATTGGGATTTTGAGTGGTCTTTAGTTTAACTGATTTTAATTAAAGTATTAATTAGCAGTTAATTGTAGTCAGATGTTAATCCATATCCGTTTGAGGTTAATTAGCTTTAATCATCTTAAGTTTCATTTAATTCAGTTTTAATCCATTAATCAAGTCCTTAATCCAGTTTTAATTGCAATTATTTGTAATCAGATTTTAGTCAAGTTAGTGGGCCAAGTGGCCATTGTGGGGGCTCAGTTTCCGTGACACTTGTCACTATAAAAATGATCCCACGTCTCTCTCTCTTTTTCCGCCACCTGTCCTCCACTCACCTTCTCTCTCCCAAGCAGCGCGCCATGTGCCTCCCACTTCACCCCTCTCCCGCCGGCCATGCAAACACCGGCGACACCTCGCCGGAGAAATCACAAGCCACCCAGACGCCACCATAACCGTCGCTGGAAACTGCAATTTCCCACCGGAATCTTCATCGTTCATCACCTGTTCATCTTTTTTCCCAGTGATCCTTCGAATGTTCTTCATCATGTTCATCCGTGGCCACCATCGTTTCCAGAATTCCTCCAAGATCGGTACGATCTTCATCGTTTTTTCTAGATCTTCAAGATTTGCATCAGGATCTTCACTATGTTTTCCAGAACTTCATCATCTGTTCATCGTAAGCATATTCAACCATCAACAACCACGAGATCCATCAAGATCTCCCCGGAAGTTCAACAGAACTCAAGCTTCGTCCACATTCATGCGTTTTCTAGAAACTGATCAAGAACAAGTTCCTCAATCTTCAACCAAGTTCATCATTTCTTCATCAATTCTCCAGAAACTCGTATACACGCACCAACTTTCAACAGATTTTCCAGAATCTTCATGTGATTCAACTACCTCCGTTCTTCCAAGATCTTCATCAACATCATAATCTGATTCCACCATCCTTGCACGAGTCCACAGTCACAAGTGAATCTTCATCCGTTTCCAGAAATCCTTCCAAGATCCTTCAAGATCTTCATCAACATATTCTCCAGATTCAACCATTTCATCACGTTTGTAACCGTTTCAACACCTTCACCGCATGCAAATCATAGCAGAAGTAGAGTTTTAGCAAGAGATTGAGACGGAAAAAAAAAACAAGGAAGAAGTAGAGGAGTTTGTTCTCATTTGAAACCGTGAGGGAGAAGGTTGAGGTAACGGCGACGGAATTTGGGCGAAAGAGTAGTCTAGGGTTTCTGATTAGGGAAGAATGAAAGAGGAAGGGACTTAGTGGGCCGTGTGGCCCAATGAATTATTGGACCTGCACCCTCCGTTTCTGCTTGTTGCACCCCCATCATGCTATTCTCGCTTAGGCTTCATAAGCCAAGCCCAACCTCAATTCCTGACTGCGCCTCCGTTTTCCTTACGTGCACCCCCCGTCCCTTTTTGTTTTGGTTTATTTTTTTTTAGCTGTTGTATTGTGGGCTGGGCCCAATGGTATTTTTTTTAGGCTGTACCCCCTGTTCTGTTGATGTACCCCCTCCCCTTTATTTTAATTTTTGCTTGTATTGGATATTTGCTTGTAATAACTTTTAGTTTTATTTTTCTATTTTTCTTTTAGGATTTATAGTTTCCTTTAGAATATTCTTAGTATATTTTTACATAGAACTTTCTATTTTTTAGATAGAATTTATATTCTATTTTTTCTTTTAGAATATTAGATTTTATATCCTAGAATTCATATTCCATTAGCATTTTCTTTTAGTATTATAGAGTTTTACATAGAATTTCCTATTTTCCTTAGATATTATTTCTTTTAATATTGTATATAGAATTTTCATTTCTATTTTCTTTATAGAATAGTATAGAATATTATGCATAGGATAGAATTCTCATTTTATTTTGTATGCAATTTACTTGTGATTTCTTTAGAGCTTTCTAGTAGGAATTTATTACCGTATTTTAGGAGTAGAATATTATTTCCATTTGTTATTGGATTTCTCTCCCCATTGCTCTTCTGTCATCTGATTTTGTTCTGTGCCTGGCCGTGTGACATGATTCGATTGGAGAATGATTTTTGATATCATTTCTCTATCTTGTCTTTGACACGAATATCAATACGCTACCTCTGAGAGTTTGATTTCTCGTATAAGTCAAATCATGACGATTTAGTGTTACATTGGTCCTGATTCGAAACGTCATCATCAAGGATCCAGAGAGGAGAAGATTGGAATGGAGCTTGCGCACAATGTCAAGGGCCAACGGAGCCGCTTCGTTCGATAACATCCTTCTTATTCAAGTCTTCGGGCAACCGTCGAGTGTTGTGAGCTGTGGCGTTAGATACGTAGGAAATGACAATTGAGCGGTCTCCCCTCAATCATCTAGAGTGTTTAGTCTAGCACCCTTTGCGTGATATACGACGCACTCGCTCCTACGCCTTAGGTGCTTGCGTGTGTGTCCCGAGTTCCTTCCCGTTTAGGCGTGTTAGGCCTGCTTCCTCTTTGATCTCGCCCCCGTACGATCGAAACCCTTTTTCTCTTACATTCAGGCGATTGAGACCCCTTCTCTTGCCGCTGTGCAATCGAGACTTGTTTTCTGTAACGCGTCGAACTACGTTTGCTCTGATCTCTCGTACCAGACGAGAGTACGTAGGCATAGGATTGCGACGATCCTAGCGAGCTCCCTTTTCCTTGTTTCTTGTAGTTGGCTGAACTACAACTGCTTTGATTTCTTGTACCAGACGAGAATATGTAGGCATAGGATGCGATATCCTAGCGAGCACACTAACAACTAACTTCTCTGTTCTCTCGCTGCCGTGCGATCGAGACTTTCCCGCTGACGACTAATTCTCCCTTTCTCTTGCCCTAGCGCAATTGAGACCAGACCGTAGTTCTAGTTCCCGTAGGTTCCCATACCTTTAAACCCCGACATACTACGTCCGTTCTACCGCAAACAGGTAACGCCTAAGTCTCCAACGAGCGAGCAGCATACACCTAACTGCTAGAATGCGTACACTAGTATCATCAACCTCTTCTCTCACCCCTGTGTGATCGAGAACACCCCGGTTACCCGTAGTTAGCCCGAACTACGTTTGCTATGATCTTTCACGCCGTGTAAAAAAAGTACGTAGGCACGAGATGCGATATCTCAGCGAGCAGCCTTCCCCTGTAGTTTCCCGAACTACGTTGACTCTGACTTTCCCATTGCACGAGGGAATACGTAGGCATAGAGTGTGATGCTCTATCGAGTCAATTCTTCCCATTTAGATTTAGAAGTCGTAGCTAGATTGTTTTTCACCCGTAGATAAACCAACAAGCGTGGATCCCATCGAGTACGATGGACGTGAGGGGTGCTAATACCTTCCCCTTGCGTAACCGACTCCCGAACCCAGACAATGGTTGCGATGACCTTGTCTTATACCTTTTCGTCAGGTTTTTTCCGATCGTTTCCTTTCCCGTTCTGAGGGATAAATAACGAAAGGTGACGACTCTTCTGTTTTTCCGGCACCTTATTTTCGCGGTAGCGACAATATGTATTATTATTATGATAATATTTCTCACCCTTCTGCTGTTTTATGATGCTCTATGAGGCATTGCAGAGTAGGTTGGCTGAAGGTCTTTTTGTGAAGCATGTCTTCATCTTTTGGTCGGTTGGCTCTGATATGTAGCACCGGGTAGCTAGGATGTATAGAATTCTTTTGTGATATGTTCTATATGTATCTTGTGGTGGAATGTTTATGAAAACATGGATTATGTTGATGAATCAAACTGGATGATGTATATATGTTTTGATGTTATTCAATGTTTAGATTTTACACTTTTATTCTAAATATTGAGATGTGGGTGTAAGGACTAAGTTCCTTTGTTGCATAGTTACCCCACTGTTGCATATCTTTTGTTGAGATGGTGTTGTATGTTTTAAACTCACGTATAATGTGACATGCCTCTTTTATACCATGTTTATAATTATACTCTGATCAAATTTTGAATACGCGCCTAAATGATTACGTGATTATTTGGGGGTATAGAAAGGGGGTGTTACATTAAGTGGTATCAAAGCCAGTGTTGAGTCAGTTGTGTCTGTCTTGTTGTTGTGATGATTGAACGGTTGTTTAACCTTGTTGATATTTTTGGGAATGGTCAGAATATGGCTAGTCATAACGACAATGCGATGGTTGCTGCTTTGGAAGCAATGGCTAGGGTGGTGCAGGTGCGCCGAATGTGAATGCTAATGATGAGTTCAGGAAGAATCAACCACCGGTCTTCAAAGGAAGATTTGATCCCGATGGTGCTCAGATTTGGTTGAAAGAGATTGAGAGGATCTTTAGAGTCATGGACTATGCGGAGGGAGTTAAGGTGAGACTTGGGTCTCACATGCTGAAGGAAGAAGCCGAGGATTAGTGGGTTGGTATGCGTCAAGTTCTTGAGGTGGATGATGAAGAAATAACTTGGGATTTATTTCATACTAAGTTCTTAAGGAAGTACTACCCTGAAAGTGTGAAAGGGAAGAAACAGATGGAATTCCTTGAACTGAAACAAGGTACTATGTCCGTGGTGGACTATAATGCTAAGTTTGTAGAGTTGGTTCAATTTCATCCTCATTATGCTGCAGTTACTGCTGAGTTCTCAAAGTGTATTAAATATGAGAATGGTTTGCATCCTGAGATTAAGCAGGCGGTAGGATATCAAAGGATAAGAAGGTTTTCGGATTTGACGGAATGTTGTAGAATCTTCGAGGAAGATAGCAAGGCGCGTTCTACACATTATAAAAGTTTGAATGAGAAGAATGGAAAGCAACAAGTTAGAAGTGGACCTTATGTGACACCCGTTGATAAGGGAAAACATAGGGGAAACTTTGATAAGAGATCTAGAGGAGGAGGTTCTGGTTCCGTTAAGTGTTACAAGTGTGGTGTAATGGGTCATAAGACTTTTGAGTGTGGAAAGACTGTAGTGAAATGTTCTAACTGTGGAGGCATTGGGCATGCTACTACCGAATGTAGGAGGAATGTAGTGAAGTGTTTTAATTGTGGAGAAGTGGGTCATATTAGTACTAAATGTACCAAGCCGAAACAAGTTCAAGCGGGCGAAAAGGTGTTTGCATTAGCTGGGTCAGACACTACTAGTGCAGATCGTTTGATTAAAGGTACATACTTTATTAATAATACGCCTTTAGTTGCTTTTATTGATACTGGAGTGACTCATTCGTTCATTTCTCTTGAGTGTACTGAGCGTCTGAATTTGGTCATGATTTCTTTGGGTGGTGACATGGTTATTGAGACTCCCGCTTCGGGGTCGGTAACTACATCTTTGGTGTGTGTAAGTTATCCTTTGACCATGTATGGTAAAGATTTCATTATGGATTTAGTGTGTTTGCCGTTGGAAGGATTGGACGTAATCTTGGGTATGAACTGGTTGCAATTTAATAGAGTTCATTTAGATTGCTATCACAAGTTGGTGAGGTTTCCTTCTTTGGAAGATGATGAAGGTGAGAGTTTTCTATCCACTAAAGAGTTGAAGAAAATTTTAGCGGATGAAGCTCAAGTGTTCAGTTTGTTTGCATCATTGTCGATGGAGAGCAAAGTTGAGCTCGGCGTGTTCCTAGTGGTGTGTGATTTTCCAGAAGTGTTTCCGGAGGATATTACGGACGTACCGCCGGAAAGAGAAGTTGAGTTTTCTATTGATCTAGTTCCGGGTACTAGACCGATTTCGATGGCACCGTATCGTATGTCGGCATCGGAGTTGGTAGAATTGGAGAAGCAATTGAATGACTTGTTGGACAAGAGATTTATAAAGCCAAGTGTTTCTCCTTGGGGTGCTTCGGTATTGTTGGTAAAGAAGAAGGATGGAAGTATGCGATTATGCATTGACTATCGATAATTGAATAAGGTGACAATTAAGAACAAGTATCCGCTTCCAAGGATCGATGATTTGATGGACCAATTGGTTGGTGCGCGTGTTTTTAGCAAGATTGATTTGAGATCCGGATATCACCAGATTCGTGTGAAAGAAGAGGATATTCAAAAGACGGCCTTTAGGACACGGTATGGCCATTACGAATATTCCGTGATGCCATTCGGGGTGTCTAATGCGCCAGGTGTGTTTATGGAATACATGAATCGTATTTTTCATGAGCAGTTAGATTGTTTTGTGGTTGTGTTCATCGACGATATTTTGATTTACTCTAAGTCTCAAGAGGAGCATGAAGAGCATTTGAGGATTGTGTTACAAATTTTGAAAGGGAAACAATTGTATGCTAAGTTGTCGAAGTGTGAATTTTGGTTGTCAGAGGTAAGTTTTCTTGGACATGTTATTTCCGGTAGTGGTATTAGTGTTGATCCATCTAAGATTGATGCGGTAATGCAATGGGAGACTCCTAGATCGGTTATGGAGATTCGAAGCTTTTTGGGCTTAGTAGGTTATTATCCGAGGTTTATTGAGGGATTTTCAAAGTTGGCACTTCCATTAACGCAATTGACTTGTAAAGGAAAGACTTTCATTTGGGATGCTAATTGTGAAAAGAGTTTCATTGAGCTAAAAAGAAGGTTGACGACGGCGCCAATTTTGATTTGGCCGAATCCGACAGAACCCTTTGTGGTTTATTGTGATGCTTCATTGACTAGTTTAGATGGTGTTTCGATGCAAGATTGAAAAGTTGTGGCTTATGCTTTAAGACAATTGAGAGTGCATGAAAAGAATTATCCTACACATGACTTGGAGTTAGCGGCCGTGGTGTTTGTTTTGAAAATTTAGAGGCACTATCTTTATGGTGCAAGATTTGAAGTTTTTAGTGATCACAAGAGTTTGAAATATTTATTTGATAAAAAAGAATTGAACATGAGGCAAAGAAGGTGGTTATAGCTTTTGAAGGATTATGATTTTGGTTTGAATTACCATCCGAGCAAGGCAAATGTGGTGGCAGATGCTTTGAGTCGAAAGTTGTTACATATGTCCGCATTGATGATGAGAGAATAGGAACTTTTGGAGGATTTTAGAGACTTGAGTTTGGTTTGTGAAATGACGTCGAGAAGTGTGAAACTTGGTATGCTACAAATTACGAATGATTTTCTTGCAACCGTATGTGAAAAGCAAAAGTTGGATTTGAAGTTCGTTGATTTGATGAGGAATGAGAATGAGGATTTCAAGGTTGATAATTTTGGAGTTTTGAGATTCCGTGGTCATATTTGTATTCCCGATGATATAGAGTTGAAAAAGATGATATTGGAAGAAGGACACCAAAGTAACTTAAGTATTCATCCGGGAGCGAATAAGATGTATCAAGATTTGAGGAAAATCTTTTGGTGGTCCGGATTAAAGAGAGATGTAGCTCAGTTTGTGTATTCATGCTTAACTTGTCAAAAGTCTAAGGTGGAACATCAGAAGCCTAGTGGATTGATGCAACCGTTGGACATTCTAGAGTGGAAATGGGATAGTATATCGATGGATTTTGTTACGGGATTGCCGAATATGCAAAGAGGTCATAATTCTATTTGGGTAATCGTTGACAGGCTTACTAAATCTGCTCACTTCATTCCAACTGATATTAGTTATCCTTTGGAGAAGTTAGCCGAGATTTATGTTTTCGTGGTTGTGAAGTTGCATGGAGTTCCTAAGAGTATTGTATCGGATAGAGATCCTAGATTTACTTCGAGGTTTTAGGAGAGTTTGCAAAAGGCTTTGGGTTCTAAGCTAAGATTGATTTCGGCTTATCATCTGCAAACAGATGGTCAAACTGAGAGGATAATTCAATCGTTGGAAGATTTGTTGCGTGCTTGTGTGCTCGAGCAAGGTGGTGCTTGGGATAATTATTTGGCGTTGATTGAGTTCACCTACAATAACAGTTTTCATTCAAGTATAAGTATGGCACCATTTGAGGCTTTGTATGGCCGAAGATGTCGAACACCTTTGTGTTGGCATGAAACCGGTAAGAGGTCGATAGTTGGACCGAAGATGGTACAACAAATGACGGAGAAAGTGAAGTTTATTCGAGAAAAGATGAAAGCTTCTCAGAGTAGACAGAAGAGCTATCATGACAAGAGAAGGAAGGATCTTGAGTTTCAAGAAGGCGACCATGTGTTTTTGAGAGTTACACCGGTTACGGGTGTGGGTCATGCTTTGAAGTCGAAGAAGTTGACTTCTCGTTTTATTGGTCCATATCGACTTCTCGTTTTATTGGTCCATATAAGATTACTGCACGAGTTGGTGTTGTGGCTTATCGTGTGGCGTTGCCTCCGAATCTTTCTAATTTGCATGATGTATTCCATGTTTCGCAACTTCAGAAGTATGTTCCGGATCCGTCACATGTTATTCCTATGGACGAGGTTGAGGTGAGAGATAACCTTACGGTTGAAGCTTTACCGATTAGGATTTTGGACCGTGAAGTTAAGAAGCTAAGAGGCAAGGATATTACGCTTGTGAAAGTAGCGTGGGGAGGCGCTGCGGAAGGCAATATGACTTGGGAATTAGAGAGTGGGATGCGAGAGTCGTATCCAGAGTTGTTTGGATCAGGTAATATTTTCGAGGACGAAAATTTCTAAAGTGGGGGAGAGTTGTAACGCCCCGATTCTGATTTCCCATTTTGTTGAGTCTTTTATTTTATTTGGGTGATTATTATTTTATTTGTGGAATTGGTGTGTTAATATGTTATGTTTGCATATTATGATATTTGATCATTTCTGAGAGTTTTTGGGGAAATTAAGTTGGAGAGTATTTTAGATATTTCTTAATTAATGTTAAGTTATATTTTGTGAGAAAATGAATTAGTAGATATTTTGAGAGTAAAATGGTAGAAAGAATTAGAGTAGAAGATATAAAAGAGAAAGTAGAGAGAAAATAAAATAATAGAAAGAAAAGAAGAAAAAGGAGAGAAAGAAAGAGGAAGAAGAGAAAAGAGGAGAAAGAGAGGAAAAAACTTGGAATCATCAAGAACAACTTCTACCTTTCGATTTAATCGGGTAGGGGTGTGAAATCTTATTATCTTATCAATGTGTATGATTATGTATGTGTTTGTTTGGATTGTTTGGATGTTTTTCCTCATTTTCCATTTTAGGTCAGAATGGCTTAATCGATAGAAATCGATGTTTTAACGGTTAGAATTTGGAATTAATTGTGTAGTTTAGTCGAGGAATGTTGGGCTAAGACTATTGGAACTGGTTTGGTTTAAATCGGGTGATTTGTGAACTTCTGATGATTTTTGGACAATTTGGGTTTTGAGTAACAACGTATTCGCTAGGCGAGTATCTAGCGAGTGTGGTAGCGAGTTGTTCGCTAAGCGAGCATCCAGCGAGGTGCCAGCGAATGTTCCCAGACTTAGACAGAACCAAAATGACCCTTATTCGCTCAGGCGAGGGAAGTAGCAAAGTATTCGCTAGGCGAGGCCCCAGCGAGCCAGTAGCGAACACTTCCAGTAGCTTTTTGACAGCCTTCGCGAGCTTGTTTGCTAGGTGAGCAGTAGCGAGCGATTCGCTATGACTTCGCTAGGCGAGTGGTGTAGCGAGCGTGACATCATTATTATTTCTTTGGTTTCCATCCAACATTGATTGTTCGATTCAAATATGATTGACCCTCTTCTGAATGCATAGTTTGTGTGTTGTTCTATGATATGTTGTGGGTAGCCGTATGGCGTGAATCCTAGATTCTGAGTTGTGGCCTTTTGGCAAATGAATGCATGGTTTAAATTAAACGTAATTGCATGATGAGATTGATGTGAATGTGCATACCTTGTATGTGATGATATGAGATGAATGCATGAGTATATTTGTGAATATGTATGCATGTCAAGAATGTTATGAGTCATTTTGCATGTGAAGCATCATGATGTGCATTCTTGTGTTGTGTGATTCCTAGGAGAATTTACTGAACGATTGTGTGCCCATGTGGGGTGTGAGCAATCCATAAACATTGTGTACCCATGTGGGGTGTGAGCAATGGGTAAATATCATTGTGTGCCCATGTGGGGTGTGAGCGATGAATTACAAATTATTGTGTGTCCGTGTGGGGTGTGAGCAATCGGATTGTGTGCCCGTGTGGGGTGTGAGCAATCCATAAACATTGTGTACCCATGTGGGGTGTGAGCAATGGGTGAACATCGTATGCTCGACGGGGAGTTACATTGGTAATGAACGATGCTTCCAATAAGTTCCTGAGTGAACTTGAGATGATTGAGTCGGTACCACCTTGCATTTGCATAGAGTCGCGAGTTGGCCTCTATGAGTTGCATTTATCATCATTATAATGGTGCATTGGTGAATAAACATAAATGTGTATGTTTATGTGGAATGATGAGAATTGTGGATGTATGCATGATAAATATGCTTGGTGTGATATCCATATATGTATATATACATTGTGATGTATATTAGTGAATTGTGATGAATTATGGTGAGAATGTGGAATATGTGTATTCTATGATAGTGTATATATATATATATATATATATATATATATATATATATATATATATATATATATATATATATATATATATATATATATATATATATATATATATATATATATATATATATATATATATATATATATATATATATATATATATATATATATATATATATATATATATATATATATATATATATATATATATATATATATATATATATATATATATATATATATATATATGATATGCATTGTTATTATGATAATATTTCTCACCCTTCTGCTGTTTTATGATGCTCTATGAGGCATTGCAGAGTTGGTTGGCTGGAGCTCTTTTTGTGAAGCATGTCTTCATCTTTTGGTCGGTTGGCTCTGATATGTAGCACCGGGTAGCTAGGATGTATAAAATTCTTTTGTGATACGTTGTATATGTATCTTGTGGTGGAATGTTTATGAAAACATGGATTATGTTGATGAATCAAACTAGATGATGTATATATGTTTTGATGTTATTCAATGTTTAGATTTTCCGCTTATATTCTAAATATTGAGATGTGGGTGTAAGGACTAAGTTCCTCTGTTGCATAGTTACCCCACTGTTGCATATCTTTTGTTGAGCAGGTGTTGTATGTTTTAAATTCACGTATAATGTGACATGCTTCTTTTATACCATGTTTATAATTATACTCTAATCAAATTTTGAATACATGCCTAAATGATTACGTGATTATTTGGGGGTATAGAAAGGGGATGTTACAGATAAGGCCAGCTATGCCAAGTTGGTGGCCTATGTGGATAGCTTCTTTCCTGCCCAGTGCGTGACTCGCGTCGGGCAATTTTTATATGAGGAAGACGGTGCGTTGTAGGTGGAAGCCCGATATATCAACACAAAGGAGCTCCTTGAGTGTCGAACTCGCGAGAAGGCTCTTGAACTCTTGGGTAGTTTCCGCTTCTTTCATATTCTTTCCGAACTCTTTATTTCTATGTGCTTATGTGTCTATTATTTTGCAGGTAAAATTCCTTCAGTGCAGAAACAGATGATGAAGCATGCCCAGGGGAAGATGAAAAGCGGTGCTGCCCTGGGTAAGAGTCGTCTTGGTCAGCGAATAGTCCCTCCTACAACTGGTTCGAGGACATCATCCTATACTCCTCTGCCCACCTAGACATCACCCATGCCCGTGAGTTCTAGGGCCAAACATTCTAGGGAAAACGAGGTAGTGGACCTTAGTCGGGAGTCCGCTAAGAGTAAGTATGAGCTTCCCCCCTGTTTTCTTGACAAGAAGTTTTTCGAGGGGGCCTCTGTATTCGTTCCTCGGGCGGAGTCTCTGAGGCTCGAGGAAATGGATCGTCCTACTAAACGGGCCAACCTTTCCCAGGATTCCTCTGCCTTAATGAGGGTCTTAGAGATGTTTGTAGTCTATATCAAGGAAAGCTCCCCGCTGGAGTTGGAGTTGAAGAAATCCCAAGCCGCAGTGACGGCTCTAGAAGAAAAGGTCAAGAAGCTCCAAGAGGAGAAAGAGAAGAAGCTTGAGGATGCCCGTAAAAGCTACAAGGAGGTGGCCTAGAAGTGGGATGTTGTGGCCGCCAAGCTGAAAGCCTCTGCGGACTTGGTGCAGAAACTATAGACTACGACTGCTCCTGCCGAGGATGAGCCCGAAGAGACGAGGCAGGTGACGACTCGCTCAGAGTTTGTTGGCCGGTTCGTCTAGGCTGCTGACAACCTGGTGGCTATCGGCAAGGAAGCCTTCCAGAATGCGGTGAGCCAAATAAAGGTCGTGAACCTGGGGGTCGAGCTGACAACTAAGGGTACTGGGTTCCTTTACACGGTTAAGGACAGACGTATAGTCGTTCCAGAGTTCCTTTGGTTCGACGCTGGTGAGGGTGAACAAGGGCAGGTGTCGCACGAGGACATCCAGCAAGAGGAGTAGTCGTACATGTTGGCTTGCGTGCCATTTATGTAATTTTTTGTTGTAATCTTATTTTGCGGGGCATGGTCGCCTTTTAATTGTATCATGCATAATCGCGGCCCTTCGTGTTCTTTTAAATTATATGTACGTAAGTATGTAGTATACTCGTGTGTTTGTATGTTTACGTTTTGCTGAAAACTTCCTAAGTGTCCTGCGTCGTCCAACGTGGTCGTCAGAAGTACTTAGTTGTATGCTATGATGGATATTTCCTAAGTGTTCTGCACCGTCCAACGCGGTCGTGAGAAACACTTAGTTGTATGCTACATTTCGGGTCTGCTCGACAGATGATGTTCGACAGTGCGGGGAACAGATCGAAAGGCCTGGGTTGTTTCCAGACAGGGCAAAACTCAGGTCACGATCGTGGACTGAGTCCGCAGCGTGAACCTCATATGGCGAGCTAGGGGTTCTGCCATTCACAGTATTGTGTCGACGAAGGGCTTGGTCGAGGAACCTTCGTCGAGCATGGGTAGGCATTTTTTCCAGACCCTTGCTTGGATCTTTTTGGTGGTGCATTACATGTACCTGGACGTGCAACCTTTAATAGTCCATCGTGCCCGACGCTTGGTCTGGACACATCGATGGTGGAGGGCCTTAGCTGTAATATTGCTACATCTTTTCGGTGTTCCATGGCCGAGCTAATTCTTCCTCGGTTAGGTGTTCTAGGTAGTATGCCCCGTTCCCCGTTTTTGCTCTAACACGGTAGGATCCTTCTCAGTTTGCGGCGATCTTTCCCTCTCGGGAATCTTTGTGATTCCTTATGAGGACGAGGATGCCTACTTGGAATTCTCGTCTGATGACCTTGGCGTTGTGCCTAATTTTTATTTTTTGCTTGAGTGAGGCTTCACGGAGGGCTGCCCTTGTCCGAACCTCCTCGACGAGGTCGAGTTCTTCCCTCATGGCCTCGTCGTTTGTCTCTTTGTCCAAAGGTGCTTCTGTTCGTCTGGTCACCACGTGGGTTTCGATGGGGATCACTGCCTCTGTCCCATATGTTAGGCGAAAAGGGGATTCCCTGGTGGACGAATGAGGTGTAGTACGATAGGCCCAGAGCATGTTGTGCAGCTCCTCGATCCACTGTCTCTTTGTTTCGTCTA
Source organism: Lathyrus sativus (assembly GCA_963859935.3). Lineage (NCBI taxonomy): Eukaryota > Viridiplantae > Streptophyta > Magnoliopsida > Fabales > Fabaceae > Lathyrus > Lathyrus sativus. Next base: position 35,734,390 of record OZ012735.1, read on the forward strand.
ATCTTCGTTTGAGACCTCGTAAGATTACTCTGTTCGCTGCTTTGGCTTACCCGTTAATCTGAGGGTGCTCGGCGGATGCGAAGTGTTGTTTAATGCCTAGCTGAGCGACGAATTCCTGGAATTTTCTGTCCATGAACTGTGTCCTGTTATTTGTCATGATTGCTTGAGGAATGCCAAAACGGTCAAGGATGTTTCTCTTATAGAAACGAAGTATGTTGTGAGTTGTTATCTTGACTAGAGCTTCAGCTTCTATCCACTTGGTGAAATAGTCCACGCCTACTATTAAGTATTTATTCTGGTTGGATCCTACGACGATGGGTCCCAGGATGTCCAGGCCCCACCAGGCAAAGGGTCACGGGGAGGACATTGCCTTGAGCTCATTGGGTGGCGCCAGGAGCATGTCCCCGTGTCTTTGGCATTTTTCGCATTTCTTTACGTGTTCTTTCACGTCATTTTGCATGGTTGGCCAGTAGTAACCTTCTCGTAGAGCTTTCTTCGCGAGGGACCTCCCACCTAGGTGCTGGGCATTGATCTCTTTGTGGATTTTGTGTAGGACGTGGGCGACCGTTTCTTCCTCGACACACTTGAGGAGAGGTATGAAGAATCCTTGTCTGTACATTTTGTTTTTGGCTAGGACGTAGAAGCATGACTTGCGCCTTATAATGTTGGCTTCCTTTGGATCAGACGGTAGCTCGTTTTTAGTGAGGTAGTTGTATACTGGAGTCATCCAGCAGTGGTCGTCGCCGACGACGTCCACGTCAAGCATCAGGGACGCTCTCTCAATGCTGGGTCGGGGAAGTATCTCCTGGATGACAGATTTGTTTCCCCCTTTCTTCTTAGTGTTGGCCAATTTTGACAGGATGTCTGCTCGGACGTTGTGCTCGCGGGGAACGTGTTTGACTTCCACGGATGAGAATTTTGCCATTTTCTCTTTGACCAGGGCCAAGTACTCGGGAAGGTTATCATTTTTGACCTGTTATTCTCACCGGACCTGGAGGGCCGCTAGCTGAGAATCGGTGCATATGAAAACTTCGTCTGCTCCCAAATCATCAGCGAGACGTAGGTCGCCCAAGAAGGCTTTATACTCAGCTTGGTTGTTGGATGTTGGGAAGGATAGTGTAAGTGAGACTTCGATGAGGATTCCCTCCTCATTCTATAAGATGATGTCCGCTCCGCTACCTGCTGAGCTGGAGGCAGTGTTGACAAATATGACCCACATACGGGCACCTTTGTTAGGTTGCATGGGTAAAGTCATTTCTTTCACGAAGTCAACCAGTGCTTGAGCCTTTAGGGCCTTTCTAATCTTGTATCGGATGTTGAACTCGGACAGTCCTAACGACCATATGAGCATCCTTCTGGCCATGTCCGGGCGACCCAATAGTTTCTTTATGGGCTAGTCCATGCGTACCACAATGGTGTGGGCTAGAAAATAATGCCTTAGTCTCCTTGCAGCGTTTATAAGGGTGAGATTCATCTTCTCTATCTGTTGATATTGTAATTATGGCCCTTGCAGCGCCTTGCTCATGAAATAGATGGGCTTCTTCCCCTCATGGGTTTCACGGATGACGGATGCACTCACAACCTCGGTTCCGATGACGAGGTAGAGAAAGAGGGTTTCATATTTTCTGGTCGGGAGAGGACTGGAGGTGCTGATAGGGCTTGCTTTAGATAAAGGAGAGCTTTGTCACATTCTTCTGTCCATTCGAATGTGGCTTACTTGCAGAGGAGTTTGAAGAAGGGGAGGGTGTGCTGGGCAGATTTGGCTACGAAGCAGAAAAGCAATGTGAGCATCCCATTGAGGGACTGGATGGACTTTTTTGAATTCGGCATGGGGAACTCTGAGTCTCTGCACTTGTCTAGGTTAGCTTTGATTCCCCGTTTGGTTAGGTAGAAATCGAGGAACTTGCCTGCACGTACCCCGAACGTGCACTTCTATGGATTAAAGCTCATCTTGTACCTCCTGGCCTGCTCGAAAACCTTCCTTAAATGGATCGTGTGATCAATTTTGTCATGGGAATTCACGATCATGTCGTCCATATAGACTTTGAGAATGTCCCCAATCTCTCCTCGGAAAACCTAAGTTCATTATTCTTTGGTAGGTAGCACCGACATTCTTTAGGTCGAAGGGCATTACGTTGTAGTAATAGTTTCCCGATTCGGTCATGAAGGTCGTGTACTTCTTGTCGCTTTTAGCCATGGGTATTTGGTTGAATCCTGAATAGGCGTCCATGAATGATAGAAATTTAAAACCGACAGAATTATCCACTAGTTTATCTATGTTGGGGAGGGGGTATGCGTCTTTAGGGCATGCCCTGTTAAGATCGGTATAATCAACACACATGTGTCGTTTCTCATTATTCTTTATAACAAGTACAACATTTGACAGCCTAGTGGAGTACTTGGCCTCTGATATAAAATTTTCCTCTAAGAGGTCCTTTACAGCTTGCTCGACAACCACCGTTTTCTCTGGGGACTGTCTTCGTCTACGTTGGGCAACAACTCTAGCGGCGGGGTCGATGGTGAGGTGGTGACAGGCCACCTCAGGGTCCAATCCAGGCATCTCTGCGGCGCTCTATACGAACAGGTCTGCATTCTCCTGGAGACATGCTCTTAGTTGTTTCCTTGCTAGCTCGAGGAAATTGGCTCCAATCTTCACTCCTCGCCAGGGGTCGTCGCCGAGTGGGACAAGCTCGAATTCCCCGTCTGGGATGGGGCGCATAGGATGGGTGGCTTCGCTACTACTGGAAGAGGAGTCCGAAGGTGACTGAAGCTCCCTTCCCTTTACCTTCTGAGTTTTCTGGTCGTCTACTAAGAAGCGGCTGTCGAGGTCGATGGAGCCGATGCGAGAGAGTGGATTTGCTTCATTGGCGTTGCTGGGCAGAGGTGCTTGGGCAGGAGTCTTCGGTCTGGCGGCGATAGCATTCAGTCCCTTCGATGCTGCTTCGAAACATATCCTCGTTGCTTCTTGGTCGCTACTGCGAAAAAAGAGGCTGACAATGACAAAAGAGTCGCCACCGTGTGTTATTTATCCTAAAAGAGGGAAAGGAAACACTCAGAGTAAACCTAACGAAAAAGGGGAAAGACGAGGTCATCGCAACCAAGTCCTAGGTTCGGGAGTCGGTTACGCAAGGGGAAGGTATGAGCACCCCTCACATCTGTCGTACTCGACGGGATCCACACTTGTTGTCTACCTAAAAGGGTGTTAATCTATCTAGCTAAAGGCTTAGGGACAAAAGAAAATAAAAATGACTCGGCAAATCATCGTTGCTCCGTGCCTACGTATTCCCGTCTGGAACGAGAAATCAGAGTCAACGTAGTTCGGCTAACTACGGGCGAAAGGGGGGGACTGTTGCTCGCCAAGACATCGCGTCTTGTGCCTACATACTTTCATCTGGAATGAAAGATCAGAGCAAATGTAGTTCGGGCTAACAAGACCACAGGTTGGTTCAAAATTTTTACCCGAGTAGGGTTAACAAACGGTTCCAGCAGTTTGGTGTATGCAGCTCGCTCGTCGAAGACTTAGGCGTTACCGTTTGCGGTAGAACTGAGAGTTAACAAAACTCTCCTTATGAAAAAGGTTTTCCAAGATTAAAGGCCCAAAGGGGCAAAAAGAAGTTTGATCTTTGTTTTGATGTTTTTTAGGAGAAGAAGTGTTTTTTATGGATGTTTGTAACTCGTGTTGCACTAAAGACTATGACTTAGGAGTTAATGCGTCGCATGTCACCCAAAGGGTGCCACACTAAACATCCAAGCTATTGAAGAGAGACCGTCCAACAACCCTTTCCCAAATGCTTAAGACTCGTAGCGCACAACACTTGTTAATCTTTATTAAATGTTTTAAGAAAATTTGAAGATGAGAAGAGAAAGGACGCACTATAGGGGAACTAATCCAATCCTAAAGTTGTCATGCAAAGTTGATCCTATGATTGAGGTTTAGGAGGGAGCTACGTAATGTTATCATGCATGGTTAGAACCCTAATGTCTATCCTAACCTCTCTTGAACAAGAGAGATTAGAGGTCCTAAGGGAAAGAAGACAAAAGAAGAAGAAGAAACAAACATGCAAATGCAAACATGCAAATGAAAGAATGCATACATAGAATGCACAAGTAGAATGATAGTGGGAGGAAAATAGTGTGGGGCAGTAGCCTCCACAAGCTCATCTCAACCAAGCATGCATATGAAAATGCAAAAGAAGAAGGGACAAGAAGATGCACAAAAGCAAAACACACAAAAGCACTCAAAAGTGGGATGAAATGGCCTAAACCAAGCAACATCAACCACAATGCACAAAACCAAACAAAAATGAAAGGAAAGGAAGCCTAAAACAAAGTGAGGATGGGAGGCTAATATGAGGACAACAAGGTCCTTATAAAATTCACTCAACCATGAGCATCACAAACAATTTGCAAAGAAGCACAAGAAAACATCAAGAAAAGTCCTCTAGGATTCCATCACTTTAGGTAGGCTTCAAGTACCTCCAAAGGAGGGACCAAACCACCTTAAATGACACTCCAAGGTCATTGGACAAAAGGGAGATGAAAATAAGAAAGATCAAAAGCAAGAACAAATCAAATCAAAAAGAAATGCAAGTAAAAGCACAAAGGAAGCAAGCAAACATCACTTAGGAGTTCAAGTTGAAAGCCTAAAAATAAATGCATCAATCAACAAGCAATAAACATAATTTTGACCTAAAAATGAACATACAGAAAGCTCAACATGTCTATTATGTGAAACAAGAAGAGTTGAGAGCTCAATGGATCCACAAAGGTCATTTCCAATTCAAACTAGGTCATGCACTTGTATGAACCTCCCTTGGAGGTAACTTGACTTGCAAGTTACCTCAAAATTAGGAAAATGGTTCAAAAATTACCAAATAAAATTCACAAAGAAACTAAACATATTGGCAAAGAGAGGCCACAAGCACAAGTCTAATATTCCCTCAAAGAACCATCAAAAGAAAAAGTTCCCTAAGATGTACCACTTTGAAATGGGAGCATCAAAGACAAAAAGAAAAGCCACAAAAGTCAACCCTAAAGTCAACAAGCCAGGGGAAAAATGGTCCTCAAAAATTGATCAACTCATCATTGAGATGAGGATCAATTCCCAGTCATTGTATCCAAAAGGAAACGCAAAAACAAATGCAAGAACAAGCAATGTCACAATTTAATCCGCTTAAAACAACTCCAATGCTTAATTTCTTTTTTAATTGAAAATAAAACTAAAAAATAAAATAAAACTATCCTAAAAATACAGGACATCTCAAAGTTTCTAAAAAATATTTTTGTGGAATTTTAGGAACGTTGGAGCTATTTTAAATGATTTAAATTGAAACAGATAACAAAACAAAATAAAAAAAGAAAAAGAAAGAGACAAGGGTGCGTTAAGTAAAAATAACACGTTCAGAAAACACATGGGCTCAAAAGGGAGGTGCAAATAGCAGACACGGTCCAAGCCCAAAACAAAAACAAAACAAATCTGGCAATTGAGTGCAACAAGGCAAACAAGGCATACGGTGGAAAGCAAAGTAAATCACATGATCAGAAAGCAAAACAATCCAAAGGCTCAGAATATGCCAAGTCAATTAATGAATTTCAAAATGGATCACGTGTGTGCAGTCAAACAAGGAGCACCGTGTCTCTTAATCTCATCCGTGTGTGCAAAAAGTAATTAGATCCTGCGAACGAAAACGTGACACATAATCATCTTCAACATAAAACAATGGAGGGAAACCAGGTGGTGGCCGGAGACGTTTCCGGTCATCTTCTCCAAAACTCCGGCCACCGTGCACATGAATAATAACACGCAGGTAGCTACACTGAACCAATTTCACCAAATTTTATATGCAAATTCATCTACAGATCACATAGAACATGAATCCAGCATCCATTTCCATTAATTGTGCACACATAGTTCAAATCAAAGCAAAACAGTTCTAAGCTCAAAACAAAAATGTTCTCAAACATCAATCAAAAGTATCCAGAAATCATCTATAGGTTACATAGATCACAAATCAAGCAACAATTAAGCACGAAGCCTCAAGAACATATCAAATCAAGTCACAACAGTTTGGAGCTCACAACATCAACCATCACAAATGCCAGTTCGTTTTAGTTATTAATGATCTACATGCTTCCTAGATCTCAAGTATGCAAAAATGGCAAAGAATTATGGCATAATAAGAGAGATATGGTGAATTTAAGAATACCTAGTGGAGAGCTTCCACTGAGCGTGATCCTTTGATGAAGCTTAAAGAAAAGTATCCAGAAACGTTCCACAAACTTCAGAGAAGCTTTAGATGAGCTCAATTTTGCTTGAAATGGAGTGGATCTTAGAATTCGTATTTCAATTTTTCTTCACTTTTCCAAAGTTGCTCTTGCTCCAATTCTCCACCAAAACGCGTTCTGAGCATTTGTGAATGATGGAAATGTTATATGTGATGGATTGTGATCATTCTAGAGCCCAATTGCAGTCCCTAAAGCCCAATTGCAAATCCACTTTTTTCTTGGTTTGGAGCTTGTGAATATGCACAAATTTCCCTCCAACTTGCCTCCAAAGTGCTTCAAATCACTTGCTGGTAAGCAGAGGAATATGAATGGCTGTGATTTAATCCTTGTTTTTAATCCATGGTTGATATTGATTGTGTAACTTAAGCTTGAAGTAATCTTGGAAATAGCACACCAAAACCCATCAAACTCAAATTCTAAAATTTCCAATGTGTTTGAAACATGTTTTGCACTCAAAATATGTACTCATTTGCACAAAAATGATCAAAAATGAATTAATTCCAATTTTGCACACATCAATTCCTCAAACCAAGCCAAATCCATGAATCCTTGATGTTTGGTTGAACAATTGACCTCATTTGGAGCAAGTTTCATGTTGGAGAAATTTCCATTTGAAGTGTGCAAGATGGTGAAATGGACCTATGATGAAAATGACCTATAATCTCACTTTCCCAAAATACCCCTGCCTTGCAAAGCTCATAACTTGAGTTCTACAAATCAAAAAGAGGACTTCTACGACTTTTTGGAAAGATAAGATCATGAGGAACAACTTTCATGTTTACTTGAAGTTGAGGAGAAACATCCTTCTAGGTAAAAAATGTCTTGGAAGTTGGTTGACTTTTGTTGACTAATTTCACATTCATCTGAGGACCTGTAACTTGTCAGCCTCATAACTAGAGTTCCATAAATCCAATGGAGGACTTCTAGTACTTAAAAGAAAGCTAAGAACATGCTATACAAGTTCCATGTCCACATCCAAATAAGATTGCACTTGTATCTTGAGATAGGTGGTCTTGAAGTTAGACACTAAATAGGGGATTTTACACTGATAACCCTAATTTAGTAACTCCTCACACTTTGAATTCTTTTTGAATTGATCTTGGAATAACATCTCAAATGTCTCAACACAACATTCCATTATCACAAAGACTTGGAAATGAGTCTTAATCTCCTTCGATTGCACAATTGACTCAGGGTTGACCAGATGAAAACCCTAATTGCAACACCTTCAACTGTGGCCACTTGCACTTGGTATAAACACTTGGATGAGCTCCAGAATGACCCTCAAGGCCTCCAACGAGCTTAAATGACAATCTCCCTCCATAAATATGGGCTTGCGATCCTCAGATAGGCTCCTAGATAGGAGATGAACCATATTCACTTGCTTGCCTTTCTTCAAGGACTTTGACTTGCTTCTGATGATGACAACCACTTAAGCACTTGAGTATAACCTCTTGACTAGGCTTGGAAGCTCTGGTACTCCTCTCTTGCTAAGCACACTTCTCCTGATCCCCTGTAAATGCAATATGCTAGAACAATGAAATGAAACATAAACCAAGCAAAGAAAAAGGTTAGGCAAATTTTGGGGTACAACACTTCTATGTCCCCGTGTATAGTTGCGACGAGGCCTTTGTGTTATACCCTAAAATTTGTCCAACCTTTTTCTTTGCTTGGCTTTTGTTTCATTTCATGTTCTAGCATATTGCATTGCATATCATTTTTCATTTAACAGGGGATCAAGAGAGGTGTGCCTAGCAAGAGAGGTTTGCCAAGGGTTCTGAGCCTAATAGAGAGGTTTTACTCAAGCATGAGTGCTCATCAAAGTCATCAAGAGGTGGTCAGTGCTCTATGAAGGTTGATGGATGTATGTGAATTATCTCCTAACTTGGAGGTCAACTGTGGATCATCAGAGGATTTTGAATTCATGACTATGGATATGGAGAGTATTGAGGAATCTCTTTGAGTGCTTGAAAGCCATTGTGGAGCTTATCCAAGTTATTGTGCCATGTGTAAGAAGCCACAATCAAGAATGTACATCTGAGGTTTTCATCTGGTCAACCCTAATTCAATTATGGACTTGAAGGAGATTAAGACTCATTTTTAAGTCATGGTGATTATGGAATGTTGTGTTGTGGCATTTGAGATGTCATTCCAAGATTAAATCAAGAAGAATCCAAAGTGTGAGGAGTTACTAAATTAGGGTTCTCAATGTAAAATCCCATGTTTAGTGCCCAACTTCAAGACCACATATCTCAAGATGTAAGTCTCATCTCATCTTGATGTAAACATGAGACTTGTAGAGCATGTTTCTAGCTTTCTTTTGAGTACTAGAAGTCATTCATCTGATTTTTATAACTCAAGTTATAAAGCTTGCAAGGCAGGGGTATTTTGGCAAAGAAAGATTACAGGTCATTTTCATTATAGGTCCATTTCACCACTTTGCATACTTCAAATGAAAATCTTTCCAATATGAAACTTGCTCCAAATGGGGTCATTTGCTCAATCAAACATCAAGGTATCATGGATTTGGCTTGGATTGAAGAATTGGTGTGTGACTTTCTCATGAAGAAAGCTTAAAAACCATAAAATACAATTAATTGATTTTTAATCATTTCAAGGCAACTTTATGCATTTTTTGAGTGCCAAAATCATTCAAACACAATGCCAATTTTGGATTTGAGATTTGAGCTCATTTTCATGGCCATTTTCATGCTTGCTTCACCATGAAGTAACAAATGCAAATCATACCATAAGATCAAATTGAGGAGCCATTTTCAGCCTTTGGATCAATTCATCCCATGTGCAAGCTAACTGAACCAAATTTACAACCTTGGAAAGGCATTTTCGTGCACATTTGGAAGTTTTTATGAAGGGAAAATTTGGATTTCAATTGGGCTTAAGAAACATGTAATTGGGCTTCCTTGGCATCTAAATCCAACACATATAATCTCCGCATTATTCACAAACCCTCAGAATCGATTTTGGTGAGAAATTGCTCAAGAACACACTTGGTGAAGGTGAAGGAAAAGTGAAAATTGAATTCCTAGATTTATCAAGTTTCAAGAAGAATTAAGCTCATGTAAAGCTTCCTTGAGGTTTGTGGAATGATTCTGGGTGGTTTTCTTTAAGCTCTATCAAAGAACAAGGCTCAGTGGAAGCTCTCCACTAGGTATTCTTTCAATCCAGGTTACTATCTGTTTATGCCATGTTTACACGCCATTCTCATGTATTTGTGACCTATGAGTTGTGTAGATGATTTCTGGTATAAATTGATGGCTGTTTGCGAAGATTGATGTTAAGTGTTCAAAACTTGTTGGCTTCGATTTGGTTTATTATTGATTTTTAAAGCCTAAATGATGGTGGATTTGGAATCTATGTGAAATGTAGATGAGTTTGGACGTAAATTTTGTTGAGTTTGGTTCATTTTTTTCTCGACCTGTGTTGTTGGTACTGTGGACGATGGCCATTCCAACCGGAGAAGATGACCGAAGGAAGCTCCGGCCGCTGTCTGGTTTTTCTGTTAATATTTGAATTGTTTTTGGTACGTGGCGTTTTGTTGTTCATTGGATGTGTTTATTTTTGATTCCATGGTTGTGATTAAGACCTACCGTGCGTGCTGTTTGACCATACACAGCGTATCCTATGAAGTGCACCGTTCCACTTAAATGCTGGCCTGAGACACGTGCGCTCTCTTTTACCATTTGATCTGTTGACCTTTTGATCAAACTGCTCAAAACGCGTTTCACCGTGCACGTATGTTGACCGTGTCCCACTAGATCCACTCAAACACACCGTTTTACTTATTTAGTGAATGGACCTAGGCTTGTCTGTGCTGTTGACACCCCCTGTTTGAGCCCAGTTGAATTTTACACGCTATCTGACTGCTATTTGCACCGTGTGCTTTTCCTTTTCTTTTTATTTTATTTTTATTTTTGTTTCATGTCTGTTTGGATTTAATTCAATATAAAGTACTTCCAATGGTCCAAAAATTCCACAAAAATATGTTTTAGGCACTCTGAGATGTCTTCTGATTTTAAGAAATTTTATTTTATTTTTTTGGATTATTTTTCAATTTAAAATGGAATTAGAGATTGGAAGTGTTTTGTTTGAACTATTTCTTGACAATTTTTGTTTCATGATTTGTTTCTCCTATTCCCTTTTGGTCCAATGATTGAAAATCAATCCTCATATCAATAATGAGTTGATTGATTTTTGAGGACCATTTGCCCCTGTTTTGTTGACTTTAGGGTTGACTTTGGTTGATTTTCTTTTGACCCTCGATTCTCCCATTTCAAAGTGCTACATCTTGAGGATTGTTTTCTTTTGATGGTGCTTTGAGGGAATATTACCTTGATCTGTTGGCCTCTGGTTGCCAACGTGTTTATGAGTCTCTTGCATTTATTTGTTTATTTTTGAGCCTTTTTCCTAATTTTGAGGTAACTTGCAAGTCAAGTTACCCCAACGGGAGGTTCATACATACATATTGACCTAGTTTGACTTGGATATGACATTTATTGATCCTTTGAGCCTTCAATGCCTTTTGATTCATGTTTCTAACATGTTAAGGATGATGCTTGCTCCTTTTTAGGTCATGACATTGTTTTTTGCTTGCTCATTTGGTTGTTGCTTTTGAAGTTTCCAACTAGGGTTTCAATGTGTGCTTTGCTTGCATCCTTTTGTGTATAAGCTTGCTTCCTCTTGTGATGTGATTGCTTCTGCTTTTGGGCTTTCTTATTTCATCTCCCCTTCTGTCCTATGATCTTGGAGTCTCATTTAAGGTGGTTTGGTCCCTCCTTTGGAGGTATTTGAAGCATACCTAAAATGATGAATCCTTGAGGACTTTCTTTGTGTTTCTTGTGCTTCTTTGCACTTTGTTTGTGATGCTTATGGTTGAGTGAATATTATGAGGTCCTTGCTGTCATCATATAGCCTCCCATCCTCACTTTGTTTTAGGATTCCTTTGCCTTTCATTTGTGTTACCATTTTGGTAATGTGGTTGATGTTGTTTGGTTTAGGCCATTTCATCCCATCTTTGGTGCATTTGTGTGGTTTACTTTTGTGCATCTTCTTCTCCTTTCTTCTTTGCATTTCTCATATACATGCTTGGTTGAGATGAGCTTGTGGAGGCTATTGCCCCACACTATTTTCCTCCCACTTTCATTCTACTTGTGCATTCTATGTTTGCATGTTTGCATTGCATGCTCTTCTTTCTTCTTCTTCTTTTGTCTTCTTTCCCTTAGGATCTCTAATCTCTCTTCTTCAAGAGAGGTTATGATAGAAATTAGGTTTTTAACCATGCATGATAACATTAATTAGCTCCCTTACCTCAATCTTAGGACCATCTTTGCATGACAACTTTAGGTTTGGTTTAGTCCCCCTTTAGTGTGTCCTTTCTCTTCTCATCTTCAAACTCTCATAAAACATCTAATAAAGGATAACAAGTGTTGTACGCTACGAGCCTTAAGTACTTAGAAAATGGTGGTTGAGGAGTTACTCCTCAATGGTCAGAGTGTTTAGTGTGGCACCCTTTGGGTGACATGCGACGCATTCACTCCTAGGTTATAGTCTTTAGTGCAACATGAGTTACAAACAAAACTCAAAACACTTCTTCTCTAAAAAACACAAAAACAAATCATCAAATCTTTTGTCCTTTGGGACCTTTAAATTTGGAAAAAAAAGTTTCATGAGGAGAGTTTTGTTAACTCTCGGTTCTACCGCAAACGGTAACGCCTAAGTCTCCAATGGTCGAGCTGCACACACCAACTACTAGAACCGGCTGTTAACCCTACTCGGGTAAAACTTTTGAACCAGCCTGTAGTCCCGTTCGTCCAAACTACGTTTGCTCTGATCTTTCATATCAGATGAAAGTACGTAGGCACAAGACGCGATGTCTTGGCGAACAACCTTCCCCACCTTTCACCTGTAGTTAGCCGAACTACGTTGACTCTGATTTCTCGTACCAGACGGGAATACATAGGCCCAGAGCAGCGATGCTTTGTCGAGTCCTCCTTTTTCTTTTCTTTTATCCCTGAGACCTTTAGCTAGATAGATTAACACCCTTTTAGATAGACAACAAGTGTGGATCCCGTCGAGTACGACGAACGTAAGGGGTGTTAATACGTTTCCCTTGCGTAACCGACTCCCGAACCCGATATTTGGTTGCGATGACCGATCTTATCCCTTTTTCGCAGGTTTTCTCTGATCGTTTCCTTTCCCTCTTTTGGGATAAATAACGAATGATGGCAACTCTTCTTTCTTTGCCGACCTTCTTTTCTCACAGTAGCGACAACTGGGGACTCTGCTGGGGAAACATAGCTGCTGGGGACTTTTCCCATCCCCAATGCTGGGACCGTTTCTCATCCCCTATGCGAGTCAACCCTAGCGCTTGTCTGTTTTCTTTTGGGTGTGTATATATGTGCTTTATCTTTAGTTATTTCCGCATTTTTACTACTAGCATTATATCATGATTTATGTGCTATTGTGGGAGGGGATGATTCTATTGAGAGATAAGCCAGACCCAGGCTTGAGTGAAAACCTAGCATTAGTTATGGAGATTAGTGGGGACCTGCTTGCTTTGCAGGCATAAGTTCTCATGAAATTTGCGCTCAGACGAGATTCTCTTTGATGACTTCTTTTCTGGCCCTTAGGGCTCGACGAGTTGTTAGATCTGAGGATTGTCGACTCTGGGAACCGATCATTTAGGATTCAGCTAAGTGGGGCCTCTTCGGGAGATGATGATGCCAAACTAGAAATGGTGAATGTATCATCATTTCTAGAAAGTTTATGACGCTGATGAACGCATAGGATGCCATACCCGTATCAGTGGATTAGGTCCATACCTGTGAGTGGGACTAGGGTTATGCAGGAAACCTTTACTTTCAGATTACCCAATTTTCTCTACAGTTTGAATCCGCATTATTGGTATCAGTTGGTTCCTATCGGAGTGGTGCTATGTTCTTGTTAAGGCAGAGCTTTGGTTCTTCTCAGTCAACAAGCACAGTGATCTTGATCCCTTGTTTGTTGCATTAGCATTTTGCATTTAGCATTGTATTGCATTTGTATTTCATTTTTGCATATCCATCCTCAGCCGGAACAGGGATCTCACCCATCTTTTGCCAACTCGTAGTTGATTTCTCGACATTCGCCTTGGACTTGAGTCAGCTTCAGGATCATGAATTCAGAGGAGCAGAACTTGGTTGTTACAAGGGCAGAGTTTGAATTGATGAAGAATCAGTTGGGTCAACTCATGGAAGCCATATCAGCTATGACTAGAGAAGGAGCCAATGTTCAGAAGATTCCAATGAATAATGTAGCTCAGCTTGTGCAAATTCCCATCAGAGACAAAGATTCATCTTCTCTCCATGATACAGAGTATCAGAGTTTCAATTTCTCTGCGCCAGATTCTCCAAGGTCCGTTCCAAAAGTTAATGCTGAGAACCCGCAGACTGTTGAGTTTATGAGAAAATGTCAGCTGTTGGAAGAAATGTTTGATACCCTAATAAGTCAGAATACTCTCAATCTGAATGTTTCGAGCATGTGTTTGGTGCCAGGCCTTGTGATGCCTCCGAAATTTAAGGTACCAAACTTTGAGAAGTACAAAGGGGATAGTTGTCCGAAGCAGCATTTGGTAATGTTTTGCAGGAGAATGACTTTGTACGTCCATGACGACAAACTGATGATTCACTGTTTCCAGGACAGTTTGAGCGGAGCATCGCTGAGTTGGTATATGCAGTTGGAAAGTGGTAACATCCGATCATGGTCAGATTTAGCCAATGCCTTCGTGAAGCAGTACAACTACAACCTTAACAGGGTTCCTAGCCGCGTGCAGTTGCAAGAATTATCTCAGGAAGATGATGAATCCTTCAGAGGATATATGCAGAGATGGAGAGAATTAGCTGCTCGTGTTCAACCCCCACTTCTGGAAAGAGAGTTGGTTGACATATACTTGGGTACTTTGAAAGGTCATTACTTTGACAAGTTGATCAGTTGTGGAACGTTAAGCTTTGCTGACTTAATGATAGTAGGGGAACGTATTGAGAGTGGACTCAAGAATGTAAAGATTCGAGATATTCCTTACATCCCTGTTGATGAAAATGAATCAGTTGTTAGTTCTCAAGAAGAACGAGAAGAAGGAAGTGATGTTGTCTCAGAATCTCTGGTATCTCAGGCCTATTTTTCAGACGCTTCAAGTGTTCAAAGCCAACCGTCGTATCGTCATCAGGCGCACCAGCACGCCCGACGAAGACCAAGGAAACCAGAAAGTCATTTTACTCAGCTGCCGGTATCATACAGTCAGTTGTTGCCGGATTTGATCAAAGGAGGGTTGATAGTACCGAAGAAGATTAATCTAGAGATTCCTCTATATCTGCCAGGTTTTGATGTCAACGCCCGCTGTGAGTACCATGCTGGGGCACAGGGGCATTCAGCGGAAGATTGTAAGGTGCTTAGAAGCCAGGTTCAGACTCTGCTGGATTCTAACAGGTTCTCCATCATGCCTCAGGGTATTCAGATCAATGATCTTTCTTCATCCAGCCAGGGGGGTGTATCAGTTCATGTTATGGAAGAATTTACCGAGAGCAGTTGTTCAGAAGAGTATCAGACTGAAGACTTAGTTGGGGGCTGGATCTCTATGTAGTTTTTGCTCATTACTATATGCTGACCATCACCAGGCTTGTTGGTCGAGGTCACTCTGTTTGTATTCAGTTACTCCTCTATGATGCTTATGCTGGTTTTCATGTATTAGAGGTGTTTATCTCCATGTGTTGATCTTGGGTTTCCTATTGTTTTGTTGCTATTGAAGGGAGTTTTCCCTGTTGCACATGCGTGTTTGCATTCTGCATGACATTTTTGCATAACAGGTATCTCAGAACCGTTGATCTGACTTCTTGTATTCCACTAGTTCTTTGCAGGGTCTAAGATCAGACAAGTCACCAGAATCAACGCAGAGCTATGGAATAGATGCGAGCGGAGCTGAAGGAAGTCCAAAGCCAGTTGGGACAGTTCGTGTTGGAGATGCAAGCGTTGCGCTTGGATCAGAATGCGCTCAAAGAGGAGAACAATCAGCTGAAAATTCAGATGGGTTTGATCACTGAGGTGATAAGGAATGTACTCAAAAAAGAAGTTGATCAAGTGCCCGAAGCTGCAGCCAAGATGCTTGTTCCACTTCTGTCTGTGGAACCTATACCAGAGCGTAATGTGTGTCAGAGATCTTCTGCACAACCGGAGGTTCCAAAATTTCCGCGTCATCAGATACGTCCAGTTTCTCAGGAGAATCCCAGGATTGGAAAATATGCTCAGAAGACGAGACCATGCAACAGAATCTTCGATGAAATCCCTATGGATTATGCTCAGTTGGTGCAACTCTTGCTCTAGCTTCAGTTGGTCAAACCTCGGACTCTGGCTCCATTTACTGGTACGCCATTGTAGCGGTAAAAATCGTGAGTGTAAGCTATTAATTAATTTAACTCAAAAAAAGAGAGTCTCCACCGCACTTTTATTTTATCCAAAAAGGAAGGGAAAAAGAGCGAACAAAACCAAAGAGTTCTAAAACAAGAACAAGAAACAGAGATCAGGGTAAGGGGTTGGTTACGCAATGGGAAGGTGTTAGCACCCAAAACGTCTATAGTTTATTGTTTAGATTTTTGTGTTTGGAGAGACTTATCGCCTCATGCCTACGTACCCATAAAGTGCAATATAGGATCAAAACCTCGTAGTTCGTGGTACAAATAACAAAATTTGTTGGTTTTGATTGATTTTAAATGTAAAGACAAGTCATCATTTTAAGGAGAAAACTACGACTAGTCGCCCACAAGTATAAGACAACATTTGCGTCACATACAGATGGAGGATTTGCTTGGATTATCAACAAGACTATCACTCAACATCAAAGTGGAAAATGTCAAAATCTTAATACTATGGGGAATAGGAGAGTTATATCTCAACTATGGAAATGACTCATGTCTAAACTTTATGAAAAGTTTTAAAGTGAAAAGTGCATAAAGGCACAAAAAGAGTTGATGAGTTTTTTTGTATTTTTTATGTCTTTTGAAATTGGTCAAAGCATGATTAACATTGATTGACTTTTATTAAGAAGAATAAAGCTTGAAAATCACTTGACGAACATCAAGGTTTTATTGCGAAAGCAGCTTTGAAGTTTGAAATCAAGAAGGTTTTGAAAGAGGGAGAAAGTTTTGAAAATTTAAGAAGGGGAGAAGATGAAGTGACTATCCTAGAAACCAAAATAAAAGCCAGAGATAAGAAAGATATAACCGACTTGTAGCACACTCCATAGCAAGCAAAAAGAATTCCATCCGATTTAAAGCATAAGCTAATGAGTGAGCCAAATAAAGGCTAAGATCCACAACACTCCAAGCATAAGAATGAGAGTCCTAATTCTAAGTCCAAAGGTCCATAAAGTCCAAGGTCTAAGAGCGGTCCAAAAGCATAACCACCAAGTTAATAGTACCAAGTTTTTTAGATGTTTGGATCCTTTATTAGTGTTTTGAACAAGATATGGTCCAAGTGGACAAAAGGAAAAAAAATGACATAAACATAAACAAATATATGATATGAAATGATAATATGGAAGCATAAAAGTAAAGAGGTAAGGAGTAAGAAGAAAATATAAACAAAATTATACAAGGATATTGTTAGTGAATTAGTGATTAGTGGTTAGAATATATGATCAACGATGATTAATCCTTGCACTTAGACCAAGGTTAACGAAAACTCCTAGAGAATTGATAGTTACAAAGCCTCCTAACAATGAGTTTCATAGGTAGTGGACTTAAGACAAGCAACTAACCATACTTGGACTTTCAAACATAAGTTTGAGCCACGAATGATCATTTTCCGATTACGGGACACTTTAGCGCTATGTTAAGCAATCGTAATCGGGTTTATGTAGAAACCACGACTATCTGAGGCCAGTCAATAAAATGTTAGTGTTAACACAAGTTAGAGAAGTGATATGTAAATCACTCTCCTAAAACATGCCACACAAAAAGAAAAGAGGTAGTGATCTCATCATAATCAATATTTTTCATCGATTAATCAAAGATAATTTATCACTATTCCAAAGTACAAAGAATTATCTCAATGATTATTCATCCATAAATTTGAAATAATGAAGATTAAACAACCTTGATAATCAACAATCTATGATCCATAGATTTCATCGATCAAAATAAAAAGAAGAAGAAACAGAACTAAAATGAAAAGAAACCACAATTTAAATCTTAAATTGATTAAATCATCATCAATATCAATCACTTCTCTTGGTGGATAAAATCGACACCCAAAGTCCATTGATATTGATGAAATTTTATCAAAATTCAAGATCCAAAACAACCAACAATTAATCCAAAAATTAAAATATTTTTTTAATAATTTTTTTAAAGAGCTTTTTCAAGAATGAGATTTAGAACACAAACTAAAAGAAATATGGAAAAGGCCCACACGGCCCAAGTCCTTTTAAAAAAAAGAAATAAAAAATTGAAATAAAAACAATTTAAGAGGAAAAAGAGAAAGAAAAACAATCAGAATCATCATCTTCTCCAATGGTATGTCACGACTACTGTTCACAAAGCCATGGATGCTTCGGTGCTCTCTCAAATCGGAGCGGCGGGACACGAAAAGTACGCGGTTGCAATCGAAATGCAAAATGGAATCCAAATATGTTCTCGATTTCAAATGAAACTCAAATATAGAGGCACATTCAGAAGACGAAGTTTCGACGAAAACCAGTAACTACCTTCAATTTGAAGTGAATGACGATTGGATTTCTCTTCTTTTTCACGTTTCTGAAGATTTGATTTATTGATGAAGACTTGCTGCAATTTGTGAGATGCGAAAATGAAATGCGGTTTTGATGGTGATGGTTAAAGAAAAATTGAAGGGGGATGTTGATGAATTTTCTAGGATTATGAAGGTTAATTGAATGAAGCTTGAAGGTGATTGAAGGTTCGTTTGAATCTATGCGATGAAGCTGAAAGATGATTTTGAAGAAAATTTGGATTGAAGTTTTGAATAAGTGTTTATGGAGATTTTGGCAGCAGGATTTTGGCTCTTCAAGCTTGAAGAAATTGAAGGGAAGAAGCTCATATTTATAGTGAAAATGAGGTGAGTCTTCTGAAAAATGAGTTGCCGTTTACGTGCTTTTTTTTTTTGCGTTTTGGTGATACAAATTGTGCGTGACCCATGTGCATTTTTCATGTCGTTTTGATTTTTCTATTTCAGCTTTTGTGGTAATTTGAATGTGACGTGGATTGGCTTTCATGGCTTACACAGCTGGGATGATATTCACATGGCCTTCAATGGCTTGGATAAGTGATGAATTTGCCTTCACCCTGTTGCAAGTGGCTCGGCTGAAAAAAAGTACAGCAGTCTGGTAAAACCTTAAATATGGCTTACTTCTACTTTTTTCTTGGATTTCATGTTCTAAAATCTCAGTCTGACTTTGGATCCTTCATGGTCATTTATAGATGGCTCTATTAGGCATTTTCTCCATTGTTCTCACCAACTAAACAAGAGTTCTTATCATCTTACAAGCAGAACTCCTCATTTAAGTCAAATTCAACTTTTGCATCTGCATCTGACACAACAACAGCAAACATGGAAGAAGCGTCTTATGTGGTAGAGGTGCATTCCTCAACCTCTTCTGCTTCAATGGAATTCGGTTTTGATCCTTTAGAATCCAATTTCTTATTCATTTCTTGTGAATGAAAACTAGATGAAACTTTGTGAAGCATCTATCTAGCACACTACAAATTTCCATACCAAGAGTTTTACCAGTATTCACTCCTCTCACAACCTCTGAAAACAGGGATTTGCCACATTCATCATTAGTTACCAACATGTTTTGTTCTCCTTCAACATTTTCCTATCATCAGCAGACATCATAATAACAAGAAGATCATTTCCAACCCAACATGTTCAAGGAGTTTATAACCATCCATGTCTGGAATATGAACATCACTCAGCACAACATCAGAACAACATTTCCTCTCCCGCAGAATTTTAAAAGCAACTGTAGCCTCAGAGCATGTTGTGATGCGATAATGGCAGCGAAGAGACATTCGCTCGATAATCTTCAAGGTGGTGACGTCATCATCAACGACTAGAACTCTTAAATCGGCCGGAAAGTCAGAAACGGCAGAGCCATTGCATTTAGTCCACCATTCTCAACCAATGTTCTAGGAATCATCTTGAAACTTTCAGCGAATTTTACTATAGCATACTGATCCAATCCTGTCTCCTTGAAAGAAAATTCTTTCACCCTCTTAGCTAACTCAGATTCGGTTTCAGCAGCTTCAGGCACAATACGGATATCCCTGCACATGGCCTTGTAAGTGTTCACTCCATCATCTACTGGTCTTTCAACATCATCAAGTATACTATCAGTACTTCCTCTTAAGACAACAGTTGGCACATAATTGCCACCTTCTTTATTTTTAACAACGGTAACCCTTGCACCACCAATTTCCTCAACTGAAACAGAATCGACATATCCAAGATCATCTGGATTTGGTTGACTAAGCTTCAACATAGCAACAGCACCGGTTGTACGGAAAAATCGATGCAGTTCAAACTTAGAACTGATTTTCAGAACCATAAGCTTATAACGCTCACAAAAATGTAAAGCCATCAACCACTTTGGCACCAGAATCAACTACTGCCTTGATGAGCTCCTCTACTTTAGCCTCCTCAGCTTTTTCATCAGAAATGTATTTGTCAATTGAAAATGCCAAGTCATTCAACTCACCAACTGAATGACGATAGAGAAGACGGAGTTTAGCAGTTTTGCACTCACAGGGGTGTTCTCAATGCTCCAGACACGCAAAAGATTATGGTCTGCAACTGTATACAACTACAGAGAGATAGAGATATTGCTGGCAAATAATGCATGATGGATTCTCTTCAGTTCCTACATATTGGGGACACTTCCGAGGAGCTAAACGAGAAGATTTAACAATACCATTTTTCCAAAGTTTCTTCCTCCAGGATTTTTCTCTATCCAGTATTTTTAGCAATTCAATTTTCAAATAATATGACCCTCTGTTGTCAACATCACCATACTGGACTACTACACAAAGAAGCTCCTCATGAGACAAGAGAACTGTTTTGTGATACCGCTTGTAGAGATCAGCTCCAAATGCACCATATGGTAGCCTGTCAGCTAGAGCAAAATTGACTGCCTCTGCACAATTCAGACCAAGATTCTCTATTTGGAAGCTATTTTTCCTCCACAGTCACATCCAAAGAAACATCTGTTAATGAAGCATATATCCTGGTGCTCGGTGACTCTCTGTCGCTGAGGTAAAGTAATACCCTTTCAGAGAGAGTTGAAGCAGCGCGAGAGGAGGAAAGGATGACATTGAGATTCATGGATCTCGCTGCTCTCGTAGTGGCTAGAAGTCTTGGAGTTGAGTGAGATGCGAGGGAAGTGAGATAGCGATGCAGAAAGCAACGCCATGGATGCAATTTGCACCATAGAGAAAGAGAAGAATTATGGCTTTGGATTGTGCTAGAGCTGCTACAATAATAGTGAAGCTTTGAATTTTGTTTTGTCTTGTCTTATTAAACCCTTGACAACTTTGAACTTGGAAAATATTAGATGATGATGAATGCCTTAAATTTTAAATTAACTTGTATTCCAAGTAAGCCATATGCATGTCTCTTCCAAATTTAACTTGAATCAAGTTCTTGAATGAAATAAATTCTTAAGAAATTGATGGCGATGATGAACCCAAAGATCAATACCCTCAATCATGCTTTAGAATCACTTGGAAATGGCACACTTGAATAAACACTTTGGACTTGTATCCCAAAACAAACATTTTGATTGAATATCCACCCAACTTGACTTGTACAGACAAACCTTTGAATCTTCGGTTAAAACTGGGCCAAACTTTTCATAGAACACTGCTTGAAAGCTTGATGAATTCCGATATAGGACAACTTGGCCTTGAACAAACACCTTGCCTGAGAAAATAGCCCATCACCACGGGTAACTTATAGTTGAAGCAAACTCTTGATAGTTTGACCAAGATGAGGTCAAACTTCCATCTGCTTTAGACTTGAATGAACGTCATTGCCATCAATTTCCTTGCAAAACCCTAAACACGCAAAGAAGAGGAAACAAACAAAAAATGCAAAATATTTTGGTATTTTGGTTAGAGGTTAGTAAACATAAACAACAAAAAGCAAGTAAGAAACACACGAGGGTGGGAGAACCAAAAAGTATGATCTTGTTTGCGTATGTAATGATGCAAATGAAAAGTGGGATCTTAGGGGTAAAAATTAGGGTATTACAGCTGCCCCTATTTAAGATTCTTCTATCCGGAGATATGAGGATTGACATCTTTGTCTCAACCAGATAGAAGAGACTTAAATATAACAATTAACCCAATTTTTGGCCCTAAGAGACCACAAAATGATATGGTTATGCTAATGATATGGTATGCAAACACAAGACCACCGTGGGGAGAAAATGCCACAGGAGAAAAACAAATACCGGAGCAAAAGAAGAAAAGAGACTCCACAGGGAAAAAAAACAAAAAAAAACAAGATCCTATTCCAATAAAGGAAAGGAAACGACTCAACAGGGAAAGAGATACCAACTGCCAGTTACTGGGCGAAGATAGTCGATCCAAAGAGAACAGGTAAAATGCTTCTACTGGTTACTGAGTAGAAAATAAGCATAATAAACCAAAGGGGGTGAGAAATATTACCGACTACCAGTCAATAGATAGCACAATAAAGGCAATATACTCAAAAGGTGAAGAAACATTACCGGATACCCGTTACTAGGTAGAAAATTTTGGGTAATGAACTCGCAAGGAAAGATTATCGACTACCGATTACTGGGTAGAAAAATATGTCGATAACTGAACAAAAAGGATGAGCAAAATACTCAAAAGGGTGAAAAAAAACATTACCGAATACCCGTTACTAGGTAGAAAAATTTGGGTAATGAACTCACAAGGAAAAATTACCGACTACCGATTACTGGGTAGAAAAATATGTCGATAACTGACCAAAGGGAGGAGACAAATGCTACCTATTACCTATCACTAGGCATAAGGTAAAGGCAACAAGTTCGGGAGGAAGGATTATCTTTTACCGGTCAAATGGGTAAAGCATAACCAACCAAAAGGGGCGAGAAATATTACCAGTCAATAGAGGCAATATACTCAAAAGGTGAAGAAACATTACCGGATACCCAGTACTAGGTAGAAAAATTTGGGTAATGAACTCACAAGGAAAGATTACCGACTACCGATTACTGTGTAGAAAAATATGTCGATAACTGACCAAAAAGGCGGAGACAAATGCTACCTACTACCTATCACTAGGTAGAAAATAAAGGCAACAAGCTCGGGAGGAAGGATTATCTTTTACCGGTCAAATGGGTAAAGCATAACCAACCAAAAGGGGTGAGAAATATTACCAGTCAATAGAGGTAACATACTCAAAAGGTGAAGAAACATTACCGGATACCCAGTACTAGGTAGAAAATTTTGGGTATTGAACTCACAAGGGATACCTGCTACCGGTCAATGGGCAACTCAAATCACACAACAAACTTCTCAAATAAAGAGACAACCATTTGTTGGGGTGAGGTTTATCTTGCTGGAGACATACAAGTTGCTCAAATAAAGAGACTGTCACATGAAGTCGCACAAGCAATCACCAAGAGAGTGTTATCAAAACACCGCTAGGGAAATCAAATCTTCATCTTCTGATGGGGAAGAATAATAGATTCATGCCGAGGAAAATAAATCCTCAAAAGAGAAGAATAAAAACCTTCTCATCATCCAGGTTTCACAGCCTAGGGAAATCCAAAATAACCGCTGCAAGAGACCAAAGTTCAATCCAGGAACAAACTGGAGAGAAACGGTCAAACAAGACTCGACCCAATGAGGAAATAACTCAACTGGGGAACAATTCCATCCAGATAAAAGCTGGGGAGGAAAGCTAAACAAACATCTTCCACGAGGCATAAACTCAGTGGGAGATTAGAAAGGATAGGTATTTTCTGCTTAGGGGTCGACACTCTAATGGAGAGAGGACACACGCACTCCGCGGGGATAACAACACTGGGGAAAGGGAAACACCAACAAAAAATGCAGGATGCACAATGCAACAAAAACATGCTATGCTCAACCAAAATGAATGTGCATGCAATGCATATGAGTATGAATATGCTGACAAAACAGACAAAAAGGGAAAACAGAGGGTGAACAAAACATCACATCACCACTGAAAAACTCAGCTAATCTCAGCAAATTAGGGATAACATTGGAGATTGTGCTGGGAATACAATAAAGAATTCTGAGAAACATCCAATTCTGAGGGAGATATGCTAGCCTTGCCGAGGGAATTAGAAGTTTAACATCATCGCAAAAATTCAAACTGTGGGGGATTTTAAATCAACACCCAATCACAAGGTGAGAGAAAACCCGACAGGTGACTACTATATTAACACTTCTTAGCAGTAAGCAACATTGTTCTCTACTTGTAGAATAATCCAAAGTAATAATGCATAACCTCTACTAGGAACCATCAATGACAAATCTCTGCATGGGTATTAACATCAAGGAGAGGTGGTCCTCAAACTGCTCAACTGTCTGATCATAACCTGACTGGATGAAGGAAACATACTCATCTGAAGAAGATTTTTAATCAAGACTTAGCTGGGAAAACCGAACAATATCCATCTGGTTATTCATAGGAACAAAACTCTGCTAAGGGAATATCAGCAAACCCTACTGGAGAAACCTTAACACAACTCTACTAGGGAACCGCCAATAAATTCTACCAGAGGAGCAAGAAATAACTCTGCTAAGGAAAACATCAACAAACTCTATTGAGGAGAATAAGAACCTGATGAGGGTCATATCCTATCTTTCACAACCATTTGTAATAAATGCACATCCTTTGTACAGGATCAGCAAGGATAATTCTCTGGGTACTAACAAACTCGAGAGAAATAACTTGGAATTGCGGGGATAATTAAGAAGTTAACATCATAGCAAAAAGTCAACCTGCAGGGGATTTTAAAGCTCAACACAGGGTGAGAGAAAACCTAACAGTTGACTGCTATATCAATACTTCTTAGAAAGGAAATATGGTTCAGATTGGCCATCAGAGAAACAAACCATAACGGAGGAGGTAGGAACCTGCCAGGGATTCCTCATCATGTTTTATCACAAAATGAGATGGGATCCAACAATCACATTCACACTTATATGTGTTTGATCATAAATAGGTTAGGGAAGAAGAACCATGCTCGGGTGAGGAAATCTGAATCAAGACTTTGCAGGGGGAATCTAAGTTTAAAATGCTTGAACTAGCGCCCAATTGAGAAATGCATCAATAAGACCAAACTCTGCTTGAGAGGTTATCAACAGACTCTACCAAGGAGAACATTAACAAGGACAAACTCTAATTGGGAGAATGTTGAGTTCATAAGGACTTGAGATAATCTGCCCCAATATCTTCAAACTCTGAGAGATTCGTCGAATCTCGACGTAACTGCCCCAGATTAACTGTAGTCGGCATATTCTTTTACTAATGGAGTATTCAAGCTTTTCCCCTATGAAAGCATCAACTGGGAAAACAAACTTGCTCAAGCTCAACAAAGTCTTCAGGTAACATGCCCTTGGATATGGTCATTCTTTGAAATTATTTGCCAATTACTCATCAGATTTTCAGGCTTCAAAAGATTATGTTCATCACTGATACTCATATGTAAGCTTCCATGATGTCAAGTAAATGTATGCAAGAAAAAAAGCTTAATTATGAGAATGATAATTCTAATGCAATTACATATGTTTATCTTGAAGTTTTTACTGAAAAAATGTCAAAAACCTGGTGAACGAATTACTAGTTAAAATGTGACATTGATTTTTGAATGCACATGCAATACCAACAAAAGTCTTTTAGCACAACTCATGGGAGTCAGGAACGTTATCTCGTTAAAGTATGCTTTCAAAATAAACCCTACTTCAATTAGGTCTTTCAAGGGTTATAATGTGGTCTGGTTCACGGTTTTCAGAAAAACGGATATTTAAGCTCAAAGTTTATTTGTACCCACCCATTCTCCGTGAAGTTCTTCAGTTCTACATTCAGCTAATTTGACACAACTGTTCATCTCTCAAAAAAAATATTTTGATGGTTGAGGATCCAATGAAACTGATGGTTTACGAACCAATAAGGTTTTTTAGGGAATAACAATCACCCCTTTTTGTCTTTTGTGGTCACATAGATTTGTTCAGAATTTTTCTTTGTAATCCTTTCTTTTCGCTTTTCACGTTTTTTTTTGTCTTTCCCTAATTTTTGCCTGGACCAATTCTTTTGAATTTTTGATGTCCAGCGGGATGCCTTAATTTTTGCCTAAGTCACTTGTTTTCAAGTTTTACGACTTAGCGGGCTTTTTATTTTTCTTTTGAACAAATCATGTGACATTGGCTTATCTGACTTGTTAAAAGGGTTGTGACCGTCTCTTTCCTTTGGAATGAAGGATAACCATCGTGGTTGGTTCTTAAATACACATTCCTTTTGGAAATTTGAACACTTGATCAAATTAACTGAAGACTACCCTGCCCCAGGTTAAAATGTAAGGGTTTTTTCATTTAAAAAGGAAACTCCTACTTTGAGGCTCAAAAGGGTTAACAAGGGATTATCTTCCTTATATCTCCGGTGTTTGGGAATTTGAAACAGTGCCTTACATCATCAGCAGGGTCTTATTTAAAAGCATATAACCAGAAATTTTGCGTTTTCACCTCATCATCCTCCCTCCAAGAGTTCAAACAAGAAGTTGGTATTGCAAATGCAGGAAAAAATTTATGAGCGAATGCGAATGGATTACTTCAAGACAAACATACTCATTGCATTATGATTAATATTCAAAATCAAACAAGTTTCTACAAGCAAACAAACATGATAGATTACAAATAAAATTGCACTAAATGAACTAATGATCTGAGGAGACTATCTCAATCCGAGCTTGAAACAACACCCTCAACTTTCTTTGGAGAAACAGAAGTCAATGCACGACCACTACCAGCAATATGAATTTCCTCGAGTTTTAGATTATCAACCTAAAGGCGTTCCATTCAAAAATGGGCTTCCTTCTTCGAAAGTCAACACCTAATCGTCAATCATCTCTTGAACCATTTCCTAGAAAACCTTGCACTCCTCAATCGGATGCCACATTACCCTATCATGAAACTCACAATTGATATTTGGATTGTACCAATGAGGACGAGATTTCATGACTCTGGTCTTTCTGGGTGTCACTACGAGTTTCGGGAAAAATAAGACCACAATTGACTGTAAGTCATTGGGATTGGATCAAACTGGCGAGTCTCTCCTTTTGGCTCATTCAGGACTGGATTTTGCATAATCTGAGAAGAATTCTGAATTGCATGAACCTCAACATTTTCTCCCACTTGGGAATCACTAACAAAATTTTCTCCACTATTTTGGCCATTCGAACCATCTTGGATTTTGGAAAGTTCTTTCTCAAAGAGTGGCAGATGAACTTGAGCTTCTTAGAAATGATTCGGAGTTGCAGCATGCATCTCAACTACAACGACATTACCATGTTCAGGTAATAGATTAGCTTGGAAATTTGTGCCTTTGAGAAACAAAATTCCTTTTCACACTAGTCTCTGCACTTCATGTTTCAAAGGAAAACAATCTTCAAGACCATTCCCTGGTGCACCCTGATGGAAAACACAACGAGCCTCTGGTTTATACCACCATGGAATATCTTTTGGAACAGCAGGAGGAGACCTGGTCTTCATAAGATTCATCTGTATCAAGACAGGAAATAATTCTGCATACGACATCAGAATCAGATCAAAATGCATTTGCTTTTGAACACAACTTTGCTGATCAATCTTTTGTTGTGTATGTTGTTGCTTACTTTTGTTACGAGATCTTCTACGCTTTTCTTGCGAAATAGCGTTAGCAGCTTGTTCTTTCTTCTTGGAAAAACCATTTCCATACTTCTTAGAAATGCTAGAAGAATCACTTTCTTTGGTCAACCATCCTTTTCGGACACCTTCTTCGAGACACATCTCCGTAACATGATTGGAAGCACTAATGGGAGCCACAGAAATAAGTGTTGAAATGATTTCAGAAATCACAGTCCTTTGAGGTGGAGTCTGAGAAACATGAGGAGAAAGTTGATTCTGAGCGACAACCAGAATTTCAACCAAAGTAGAGATCCTTTCCATACCATCCCTCAAAGTAGCCACTTCATTGCGAAGCTTGCGGTTCTCTTGCTCCAACTGATCCATCTTTAGCTCGAATATTGTAGTGATGTGATAACTTGTCTGAATAAAGACCAAGAACAGGAAGCAAATAAGACACCCGGGAAAGGCAAGATCCAATGCAGAATGATTCTTGATGTAAATGCAAGTTTTTAAGGAACTATAAAGCAGTTTGCAAACATTACATAAAGATAACACACTGGATACCAAAAAAAATCTCATTTCATTAATATTGAAAGAATTACAGCTTTGAAGTACAATTTCATCAATCTTACAACACAAGAGAGAATGAAATCTAGTTCTAAGGAATCGTGTCTGAAAACGACCCAACTCTGAGCTGATACTTCTTGCGAAACCTCTTGATTTATCTTACATAGTTGATCTCCATGGTGTCTTTCTCTTTCACGAGTCAATCCACAATACCCTTCCAAGAACCGGAGGTAGGAGGATGAGCAAATGATGATATGCTAGAGGAAAATAAATCCTCTGGATCCCTTGATCTCTTCATGACACGTCGCTCAAGAAACTCAATAAAGACTTGCCCACCCATAAGATAGGCATACTCCTCTAAGATTGGCAATAGTTGATAATTTGGGAAAGTAAGTCAATGATGCAACATATCTTAGAACTGGACCAAGGTATTAAGAATCCCCTCTTCAACATCAGTCCTCAGAATAATCAACAGTTTCCTAAATAGCATTTGAAATCCACAAGACTAGATACCAAAGATCCAAGCTTTCTCAACTCTTGTAAGTCAAGACTCGTGAAAGTGTACTTCTTAGTGTTACTTCTTTCAATATCCATGATTCTAAAAATAAAATTTTAAAAAAAATTGCGATATTTGCAAAAAGAAATCTCCGAGTTCCTTGAAAACTAAGAAAAAAACCTCATGAATGAATGAGTGCAAGATGCAACACCCACAAACAAGACACACAAAGCACACAGGTTCAAAGGCTCGGCGCGAGTATGGAGCCATAGGTAAGAACCACCCACGGTGGTATGTACTAAGGTTATACCATCATCTGTAAAACAAGGTTCTAAAAAGTTCCCAGAGTCATAATTCCATCTTTTGGATATTATCGGCTTAAACGACTACTCGTCGGCCAATAATATTCTTAAGAGAAACTCGTCTGAGTGTGGTATCGCGTAACGACTAATTCAAGTCTACACCTGAACAGCCACCGCACCACATCCTGATAAGGCCAAGATGGGTTAAAGGGTTCTAAGGTCCTCAGCTTCTCAGGCTCCCAGTAGGAAAAAGTAATATCAATTACGACTACTCGTAAGACATCAGTAATCCCAAAAGGGCCTCCATTGAGCGGGGGATCTCAAGTCAGCTTAGTAAAGACTACTCCATGTAAGCCAACAAGACTATACCACCCTCCTATCATAAGTGCACTCAAGTCTGGGTGTAGGACTTATCTCACCACACAGATTACCAGGCACCAAAACAGAACAAGCAATAACAAACAAGTCAAACAAAAAATGATAAATAAATCAAAGTAGGCAAAACCCACTAGGAACCTAAATGTCCTCAGCAGAGTCGCCACTTTTCTGTAGCGGTAAAAATCGCGAGTGTAAGCTATTAATTAACTTAACTCAAAAAACAAGAGTTGCCACCGCACTTTTATTTTATCCAAAATGGAAGGGAAAAGAGCGAACAAAACCAAAGAGTTCTAAAACAAGAACAAGAAACAGAGATCAGGGTAAGGGGTTGGTTACGCAATGGGAAGGTGTTAGCACCCAAAACGTCTATAGTACTCTATAGGAGCCCTTTGAAATATTTACGCTTTTTAGTTTGAAAATGGTTTGTTCAAAAAGAGATTGGGGAGATGAGAAGAGAATTATTTTTTAGATTTTTGTGTTTGGAGAGACTTATCGCCTCATGCCTACGTACCCACAAAGTGCAATATAGGATCAAAACCTCGTAGTTCGTGGTACAAATAACAAAATTTGTTGGTTTTGATTGATTTTAAATGTAAAGACAAGTCGTCATTTTAAGGAGAAAACTACGACTAGTTGTAACCCGGTGAACTGACTTTAAACAATGTTGCGGATAGCAAGAGTCGCCACCGACTTTTATTTTATCCATAAGGAAAGGTTATAAAAGAACAGGAAAGACCTTAGAGAATATTTTGGGTCCGGGGGGTAGGTTATGAAAAGGGAAGGTATTAGCATCCTTTTCATCCATGGTTATCCATGGGCTCTTAGGTACTTAAGCTCACTTTTGAATTGTTTTGAAATTGTAGTGTGTGAATAGAAAATTTTCAGAATAGTTAATAAATAATCCATGTAAGGATGTGTTAAGAACTTGTTTGAAAACTTGTTGAAAATTTGTTTAAGTGCGAAACAGTTTTGAAGTGAGCAAGCACCTAGGAGTAACCTACCCTAATGTTTAAAGGTCTTTCTTATTCTTCATTCTTTCCTTTAGTAAGACTATCCCTACTATAATGGAGTAGGTAGTCCTTACTTTGGATGTTAAGGGATATGTGAGGGACAATTTGACTTTGAAGGCCATTGTGGGATGTAATAAGCACATATAAGGGACCATCATCATTTTTCGAAAGGGACTCGATTCGTAAAGGCAACCATAAGGGACTTTGATGATTTTTCTATTTGAGGGACTTGCTTTATACACCCCACTTAACCATTATTCGTAGGCAACTTGAGGGATATCCTTAGGAAGTGAGACGGCGATTAAAATCGACTTACGTGTGTGACGTGTTTATTTTAATTATCTTTATTTAAAAGTGATCTAAATTTATTTTAATATTACATACATGTTGTTACACTCCCTAATTACTAACCATAATAATAATTAAATAATTAAACAACTTTACATCCAAGAAACAATTACAAAATAATAAGCAAAATAATTAAATAGCAAAGATAAATAAAATATAAATAATCAATAATAAATAATAAAGGGGGTTAATTCTAAGTTTACTCGGCAAGACATCGCATCTTGTGCCTACGTATCCTTACGGGAGTGGAATCAGAGTAATCGTAGTTCCCCTCAATAGGGAGGTTAGAAACTTCTTGACTGTGGTCAAGGTCTCAAGGGGAATAAACGCATCTTAAGGACACGCTTACGTGGAGTGTAGAAACTCCAAATCTCTACGTTGAAATGTTAAGTTGTAATTAGGGTTAAATTAGGGATTCCACGGCGGGAAACCCTAAAATGAGCGCGGCGGCTCTTTGACCTAATGCTAAGGGTAAAATTGTAATTTTGCCTGCGGCGAGGCATTTGTGAAAATTAGGGTTTGTAAAAGTTGTAAGGGTTGAAGGTGAGGACTATTGACGCGGCGGTCATATGCTAGACCTAATTCCTTCGA
Source organism: Lathyrus sativus (assembly GCA_963859935.3). Taxonomy (NCBI): domain Eukaryota; kingdom Viridiplantae; phylum Streptophyta; class Magnoliopsida; order Fabales; family Fabaceae; genus Lathyrus; species Lathyrus sativus. The sequence continues at coordinate 35,765,294 of OZ012735.1, forward strand.
AGGTGTGTGCAGTGTGACAGAAATATTAATGAAGGTGTGAGATGATTGAGCTATGCAAGCAGAAAATAAGACAGAAGTTAAAGCCATGCAGACAGAAATTTAAAAGCAGAAACTTAAAGCGCGATTATTGGTTCGCGGGGTTACATATGAGGAGCAGTTACAATAATAGGATACAATTTAATTTGAAAATACGCAAAAATAAAGGGGCAACATATAAAACTGCAGAGTGAACAAACTAGGTTAGTAAACAGAATTAGGGAAACGCAGTATGAAATTGCAGGACACTTTAGTGATTTTTGTTTATGATATAGGAGAACTTCAAATCAAAATATGACCCTAAACTTAACTTTTAAAAGGAATTAATGCTAGCAAAAATGTTATCATTTGAGAAATATTTTCACCGCTATTAAAGCATTCGATTTTTTTTTTTATTGAAAAATTTAAAAACAAAGAAAATAAAGCATTTTTTGTTCCCTTTTTTGTGAGAAGATTGATCGTTATTCATTTATTTTCTAAAGGTTGTATTAACATTATTATTAAAAGGTTATGCATTAAAAAACATTTTTTATGGTTTTTATTAAAGCAACTCAATACTGATTATTTTCACTTATTAGCATAAGCATAGAAGTAAAGATCAAACAAACGTAAAACAAAACAACTGGGCCGTGTAACCAGAGCTGGCCCGCCTCAATCTTTAGGGTATCATTTGAAACCCTAGGGTTTCTAATCTTTTCTCAAACGCGGCGCCGATGCACGTTTCCCTTCCTTTCGTTCTAATCGCCAATCCTACTTCGATTCATTGTTGTAACCTGAAGACAATCAGAAATTGAACCGTTAAAATGCGAGAGGTGACATGTTTGTTGCTTACGTTTTGAATGATGGAGATTTTCTGGCGCCGATTCGGGCTGATTAGTGATGATGATGGCTGAACCCTGAGAGGAATTGCTCGCCGTCTTCGGATGGTGCTGGTGAACCTCTCTTCGGTGGGCCTCGTAATGATAATGAGTACGAGCAATGGCTTTTGTTGCGATGACTCTCGTTTCGTTAGGGTTCACGCTGTTTCTCACTCTGATTCCTCCTTCTTTCGTACGCAGCTACCAACTAGGGTTTTACTTGAGGTGACATCGTTCCTTATATACTTTTTTGTGATTTCTTTTTGGGCTTGGATAAAACCTGATTGGCGTTATTTTTCACTGAGATATGATTTGCCTCAAATTGATTTGATTTTCTGATTGAGATCCTTTGATTGAGCCCGTTTTGGATTGACTGGAGATTTTCCTTTTTCGGATTTATGCTGATTGGATTCGCTTTGATTTTATCCGGATTTGCTTTGGTTTCAATCGGATAACTGATTTTTTTTTACTTTGATTAACTATCCCTGATGTCTGTTGACTTGATTTTCAGATATTGATTTGGATTGTTATTTTCAGGTGAACTCCAATTCAGATTCGGTCCACAGTTATTTACTTGATAAGGGCCGGACCGCTTGACTCTTGGCTTCGGATACGGTGTTTGACGTAACTCTGTTACTTTTCTGTTAGGCTTTTCTGCAGAACAACTTTGTTTTCTAATGAGCTTGACTCCTTGAGATGTCTTGTTGGATATCCGAATCTTGAGCAGCTTTTGGTTATCAGTTGGAATACACTTACTTTTCTTCTTCTTCTTTCAGTGAACTGATACTTCGGATGGATCAATGCCACTGGTGATGATGACCATTGGTCTGAACCTTTGAGGGCCGCCTTTTGACACTTTGGTTTTGATTGTGTCGCCTTAGCGTTGATGACCTTCGGGTCTGAGCTGACATTTTGTGCTTGAGCTGATAGTCCGTGCGAAATCACCGTATGCTCATAATTCGATGTTCGGTAGGGAGTTGGTAACGGTCCCGGCCGTGGCTCTCCTGGCCGCTCGAACTTCACGCCCAATGATGATTAAACTGAGGGCTGATATGACTTCAAATCTCTTTGTAATTTTGCTATTTGCTTCGAATTGCGTATGAACTCGCGTCCTGTTACTGATTGTTTTTGTTTTTGTTTTTCTTTTTGACAGGTGAGAGTTTAGTGCTGATGAAGGTGATGATGATGTTATAATCTGAGCCTCGGGGTTGTTTGCCCTGTTTTTTCTGATGTAGCTCTGCTTTGGTCCCTTTTGCAGATGTAGGATTCGATATTGCTTGGCCCTTAATTCGAATTCGGTTTAGTCTCCTTGCTGCTTCTGATATCGATGGACCGAGTTCTTTTTCTTTTGATGTAGTTCTGATATGGTTTTCTGACTCTAGTGGGATCATTCTTGTCTCGATGCTGATATGTTTTTTACTGATACACCAGTCGCCTGATGCAGTTCAGCTCTGATTCAGCCTTGGTGCTTGGGGCTGTGATGCTTTGGATTCGCAAACTGATTATGTTGTATGATGACAGGGTTGTGATGTTGTTCTTCGACTGAGCCCACATGTTGGCTTTGATTTCTTGCTGTTCTACTGGTGTGCATTCACTTGTTCAGTTTTGTGTTTCCAATTACCTCGGCTATGAGCATCAAAAAGCTACATATTTACTTGATAGTGCTGTTATATTGGATTTAGAACAAAATCTGTTTGGCTTGATAATCATTTTTCAGCATAGAATCACCTTTCGGCAAATCATTTCGGCCCAAAACTTCTTTTATCTCTCTCTTTCTCGGTTGTCCCGTAACGATAAGAACGGGTATTACCTGATCTGACGCCCACGGCGCGGATCGGTAACGGGGGTAGGACGCAGCTTCGGTTGTGCCACTCCCGGCACTCGATGATGACATTGTTCTGAGAGTGTCAAAAAACTCCTAACCTTTTTCTATATTGTTTGTTTTGCTTTGATGTGCAGGTTAGTCGAGATTTGCGGCGAAGCTCAAGGGCCAACATGAAGACACTTAGCATTTTTAGGACTTAGGATTTTTAGATTTAATGTAATTCCTTGTAGCAGCAAAAATGTGAAACAATCTCCCTTTTGTATAATGCAATCTTTATGAAATAAAATTCCCAACACTTTGAATTTATTTATATTTTATTCTTAGTTAAAAAATATAAACAATTGTGAATAAATCCACAAGTATTTAAATTCGTTAACATAGGCATAAAACATAAATATTCCCAAGTGGTATTCTTATTGGTGCACTCGTCTCATTTGTAATCCTAATCTCATCATCCGATTAAAATGTTAACCAACCATTTCATAACCAAACACCTATGGGCACCGTAATCACAACATTTTCAGCATCAACAGTAAAACTAATCGTAATTAAATTCCACTGACCAAACCGCTAAAATCTCAATATGATCAGAACTGGTGATAGATAAATGCCTCGAAACCCATACGTATCAAATGCCTCAGAATTTTAATAACAGCCCGTCTTCAAGGAATTTGTGTAAAATGACCAAAATACCCCTAGGACCAAATCCCTCTTTGATGTTGGCAAAAAAAATCATGAAGTTTGACTTTGGTTTGACCACAGTTGACCTCAGTTTGACTTTTTAACTGCATTGACTGCTTTTGACTTATCTGATCATCTGACTGAGCAAATTTTTGAGAAAAGTCTTGAAACTTGACATGGGGGTTCTTATACACATATAAGATGTTACGAAGCTCACTTGAAGTCTTGGAAGTCCATTTAGCCTTATTAAAGTCAAAACCCTAGTTTTGGATGCACTGCTTAGGAGGTGCATTGTCTGAGGGAATTGTCAACTCTTCTGACCAATTGTGAACTTTGTGAACCTTGTGAATCTTCATAAGATATCTTGTGATACTCATGGGAGGTATTGTGAAGCTTGTGAACCTTCAAGAAGCAACCTACGGACTTCATGAACCTCATGAAAGGTATTGAAAGCACTGTGGGACTTGTGAACCTTGTGAACCTTCATAAAGTAGCTCATGGACTTTATGAACTTCATGAAAGGTTATGCAAGTTGTTGGAGAACTTGTGAATCTTGTGAACCTTCTTAGAACACAAAGTCTTGTATTGTGAGGGCAAATTTTGGGGTGCAACAGCTGCCCCTGTTCAATTTTCTGAAACCTGAGGGGTTAGATTGGTATATTTGCCAGTCGTAACCTGGAAGGTTGAAGGGGATTGAACACAAAAGCCCAAAAATTTGCACTCACCCGTGCACTAGAGTGGTACAGATGGCTAGTTGAATATGATTGAGTGGGCTTAAAGATGCCACTAGGGGGGGAGCAGTTCAAAATATGGGTGTAGGATGAAAGCTGTCAGGAGTCTGGAATAATAATGATGTAGCAGCATGTCTTCATGAGGATAGAGCAATCAATAGTGATAACCCTAAAGCAGTCTTGAAGCAATGATATGATTTCAGGAGGATAGAACAATGAATGGCTCTAAAGCAGTCTTGAAATAATAATGTGATATGTCTTCAGGAGGATAGAGCAATCAATAGCTCTAAAGCAGTCTTGAAGTAATAATGTGATATGTCTTCAGGAGGATAGAGCAATCAATAGCTCTAAAGCAGTCTTGAAGTAATGATTTCAGGAGGATAGAGCAATGGATAACTCTAAAGCAGTCTTGAAATAATTAGATGGCTTCAGGAGGATAGAGCAATGAATAGCTCTAAAGCAGTCTTGAAGTAGTAATATGACCTCATGAGGATAGAGCAATGAATAGCTCTAAAGCAGTCTTGAAGTAATAGGATGATTTCAGGAGGATAGAGCAATCAGTAGCTCTAAAGCAGTCTTGAAGTCATGAGAGGCTATCAGGAGGATAAAATAACCCTGAGGTTACAATAAAGCAGTCCCAAAGTAATAAGAAGCTCATCAGGAGGATAAAGTAACCCTGAGGTTACAATAAAGCAGTCCCAAAGATCATAAGCTTGTTTGTGGGATAATTAACCTGAAAACAAGGTAGCATTCTGTATAACAACATTAGTTTATGCTTTATGTATGCATGTATGACATGATACACTTAGGTAATGTACTATAGACATATATGTTATGGTATGATGTAAATGATGTATGTATGATATGACACTGCTGGAAGTGTCTGGATATCCTTGTATAACAACTGCTGGCCAAGGAAAATAAATCCCGATTCGTTGTTGAAGAATATATAACCCTCCGTCTGCTGGGGATAACAAGGTATAGATAACCTCCCGTTGTTGGGGATAACAAGGTATAGATAACCTCCCGTTGTTGGGGATAGTAGGGTATAGATAACCTTCGTTTTCGTTTGATAGTAGGATAAGTATAACATCCCATCTTCGTTCATCGTGCCCTTATTGGAAAGTAATTTCCCGTATATCCGTATGAGGATAAAAGAGATGGATATAAATTCCAGGGGAGATTAGACTTTGTGAAAATGGATTAGTCCTACTGATGGTTTGTAACTGTCTTGTAAAGATGAACCGGCGAAGCTTCGTTGAAATCCTTCCCTCGTTCGTCCTTAGTAAATACTATTACTGCATTTTCATGCATTTCTGGTAAACATCAATCATATTAAAAGCATACATGCATTTCTGGTAAACATCAATCATATTCAAAGGCATACATACATTCAAACACAACCAATGGACGTTTCGCTTATGTAAATAGGGTAAAAGTAAATCTGGATTCAAAAGATGGAATTTATTTATATCAAAAGTGACCCATGCACGGGTAAGTTTGTACAAGGAGACATAAACCCTAGTAAGAGAATTTTGTCATGAAGTTTTACAAAAAGAATCAGCTATGTGGGAAATAATCCTATTGAGTTTCAATTCTACTATTGCCACTCAAGTATCTCATCTTCTTGCTGTTGAGACGGAAACGATTGGATTGAGCTTTATCTGTTTGAGCTTGAGTAAGTAGTACAACTGGTTGCAGTTTCATGAGTGATCCAAACGAGACATAGTCATACGCTTTAATCCCTAACTTTTGCCTGGATTGCCCTTTCAGGTTTTCAATCCACCGGGATACCCTTTTTTGCCCAAGCCGCCTTTTCAGGTTTTCGACTTGCCGGGTGTACATCTTTTTATATATATATCCCTAATTTTTGCCCAAACCCTTTTGGTTTGCCGGGATGCCCTTATTTTTGCCTAGGCCTGTCAACCTAGCGGGTCTCTTTTTATGCGTAGTATTTTTTAACTATGTCTGCGTTTACAGATTGTGGGAAGTCTTCACCATCCATGGTAGTCGGTATCATGGCACCCCCTGAGAACACTGTCTTGACTACAAATGGTCCCTCATATGTTGGAGTCCGCTTGCCCCTAGGATCACCCTGTGGTAATATGATACGCTTGATTACCAAGTCACCAGCCTGATATACCTTTGGCTTAACCTTCTTGTTAAAAGCTTTGATCATCCGTTTCTGGTACATCTGGCCATGACAAACTGCTGCTAACCTTTTCTCATCAATCAAATTTATCTGGTCAAGTCAAGTCTGAATCCACTCATCTTCATCCAAGCCTGCATCCTTCATAATTCTCAAGGAGGGGATCTGAACTTCAATAGGCAGAACTGCTTCCATACCATAGACTAAGGAGAATGGGGTTGCCCCTGTTGAAGTACGTATTGTAGTACGATAACCATGCAGAGCAAATGGTAACATCTCGTGCCAATCCTTGTAAGTAATAGTCATCTTCTGTACAATCTTCTTAATGTTCTTATTAGCAGCTTCAACTGCCCCATTCATCTTTGAAATCAACAAGGTAGTATGGGTCAACATATACTGTCTTAGTCGGCGAGCAGCCCATGCCAAAGCGCAGCAAGTTTTCTCGAGCAGTGAGTATCTTGTTTCACAGTCGGTAAACTTTTTGCTAAGGTAGTATATTGCCTGCTCTTTTCGACCAGACTCGTCATGTTGCCCCAATACACACCCCATTGAGTTGTCTAATACTGTTAAATACATAATCAAGGGTCTTCCATCAACTAGTGGCATTAAAATTAGAGGTTCTAGCAAATATCTCTTGATTTCATCAAAGGCAGTCTGGCACTCATCATTCCATTCCATCACCTGATCTTTCTTCAACAACTTGAAGATTGGCTCACAGATGGTAGTTAATTGGGAAATAAATCTTGCAATGTAGTTCAATCGTCCCAAGAAACCTCTAACCTCCTTCTCAGTACGGGGAGCTGGCATCTCTCGTATAACTTTCACTTTTGCAGGATCCACTTCAATACCTTTTCCACTGACAATGAAACCCAAGAGTTTTCCAGATCTAACTCCAAAAGTACACTTGTTTGGGTTCAATCTCAACTTGTATTTCTTCAACCTCTCAAACAACTTGTGCAGATGATCAAGATGTTGCTCTTCATTCTGAGATCTGGCTATCATATCATCCACATATACCTCTATCTCATGATGAATCATATCATGAAACAAAGCCACCATAGCACGCTGATATGTTGCCCCTGCATTCTTCAAACCAAATGGCATTACCTTATAGCAAAAGGTGCCCCACTGTGTCACAAATGTTGTCTTCTCCATATCTTCAGGTGCCATCTTGATTTGATTGTAACCAGAGAAACCATCCATAAAAGAGAATACCTTATGCTGAGCGGTGTTGTCTACCAGAATATCAATATGAGGAAGTGGAAAGTCATCTTTAGGGCTAGCCTTGTTCAGATCTCTGTAGTCTACACACATACGTACCTTACCATATTTCTTAGGAACTGGTACCACATTTGCAACCCACTGAGGATAAGAAGTTACGGCCAAGAACCCTGCATTGAACTGTTTCATTACCTCTGCTTTGATCTTTTCTGACATTTCAGGACGCATACGACGAACCTTCCGCTTCTTTGGACGACAATCTTCTTTCACTGGCAAACGGTGAACCACAATGTCTGTATCCAACCCTGGCATATCTTCATAAGACCAAGCAAAGATCTCCACATAGTCACGTAGCATCTGAATCAACCTGCTCTTGACACTGTCCTCTAAATCAGCCCCTATCTTGACCTCTTTTCTGTTTTCTTCAGTTCCCAGATTCACAACTTCGACTGGCTCTTCATGTGGCTGTATAGCTTTCTCTTCTTGTTGTAACAACCTAGCAAGCCCTACAGGTATTTCACAATCGTCCTCGTTTCCGTCTTCAGTTTGATAGATCGGATTCTCGAAATTGTAATTGGCAATAGTAGAACTGTTATCAACTGGATCCAGAGTGGATGAGGGTCTGCATTTTAGTGACGTGGGTGTGTGTAAGAACACATAGCTGATAAAGCAAAAATAAAAGAAGAACACAATATTTACGAAAACGAAACGTCCACTGATTTTATTGAATGAAGTATGCAAATGAAATGACAACCCGTAACAAGCACACCATTGTGCCCCGGGTAAGGCACATGGCTTGAAAGTTTTAATTGTTCCAGAAATCACAAATTTAAAAACATAACACAGTAATAGTATTTACTCCTGACTAAAGGAGATAGGGATAACATCTTCAGCTGTCCAATTATTGAGTCCAGCACCCACAGTAGGAAAAATCCATGCCTCCAAGTTGTAGTCTTCATCTTGATCTCCCACCGCATTGATAACCCCTTGATTGGTGCTACGAACAGCACGAGCACGACGAACAGCCTTCTGGGACTCTGCAGTGAAACCCAAACCAAACTTGTCAGACTTGTATGGAATATCAGGAAGCTGACCCCAAATAGTACAACCACCTTCTTCCACCACAACTTTTGCATCATTGAGGGAGGCCATTGCCATTGTTGGAGGGTTTCTGATGACCACAGGAACCTTCTTCACAGCAGGAGGAGTCACACAATCCTTAACAGCCCAGGGAACCACTTCAAATGACTGACATGGAGTTTCAATGTATTCACCTTCTACTTCCAGATACTTGAAAGTGTTTACATGGCTGACAAAGTATTCTTCCTCTCCAAAGACAGTAACAACTTTTCCATTCACCGGATATCTCAACTTTTGATGTAATGTGGAGGTCACAGCACCTGCCCCATGGATCCAGGGACGACCAAGCAGACATGAGTACGAAGGACGAATATCCATCACATAGAATGTAGCAGTGAACACCTGAGAGCCAACCTTGATTGGAAGATCAATTTCCCCATGCACTACTCTTCTAGAACCATCAAAAGCCTTTACCACAATATTACTGGGCTTCAATACCGTATCTTCAGGACTCAGCTTGTTCAGGACTTCCTTAGGCAACACATTCAGAGAGGAACCATTGTCTATCAGCACATGAGACAGGGTGGTGCCCCTGCATTCAATTGAAATATGCAAGGCCCTGTTATGATCCCTCTTGGCAGGGGTCAAGTCAGCATCAGAAAATCCTAACCCGTTGTCATAGGTCAGGTGAGCAACACAATTCTCAAACTGGTCCACAGAAATTGCACTGGGTACATGAGCCATCTTTAGAAACTTGATCAATGACTTGGCATGAGCCTCAGAACATAATAACAGGGAGAGCATAGAAATCTTTGAGGGAGTATGCCCCAGCTGATCAACAATATCATAATCACTCTTGCGAATGATTTTCAATACTTCTTCCATCTGCTTAGAGAGGTCATCAGCAGCTGGCACATCAGTAGATACAGGCTCAATAACAGGACCCTTGCCCCGAGCATCAGTGGTGGAAGTAACAGCAGGAGTAACTGCACTCTTAGAAGCAACTGGAGGAGAGAAGACTCTTCCACTACGAGTGATCTTGCTAGATCCAGCAATATTATCAATGTCAACAGGCATATCAGGTGAAGGCTCCTGCTTGACACCATGGATGTAAACATCAGACCCATAGTGCCAAGGCACAGCTTTGTCAGAGGTATAAGGAATAGGACCAGGAGTGGTAATGATCAGAGGAGCTACTCTGGCTTCAGCAACAACTTTCACAGGACCTTCAGCAGTAATCTTGATTGGGCCCTGATGAGTGATTTTAATGGGACCCTTTGAAGTGATTCTTAGTGGTACTTTGTCAACCATGTCAACCTCTTCAATCTTCTTACCCTGAGTCAGATGATCCACCATACTTTCTACAGATGCTGGTCTTCTTTCAAACACTATAGTATATTTATCCATGAGACGTTGAATCCCATCTCTCAAAATGAAGCAACTATCCAGCTTATAGGTACAATATAGACAATCTTCATGACAACCTGGAAAGATCCCAGCTTGTACTAACCTCTTTTTGATAACAGACAATGGTGTGCTCAACTCCATAACTGAATAGACATGCAGATCTTCATCAATATCTTCATCAATGGCGTTGACAGTCTTCTCGTGATTTGGCATTGGAGCTGTAATCACATTTGGAGTATCTGGTGGATCAAACTCAATTTCTCCAGCATCAATCATATCCTGAATTTTGTTCTTCAAGACCCAGCAGTTATTAGTATCATGTCCTGGACAGTTTGAATGATATGCACATCGTGCATTGGGATTGTACTTGGGAGAGGTAACATTGGGATTCTGAGGAGCCTCCCTCAGGGTAATAAGTTCAGCCTTCAACAAGTGTTGCAATGCCTGAGCCATTGACATGTTGATCTTCGTGAACTGTCTTCTAGCCCTCTGTTGGTTGCCTTGAGGCTGCTCTGTTGTTGCAGGAGTTGGATTTGAAATATGAACTGCACTAACAGACTGATGCCTTCTGTTACGATCAGGCTGACCATACACAGCATTAGATTCTTTCTTCCCAGTGGGAGGCTTCTTTGCAGCACCTGATGAAGAAGTGCCCACTTGGATCTTACCACTCTTGATACCATTCTCTACTCGCTCTCCTGTCATGATCAACTCAGTGAAGCCAGATGATGAGCTTCCAATGAGATGACTGCAAAACGGACCATTCAGCGTACACATGAACATATCAACCAACTCCCTATCAGTCAAAGGGGGTTGAACTCTTCCAGCTAAGTCTCTCCACTTCTGAGCATACTCCTTAAAGCTTTCTTTGGCACCCATAGACATGCTTTGAAGCTGCATGCGAGTGGGGGCTAAGTCAGCATTGTATTGATACTGCTTGTAGAAAGCTTCAGCAAGGTCATTCCAATCTCTGATGTTGACACTCTCCAACTGATAATACCACTCTAGCTGAGCTCCAGATAAACTCTCTTGAAAGAAATGGATCCACAACTTTTTATCAGCAGTGTGGGGTTGCATTCTTCTGACATAAGACCTCAGATGCAATTTGGGACAAGAGACCCCATCATAGACAACAAATGTAGGAACTTTGAACCCAATGGGTATGACCACCCCAGATATCAAGCTCAAATCCTCAAAATCCAGCCCAGATGATTTCTGTAATTCCATAGCATCCATTCTATCCACCAGCATCTTGAATTTGTCTTCGTTAGGCTCATGGTAGTAGTTAGCCTCAGAATCAGAGTCCCCCATAGTGTTGTGGAGACTGCCTCTCTCCTGCTCAGATTCTTCAGATTCATAGTCTTCAACCTGTTCCTTGGTCTTGGCAGGACCTTTGAACCTTCTTCCCATGTTGAGCAACCCAGCAGACCTTCTAGCCTTCTTAGTCTTCTTGGCCAGCAGTGTCTTCAATTCATCCTGCCCCTTGGATAGGTTCAGGATCAGCTCTTGGAACTGTGCATTCTGTGCCTGGAGATCCTTAACTGATTGTTCAAGAGCCATTGCTGAAATAAACAGCGAGAAGATGAGAAACCTGTGCACAATTATAAACCTGTGATGCAATGATATGGGAATGCATATGCAATGTTTTCAAGGACCGCAGGATTTAAATTTGCTTAAACAAACAAGAAAGTAACTTTTTATTAGTAATAACTTGTTTTGCCTTTTAGGCTTACAAAAAATGAAAACGAAATAAGTACAAAAGATGGGGTTTTAAGTCTCCCATGGACGTTTCCTCTTTGTGTTGAGGTATGAGTTGAGGTTTCGTTCCTCATGAAGTAGCTTTGTTAGCTCTAGGATCCTTGCTTGGCTTGCTTTGTAATGAGCCTCGAAAGTATCCCTTTGCTCTTTCAGTTGGATCCATGATCTCTGCAAGTCTTCCATATCAGTAGGCATGTCTGGGTGAAGGACGGTATAAGCTGTGTCTCCTTCAGCAACAGGTTCTATGGTAACTGGTAGGACGGCAGGATATGGCATCATGAGTGTCTGAGCACGAGATCGTACCCATCTGAGATAAGCCTCCATAGGAATAGTGTACTTAGGCTCCAGTGTCTTGCTGTCAATCCTGTTTACCTTTCCCCAAGCTCGGATGAATCTCTGACGGTAACCCTGAAGATCGTTGTCGTAATCAAACACAATGCCCTGAATCAACATGTCATGTGGACCATCGCTCCGGGCGTAACCAAACTGTCGTAAAGCTAGAGATGGGTTGTAGGTGATGCCTCCTCTTATGCCTAGAAGTGGCACATTAGGAAACTCCCCACAACGGTCAATGATGGTGACATTCTCCATAGATCTGGAGCACCAATGGATGTCTGAGTGAGAAAGTGACATGATCCTCTTGGACCATCTGAACCCTTGCTCATTCTTCATTACTGAGCGAGGAAGGTGAGAAATAAACCACCTAGAAAGTAAAGGTATGCAGCACATCAAAGTTCCTCTTGCCCTTGTAGTACGGGTGTGAAGAGAATGTAGGATGTCTCCAAGTAAGGTAGGCACTGGATTGTGACTCAGGAATATGTTGATGGCATGAACGTCTATGAATTGATCAGGATTGGGGAACAACACTAAGCCATAAATCAATAAGGCTAAGATCTCCTCAAAAGCATCGTAGCTCATAGCCTTCAAGAACATTTGAGCTTTATCCACTAATATCTTGGCAAGAATACCTTTAACTCCACTTCTCGTCTCTAGAACAATGTCAGACTTCTTCAGATGTAGAGCTGCAGCAATAACTTCTGGTTTAAGCTCCTTCTCTAAGCCTGTGAATGGCTTCTGATCAAGAACAGGTATACCCAGAAGTTTAGAGAACTCCTCCATGGTTGGAACCAGCTGATAATCAGGAAATGTAAAGCAATGGTGCTTAGGGTCAAAGAACTGAAACAGCACACTCATCATGTCTTCACTGAACCCTGAAGTAACTAGATCCAATAAGTGACCATGTCTCTTGTTGAACCGGGAATGATCAGGCACTAGGGAAACCAACTCCTTGAGCTTAGCAGGTATCCCTACAAAGTTGATCCTGATGGTGTTTCTACGAGCAGAAGCCATGACCTGCAACAAAGAACAAAGATAAATCCTTTGGTCCTTGAAATGGTTAGGGAAAATGATATGCTTATGATGCATGATGATGTCATGATGTCATGCTCAATCACAAACATGTGGCACACACAAACAAGTCACACCATAGCCCTAGGTTTAAAGGCTTGCATGAGGTTCAAAGGCAAATACCCTCCCCTGAAGTTAGATGGTTCATCCTGTCCTACAAAAGTAACCAGGTTCTAAGGGATCTCAATATCATTGATCCTTCACAAGGGTGGTTGTTCAGAAGGCAACTTACTTGCCAACCAAAACCCTCCAAGTTTAAGATCTCAATGAGCGTAGTATCGAGTGTCAACCAACTTCAGTCTGCACCAAAGCCGGTTACCTCACTACTTTCTAAAGGCCAAGATGAGTTAACTAGGGTTCTAAAAGTCAGTTAGTGCATTGACAACATATGGCAGCCTCAATATTATCCTCAACTTGACTTAAGGAATATAAGCACCAACCAAGAAGTCGCACTAACTATGGCCACCAGATCAACCGTATCGATATACGTCGTACAGTTTCCTTGGTCTATTGCCATTTACCTAAGGTACACTAGATCCGGGTTAGGACCTTTCACACATAAGAGCACCCCAACAATATAATAATAAAGCAAACAAGGCAAACAATTTAAAGTGATCTTAATTCCTAAGGGTACCCCTCTTAAATAAATCCCCAGCAGAGTCGCCAGTTCTGTAACCCGGTGAACTGACTTTAAACAATGTTGCGGATAGCAAGAGTCGCCACCGACTTTTATTTTATCCATAAGGAAAGGTTATAAAAGAACAGGAAAGACCTTAGAGAATATTTTGGGTCCGGGGGGTAGGTTATGAAAAGGGAAGGTATTAGCATCCTTTTCATCCATGGTTATCCATGGGCTCTTAGGTACTTAAGCTCACTTTTGAATTGTTTTGAAATTGTAGTGTGTGAATAGAAAATTTTCAGAATAGTTAATAAATAATCCATGTAAGGATGTGTTAAGAACTTGTTTGAAAACTTGTTGAAAATTTGTTTAAGTGCGAAACAGTTTTGAAGTGAGCAAGCACCTAGGAGTAACCTACCCTAATGTTTAAAGGTCTTTCTTATTCTTCATTCTTTCCTTTAGTAAGACTATCCCTACTATAATGGAGTAGGTAGTCCTTACTTTGGATGTTAAGGGATATGTGAGGGACAATTTGACTTTGAAGGCCATTGTGGGATGTAATAAGCACATATAAGGGACCATCATCATTTTTCGAAAGGGACTCGATTCGTAAAGGCAACCATAAGGGACTTTGATGATTTTTCTATTTAAGGGACTTGCTTTATACACCCCACTTAACCATTATTCGTAGGCAACTTGAGGGATATCCTTAGGAAGTGAGACGGCGATTAAAATCGACTTACGTGTGTGACGTGTTTATTTTAATTATCTTTATTTAAAAGTGATCTAAATTTATTTTAATATTACATACATGTTGTTACACTCCCTAATTACTAACCATAATAATAATTAAATAATTAAACAACTTTACATCCAAGAAACAATTACAAAATAATAAGCAAAATAATTAAATAGCAAAGATAAATAAAATATAAATAAGCAATAATAAATAATAAAGGGGGTTAATTCTAAGTTTACTCGGCAAGACATCGCATCTTGTGCCTACGTATCCTTACGGGAGTGGAATCAGAGTAATCGTAGTTCCCCTCAATAGGGAGGTTAGAAACTTCTTGACTGTGGTCAAGGTCTCAAGGGGAATAAACGCATCTTAAGGACACGCTTACGTGGAGTGTAGAAACTCCAAATCTCTACGTTGAAATGTTAAGTTGTAATTAGGGTTAAATTAGGGATTCCACGGCGGGAAACCCTAAAATGAGCGCGGCGGCTCTTTGACCTAATGCTAAGGGTAAAATTGTAATTTTGCCTGCGGCGAGGCATTTGTGAAAATTAGGGTTTGTAAAAGTTGTAAGGGTTGAAGGTGAGGACTATTGACGCGGCGGTCATATGCTAGACCTAATTCCTTCGGAGGTGTGTGCAGTGTGACAGAAATATTAATGAAGGTGTGAGATGATTGAGCTATGCAAGCAGAAAATAAGACAGAAGTTAAAGCCATGCAGACAGAAATTTAAAAGCAGAAACTTAAAGCGCGATTATTGGTTCGCGGGGTTACATATGAGGAGCAGTTACAATAATAGGATACAATTTAATTTGAAAATACGCAAAAATAAAGGGGCAACATATAAAACTGCAGAGTGAACAAACTAGGTTAGTAAACAGAATTAGGGAAACGCAGTATGAAATTGCAGGACACTTTAGTGATTTTTGTTTATGATATAGGAGAACTTCAAATCAAAATATGACCCTAAACTTAACTTTTAAAAGGAATTAATGCTAGCAAAAATGTTATCATTTGAGAAATATTTTCACCGCTATTAAAGCATTCGATTTTTTTTTTATTGAAAAATTTAAAAACAAAGAAAATAAAGCATTTTTTGTTCCCTTTTTTGTGAGAAGATTGATCGTTATTCATTTATTTTCTAAAGGTTGTATTAACATTATTATTAAAAGGTTATGCATTAAAAAACATTTTTTATGGTTTTTATTAAAGCAACTCAATACTGATTATTTTCACTTATTAGCATAAGCATAGAAGTAAAGATCAAACAAACGTAAAACAAAACAACTGGGCCGTGTAACCAGAGCTGGCCCGCCTCAATCTTTAGGGTATCATTTGAAACCCTAGGGTTTCTAATCTTTTCTCAAACGCGGCGCCGATGCACGTTTCCCTTCCTTTCGTTCTAATCGCCAATCCTACTTCGATTCATTGTTGTAACCTGAAGACAATCAGAAATTGAACCGTTAAAATGCGAGAGGTGACATGTTTGTTGCTTACGTTTTGAATGATGGAGATTTTCTGGCGCCGATTCGGGCTGATTAGTGATGATGATGGCTGAACCCTGAGAGGAATTGCTCGCCGTCTTCGGATGGTGCTGGTGAACCTCTCTTCGGTGGGCCTCGTAATGATAATGAGTACGAGCAATGGCTTTTGTTGCGATGACTCTCGTTTCGTTAGGGTTCACGCTGTTTCTCACTCTGATTCCTCCTTCTTTCGTACGCAGCTACCAACTAGGGTTTTACTTGAGGTGACATCGTTCCTTATATACTTTTTTGTGATTTCTTTTTGGGCTTGGATAAAACCTGATTGGCGTTATTTTTCACTGAGATATGATTTGCCTCAAATTGATTTGATTTTCTGATTGAGATCCTTTGATTGAGCCCGTTTTGGATTGACTGGAGATTTTCCTTTTTCGGATTTATGCTGATTGGATTCGCTTTGATTTTATCCGGATTTGCTTTGGTTTCAATCGGATAACTGATTTTTTTTTACTTTGATTAACTATCCCTGATGTCTGTTGACTTGATTTTCAGATATTGATTTGGATTGTTATTTTCAGGTGAACTCCAATTCAGATTCGGTCCACAGTTATTTACTTGATAAGGGCCGGACCGCTTGACTCTTGGCTTCGGATACGGTGTTTGACGTAACTCTGTTACTTTTCTGTTAGGCTTTTCTGCAGAACAACTTTGTTTTCTAATGAGCTTGACTCCTTGAGATGTCTTGTTGGATATCCGAATCTTGAGCAGCTTTTGGTTATCAGTTGGAATACACTTACTTTTCTTCTTCTTCTTTCAGTGAACTGATACTTCGGATGGATCAATGCCACTGGTGATGATGACCATTGGTCTGAACCTTTGAGGGCCGCCTTTTGACACTTTGGTTTTGATTGTGTCGCCTTAGCGTTGATGACCTTCGGGTCTGAGCTGACATTTTGTGCTTGAGCTGATAGTCCGTGCGAAATCACCGTATGCTCATAATTCGATGTTCGGTAGGGAGTTGGTAACGGTCCCGGCCGTGGCTCTCCTGGCCGCTCGAACTTCACGCCCAATGATGATTAAATTGAGGGCTGATATGACTTCAAATCTCTTTGTAATTTTGCTATTTGCTTCGAATTGCGTATGAACTCGCGTCCTGTTACTGATTGTTTTTGTTTTTGTTTTTCTTTTTGACAGGTGAGAGTTTAGTGCTGATGAAGGTGATGATGATGTTATAATCTGAGCCTCGGGGTTGTTTGCCCTGTTTTTTCTGATGTAGCTCTGCTTTGGTCCCTTTTGCAGATGTAGGATTCGATATTGCTTGGCCCTTAATTCGAATTCGGTTTAGTCTCCTTGCTGCTTCTGATATCGATGGACCGAGTTCTTTTTCTTTTGATGTAGTTTTGATATGGTTTTCTGACTCTAGTGGGATCATTCTTGTCTCGATGCTGATATGTTTTTTACTGATACACCAGTCGCCTGATGCAGTTCAGCTCTGATTCAGCCTTGGTGCTTGGGGCTGTGATGCTTTGGATTCGCAAACTGATTATGTTGTATGATGACAGGGTTGTGATGTTGTTCTTCGACTGAGCCCACATGTTGGCTTTGATTTCTTGCTGTTCTACTGGTGTGCATTCACTTGTTCAGTTTTGTGTTTCCAATTACCTCGGCTATGAGCATCAAAAAGCTACATATTTACTTGATAGTGCTGTTATATTGGATTTAGAACAAAATCTGTTTGGCTTGATAATCATTTTTCAGCATAGAATCACCTTTCGGCAAATCATTTCGGCCCAAAACTTCTTTTATCTCTCTCTTTCTCGGTTGTCCCGTAACGATAAGAACGGGTATTACCTGATCTGACGCCCACGGCGCGGATCGGTAACGGGGGTAGGACGCAGCTTCGGTTGTGCCACTCCCGGCACTCGATGATGACATTGTTCTGAGAGTGTCAAAAAACTCCTAACCTTTTTCTATATTGTTTGTTTTGCTTTGATGTGCAGGTTAGTCGAGATTTGCGGCGAAGCTCAAGGGCCAACATGAAGACACTTAGCATTTTTAGGACTTAGGATTTTTAGATTTAATGTAATTCCTTGTAGCAGCAAAAATGTGAAACAATCTCCCTTTTGTATAATGCAATCTTTATGAAATAAAATTCCCAACACTTTGAATTTATTTATATTTTATTCTTAGTTAAAAAATATAAACAATTGTGAATAAATCCACAAGTATTTAAATTCGTTAACATAGGCATAAAACATAAATATTCCCAAGTGGTATTCTTATTGGTGCACTCGTCTCATTTGTAATCCTAATCTCATCATCCGATTAAAATGTTAACCAACCATTTCATAACCAAACACCTATGGGCACCGTAATCACAACATTTTCAGCATCAACAGTAAAACTAATCGTAATTAAATTCCACTGACCAAACCGCTAAAATCTCAATATGATCAGAACTGGTGATAAATAAATGCCTCGAAACCCATACGTATCAAATGCCTCAGAATTTTAATAACAGCCCGTCTTCAAGGAATTTGTGTAAAATGACCAAAATACCCCTGGGACCAAATCCCTCTTTGATGTTGGCAAAAAAAATCATGAAGTTTGACTTTGGTTTGACCACAGTTGACCTCAGTTTGACTTTTTAACTGCATTGACTGCTTTTGACTTATCTGATCATCTGACTGAGCAAATTTTTGAGAAAAGTCTTGAAACTTGACATGGGGGTTCTTATACACATATAAGATGTTACGAAGCTCACTTGAAGTCTTGGAAGTCCATTTAGCCTGATTAAAGTCAAAACCCTAGTTTTGGATGCACTGCTTAGGAGGTGCATTGTCTGAGGGAATTGTCAACTCTTCTGACCAATTGTGAACTTTGTGAACCTTGTGAATCTTCATAAGATATCTTGTGATACTCATGGGAGGTATTGTGAAGCTTGTGAACCTTCAAGAAGCAACCTACGGACTTCATGAACCTCATGAAAGGTATTGAAAGCACTGTGGGACTTGTGAACCTTGTGAACCTTCATAAAGTAGCTCATGGACTTTATGAACTTCATGAAAGGTTATGCAAGTTGTTGGAGAACTTGTGAATCTTGTGAACCTTCTTAGAACACAAAGTCTTGTATTGTGAGGGCAAATTTTGGGGTGCAACACTAGTCGCCCACAAGTATAAGACAACATTTGCGTCACATATAGATGGAGGATTTGCTTGGATTATCAACAAGACTATCACTCAATATCAAAGTGGAAAATGTCAAAATATTAATACTATGGGGAATAGGAGAATTATATCTCAATTATGGAAATGACTTATGTCTAAACTTTATGAAAAGTTTTAAAGTGAAAAGTGCATAAAGGCACAAAAAGAGTTGATGAGTTTTTTGTATTTTTTATGTCTTTTGAAATTGGTCAAAGCATGATTAACATTGATTGACTTTTATTAAGAAGAATAAAGCTTGAAAATCACTTGACGAACGTCAACGTTTTATTGCGAAAGAAGTTTTGAAGTTTGAAACCAAGAAGGTTTTGAAAGAGGGAGAAAGTTTTGAAAATTTAAGAAGGGGAGAAGATGAAGTGACTATCCTAGAAACCAAAATAAAAGCCAGAGATAAGAAAGATCTAACCGACTTGTAGCACACTCCATAGCAAGCAAAAAGAATTCCATCCGATTTAAAGCATAAGCTAATGAGTGAGCCAAATAAAGGCTAAGATCCACAACACTCCAAGCATAAGAATGAGAGTCCTAATTCTAAGTCCAAAGGTCCATGAAGTCCAAGGTCTAAGAGCGGTCCAAAAGCATAACCACCAAGTTTTTGAGATGTTTGGATCCTTTATTAGTGTTTTAAACAAGATATGGTCCAAGTGGACAAAAGGAAAAAAAAAAGACATAAACATAAACAAAGATATGATATGAAATGATAATATGGAAGCATAAAAGTAAAGAGGTAAGGAGTAAGAAGAAAATATAAACAAAATTATACAAGGATATTGTTAGTGAATTAGTGATTAGTGGTTAGAATATATGATCAACGATGATTAATTCTTGACACTTAGACCAAGGTTAACGAAAATTCATTAGAGGATTGATAGAATCAAAGCCTCCTAACAATGAGTTTCATAGGTAGTGGACTTAAGACAAGTAACTAACCATACTTGGACTTTCAAACATAAGTTTGAGCCACGAATGATCATTTTCCGATTACGGGACACTTTAGCGCTATGTTAAGCAATCATAATCGGGTTTATATAGAAACCACGACTATCTGAGGTCGGTCAATAAAATATTAGTGTTAACACATGTTAGAGAAGTGATATGTAAATCACTCTCCTAAAACATGCCACACAAAAAGAAAAGAGGTAGTGATCTCATCATAATCAAGATTTTTCATCGATTAATCAAAGGTAATCTATCACTATTCTAAAGTACGGAGAATTATCTCAATGATTATTCATCCATAGATTTGAAATAATGAAGATTAAACAACCTTGATAATCAACAATATATGATCCATAGATTTCATCGATCAAAATAAAAAGAAGAAAGAGAACTAAAATGAAAAGAAACCACAATTTAAATCTTAAATTGATTAAATCATCATCAATATCAATCACTTCTCTTGGTGTATAAAATCGACACCCAAAGTCCATTGATATTGATGAAATTTTATCAAAATTCAAGATCCAAAACAACCAACAATTAATCCAAAAATTAAAATATTTTTTTAATAATTTTTTTAAAGAGCTTTTTCAAGAATGAGATTTAGAACACAAACTAAAAGAAATATGGAAAAGGCCCACACGGCCCAAGTCCTTTTAAAAAAAAAGAAATAAAAAATTGAAATAAAAACAATTTAAGAGGAAAAAGAGAAAGAAAAACAATCAGAATCATCATCTTCTCCAATGGTGTGTCACGACTACTATTCACAAAGCCATGGATGCTTCGGTGCTCTCTCAAATCGGAGCGGCGGGACACGAAAAGTACGCGGTTGCAATCGAAATACAAAGTGGACTCCAAATATGTTCTCGATTTCAAACGAAACTCAAATATAGAGGCACATTCAGAAGACGAAGTGTCGACGAAAACTGGTAACTACCTTCAATTTGAAGTGAATGACGATTGGATTTCTCTTCTTCTTCACGTTTCTGAAGATTTGTTGTATTGATGAAGACTTGCTGCGATTTGTGAGATGCGAAAATGAAATGCGGTTTTGATGGTGATGGTAAAGAAAAATTGAAGGGGGGTGTTGATGAATTTTCAAGGATTATGAAGGTTAATTGAATGAAGCTTGAAGGTGATTGAAGGTTCGTTTGAATCTATGCGATGAAGCTGAAAGATGATTTTGAAGAAAATTTGGATTGAAGTTTTAAATAAGTGTTTATGGAGATTTTGCCAGCAGGATTTTGGCTCTTCAAGCTTGAAGAAATTGAAGGGAAGAAGCTCATATTTATAGTGAAAATGAGGTGAGTCTTCTGAAAAATGAGTTGTCGTTTACGTGCTTTTTTTTGCGTTTTGGTGATACAAATTGTGCGTGACCCATATGCATTTTTCATGTCGTTTTGATTTTTCTATTTCAAATTTTGTGGTAATTTGAATGTGACGTGGATTGGCTTTCATGGCTTACACGGCTGGGATGATATTCACATGGCCTTCAATGGCTTGGATAAGTGATGAATTTGCCTTCACCCTGTTGCAAGTGGCTCGGCTGAAAAAAAGTACAACAGTCTAGTAAAACCTTAAATATGGCTTACTTCTACTTTTTCTTGGATTTCATGTTCTAAAATCTCAGTCTAACTTTGGATCCTTCATGGTCATTTATAGATGGCTCGATTAGGCATTTTCTCCAGAGTTCTCACCAATTGAACAAGATTTCTTATCATCTTACAAGCAGAGCTCGTCATTTAAGTCAAATTTAACTTTTGCATCTACATCTGGCACAGCAGCAGCAAACATGGAAGAAGCGTCTTCTGTGGTAGAGGTGCACTCCTCAACCTCTTCTGCTTCAATGGAATTCAGTTTTGATCCTTTAGAATCCAATTTCTTATTCATTTCTTGTGAATGAAAACTAGATAAAACTTTGTGAAGCATCTATCCAGCACACTACTTATCTCCATACTAAGAGTTTCACCAGTATTCACTCCTCTCACAACCTCTGAAAACAGGGATTTGCCACATTCATCAGTAGTTGCCAACATGTTTTGTTCTCCTTCAACATTGTCCTATCATCAGCAAACATCATAATAACAAGAAGATCATTTCCAACCCAACATGTTCAAGGAGTTTATAACCATCCATGTCTGGAATATGAACATCACTCAGCACAACATCAGAACAACATTTCCTCTCCTGCAGAATTTTTAAAGCAACTGCAGCCTTATAGCATGTTGTGATGCGATAATGGCAGCGAAGAGACATTCGCTCGATAATCTTCAAGGTGGTGACGTCATCATCAACGACTAGAACTCTTAAACCGGCCGGAAACTCAGAAAAGACAGAGCCATTGCATTTAGTCCACCATTCTCAACCAATGTTCTAGGAATCATCTTGAAACTTTCAGCGAATTTTGCTATAGCATACTGATCCAATCTTGTCTCCTTGAAAGAAAATTCTTTCACCCTCTTAGCTAACTCAGATTCGGTTGCAGCAGCTTCAGGCACAATATGGATATCCCTGCACATGGCCTTGTAAGTGTTCACTCCATCATCTACTGGTCTTTTAACATCATCAAGTATACTATCAGTACTTCCTCTTAAGACAACAGTTGACACATAATTGCCACCTTCTTTATTCTTAACAACAGTAACCCTTGCACCACCAATTTCCTCAACTGAAACAGAATCGACATATCCAAGATCATCTGGATTTGGTTAACTAAGCTTCAACATAGCAACAACACCGGTTGTACGGCAAAATCGACGCAGTTCAAACTTAGAACTGATTTTCAGAACCATAAGCTTATAACGCTCACAAAAATGTAAAGCCATAGACCACTTTGGCACCAGAATCAACTACTTCCTTGATGAGCTCCTCTACTTTAGCCTCCTCAGCTTTTTCATCAGTAATGTATTTGTCAATTGAAAATGCCAAGTCATTCAACTCACCAACTGAATGACGATAGAGAAGACGAAGTTTAGCAGTTTTGCACTCACAGGGGTGTTCTCAATGCTCTAGACACACAAAAGATTATGGTCTGCAACTGCATACAACTACAGAGAGATAGAGATATTGCTGGCAAATAATGCATGTCGGATTCTTCAGTTCCTACATATTGGGGACACTTCCGAGGAGCTAAACGAGAAGATTTAACGATACCATTTTTCCAAAGTTTCTTCCTCCAGGATTTTTCTCTATCCAGTATTTTTAGCAATTCAATTTTCAAATAATATGACCCTTTGTTGTCAACATCACCATACTGGACTACTACACAAAGAAGCTCCTCATGAGACAAGACAACTGTTTTGTGATGCCGCTTGTAGAGATCAGCTCCAAATGCACCATATGGTAGCCAGTCAAATGGAGCAAAATTGACTGCCTCTGCATAATTCAGACCAAGATTCTCTATTTGGAAGCTGTTTTTCCTCCACTGTCACATCCAAAGAAACATATTTTAATGAAGCATATATCCTGGTGCTCGGTGACTCTCTGTCGCTGAGGTAAAGTAATACCCTTTCGGAGAGAGTTGAAGCAGCGCGAGAGGGGGAAAGGATGACATTGAGATTCATGGATCTCGCTGCCCTCGTAGTGGATAGAAGTCTTGGAGTTGAGTGAAATGCGAGGGAAGTGAGATAGCGATGTAGAAAGCGACGCCATGGCTGCAATTTTCACCATAGAGAAATAGAAGAATTGTGGCTTTGGATTATGCTATAGCTGCTACAATAATAATGAAGCTTTGAATTTTGTTTTGTCTTGTCTTGTTAAACCCTTGACAACTTTGAACTTGGAAAATATTAGATGATGATGAATGCCTTAAATTTTCAATTAACTTGTATTCTAAGTAAGCCATATGCATGTCTCTTCCAAATTTAACTTGAATCAAGTTCTTGAATGAAATAAATTCTTAAGAAATTGATGGCGATGATGAACCCAAAGATCAATACCCTCAATCATGCTTTAGAATCACTTGGAAATGGCACACTTGAATGAACAATTTGGAATTGTATCCCAAAACAAACATTTTGATTGAATATCCACCCAACTTGACTTGTACAGACAAACCTTTGAATCTTTGGTTAAAACTGGGCCAAACTTTTCATAGAACACTGCTTGAAAGCTTGATGAATTCTGATATAGGACAACTTGACCTTGAACAAACACGTTGCCTGATGAAATAGCCCATCACCACGGGTAACTTATAGTTGAGGAAAACTCTTGATAGTTTGACCAAGATGAGGTTAAACTTCCATCTGATTTAGACTTGAATGAACGTCCTTGCCATCAATTTCCTTGCAAAACCCTAAACACGCCAAGAAGAGGAAACAAACAAAAAATGCAAAATATTTTTGGTATTTTGGTTAGAGGTTAGTAAACATAAACAACAAAAAGCAAGTAAGAAACACACGAGGGTGGGAGAACCTAAAAGTATGATCTTGTTTGCGTATGTAATGATGCAAATGAAAAGTGGGATCTTAGGGGTAAAAATTAGGGTATTACAGCCACCACCAGGCTTTGATGTCCATGCCCATTGTGCTTTTCACTCTGGAGGACAGGGGCACAACATTGCAAACTGTAAAGCTGTTAAGCATAAGGTTTAGGACCTGATTGCATCGAAGGTAATTGAATTCGTGTCGGGCGGCATGAATGTGCCAGGCAGATTTATTCCATATCATGCAAAAGGGATGGATGTTCCCTCATCTGAAGCTGCAGTAGGTCAGGAGTATATCCTGTAATCTTTGGTGTTAGAATCCCCTTTCCCACAGCAGTTGCCTGTTCCTGGGCCAGGTCTGAGAATGACAGCGCCTGAGCGTAAGGAATGCATTGATCAGTATCAACAGTCTCATGCTCCTCAGTAGCAAGATTACCGTCGCCAGAATCAGAGTAGGTTCCGTAACAATTTGAAAATGAGGAATGCTTTTTGAGTTTGAAGATTTCAAGAGGCGCATCTCCCAGCAGCAAATCAGTGCAAGAGCCTAGTTCTCAGAATCTGGCAGTTGTCATTTTATCTTGTTATTTCTTTACGTTTGTAATTTTCTTTCCTGTTTAAAGTGCAAATCTCATTTGTAAAACTTGTTTGTTTTTAATGGATAATGATAATGAAATGAATATGCATGTTTTGAATTAATCCATTCGTGTTCACTAATTGCTTTTTACAGATGTCAAACGCTTGTTTAAGCGGAATCCGGGGAGGATGACGAAATCGAAAGATGCACAAGCTTCCGAGTGTATGCTTTTGAATAAAACCTGCTGATGATGTACAAACATTGTTTCAAATCCCTAAACGCTGGAGATATAAGGATGATAATCCCTTATCAACCCCTTTGAGCCTAGTAGTAGGAGTTTCTTTCTGAAAGACACCCTTAATCTTAACCTGGGGCAGGGTAGGTGTCAGTTAATTTGACCGAGCGTCCAAATTGCAAAAGGAGTATCCGTTTGAGGATCAATCACACCTGTATAGGTCGTACCTAAAGAACCACAATGGTAAAATCTTGCCGACCAAGGAGTGAAACAGTCATGTTCCCTTCAACAAGTCAGACAAGCTAGTGTCACACGATTTGTTCAAAAAAAAGAGGAAAAAAAGCCCGATAAGTCGAATCTTGGAAACAAATGACTTAGGCAAAAACTAGGGCATCCCGCTGGACTTCAAAATCAGAAAATCAAAAGAATTAGTCTAGGCAAAAATTAGGGAAAAACAAAAAATCAGAAAAGCGAAAAGGATTACCAAAGAAAAATCCTCAAACGAAAAAGCAAGTCGTGTGACTCCAGGTCCCCAAGACGAAAAGCGAGTGACTGTCACTCCGAAAGCAGGTGACATCCTGAACCATCACTCCTACCATTCAAGCTTTAAGAGGTGAACACTAAGGTCGAATTAGCTGAATGTAGGATTGGAGAACATCAAGGAGAATGGGTGGGTTAAAATAAATTTTGAGCCTTTATCCTTTCTTTCTTAAACCGTGAACCTGACCACGTTACAACCTGAAAAGTCCTAATTGAAGCAGGTTTGTTTCGAAAGCATACTCCGGTAAAGATCGCTTCGAAACTGACTTCTAAAAGGGTTCCTCTTACAGCGTTGTATTAATGTTGACATGTTGATAGATGATTTATTCGTTTTATGTCACAAACTTTCTCTAGTGAACAGACTTGGATTTCAAAACTGTCATATGCATTGCATTTAATATATCTCTTATGCAGAATAATTTGTTTTACTTGCGAGTAAGGGCTTGACAGTAGGAAAGTTTCCACAATGGAAAGTCTGATCAGGATAGAATGTGGAATGCCTGAATACTCCGTTGAACTAGGGCAAGCTATATCAAATGATCACATCATGGGAATCAGCCATCCAGAAGTCAATTAATTTGAGACAGTCAGGTCGAGATTCTGTCAATCTCTCATAGCCAGAGGTACTGCTCCAAATCAGGGGCAAAATCATTGCAGGTTGGGGCAGGCCACCCAAAGAGCGCAGAAGCTATTTCTCGACTAGAAGGGCGATTAATATGAAGCACCTCTCCGAGGTTCAGAATGCTGAGGCAGCTCATATCAGACCATCAGGGTACCGAGATTTCATATTTCCTTTCAAGTAATATCCCCGCAGAGATCTCACAGGCTGGGGCAATTAGAAACGAAGGAATTGTTCCTCTCCGTATCATCAGAGCTACTCAAAGCAGGTTCAGTTAACCTTCAAGTTCAAGACGAATGTCGGGAAGTCGTGCTACTATCCCTTGACCCTTCAACCGAAAAACCTTTGAATTCAGACAAGATATTTTTCCAGCGTCAGTCGTACCTGACCCTTCACGGACAGCCTAAAGTCCAATTCTTATTGGAAACTATCAGAAAATCCAATCCGTGTTGGCACATCATTTTCAAAATCCAATTCCTATTGGTACGCAGGAAAATCTCGTCTGTTTTCCCCAGTAAAAGCCCAATCATCATTGGCACGTGTAAGCTATCCCCAGTAGAGTCCAATCATACTTGGCACATCTGGTTATCCCCAGCGGAGTTGGCTTCACCTTTTCGGCATTTATTTTGCTGGAATGGTTCTTCTGTATCCAGCTTTTCCCCGGCAGCCCGAGCCTGCATTTGCATTTTTGCATATAGTTATCATATTTGCATTTCATCCTCAAATGCGTAGCATTTCCATTTCGTATGGAGCATTATGCCATAGAAAAATTCAAACATTCGCATATGCATACGAAGCATAAGCCAGGTTTCTTTCAGCCTTCCATGGCAACTTGAATCACTCTGTAATCAGTACAGGGGCATTTATCCAATAGCTTTATTCAGACAGCTCATCGGTTTACTCAAGTTTCAGATCATACATCGGTTATGCTTTGTCCATCAGTCCTCTGATGATGACAGACTTTCTTTCCGTCAATTCCTATTGACGATGTATTTCTCCGAGCGGATTTTCTTTCCGTCAATTCCTATTGACGATGTGTTTCTCCGAGCAGATTTTCTTTCCACCAATTCCTATTGACAACGGGTTTCCCCAACAGGTTTTCTTACCGTCTATCCTTAGACGATGTGAGTTTTAGATATGGTTATATTACCGTCTACCCTTAGACGATGTGAGTTTCAGATGTGGTTTTTTTTTGGACATTTTTTCTCTCCGTCTATCCTTAGACGATGCGAGATTTCGATGAGGTATCTCTGGGTATGTTTTTTCTTCCCATCTATCCTTAGACGATTTGAGTTTCGGATATTGTTTTCTCTCCGTCTATCCTTAGACGATGCGAGGTTTCAAGGCGATCTTTCGGATATGGTTTTCTTTCTATTTATTGGATGATATGACATTTCAAGAGGGTCTTTCGTGATGTCAATTCCTATTGACGTCATAGCTCTTTGAAGAATGTTCGGTTTTCCTTATTGTCGATTCCTATCGACGATATGGCTCTTTGAAGGTGGTTTTCTTTCTGTCGATTCCTATTGACGATGTGGCCCTTTGAAGATATTTTTCTTTCCATCAATTCTTATGGACGAAAGGATTCTGATATTTGCTGAATGGTTTTGAAATTCATTGACGTGATCTATGGGTTTGATTTTTCTTTCCGTCGATTCCTATTGACGATGTGGTTCTTCGAACAAGTTTGCTTACCGTCTACTATTAGACGATGTCATCGTGGGTTATGATTTCTTTCTGTCTATCCTTAGACAATGTGAACCTTCAAGGTTGTTTTTCTTTCTGTCTATCCTTAGACAATGTGAACGCTGGGTGTCTTTCCGTCTACCTTTAGACGATGTGAGTGTGATTTTCTTTCTGTCTACCCTTAGACAATGTGAACGTTAGGGTATCTTTCCGTCTACCTTTAGACGATGTGAGTATTTGCTTTTCTTCGCGTCTACTATTAGACGATGTGAAAGGATCAAGTGAATGTTGATCTGGCCTTAGACGATGTGATGTTATCAACTGCGTGTTGATCCAGCCTTTGGGTTTGATGCCTGTGGCGTTACACAGATGAGTGGCGGTGAAGTCAGGATTCTTTTTCATGTGATCAGTCCACTTGTTGCCGTTGCAACTGTCTGTATTCAGTTTTTCGGAGATGTTTTTCCCCAATCAGTGTTGCAGTTTATTTCTGCGGTTGGCAAATTTCCGGGTTTCTTTGGTATTCAATCACCTTTTACATCGATTGCTTGAAAGTCGTTCGCTTTTCACTCATTCAGGTCCAAGTCGTTTGAATAGGGGCAGTTGTTGTACCCCAAAATTTGCCTAACCTTTTTCTTTGCTTGGCTTTTGTTTCATTTCATGTTCTAGCATATTGCATTGCATAGCATTTTTCATTTAATAGGGGATCAAGAGAGGTATGCCTATCAAGAGAGGTTTATCAAGGGTTCTGAGCCTAATAGAGAGGTTTTACTCAAGCATGAGTGCTCATCAAAGTCATCAAGAGGTGGTCAGTGCTCTATGAAGGTTGATGGATGTATGTGGATTATCTCCTAACTTGGAGGCCAACTGTGGATCATCAGAGGATTGTGAATTCATAATTATGGATATGGAGAGTATTGAGGAAGCTCATTGAGTGCTTGAAAGCCATTGTGGAGCTTATCCAAGTTGTTGTGCCATGTGTAAGAAGCCACGGTCAAGAATTTGCATCTAGGGTTTTCATCTGGTCAACCCTAAGTCAACTGTGGACTTGAAGGAGATTAAGACTCATTTTTAAGTCATGGTGATTATGGAATGTTGCGTTGAGGCATTTGAGATGTCATTCCAAGATAAAATCAAGAAGAATCCAAAGTGTGAGGAGTTACTAAATTAGGGTTCTCAGTGTAAAATCCTCTGTTTAGTGCCCAACTTCAAGACCACATATCTCAAGATGCAAGTCTCATCTCATCTTGATGTAAACATGATACTTGTAGAGCATGTTTCTAGCTTTCTTTTGAGTACTATAAGTCATTTATCTGATTTCTAGAACTCAAGTTATGAAGCTTGCAAGGCAGGGGTATTTTGGCAAAGAAAGATTACAGGTCATTTTCATTATAGGTCCATTTCACCACTTTGCATACTTCAAATGAAAATCTTTCCAATATGAAACTTGCTCCAAATGGGGTCATTTGCTCAATCAAACATCAAGGTATCATGGATTTGGCTTGGATTGAAGAATTGGTGTGTGACTTTTTCATGAAGAAAGCTTAAAAACCATAAAATGCAATTAATTGATTTTTAATCATTTCAAGGCAACTTTATGCATTTTTTGAGTGCCAAAGTCATTCCAAACACAATGCCAATTTTGGATTTGAGATTTGAGCTCATTTTCATGGCCATTTTCAAGCTTTCTTCACCATGAAGTAACAAATGCAAATCATGCCATAAGATCAAATTGAGGAGCCATTTTCAGCCTTTGGATCAATTCATCCCATGTGCAAGCTAACTGAACCAAATTTACAACCTTGCAAAGGAATTTTCATGCACATTTGAAAGTTTTCATGAAGGGAAACTTTGGATTTCAATTGGGCTTAAGCAGCATGTAATTGGGCTTCCTTGGCATCTAAATCTAACACATATAAACTCAGCATTGTTCACAAACCCTCAGAATCGATTTTGGTGAGAAATTGCTCAAGAACACACTTGGTGAAGGTGAAGGAAAAGTGAAAATCGAATTCCCAGATTTATCAATTTTCAAGAAGAATCAAGCTCATCTAAAGCTTCCTTGAGGTTTGTGGAATGGTTCTGGGTGGTTTTCTCTAAGCTTCATCAAAGAACAAGGCTCAGTGGAAGCTCTCTACTAGGTATTCTTTCAATCCAAGTTACTCTCTGTTTATGCCATGTTTACACGCCATTCTCATGTATTCGTGACCTATGAGTTGTGTAGATGATTTCTGGTATAAATTGATGGTTGTTTGTGAAGATTGATGTTAAGTGTTCAAAACTTGTTGGCTTCGATTTGGTTTATTCTTGACCTTTTAAGCCTAAATGATGGTGGATTTGGAATCTGATCGCGACTTTCTATGTCTAATACAACCTAACTGCAAGTGCACAGTCTATCGCGTAGTAATAATAGATATCGATCCCACAGGGACTCGAAATCAAACTAGTGTTCTCGGAAGTTACTATGTTTAGCTAGGTAGATAATGTTTGAGGGAATAAGATTGTCACTAAAGGGAACTAAGAATGTAAATTAAAGTATAATTAATTGAATCAATATGCAGTAATTATGTTCTTCGGGGATTTGACAAGTTACCGGTACACGAAATATTTTTCAGAGTTTATTTAAGCAGAAAATGGTGATCTGAAGATTCTCGCCTCACAATGGTTATTGACGCTAATCATAATTCTAAGGGCCAAACGTACGCTTTCGTGTCCCATTTGGGGTTAAAATTATTTTTTGGAAATCTCTAAATTCTAATTCATTTTAAAGTGATTTCGCTGTTATTAAAATGAATGACTAGTGTTTACTATCTGGTCTTGCCGCAGCTTTCGCTTGTTGGTTCGTACCTTAATTAATTTCCCACTTTCGTGGCAAAACTACTTTTAAATAAGTTCTCGCTTTCGCGACGAAGTTTATTCAGTAAATTAATTTTAAACACTCAGACCATAAACAACTTTTGAAAAAGACAGTTTTCAACCGGTTATTATCAAATCCCTTTCGAATTATTACTACATATCAATTACTTAAATTTAGCTAGACATGGATTTGGGAAAGGTAAAACATAAATAAAAACAACAAATAATAGCATGCATCATAATAAAAACTGGAATTACAATTGAAATGAGAAACCTGTAAATATTCCAATTGACCTTTGGGCAGATCCTCCACAGATGTTGGCAGGATTCTGGTCTTTGTGCCAATTTGATCGTACAACGGAAATAAAAATTACAGAAGGAATGAAAGGCAACAAAAAAATAGGAAAGAAAATAAAACTGAACTTTTGCTCTGGAAATGGAATTGGGCAGCACTTCGTTGTATGAATGCGGCTCCCCTTCTGAGTTCCCCTTCTTCCCCTTTTATAGAAATGGAATTCTAACGGTTATAACTTGAAGAAGGTGGACTTTGAGGCAGAATTATCAGGGAGTAGTGGTCCACTATTTGGGACTTGGAACTGCTTCTTTTACGTGCATTTGAAGTGGGGCGTTTTTGCCTGCATGACGGTCGTCACAATGTGTGACGGTCGTCACCCGTGTGACGGTCGTCATGGAGCTGTGACGGTCGTCACAGCTGCAAAATCAGCATTCTGCGTTTTTCATGTTGTTTTCATCCGGTTTTCGTCCATATTTCATCTGAGATTGCTTCTTTTCTTCATATTGCCTTGTTTAGACGTGATCATCAAATACCTGCAAAACATCAGACAAATAACACGGAAATAACCCGAAATCGGATCGAAAACAGTTAAACTTCAGTTAAATTATGCATCAAAATATATATACGATTTCGTGTTATCAAACTCCCCTAAGCTTGAATCTTTGCTTGTCCTCAAGTAAAACAGGAAAAGGTCGGCAAGCACTAGGCAGCTTCTTCGTTCGCAAAGTTGGGAAAAACCGGGATTCTTGGTAAGAACAACACGAGTACCATGACGACACTGGACTACAAGCCTTCGGAGGTCTCCTTTTTATGCAAATCGGTCCCAGTCATGCTACTGTAGCTTGGTGTCAAGGTTCTCGCGGCAAGTTCACCCTGTTTGTTCTAGCGCAATCACATTAAGCCCGTTGTCCGTACACTTTCATGGCAAGTCGACCTGTTAGTGAATATGATCTCATTTCTGTTTTGATCTTCTTCATTGATCATAAGCTTATATCATTGATTTTTCAATGAGTTTTCGTGCCATTGGGCTAAATGCTCGGGTGCGGAGCACCTAACTTAGAAGGAAACGTGTCTTTATATTTTTGGCTATCTAGCTTTCTTTTCATGATTTTTCATCTTTTTGGAGATCATACACTTATTTGCATCGGTCGCTCGCTTAGAAGTGCTTTAGGATGGTGCTGACTGCTAGTATAAACTACTTGGGGTTGAGTTTGCGTAGACACTTGAGACTTTGGTACACGTAGGTAGTGAAACCGACTCGCATAAACCGGAGATCTAAGGTGTCAGGATGGTACTAGTTTTGTTAGAATTGTCGTCTCCTTGGATTTTCGAAACTTGGTTTGAACTCGGGCGCATTCTCGTGATGCTTTTGCTTTTGAGGAACGAACGAAAAAGTTTTTGTTTACGTTGAATAACGTGGGGATGTTTGCGTAACGGAAAAAGGATATATAAACGAGCTTTATTTGCTAAAAATAGAAAATGTTTAAATAGAAATTACGAAATTCAAAGTACACAGGAATGGGAAATAAACGCTCCGCTCCCACACTATCTCAATCAGTGTCCCCACTGATTTGGAAGAATGCGAGAGGGAGATACAACGGAAATGAAAGTACATAGAAACTGAAAATATAGTAAACAAATAAGGAAAATGGATAACTAATCACGGCCTCTGCCTCGGTCACGTCCTCGCTCGCGTCCTCTGGCTCTGACTTGGTCAACTCGGTCCTCAAAACTCATTGCTCCGGTATGATAGACATAGTCGCGGAGTCCTTCGAACTGCAAGGTCAGATTCGCCAAGTTCTCAGTAATGGTTTCTTGGCCGGTTTGAAGTTGTTGCATTTGGATCCGATGCCAAGCTTCGAACTGCTCGGCTCGCTGATTCTGCTGCTACATCATAGCGAGTATCTGGGCCTGCTAGTCGAGAGAGCGGCGGAGGTCTGCTTCGGAGTAGTCGGGCTATGGACGATGGCGGCGGCGGCGGTAGGATATATCTTCGGAAGGAAGTGGTTGCGATGCCTCCGGTTGCTCTGGTCTGTCCAACTCAGCTTGGATTTCGTCATCAGAACCTTGGGTGTGGTCCTGAGTTAAAACAGAGGCAGCAGGAGGGGAAGTGAGGTCAAATAACCAGTTGGTACGATCCTCTGGGTGCATCCGGGTGCATGATGGAAGGATGATGCTTCGGACGGTTTTGCCACGCACTACCGCGTGGTACTTGCCATCGGCTCTGGAACGGATGAGGTGAGAGGCTCTGCAGTGGTCGGTGTCGAGGAACACGGAGGGAATGGCATGGAGGCGGTCACCTAGGTTCAGCCCAAGTGCAATGGCAGTGACAATCCCGCCAAAGTAAAATGGCTTGGAGCCACGGTTACAGTTGGCCTGAATGTGGGCCAGGAGGAACGGAGCGGCGTTGATAGGTTCGTTGTTGAAGACGCAGTGGAGGAAGAAGAGCTCTTTCGAGTTCACCTTATGGTTGTTGTCCCTGGCGAAGATTGTGTTGCTCAATGCTCGGTGGAAGTATCGGATGGTCAGGTTATGGATATGCGTTGCGTGCAGAGAGTCCCAACCATCGGCATTGATGCCGGTCAACTGGTACCAGAGCGTGAAGGCTTCGTGCTGGAACTGATCGGTGAGGTGGCGGTGAGCATTGTCGCCTCGAGGGAGTTGTAAGATGGCGGCAATCTGGTTCTGGTTTACCTGATAGTTTGTGCCGAACATCCGGAAGCATGCGGCACCGGAGTGTTGGCTGAGGTCGCCGCTGGAAGTGACGTAGGTAAACGAACTCAGGAACTCGAGAGTGAGTTGTTCGTACGTCGGTAGTGGATTGGTGCATAGGTTCAAGATGCCAGCTCTTTGAAGCATCCAAGTGACGCCTTCAAGGAGTCCGAGCTCCGTGAGCGATGGAATATGTGGATAATGAGTCGGCTGAAGCGACCGTTGATGGAATGCGATGTAGTTGGCCCGCTGTCTCTCGCCCGAGTCACCGTCGCTGAACACAATGTTGCTGATGTCTGGGGTTTCAGGATTTCTCGCCATTGTTGGAAGATTGAGGTGGTTCTGAGGATTGGGGTGGTTCTGCGAAGTGGGAAAAAAGTAACAGAAGTGTGGTAGGAAGTTGAGATGGGAGTTGAAATATATGGTGCAATGTGGGGAAAACGAAAAATTGGAGTGGGGTGGGAGTTTTGATGATTGGAAGTTGAAAGGAGGTGAGTGGGAGAGAAAACGCAACCCCTGTTATATCAGATAACAGTTTTGGGTTCGTGACGGTCGTCACCCGCGTGACGCTCGTCAGGTTCCTGTGACGGTCGTCACAGCAGCAAAATCTGCAGAACGCAGAATTTTGCTCTGAGGGTGTTCATGCAGTGACTTTTAGGCCTATTATTGATATGGCAATGCATTATAGTGGCCAATAAACAAAGAAACAACGTAAAAACAGAATAAATAGATAAAGACTATAATGGAAATAAAGAAATTAGAATGATCGTAATGTAATACATGAAGAAATTAACAATGCGGAAATCCAAATGATTAAACGAAACTAAACTAAACCAAACTAAACTAAAACTAGTATCTAGTCTTTTCGTGCTTTCAACTCATCGAACTTCTGTGCATAGTAGTCGAGCTGGTCACAGACTAAGTCCATGAAGACTACCAGTTCGCTGTGTATGCCTGCGATGTCATCTTTTACAGTAGTCAGAGCTGCATCAACGTTGTCCAATCGGAGTAGAACAGTATCCATTTTGTCGGTGGTCTCCTCAGGGATAGGCTCGGGATAGGTGTTGTAGTGCGGAGGAGTCGTAGGGTCTACTTCATCTTCTGATACAGCATCCTCATAGTACATATAGTCGTGTGCCTCAGAGATGTGGTCACTGTTGTACATATAATTCTGTGGTGTTGACTGAGGTGAAGGAGGTCCCATAGGCTCATCCAATTCATAAAGCCAGTTGTCCTTGTTGTGGATACTTGTCATCTGATGATCAGGCAATGTGAATAGCTGGACAGGTTTTTCGTTAATGAGGTACTCATAAGGTCCAGGTCCCATAGTTCCTAAAATGCGTCTGTTAAAGCAAAACTGTATATTCATGGGTCGGATGGTGCCAAAACGAGTGCTTGCATTTAAGTGGAATCTAAGGCCGAGCTCGTGGGCAATCATTGTCACGAGGCCTCCTATAAGAATAGGTGACTGTGGGTCCTGGGTGAGGCGTCTGAAAGATCTCATCATGAAAGGCACTGCATTTACTGTACGTCCCTGGGAAGCACAGAACATGATGAATAACTCCTCTTTAGATACTGTGGTAATATTTTCTTCTTTCCCGAAAAGGGTGTGAGCTAGTATCTTATGGAAGTATCTGAAAGCTGGGTTATGAATATCATCATTAAACATTCTGTCTGGTTCAGGGTGATAGTCTCCTGTGATTCTACCCCAGAATTGGTCGAGTTCAAAATCAATATCGTCATCTTCTGCACTGATGAACACATGTGGTCCGCTAGGAAATCCTAGGAGGTTAGCTAGTGACATCCGGCTATGGGTTTGGTCCATTCCAAACATTCGAAAGGTAATCAGTTCTGTGTTGGATCCAAAACCATAGTTGGGTAGGTATCTGAAGGAACTAAGGAATTCATAGGTGAGATCCTTATAGGTAGCAAAACGTGTTTTCAAAGCAGTGTTCTCCCAACCCAGTTGATTGAACAGGTATTGAATGTTATCCGTGATTCCTAGTTTATCCATGGTAGACTTATCATAATACAGCGTTAAGGCGATTTCTCTTTCAGTTAGTGCTGCAAATCTTGCCTTTTGAGCTAGTCCTCGAAAATGAACCTTTGTGAAGTCGTACTCGGCCATACTCGCAGGTAAGTCGGAGAAAACAGGAGGAATGTTTTGAAGACTTTTAAAATCCTGAAAAGTTTAAAACAGAAGTTTGAAGTCAGGATTTTTAAAAACAAAAAGCGGTAAAAACAAAAGACCAAAAGAGAAAAATAAAATAAAAAATAAAAATATGAAAACAAACGAAAGTAGAAAATAATAGTAATTTTAAGTTTAGAATTTTTGTTAAGGTTTCAAAGTAAAATTTTAAATAAAAAATGAAATACAGTAACGAGGAAAAATGCGGGAAAAGTTGGGTTGCCTCCCAGTAAGCGCTGTTTTTAACGTCTAAAGCCTGACGATAGCTTGGTGACAAGCTATTCGGGTGTTTGAGCTGGAAGCTCAAGCAATGCTATACTGCAGACTTGAGGGCTGTTTTCGTTCTTATTATAATATTTTAGACGTTGCCCGTTTACGATAAACGGTGCATTCGTCTTATCGGTAATTTCAACAGCTCCACTCTGAAGTACTTTAGTCACTTCATAGGGTACAGACCACCTAGATTTTAGTTTACCTGGGAAGAGTTTTAATCTTGAATTAAATAGCAATACGATGTCTCCCACACTGAATTGTTTCTTGACTGAACGTTTATCATGCCACTTTAGTTCGTTCTTTGTAGATACGGGCATTTTCGTAAGCGTCTAATCGAAGTTCTTCCAATTCGTGTAAGTTCAAGATTCGCTTTTCTCCTGCCTCGGTGTAGTTGAAATTGAGTGTCTTAATGGCCCAGAAGGCCTTATGCTCTAATTCTACAGGGAGATGGCAGGATTTACCGTAAACTAATTTGTAGGGTGTAGTACCTATTGGTGTCTTAAAAGCGGTCCTATAAGCCCATAAAGCTTCTTGTAGCTTTGATGACCAATATTTCCTTGAGGTAGCGACAGTCTTTTCCAATATCTGTTTTATTTCCCTGTTCGAGACCTCTACTTGTCCGCTAGTTTGCGGATGATAAGGTGTAGCTACTCGGTGTCGGACTCCATATTTAGAAAGAAGTTTATCAAATATTCGCGATATGAAGTGAGATCCGCCGTCACTAATGACGAGTCTGGGTACACCGAATCTAGGAAAGATTGTGTTTTTGAAGAGTTTGATTACTACTCGTGCGTCGTTTGTTGGAGCAGCAATGGCTTCTATCCATTTAGACACATAGTCTACAGCGACGAGTATGTAGTTATTACCAAAAGAAGGTGGGAATGGTCCATTAAATCTATTCCCCATACGTCAAAGATTTCTACCTCTAAGATTCCTTTCTGAGGCATTTCATCGCGTCGTGAGATGTTGCCAGTTCGTTGGCATCGATCACATTTTAGTACAGCGATGTGAACGTCTTTCCAGAGGTTAGGCCAGAATAAGCCGGCTTGGAGAATCTTAGCGCACGTCTTGGATGTACTAGCATGACCACCATACGGTGCTGAATGGCATTGGGAAATGATATTTTCTATTTCTTCCTCTGGGACACAGCGACGATATATGTTGTCGGCCCCTCTCTTGAAGAGTAGAGGTTCGTCCCAATAATAGTGTTTCAGATCGTGGAAGGATTTCTTCTTTTGCTGATAAGTGAGATCCGGTGGAAGCACGCCTGCGGCGAGGTAATTAACGATGTCAGCATACCAAGGTAATGTGACTTGGGCATAGACGGCTTCTACGGCTTTTTCGAATTCTGGATCTTTCGAGATTGAGTTGGGTATGTCACTTTCTAATTTGGCTATCAGACGTTCGTACGGGAAATCGTCGTTTATCGGTACTGGTTCGTGTCTGATACCTTCTATTCGGGATAAGTGATCTGCAACAACGTTCTCGGTTCCTTTCTTATCTTTGATTTCTAAGTCAAACTCTTGTAATAACAGGATCCATCTCAATAGTCTTGGTTTGGCATCCTTTTTTCTTATTAGGTATCTTATGGCAGCGTGGTCTGTGTATATGATAATGTTTGCTCCTACTAAGTAAGAACGGAATTTGTCAAGCGCAAATATAACTGCTAGAAGTTCCTTTTCTGTGGTAGCGTAGTTCATTTGGGCAGGATCTAAGGTTCTACTGGCATAGTAGATGGCATGGAGTTTCTTGTCCTTCCTTTGTCCTAGAACTGCGCCTACGGCATAATCACTCGCATCGCACATGATTTCGAACGGTAGTCGCCAATCGGGTGGTTGCATAATCGGTGCGGTGATAAGGGTTGATTTTAATGTTTCGAATGCTTTTAGACAGTCGTTGTCGAAGACGAACTCAACATCTTTCATCAACAGGCCGGTCAAAGGTTTTGTGATTTTTGAAAAATCTTTTATAAATCTTCTGTAGAAACCGGCATGTCCTAGAAAACTCCGTATTTCTCGTACGGATTTTGGAGGTTGGAGATCTTTTATAATCTCTATTTTAGCTTTGTCGACCTCAATTCCTTTATCTGATATGACATGTCCTAGAACTATTCCTTGTCGGACCATAAAATGACATTTTTCCCAATTTAGGACAAGGTTCACTTTTACACAACATTCTAATACCATTTCTAAGTTTTGTAGGCATCCTTCGAAACTTTGTCCGCATACTGAGAAATCGTCCATAAATACTTCCATGATGTCGTCTATGAAATCTGCGAAGATTGCCATCATGCATCTTTGGAAGGTTGTTAGAGCATTACAGAGTCCGAACGGCATTCGGCGGTAAGCAAAAGTACCATAAGGACAGGTGAATGTAGTCTTTTCTTGGTCATCAGGATGAATGGGAATTTGGAAAAATCCTGAATAACCATCTAGATAGCAGAAATATGAATGTTTGGCTAATCTTTCCAACATTTGGTCTATGAAGGGTAACGGGAAATGATCTTTTCGTGTGGCCTTGTTAAGCTTTCTATAATCAATACACATCCTGCTTCCAATCACGACTCTTTTTGTTATTGATTCGCCTTTTTCGTTTTTGACTACTGTGACTCCTCCTTTCTTTGGTACGACATGAACTGGGCTAACCCATTCACTATCGGAGATTGGATAGATGATTCCTGCATCTAGCAATTTCTTTACTTCATCTCTGACTACAGTGCTTAGGATGGGGTTCAGTCTTCTCTGATGCTCTCTAGAGGTTTTAGAGTCTTCCTCTATTGTAATTCGATGCATACAGATTGAAGGGCTTATACCTTTTAGATCGCTTATGTTATAGCCTAACGCAGTGGGGTACTTCTTTAGGACTTCTAATAGCTTTTCGGTTTCTGGTTGTCCTAAGTCGGCGTTGACTATCACTGGTCTTTTTAGTTCATCGTCTAGGAATTCATATCTAAGGTTTTTGGGTAGTGCTTTAAGTTCTAAAGATGGGTTCTTCGGACCTGGCATATGGTTTGGGGTCAGTGCTAAGCTTTCGCTTAGGCTGTCGTCTTATACGGTTTACGCCAATCATCGTCTTCAGAAATATCGGGTATTTGAATCTTTATTATTTCTGAATACGTGGTCTCTTCATTTTCAAGTTCTCTTATGCATTCGTCAATTTCATCTACTAAATAGCAGGTATCGTCTATGGCTGGTGCTTGTAAGAACTTGGTGAGAATGAACTCTATCTTTTCTTCTCCTACTTCGAATGTTAGCCTTCCTTTCTTCACGTCTATAATAGCTCCGGCTGTAGCTAGGAACGGTCTTCCTAGGATAATTAGGGTAACCGTGTCTTCCTTGATGTCCATGATTATGAAGTCGATTGGGATGTAGAATTGTCCTATGCGTACTGGAACGTTTTCCAGTATTCCGACGGGGTATTTTACTGATCGGTCAGCTAATTGTACGGACATTTTGGTTGGTCTGAGGTCTCCCATATTCAGCTTTTTGCATATAGATAAAGGCATAACACTGATACTGGCTCCTAAATCGCATAGAGCTTTGTCTATCATGAACTTTCCTATGACGCAGGGTATGGAGAAACTACCTAGGTCTTTTAATTTAGGAGGCATGCGGTTTTGAATAATGGCGCTACACTCTGCAGTAAGTGTAACTGTTTCGTTATCCTCGATCTTTCTCTTATTCGACAGGATTTCTTTGAGAAATTTAGCATATGACGGCATTTGAGTTATCGCTTCTGTAAAAGGAATAGTAATATTCAGCTGTTTAAGGAGCTCTACAAATTTCTTAAACTGTCCTGAAGTTTTGGAGTTTATTAATCTTTGCGAATAAGGGATAAGTGGTTTATATGGCGCTGGAGGTGCTTGAGTTTTTTCACTTGCGGTATCATCCTTCTCGTTGTCTTCCTTCTTCTCTAACTCGGATTCCTTTTCTGCTTGTTCAGTTGGTTTTTGTTACATGGCTGAGTTTTCGGTCCTCGGATCGATCGGTTCATCCAATTCTTTTCCACTTCTTAGTATTACAACATTTGCTTGGCCTTTTGGATTCTGTTCGGGTTGTCCAGGAAATGTGCCAGCGGGTGTGGCAACAGAGGCTTGTTGTTGAGCCACTTGTGATATCTGTGTTTCAAACATTTGCTGTGGGTGGCTAAAGCGTCTACTTTTCCGGTCAACTGTTTAATTTGCTCGCTAGTGTGTATGTTTTGATTCAGGAATTCTTTGTTTGTTTGAGCTTGAGTAGCTATGAATTTTTCCATCATCAATTCGAGGTTTGATTTCCTAGGTGCAGTCTGAGCAGAAGCTGGTTTCTGATATCCTGGTGGAGCAGTAGGCATTTGCAATGCATTTTCGCTTTTGTAAGAAAAGTTTGGATGATTTCGCCAACCTGGGTTGTAGGTATTTGCGTAAGGATTTCCTTGAGCATAATTTACTTGGTCTGGTGGGATTCCGGCTAGCAATGGGCATTCGGGTGCATTATGAGTGGTGCTTCCGCATAACTCATAATTTGGAGTTACGGCAGCGACGGTTGCAGTGGGGTTAACGGTCAGACTGTCAATCTTCTGTGCTAGAGCATCTACTTTAGCGTTGAACTTTTCAAGACTGCTGATCTCGTACATCCCACCTTTCGCTGTGGTTTTCTCTGTTGGAGTGCGTTCACCTCCCCATTGGCAGTGGTTCTGAGACATGTTTTTGATTAATTGATAGGCTTCGTCGTATGGCTTATCCATAAGTGCACCGCCCGCGGCAGCGTCTATTGTCAATCTAGTATTGTATAAAAGCCCATTATAAAAAGTATGGATTGTCACCCAGTCTTCTAAACCGTGGTGAGGACATGTTCTCATCATATCTTTGAATCATTCCCATGCTTCGTAAAGAGATTCAGTATCTTTTTGTCGAAATCCGTTGATTTGAGCTCTAAGCATAGCAGTTTTGCTTGGCAGAAAATATCTCGCTAAGAAGACGTTTTTCAATTGTTCCCACGTTGTAACGGAGTTGGATGGTAAAGATTGCAACCATGTCCACGCTCTGTCTCTAAGAGAGAATGGGAAAAGACAAAGTCTTATCGCGTCTGGAGTTACTCCATTTGCTTTCACTGTGTCTGCGTATTGTACAAACTTCGTTAGATGTTCGTTCGGATCCTCAGTTGCGTTTCCTGAGAATTGGTTTTGTTGTACAGCTGACAGTAATGATGGTTTCAGCTCAAAATCGTTTCGATTAATAGCTGGGGCAGCAATGCTACTTCTAGGCTCCATCTGAGAGGGTGTAGCGTATGCCTTTAGCGGTTTGTTTGGAGGTCCTTCAGCCATCTTTGGTTTTTCTTCTGATTTAGAAATGGGAGTGAGAGGATCGGGAATGTTATGTTTGAGTTGGTACTCAATGATTCGGCTTCTTAAATGTAAGAAGCGCTCTAGTTCTGCGACTGAAGGTTTCAAGATATCGCCTTGTGGGTGATTGCTTGGCATACAATCGACAGCACTAGTAAAGGAAAAATGAAAATAGTTAACCTAGTCTATACGGCGTAACAGAAGGTTACACTATTGACTAAACGGGTCCCCGGCAACGGCGCCAAAAACTTGATCGCGACTTTCTATGTCTAATACAACCTAACTGCAAGTGCACAGTCTATCGCGTAGTAATAATAGATATCGATCCCACAGGGACTCGAAATCAAACTAGTGTTCTCGGGAGTTACTATGTTTAGCTAGGTAGATAATGTTTGAGGGAATAAGATTGTCACTAAAGGGAACTAAGAATGTAAATTAAAGTATAATTAATTGAATCGATATGCAGTAATTATGTTCTTCGGGGATTTGACAAGTTACCGGTACACGAAATATTTTTCAGAGTTTATTTAAGCAGAAAATGGTGATCTGAAGATTCTCGCCTCACGATGGTTATTGACGCTAATCATAATTCTAAGGGCCAAACGTACGCTTTCATGTCCCATTCGGGGTTAAAATTATTTTTTGGAAATCTCTAAATTCTAATTCGTTTTAAAGTGCTTTCGTTGTTATTAAAATGAATGACTAGTGTTTACTATCTGGTCTTGCCGCAGCTTTCGCTTGTTGGTTCGTACCTTAATTAATTTCCCACTTTCGTGGCAAAACTACTTTTAAATAAGTTCTCGCTTTCGCGACGAAGTTTATTCAATAAATTAATTTTAAACACTCAGACCATAAACAACTTTTGAAAAAGACAGTTTTCAACCGGTTATTATCAAATCCCTTTCGAATTATTACTACATATCGATTACTTAAATTTAGCTAGACATGGATCTGGGAAAGGTAAAACATAAACAAAAACAACAAATAATAGCATGCATCATAATAAAAACTGGAATTATGATTGAAATGAGAAACCTGTAAATATTCCAATTGACCTTTGGGCAGATCCTCCACAGATGTTGGCAGGATTCTGGTCTTTGTGCCAATTTGATCGTACAACGGAAATAAAAATTACAGAAGGAATGAAAGGCAACAAAAAAATAGGAAAGAAAATAAAACTGAACTTTTGCTCTGGAAATGGAATTGGGCAGCACTTCGTTGTATGAATGCGGCTCCCCTTCTGAGTTCCCCTTCTTCCCTTTTTATAGAAATGGAATTCTAACGGTTATAACTTGAAGAAGGTGGACTTTGAGGCAGAATTATCAGGGAGTAGTGGTCCACTATTTGGGACTTGGAACTGCTTCTTTTACGTGCATTTGAAGTGGGGCGTTTTTGCCTGCATGACGGTCGTCACAATGTGTGACGGTCATCACCCGTGTGACGGTCGTCATGGAGCTGTGACGGTCGTCACAGCAGCAAAATCAGCATTCTGCGTTTTTCATGTTGTTTTCATCCGGTTTTCGTCCATATTTCATCTGAGATTGCTTCTTTTCTTCATATTGCCTTGTTTAGACGTGATCATCAAATACCTGCAAAACATCAGACAAATAACACGGAAATAACCCGAAATCGGATCGAAAACAGTTAAACTTCAGTTAAATTATGCATCAAAATATATATACGATTTCGTGTTATCAGAATCTACGTGAAATGTAGATGAGTTTGGACGTAAATTTTGTTGAGTTTGGTTCATTTTTTCTTGACTTGTGTTGTTGGTACTATGCACGGTGGCCATTCCAACCGGAGAAGACGACCGGAGGATGCTCCGGCCGCCGTCTGGTTTTTCTGTTAATATTTGAATTATTTTT
Source organism: Lathyrus sativus (assembly GCA_963859935.3). Classification (NCBI taxonomy): domain Eukaryota; kingdom Viridiplantae; phylum Streptophyta; class Magnoliopsida; order Fabales; family Fabaceae; genus Lathyrus; species Lathyrus sativus. Next base: position 35,809,034 of record OZ012735.1, read on the forward strand.
GGTACGTGGCATTTTGTTGTTCATTGGATGTGTTTATTTTTGATTCCATGGCTGTGATTAAGATCTACCGTGTGTGGTGTTTGACCATACACACCGTATCCCATGAAGTGCATTGTTCCACTTAAATGCTGGCCTGAGACACGTGTGCTCTCTTTTACCATTTGATCTGCTGACCTTTTGATCAAACTGCTTAAAACACGCTTCACCGTGGACGTATGTTGATCGTGTCCCACTAGATCCACTCAAACACATCGTTTTACTTATTTACTGAATGGACATGGGCTTGTCTATGCTATTGACACCCCCTGTTTGAGCCCAGTTGAATTTTACACGCTATTTGACTGCTATTTGCACAGTGTGCTTTTCCTTTTCTTTTTATTTTCTTTTTATTTTTGTTTCATGTCTGTTTGGATTTAATTCAATATAAAATACTTCCAATGGTCCAAAAATTCAGAAGAAAAAAAATATGTTTTAGACACTCTGAGATGTCTTATGATTTTAAGAAATTTTATTTTATTTTTTTAGATTATTTTTCAATTTAAAATGGAATTAGAGATTGGAAGTGTTTTGTTTGAACTATTTCTTGACAATTTTTGTTTCATGATTTGTTCTCCTATTCCCTTTTGGTCCAATGATTGAAAATCAATCCTCATATCAATAATGAGTTGATTGATTTTTGAGGACCATTTTGCCCCTGTTTTGTTGACTTTAAGGTTGACTTTGGTTGATTTTCTTTTGACCCTCGATTCTCCCATTTCAAAGTGGTACATCTTGAGGATTGTTTTCTTTTGATGGTGCTTTGAGGGAATATTACCTTGATCTATTGGCCTCTGGTTGCCAACATGTTTATGTGTCTCTTGCATTTTATTTGTTTATTTTTGAGCCTTTTTCCTAATTTTGAGGTAACTTGCAAGTCAAGTTACCCCAAAGGGAGGTTCATACATACATATTGACCTAGTTTGACTTGGATATGATATTTATGGATCCTTTGAGCCTTCAATTCCTTTTGATTCATGTTGCTAACATGTTAAGGATGATGCTTGCTCATTTTTAGGTCATGACATTGTTTTTTGCTTGCTCATTTGGTGATTGCTTTTGAAGTTTCCAACTAGGGTTTCAATGTGTGCTTTGCTTGCATCTTTTTGTGTATAAGCTTGCTTCCTCTTGTGATGTGATTGCTTTTGCTTTTGGGCTTTCTTCTTTCATCTCCCTTTCTGTCCTATGATCTTGGAGTCTCATTTAAGGTGGTTTGGTCCCTCCTTTGGAGGTATTTGAAGCATACCTAAAATGATGAATTCTTGAGGACTTTCTTTGTGTTTCTTTGTGCTTCTTTGCACTTTGTTTGTGATGCTTCTGGTTGAGTAAATATTATGAGGTCCTTTCTATCCTCATATATCCTCCCATCCTCACTTTGTTTTAGGCTTCCTTTGCCTTTCATTTGTGTTACCATTTTGGTAATGTGGTTGATGTTGTTTGGTTTAGGCCATTTCATCCCATTTTTGGTGCATTTGTGTGGTTTGCTTTTGTGCATCTTCTTCTCCTTTCTTCTTTGCATTTCTCATATGCCTGCTTGGTTGAGATGAGCTTGTGGAGGCTACTTCCCCACACTATTTTCCTCCCATTTTCATTCTACTTGTGCATTCTATGTTTGCATGTTTGCATTTGCATGTTCTTCTTTCTTCTTCTTCTTTTGTCTTCTTTCCCTTAGGATCTCTAATCTCTCTTCTTCAAGAGAGGTTATGATAGACATTAGGTTTATAACCATGCATGATAACATTAGGTATCTCCCTTACCTCAATCTTAAGACCATCTTTGCATGACAACTTTAGGTTTGGTTTAGTCCCCCTTTAGTGTGTCCTTTCTCTTCTCATCTTCAAACTCTCATAAAACATCTAATAAAGGATAACAAGTGTTGTACGCTACGAGCCTTAAGTACTTAGGAAATGGTGGTTGAGGAGTTACTCCTCAATGGCTAGAGTGTTTAGTGTGGCACCCTTTGGGTGACATGCGACACATTCACTCCTAGGTCATAGTCTTAGTGCAACATGAGTTACAAACAAAACTCAAAACACTTCTTCTCTAAAAAACACAAAAACAAATCATCAACTCATTTGTCCTTTGGGACCTTTAACTTTGGAAAACCTTTTTCATGAGGAGAGTTTTGTTAACTCTCAGTTCTACCGCAAACGGAAGCCCCTAAGTCTCCAATGGTCGAGCTGCACACACTAGCTGCTAGAACCGGCTGTTAACCCTACTCGGGTAAAACTTTTGAACCATCCTGTGGTCCCGTTAGCCCGAACTACATTTGCTTTGATCTTTCATACCAGATGAAAGTACGTAGGGACAAGATGTGATGTCTTGGCGAGCAACCTTCCCCACCTTTCACCCGTAGTTAGCCGAACTACGTTGACTCTAATTTCTCGTACCAGACGGGAATACGTAGGCCCAGAGCAGCGATGCTTTGTCAAGTCCTCCTTTTTCTTTTCTTTTGTCCCTGAGACCTTTAGCTAGATAGATTAACACCCTTTTAGATAGACAACAAGCGTGGATACCGTCGAGTACGACAGACGTGAGGGGTGCTAATACCTTCCCCTTGCGTAACCGACTCCCGAACCCGAGATTTGGTTGCGATGACCGATCTTATCCCTTTTTCGCAGGTTTTCTATGATCGTTTCCTTTCCCTCTTTTGGGATAAATAACGAACGGTGGCGCCTCTTTTGTCTTTTCCGACCTTCTTTTTTTGCAGTAGCGACACTTTGAAAGTGTAGTATTTCATCTTCAGGTGTACCATTGAAGGTACAACCACCAACTCAGCTAGAGTTGGTCGACTAAAGATGCATTGGTATAGAGATGGGCAATCTATTATGAGGAACTGTACTTTGATAGATCTGGCCATCTCGGCGAATCTGAAGGTAATGATCAGCTCAACATACCCCCAAGGCTTTGTCACTGATCCATTGGACCCTTGGAGGTCAGAGCCCACGTAGGGCGTCAAATGTTACTCGTCCAGCTAGAGAGTGGAGAACAGCTGGGAGTACATGATATCAACGGAGCTTCCTTGATCGACGAGGATTTGTCAGACATCAAAGTTCACCATTTGAGCCCTGACGAGCAGAGGGATGCTGGCGTTGGGGGCTCCGCCAAGGAGCTCTTCGCGGTATAAGCAAATGGGGACGAACTCTCCTTTGATCTTGTCAATGGTGGAGTTTCGGTTTGAACTGCTGCTTATGAGGTGCTTGAATTTTCTCTTGACGGATCCTACTGTTACTTTGTTGAAACCTCCCCCTGAAATAACCATGGAGGAGGGGAACGTCTCCCACAGACTGTGTGCGGGAAAATATGGAGGGTCGGTGAGCCCATCGAGGACGCAGAAATCTTCAGGTCGAGAGATGATCATGGCGACCTGGAGGCTGGTTTACCCGGAGGTAGGAACTTCTTCCTCGACCTTCTGAGCTTCTTGGGCGTCTGGTCGAGGGGCTTCTTTTTGCTTGGAGAACTGTTTCAGGTGCTCGTCCTTGATGAGTATTTCAATGGCATCCTTTAGGTGGATGCAATCTTCTGTTGTATGGTCGTGACTCTTGTGGAATCGGCAGTATTTAGACTTGTCTGTATTGGGCTTGGTCGGTATCTGCTTTGGGAAACAGACCCCTGCTTGACAAAAATTCTGAGTTGGCGCACTCAGTGAGGATCTTTTCCCTTGAGACTATCAGGGGGTGTAATCGTGGAACTTGCCATAGGGCCCTTTGTTGTCTCGGGTCTCTCGGGGACGGTCCTCCCGCTTTTTATCTCCTCGACAAGATGTCAAAGGCTCGTCGGTCTTGTTTGACTGGGCATTCTTTTGGTGCCTGGACTCTCGGGAAGAGCTGGCAGCCTCCTTCTCCTCGTACAGAATGTACGAATGAGCTCTGAGGAGGAAAGCTTCCAGTGTTATAGGGGACCGTAGGCCTATAGCTTTGGCGAAGTCTGTGCAGGGACGGAACCCGCGTTCCAACAAGAATCTCTTCATGTCATCAGTGGTGGAGATTTGGACGACCTCCTTATTGAACCTTTCAATGTAGGCTCGTAGGGTTTGTCCCTGCCCCGAATGATGGCCTTGAGGGATGCTTCTGTCTTCGGATGTCGGCGAGATGCCATGAAATGTCTAGAAAAGAGTCTCCCTAGTTGCCTCCATGAGGTGATGGAGTCGTCCGGGAGCCCTTTGTACTAGGTCATGGCCCACTTCCTGAGTGTGGTCAGGAATAATCTGCATTTGATGGCGCCTTAAATGCCGCGATAGTCGAGCAGTGCATCGATGTTTTCGATATGTTTGTTAGGGTCGGTTGTTTCGTCGTATGTGCCCAGAGAAAGGGGTTTCTCTAGGTCTTTTGGGAGGAACATGTCTATGATTTCCTAGGATAACAGGCTGCGAGGCTCGTCGTCGATGATGCTGTCGGTCTAGGAGGGGAACATGCGTTACATCCGTATGTAGGATAGTGGCCATGTCGCGGAGACAGGGTTTGTGCTCGACCTCTGGATCTGGGCGGTGAGCATGGAGACTCCGCCAGGTGTTATTTCTGGCTCCTCTTGGGCTGTGGGGATTGATGGTTCTTGGGAGAATTTTGGTCGCGTTTATGGACGACCACGGTCTCCGGCTCTAGAGGCGTTCGACGATTCCTCTCACGCCGGGGAGGGGGACTCCGTTGCTATCCTTCTTTGCTCGGTGGAGGGGATCTTGGACGACAAGATTCTTCCAAAGCTTCAATTTTTGCACTCTGGTTGAGGATGAGGAGGTTGGTTTTATTGAGAACCTCGATGAGGGCCTCCATGGTCGGGTTGGCATTGGGAGGAACTAGGACCGAAAGGTGTTGCTGGTCAAGAGGGACTTCGTCGTGATCTCCACAAACTGGGGATGGAGAAGCTGTGACTCTGTCACTTAGTCGAAAGATGTCGGCGGCATGAGAGATGGAGGCCCCTTTAGCATCAGTCTTGCTGACGGGGAGGAAAGCAGAGTTATGAGCATTAAGATTGTTGTCACGGGCAGCCATGATCAGAAAGTTGAAGAATTTTTTGGGTCTTGTATCTACAAAAGGAGAAAAGACGGGGATGGAAAAGTTCCCACAGACGACGCCACTAATCTTACCGAACGATCAGGATCTGAGATGAGCCAAAGATGAACGTCTGTGATGCTGGGTGTGAAAGAGGAGGAGGGGGGATACCTGCAAGGCACTCCGATGCTAAAGTAAGACAATGAGCAAGAAAGCGAGCAAGTACAGAATATGTGTTTCACTAAGCCAAAAAAGACCTTTAGCAGCGCTTTTTTTGGCCTTTAGCAGTGCTTTAAAGCGCTGCCAAAAGTGGCGCTGCTAAAGGTAAAGGCAGCGCTTTTTTTCATGGAAAAAGCGCTGCTAAAGGCTCCCTTCAGCAGCACCTTTAGCAGCGCTTTTTTAGCCCTTTAGCAACGCTTTTATAAGCGCTGCATATTTCCCCCAACCATCGCCCCTTTAGCAGCGCTTTCACAAAGCGTTTTCTTAGACCCCACCTTTAGCAGCGCTTTTACAAAGCGCTGCCATAGCCCCCCCTTTAGCAGCGCTTTTTACAAGCGCTGTCTTAGACCCCCCCCCCCCCCCTTCCAAACCTATAGCAGCGCTTTTGTAGCGTAATGTTTGTGACCTTTAGCAGCGCTTTTTTGTAAAAGCACTGTCTAATGTCCCAGATTTTAAATTTTTATTTTATTTTAAAATATTCACCCTGTTTTGTATATTTACCAACAACCTGCTTATATTACACAAACCTGCTTATAATTCAGGCCTTTATTTCAACACTTTGGCCTTATATATACAATTCAAAACTTTGGCCTTAAATATACAATTCAAAACTTTGGCCTTATATATATAATTCAAAACTTTGGATACATTGTAACTCATCACTTTTTTCATAAACATTTTAATATACACATAAACCTGTTTAAATATGTTACAACAAAATTCGATCCTTAGAATTACAACAACACAAATACATTCAATTTACATATAATTACAATTCTTCCAATCCGATAACTCTATACAATTCTCAACCCAAGAATAAATTGACACCATTCCTCTTTAATTTCTTCCAATTTTGCTTTCGTGTAAGTAGCGCACTTGAATTCATCAAAATACTACATAGTATAACAGATCGAATAAGATTTAATTTTAAAACTAATTACTCAGATGAAGTATCGGATAATTATCAAAATGAATCATATAACTTATATAATGAATTGATCCATACCATGACTGGAATCTCAAGTTGACCAGAAAGAATAATTTCCCTCATAAAGCGCAAAACAAAATATCCACAGTCAATACCATTGCGCTGCCGAGGACACTGTAAATGGAAAAAACAAACGAACATTTATCAGGATATATAGTTTAAATAGTTTTATCAAGTAGAACCACTATAACAGTCAAACATGCGAAAATATACCTCTACTCTGATCCAGTTGATGTTGTTAGCCTTGCTTTTTGGCACCGTTGCATCTCTTTGTGCTCTGAATATTTGTATAACTCTAACATAATATAAACGCATATTTAGAACAATGTCACATAATAAATAAAGATATATAATTAAAGATAACAATATATCTCATCACTTACGTATCAACAAAGTTCCTCAGATTTTCATATTTTGTTGTATCGCCATCCAATGAATCTATATAATACACTATTTCTTTCGTCGGATTAATCGCGATCAATAACCAATGTCCACTATAAAATAAGACAACAGTTTAGACGGAAATGTTATATAGAAAGGGAAAAATCGAACAATTATAATAAATGAATTTAGAATAAAATCTAACCCATGGCCAGTATTATATGGCAACAAGAACAACTTCTCCGTAGTCGCGCGCATAAATCTCTGCACTGTGTACTCTTTAACTGTATCCGGTGTCTGGTCTATTATATGGGAGTTGACACAGCTAGCAGATAAGAATGTGAATACTGAAGTCAATTCATTCGGGACCAATAACTTGTCATACAAGAACCTAAAAAAACATAATCAACATTAGAATATTCAGTTAAACGAGCAAATTTTAAAATTTTCAATTATTTAATTAAAATGGATCGAAGTACCTGATGTATGAATGCATAACACCGACGCCCAATTCAGAATGGTTGAAAACCTGATCAAAATCCTCCTTCGCAATTGTTTCGGGATATTCAAAACCGAAAATACCTGCCTCCATGTGTATTTGACGGATGCCACCCTCAGGCACATCTGATGTTCCGACATATGTTTCAAGGCACATCCTAAATCGAGGAACAAATGCTTTTCTGGGAACCTTGGAAGTTTCAGGCATCTTACCCTTGCTGACTTGTTGCGAATGCTGATCATGAACCTAAAAGTCATATATAAGTTCAGTAATTAATGTATAACAAGATAGTCATGTAACTGTAGTAGTACCTTTTTCTTTGATGCAGCTGAATCGGTATCCCGCATAATAATTCTATCATCTTTTGATTTGGATTTTATAGGAGTCTAAGATCATCATGTAAATAAGAAAATGTAGATGTAAGAATAACTTTCATGTATGGATCATAAAACATTTGAGTATTAAAAGGTTCAACCTACCTCATCATCTATTCAAATCAGATTTGCTGGCCATGCCACATACGCTCCTATTGCGTCTCCCACCACTGTTGCGCCTGAAATATCATCTGGTATAGGCAACAACGCACTCCCCTCTAATGCAATATCAATAGATACTTTCAAAAATTCAGAAGGGAGCGGTTTGTGGTGAAGTAAGTCTCCCAGAAAGTTATGCACCTTTCCCTTGCCAACCATTCGATGAGTAGGTGACGATAAATATAGCCGGCAAAGTGAAATGCCCTAAACAAATAATGATCAGTTAATGTGTCAATTAAGTAAACTGTGCTAAATTAATTTCAATGTAATATATACAATTACCTCTGGAAGCTTCTGCGGACAACCGATATTATCTTTGTCACTAGTAGCTTTACCCTCTGGAGCGCGTCTTTCCGACATGTATCTCTCCTTATCCTTCTGTAATTCACGGATTTGCGCTTTCAATTCCTCCAAAGTATCCATCATTTATTTATTGGTTGGATTTTTTTTTCTTTGGCTGCTTATACAGTTTGGATGGAGTGACACCAAATCCCTTACCCCTCACACGCCCAGAATACTCAGGAATATTCAGCACCCGGCTCGGTAAGCTCCTGCAATCATCATCCTCGGCGGGAGTTATGGTCTGGGATAGAGTCTCCTGAAATATAGATAAAAACATATATAAATATATTATACACTTTTGATCAGTTACTGACAAAGATAACGTTGTACTTACACATTGTTCAAAGACTTGTTGAACTTCTTCCTGAGCGACTCCATCTCGTCCCACACGGGCAGCCTTCCATACAACATGGTCCGGAAGAGATGTCGCATCACTCTTCTCCTCTTCCAATTATGCATTAAGACGGATAATAAAGCATTATATCCTATTATATATACTTACTATTTTTTGTAAATATATCATGTTAAAGCATTTATATGTACTTACTATTTTTTGTTCTAATCGTGCATATCCCAAACGGCCCTTTCTGTATGGATATGCGGGATTTGATGCCCGTTGATGATTTACGCCACTAACAACCTGAAAAAACAAGTTTATCAGAACTCTTGTGGAAGAAGGATATATATTATACATAGTTCATGATAAGTTGTACTTACTTCAAATTCTTTTGTTCTTCACTTTGCAACAAACGTCTCCCATTCTTCCTTCGAAATCAAATCTATGTACTTCATTGGACGCTCCGAGTCAACAAAGTTTCCTTCAGAATATTTTAGAAACTTGTTTGTTAAAAACGCTCTAAATCCCCTCAAGCGTTTTTCGGCCAATTGAATACAATATTTTCTCCTACGATCTTCAATATTGAAAGATCTCTGCAAACAAACACACATACATATAACATGTTAGTATAATTAATTTAAAGACATAACTGTCAACATAATTAAAAATAATCAAATACTATACCTAAATCTCGGTCCAAATCTTATCTTTAGCCGGTTGTAATGAAACAATTCTCCAATTATCGCAAGTAATCGGAACTTGCGAACGTACAAGTGCTCCGATGTAACTTGTTAGCAACGCACCGTTAGGCTCAACTAACTGATCTCTTTCAATCCAATGGACATCATACTTTACTCCTTTATCTCTCGCATGGATGATTTTTTTCATAATTGTTATACCTCTTTTAATATCGCCTTCCACGTCTTTTGTTGTTTGTTTTCCATCATGTGATGTTTCCTCGTTGCTGGCCATAATATATATACCTGTAATTCAGAAAAACCAAAGTATCAAATGAATGACATGCAAATATGTAAATAACAAATATATACATAAGAAATATGTAAATAAGAAATAATATGTTACAAGTACCTTTAACATCTCTTTCTTTTTTTCGTTGTAACGGGGTTTACTTGTCTCTTAACAACACAGACAGATGGATTGATCCAAATTCCCTCGTTATGATCATTTCTAATATATGATTCGTCCGCTCTAATATTCTCATCTGGATCATCTATAATATAAGATTCATTCTCAACATAAACATCCCCCTTTTCTCCAATGTTATCATCGATTACTTTGTTGGAAAAAAGAACTATAGACCATTTCGTACTTGTCGGATCAGTGACATAGAACACTTGTTTAGCTTGCGTGGCTAGAATAAAAGGCTCATCTTTGTACCCCACCTTATTAAGATCCACTTTCAAAGAACCTGATTTATCCATTTGTATGCCACTATTATTTTCAACCCACTTGCATCCAAAGATAGGAATCTGAAACTTCTCATAATCAAACACCCAAATGCGCTCGATAACCCCATACTACGAGGAAATGTGCATTGCTTCGGCAAGCACGGTGACACCACTATTTTGCATTGTACTTTTATCATCTTGTTCCTTGGTATAAAATGTGTATCCATTAATTGCGTATGCGCTATAAGAAAACACATGCAAACTTGGATCATATGCTAAACATCTCAACCTTTCTGTTATTGAAGCGGGATCAGAATAAAACTTTGAAAAAATATGCTCCTTGAACCATGTTATAAAACTTCGATTGTGCTCACGTACTATCCAATTTTCATTTCTATTCAGATTTAAACCTCGGAGAACGTCCTTGTGCATTTCAACATACGACTCAACCTCAATGTCATTGTGCAAAACATACAAATGCACTTGCTCCCGTTCATCCCTTGAAACAGTCACAACTTTATTTCCAATTAACTGTTTACCATCTATTTTTTCAACAACATGAGATTTTGGGAGGCCAATGGATTGAACGTTGGACAAATATTCAGCATAAAACTCAATAGCTTCTTCAACAATGTATCGTTCAACAATACATCCCTCTGGTCGACTTCGGTTTTTCACATACCCTTTCAATATTTTCATATAACGTTCAACAGGGTACATCCATCTCATATAGGCAGGTCCACACAGTTGTGTCTCTTTCACAAGATGAACAACTAGATGTACCATTATGTCAAAAAATGATGGAGGAAAATAAATTTCAAGCTCGCACAAAGTAATAACTATTTCTCTTTGCAATGTTGGTAAGATCGCAGGATCTATCACCTTACTACAGATTGACCTAAAGAAAAAACACAATTTAGTTATTGCGCCTCTCACTTTTTCTGGCAAAATAGAACGTATACCTATTGGTAGAAAGTGTTCCATTATAACATGGAAATCATGTGTATTTAAACTTTTTAACTTGAGGTCTTTCATAGAAACAAGTCTTCTAATATCTGAAGAGTATCCTTCTGGAACTTTAACTTCACTCAGAAACTTACACAGTATCTTTTTCTCCTTTCTAGATAAAGTATAAGCAGCAGGTGGTAGATATGTGCGGTTTCCTTTCTTCAAGGGTCCTAATTCATTTCTTATTCCCATTGCTACCAAGTCCTTTCTTGCTTTAAGGCCATCCTTAGACTTTACTTGTATATTGAGTAACGTACCAATAACACTTTCAAATACATTTTTTTCAATATGCATAACATCAAGAAAATGTCTTACATACAACGACTTCCAATACGGCAACTCAAACAAAATTAACCTCTTCTTCCACCCACGCGCGACAAGCGTATGAGCAAAAGGCTTGCCAAACTTAGTACTCACATCTTTCACCTTTTCAAAAATTTGTTCGCCGGTCAATGTAGGTGGAGCTTTACGTTGTTCTGAATTTCCATTGAATGCTTTTCTCCACCCACGGTAGTGATGACTAGAATTTAAGAATCTACGATGACCAAGAAAGACATTCTTCTGACCAAATTCCAACCACGTCCAATCTGTGTTTTCTTCACAGATAGGACACGCACATTGACCTTTAATGCTATACCCCGATAGATTTCCGTATGCTGGGAAATCATTAATTGTGCCAAACAACATCGCCCTCAAATTGAAACTTTCTTTCCTATATCCATCATAAACCTCCACACCGTTCTCCCACAAACTCTTTAAGTCTTCGATTAGAGGTGTCAGGTATACGTCTATGTCATTCCCTAGTTGTTTAGGGCCAGAAATTAACATAGATAACATCATGTACTTACGCTTCATACATAGCCATGGAGGTAGGTTATAAATCATAATAATTACAGGCCAGGTGGAATATGAGATACTCTGCAGACCATACGGATTCATTCCATCAGTCGATAATGCCAAGCGAAGGTTTCTAGCTTCTTCTCCAAAATCAGGATAATCATTATCAATTTTCATCCACTGTGGTGAATCTGTCGGATGTCGATACTTCCCATCTACAATTCTATCATCTGCATGCCAAGTCAGGTGTTTTGCATCTGTTTCACTATGAAACATGCGTCTGAATCTCGGAGTTATAGGAAAATACCATAATACTTTTGCTGGTGACAATTTTTTCTTATACCGAGATACACCGCATTTAGGACACTCGTTTAATGATGCATATTCATTTCGAAACAAAATGCAATCATTTGGACAAGCATGTATCTTATCATAGCTCATGCCAATAGAGCATAACATTTTTTTAGCTTCATAGGTTCGATTGGGAAGAACATTATCCTCTGGAAGCATCTCTTAAAGTAGGGCTAACAACTCTGTGAAACTTTTATCCGACCATCCATTGCCCGCCTTTAAATTGTACAACTTTAATACCGCGGACAATCTTGTGAAAGTAGTGCAACCTTTATACAACGGTTTCTCTGCATCGCTTACCAACCTCTCAAACATCTTGGGACAATCTTGAAGATCTTCTTCAAGTGCTTCTGCAATCTCTTCGACTCGATCACAATTATATGTATCCCTGCCATTGTCCTTTGAAGCACATGTCGTATTATTCTGGGGTTCAACATTCTCGTTACTTATCTCACCATGTAATGTCCAACATGTGTAACTTCGATCAATTCCATGTCTCATTAAATGAGATTCCAACTGAACGGCGTCAACTCGACGCCCATAACAGCATCCTAAGCAAGGACATGTGATCCTACTGGGGTCTTTGGCGTGTTCAACAGCAAACTTAACGAACTTCGATACCCCATTCTCGTACTCTTTTGACAATCGATTACCAAACATCCATTTTTTATCCATACTAATTGAGTAATCTACACTAAACTATAAAAGTTAAACAAAACAGAGAATACCTGTAAGGAAATCACTAACTTCTAAGAATGCTACGCAATAGGATGCTTGGAAACGATCACAGCTTTGCTCTTCACAGGTAACCCCTATAGCAGACAAAATATAAATTTTATTAAAATCATATTAATAATTAACCAAGACAAATCATATTAAAAATACTAGATAATCCACCAAAACAAATCATATTAAAATTACTAGATAATCCTTAAACCAAAATGACACCCTTACTAAACATTGAGAAATCCTAACTAAACATATAAAACCATAATAACATATATATCATATAAACATTGAGAAATCCATAATAACATATCAACATATAAAACCATAATAACATATAAAACCATATCATATAAAACCATATTCAAATTAGAAGAAAACATATCATTATCTAATATTTTTGTTATATTCAAATTAGAAGAAAACTCATTTGTATGAGTGGTGCTAGATGAATTATCCATCTAAGTTCAAAATAGCAACAAAATAAAAACAACATCAATCTCAATCCCAAAATAACAATAGAAAAACAATAACACATAAAACATTTTGAGTTTAGGCTTTTAACAACAACAAAAAAAAAACAATAATATACGTAACATATCTACACAAATCCAACAACATTAGTGTTAACATCATATCAAATATCATACTTGAACTCAAATTTACTTGCATGTCCTCAAACCTTCAATGCAAAACAACACTAAAAATCTTCACTAAACCTTCATTAACTCAATAAAAACAACAACAGCAACAATAATATTAAACCTTCAATGCCTCAATAACAACAAACCTTCGCATTGCAACAACTATATCAAACCTTCAATATCTCAATAACACAAAACCTTTAATATCTCAATAACAACAAAGAGACAATAACACATAAATGCTTAACTCAGCAAACCTTTAAAGAATTTGATCAATACATATAACCACTATAACTCAGCAATGCCATATACATATACCTTGAATATCTTAATAACAACAAAGAGACAATAACACAAAACCTTCAATATCTCAATAACACAAAACCATCTATATCATCAGAACAGAAAAACCATCTATATCTTCAAATACCAACAATGGTGAAAAGATAAATAAACAAGAAAACCATAGTAAAACTTCACATACCGTAACAATGGTGGAAATGCAATGCAGACGGACGGATGCACTCGAAAACGGACGGTGAACGGCGGCGCAATCCAACGGAAGAGGGCGACGGTCGGATGGCGGATGACGGCAACAGAAAGTTTGAATAGGGCAAGTTCGTTCGCTAGAGGAGAAAGAAAGAAGAAAAGAAATGTACGCGACTGTTCTGTTTCTCTTAAAATTCTGGAGGGTATTTTAAAATTATAATACTAATACCTATAGCAGCGCTTTTAAAGGCCTTTAGCAGCGCTTTTAAAAGCACTTTCATAGGGTGCCTTAGCAATGCCATATAGCAGCGCTTTATAGAAAAACGCTGCTAAAGGGGCCCCCTTTAGCAGCACTTTTTAAAAGCGCTTTCTTAGGGTCCCCCTTTAGCAGCGCTTTCTTAGGGTACCCCTTTAGCAGCGCTTTTTAAAAAGCGCTTTCTTAGGGCCCCCTTTAGCAGCGCTTTTTTAAAAGTGCTATTTGGTAGGAAATTTTTTTCTTTTTTTTTACTCACCCTTTAGCAGCGCTTTTTTAAAAAGCGTTGTCTTTGTGTGCGCTGCTAAAACTCATTTCTGGCGTAGTGTTTCTAGGTAAGAAATTGGATACCTGACCCTCTCAAGTGAGAGGATTTTTATAATTCCCCCAGTGTTTGGCCATTGGCCCCTATTTTTGGGGCGAGATAACTGTTTCCCGAAGAATAGGTAACTGCCAGAAATAGCCGTTGAGACTGGCAGATGTGCCCATAACTAGCCGTTGTGACGGGCAGGGGTACAGTCACGAGCAAAAGTGTCTTGGTTGTTTATGGATGATGGATTCGTGCATGACGGGCAGAGACTAACGAGGAGGAGCGATATGACCAAGGGTAAATAGGTCAGTCTCCCATGTTGGAGGGGCTGAAAGGTAAACTTTCCCCCACTTAGGTTGTGCTTAGGTGATTGGGCCGTTCTGGGCGCAGAAGTGGATTGGACCATTCCCAGCCATTAGGCCAATCTGGAACACCATGGTACAAAACAAGAGGAGAAAACAAACTTGAGTTCGGTTTCACCTGCGGCCGCGTGTGTTTTAATCAGTTTCCCCTTTCAACAATGCAATTTATATATATATATATATATATATATATATATATATATATATATATATATATATATATATATATATATATATATATATATATATATATATATATATATATATATATATATATATATATATATATATATATATATATATATATATATATATATATATATATATATATATATATATATATATATATATATATATATATATATATATATATATATATATATATATATATATATAGGGACCAAATTAGGGTTAACTCTAAATTGTAAATAATGTCCCTAATATTTATTTTAAAGTCCAAATTAAATAATATTAAATCCAAAATAAAAATAAAAATAAAATACTAATTATCCTATTTATTTATACTAAACATTTATACAAAAAGTGTAAAAATAAACGGACTCCAAATAAATAAAAGTCGAGCGCCTAAGTGCTAAAGAAAAATTAAATCGAGTATACCAAAATGATCAGTGTGAAATAAACGACTCAAAAAAATACATCGTTTGGTCAGATTTAAAAATAAATTTTGACCTGTTAAAATGTTCAAACTGATCAAAATGCGATCGAAAAATAGTTGAAAAAATAAAATGAGCACACCAGGTTAAACTACGTGAATCGTAGATTAATATAATTGAGGTCTACAAGCTCGATTTTGAATTTTCCGTCCACCGATTTTACGCACAGTTGAAATTCATTCTAACTAGTCTCTCTGTAAATACGAGAAAATATTCCAGGTGACATTTTAGGCACTATACGAGATGAAATGCATGCTATGCTATGCAAAGTAAAAATAAAGTTAGATGCATGAAAATTTTAAAATGTACGGACAAACTTGAGGTATGACAGATGCCCCTATTTAATTAACTTGAACCATAAGGTATGAATGATGACGGTCTTCATACATTCGTGGTGGAAGATAATTAAATACGAAAAAGACCCCAAATTTTGTCTAAGAAAGAAAGTGTGATGTGTTTTAAAAGAAACTAGATCAAGGTCGACCCTCGAGTGGACACTGATAATGATAGGAATTTAACAACATCAAAAGGACGACGGTAAACTCAAAACTACGACGGTAAACTCAAAACTACAAAGACTGCTAACACCAAAAGAATATAATTAAGATCAACAAAGTTGGCTATCACCAAAAAGATGATAGTAAGCTCACAACAACTTCAAGAATTGCCAACACCGAAAAGACAATGGTTAAATCAAACTTTAACGAATGTCATCACCAAAAGGGTGATGATTAGGCATTAAAACTAAGGTCAACATCACCAAAAGGATGATAACGAGACCCACGACTCACAGATTGCTATTACCAAAAGGATGATGAACAATTAAAAATGACAAAGATTGCTACCACCAAAAGGATGATAGTTATCACACTGAAACTTGTTATTACCAAAAGGATAACAGTAAGATCAATACACAAGGCTTTCTATCACCAAAAGGACGATAGTTAACTCGATCGTCTTCGAATATGACCAACATCAAAAGGATGGAGGTTAAATCAGAATGACAAAGAACGTCATCACCAAAAGGATGATGGTTAGATCACAAATGACTCCTGCTAGCACCAAAAGGATGACAGTAAGGCCACTAATTTGCAAGGATTTTCGTTGACAAAAAGACAACGGTGAGATCATAACTGCAAATATTATCGACACCAAAAGGATGACGATTTTATCATCAAAAGGATAATAGTAAACACACACCACTCGTTATCACCAAAAGGATGATAGTAAGTTTCCCAGTTTAATAATTATCGACATCAAGAGGATGAAAGTATTATCATAATTCGCTATCACCAAAAGGATGATAGTAAATTCCCAACACCAAAAGGATGAAGGTAAGAATATTAAATAACCAAACTGGCTATCACCAAAAGGATGATAGCTTACATATGACTAAATGATCACCATAACCAAAAGGATGAAGGTAAAACAAAAACAACAAAGCTTTCTATCACCACAAGGATGATAGTAGGCACATAATTTCCATGACAGCTCTCACCAAAAGAATGAAAGTAAGGTCGACAAATCTTGGTATCACTAAAAGGATGATAACAAACACATAATTTAATGATTACTATCACCAAAAGGATGAAGGTGAAATTAAAATTACAAATCTTGCTATCACCAAAAGGATGGCAGTAACACTGGATTTGAGGAGATCAACAAAAGGTTGAAAATTCATCAAGGAAAACCATCATTATCAACAAAAGGTTAAAAGGAATAAACTCATTAGGGAATGCCCTATAAGTAAGGTAGGAATTATTCAGAGAGATACCACATGAATGGTATGATGATAATAACTTCATCAACAAAAGGTTGAAGGAAACAACTCAACACGGAACGCCCGCTGAACAATGCATGGTAAGAACCCTGCTTGGAGGAAATACCAATAAATGATTCGGTCTGAAGAGAACAAATTCATCAACGAAAGGTTGAAGAGAACAACTCCTTGGGGAACACCCACTGGCTTAGTTGAGGATCGATATGGAATCTCATTATTGATCTTGGATCCTGACTTATGCATGTATGCATCTTTAAATTTGTGAAAAGCATTTCATATCGGATGGAAATACAATGCAAATGCTGATGCACTGAAACACATGTAAGGATGTAAATGCTGGGGATGTATATAATTTTTGGTCATGTATGTAATGATGCTTATGATGTGTATGTTGTATATGATGTTTGAATGCAGACAAGTGATTGTATAGGTTAGGGCTGACTCGCTGGCACTCGATATCTAACAATGCTATGATCGGAGAGTAGAGCTGAATACTCTGGCTTTATAAGTTTGATCACTTGTTGACAAGATGTGTTTGTTCTTGAGTTAACCACAACTTCTTTGCTTGAGGATCAGGAAGGCCTGAGAATGAGCGCAATGACATAATCAACGCCTAAAGATTATGTTTTCGTTCAATGGTTGCTAGTGCCTAGAAAGATCTACTTGTCCAAATTGAAAGTACAGAGAGGACATGCCCCTCGCAACTTTCTTTTCCCCAGTCTGTTGGGTTCTTGGAAGAATTTTGGTGGGGAACTTTGAGAGTTACCATGACATGATTTGCCCCAGTATCTAAATATGGTAAGAGTATTCCCCTGATTGAGCCTTTGAGGTAATCTTGATTCGTTTCAGCACCAACGAAAGTTCAAATTCTTCTCTGATTGCCCCTTTTTGGAATCTCCTTGATGTCAAGTACTTATTTGCAGTTAGAAATTATTTATTCAAAAATGGTAAATTTAAAGTGATGTTCATGCAAGTTTAAAAAAGAATCATTTATTTGAATGATGTGTAAGCGTGTGGCGAGTGGAGCATTGGTCCAAACGCAGTGCTGATTAGGCTAGTGTATGAAAGATACATTGAAAATATGACAACAAAACAGAAGATTAGCAAATCTATAGGAGTCAGTTTACGCAATCTTGTTGTAGTATGCTTTCAGAATAAAGCTTGCTTCAATTAGGTCGTTTGATGGTTGTAACATGGTATGGTTCACAGTTATTAAAAATAAAGGATATAAGGCTCAAAATTTGATTTGTACCCACCTCTTCTTCGTGATGATATCCAGTCTTACGTTCAGTTAATTCAACACACATTCGTCTTCCAAAAGGGATTTGACGGTGTAGAAGTGAAAGTGATGATTCAAGATTCTCTTGAAATGGCAGTTACCTTATTTTGTTTTTTCGGATGTCAGTAACCATTTTGATTTTGGATATGATGGTCACTGAATCTTATTCTGTTTTTTACTGAGGATTTGAGGACCTCTTTTGATTTCTCTTTCGATCCCTAACTTTTGCATGAACTGATTTTGCTTTTTGAGTCCATCAGGATTGCCTTGATTTTTTCCTAAGTCTCCCTTTGAGATGTTCAACTTAGCAGGCTTTTCGATTTTTTTTATATTTTGCTTAAGGATTGTGACTGCCAAGTCATTGGTCATTCAAGAACCAATATCAGGTGGTCGGATGTATTCATCTTGTAACTTAAATGTGCAATTAGATTAATTGAGCACTACTCTGCCTCAGGTTAAGCTTAAGGTTTTATAATTCCGAAAGAAACTTCTACTTTTAGGCTCGAAATGGTTAACTAGGGACTAACTCCTTATCTTTACAATGTTTGAGGATTTGAAATAATTTATGTACATCATCAGCAAGATTTTATCCGAAAGCATACCATAACACTTATGGGTATTTCGTTTTCATCATCCTCCCTCCAAACTTTGCTAAAATAGGGGTTTGGAAAAAAAAAGGTGAAGTAGGGGAATACTTTTTTCTTTGTATATTTTGCGATAATATGAGAAAAGATGAGTGAATGTGAAACGATTAATTCAAAACATGCATAATCGTCTAATTAAAAAAACCAAATGCAATAACAATGCTTAAAGCAAACAGTACTTAGACAACAAGAAGAAAACATAAGAATGCAAAAAATGGAAACATGGCATAATGAATGCCTTCATTTGAGGACTTGAACTCTCCTTGGTTAACTTGGTACTGAACTAGCTTCTTCAGAGGCCGCTTTGCTTGTCTTCGACAACCTCTTCAATATAATTTACTAACATCCACAATGTGGTGGCAAAGGGTATGTTACAACATTTGGATTGTTCTCTTTGAAGGTGAGCTCCTTTGAGTTAATCAAGTCTTGAACCTTGTGTTTAAAAGCTTTGTAATTCTCAATTTTGTGCCCCGGGGCACCTTTATGATACTTACAGTGAGCATTAGCAACATACCCTAGAGGGATACCAGTTGGAGGTGCTAGGTCTCTCAAGGAAATTGCTCCATCATTTAGCAAAAAAGGGAGGATTTGGCCATATGGTACAGGAAGAGGATCAAATTGTCTCTTTGGCCTCCTTACCCTTTGTTGGTTAGGTTGGCGCTATTGTGGAGCACGTTGTTATTGGTTTGAGTGTTGTTGTTGATACCATTGTTGCTGATATGGTGGTTGTTGTTGGTAAGCCAAATGCTGGTATGGAATAGGTGCAACATTGGAAACTTGATGATAGGGATTTAGTTGTTGAGGTATCTGAGCAGGAATTGGAGCTGGAGCAGTTTGTTGATAAGGTACAAGAGCATATTGCGCATCGACAATGTATGAGTGTTGGTAGTAAGGTACTGAAGTAGGCGCCCTCTGATGTGCTTTTCCCCCAAGAGAAGCGACAACATTTGTTTCACCCTTTTTTTTCTTATACCCATTGAAAGGCTTTTTAATTTCAGCCTGGCTGTTAGAACCTCCTTGAATCTTTCTGCTTTTCAAACCTTCTTCAATTCTTTCACCAACAATCACCATGTATGAGAATCCTGAAGACACATTGTTGATCATTTTCTCATAGTATTGCCCTTGTAGGGTACCCATGAAAATATCAATCAATTCACGGTCGACCAGCGATGGATGCACCCTTGCAGCTAACTCCCTCCAACGTTGTGCATACTTTTTAAAGGATTCATTATCTTTTTTAGCCATACTCCGAAATTGAGTACGATTTAGAGCAAGGACAGAGTTGTATTTATATTGCTTGAAAAAAAGCTTCAGCTAGCTCAGCCCAGGTGTGTACACTGATACGCTCCAGCTGCATGTACCATACGAGAGATGCTCCAGACAAGCTGTCTTGGAAGCAGTGAATCATCAACTTTTCATTTTTAGCATAGGCGGCCATTTTACGGCAGTACATATTTAGATGAATATTAGGATAATTGATGCCCTTATATTTTTAAAATTCCAGCACCTTGAATTTAGATGGAATCACAACGTCTGGTACTAGACACATCTCCACAACATTCAAAGAGGTTGGGTTATGCCCTTCCATGATTCGAAGTTTTTCAGCTAAAGTATATCTTGATGGCTTCAGAATCTTGAGCAGTGTGAGGACTGATAATGGGGATAGTCTCATGATAATCTTCCATGTTATACTCATATTGTATCTTCTCTTCAGCACGAGAAATTGGAATTGGAATAGTAGTAGGTTGAGCTTATGGGATAGTTTTGACAGTAACCCCAGGTGTAGGAATAGGTTGAGTAGCGGATCCTTCTACTGCAGAAGTGAAATTCATAGGCATTCCATAGATGATGGGATCGGGAACGAGCACTGAAAGCCTTGAGGTGGATCCTTGGACATGAATACTTTTGTTTGCGGAAGCAACCTTACGCAGTTCTTCTTCCTTTTGTGCCATAGTTATGGCTTCAAGAATTTGGTCAATCTTGCCCTTGATAGAGTCCAACTCTTCTCTGAAAGTAGCTTGTTCATCTTGAATCTGATCCATTACTTGTCTGGTATTGGCTCAAGTTGCGTACTGGTGTCGGGGAATCAACTCGATTTACTAGGCGAATGAAGATGAAATGAAATGAATTTTTAATTTTGAGATGCAGGATGTAAGATGGAATGATATGCATGGGTGTAATGCTGAAATTCCAGATCCAGGATCACAGGATCAATCGAGTACTTGATATCATCCAAAGCACGGGTAAATAACTAAATTCTTTGATCGCAGGATCTCATAAGTTTGAGGTACGATGGAGGATAAGGTTGACCACTCTCCTCACAAGGATCTCACCAGGTAGGATCTAGAGTTTTAAAGGAACCTCAAAGTCATGAATCCATATAACTGTTCATCAGATGCGCCATGAGCATGACGATTGATGACTCCATCATATGAATCTCTTTTGAGTGAGATCTTCGTACCGAACTACGTGAGAGAAGCCTCTCAGTGTCCCATACTACGTGACCATCAATCTTAGTTTTTGGCCGAATGGTTTAAGGTTCTAAGAGGTCCTTAGAGTCATGGATCCCAATGGGAACGTTAGTCGTCTACGTCAAAAAGGCTTGACGATCACCAACATTCTTATTAGACTCTAGTCTAAGCGAGGTTCTCGTATTGAACTACACGAGGAGAAATTCCTTAGTGACCCATACTACTCAACCTCTTCTATCTTATATGTTCACTCTAGACTCGTGCATATAGCCTTTTCCTCAAGGTTGGCAATTAAAGCATCCACAATGTCAAGAACCACAAATAATAATATGGAAAGCCCTTAAAAGCAAAAAGATATAAGCAAGCAAGAAAGATAAACAAACACTCAAACATGCGAAGAACCCTAGACTAGGCTTGACTTGCTTATGAGAATTCATGAATGTCAATTTAACATGTTTACCAAGAGAACAAGAATGACAAAAACACGAATATAACTTCCTAGGATTATTACATTCAATCAACTTATTTTCTCTAAGAGAATTTAAAACTTGTTCTCCTGAATGACCTAAACGATCATGCCAAAGAGAAGATGGCAAAGCTGTAAAGGATGATGTAGGTACAACTTTATTTTTGGAATTGGTGCTGGTGGTGATGGGGTATAGGTCGCCTTTACTCTCACATCTCATTAGAGCCATCCCCGTCTGAAAAATCCTCCACACAAAAACCAAGCGGGTCAAACTCAATTGAATTTTCTTATCCGTAGTGACTTTTATAACAAATACTAAATTTTTAATCAAGTTTGGGGTATGCATAACACTTTTTAGGATAAAAGGATGGTGGGTGGGGGTATGTTTTCGCTACCAAGGGCATATGATTTTATTATTTTTGTGCAATTTGGTAGGTGGGGTCAAACTCTATTTCCTACTATGATTTTATTATTTTTGCGCAATTTAAAATAAGACGAGAGATTACCTTGCAAGGATGCGAAGTGAGAGGTAGCACAAATGTCTATATACCAAAACTGACCTGGATGAGCAAGACTGAGGGTGTGAATAGAATTCTCAATATTATATGGGATGGGTGTATTCACATTAAGAGCATCTTATGGTCTCGGGCTAGAATTCCTCCTTGTGGGTAGAGCTGGCAATGAACCTAACCAACTTGAAAATAGTTTGGAACTCGGTTCGACAATTAAATCATTAAATTAGATTCATGAACCAAATGAGCTGAATATGAGCGAAAAATTAAGTCCGTTAATTAAATGAGCTGAATTTGAACTATACATAGTTCGACTCGTTAGGTTCATAAGTCAACTCGATTATATATGAAAAGGGTTATATTGTCTTGAAGAGTAAGTTTAAAGGTTTACTACAAATTTTAACCCTAAATTTGTCCATTCCATGCTAGTTATGAAAGTAAAGCTAACAATTGCATTTAAAGTCATTCTTGTCAAAAGCATAATGACATTTCTTAAAATAATATGTGTAATGAAGGTTGCAAGTGGTGTAATTATTGTGATGAAAATATATCAATTTCTAGTAATTTTTGGTGTACTATTTCATTAAATTTGTAAAGTTCCTAAATATTTAGATGTAGTTGTGGATTTTTGAGACAAATTTAAATTTCAATTGAGTAGTTTTGAATTAGACTTTCAAATGCATCTCTTGAAAGTTGTGTAGTTTTTGAATTAGTAGATTTTTGAGAGAAAATTAAATTTCAATATGATAACTTTTATTTTATTTTAATATTTTCTTTTTTAAAAAATATTAATTTAAAAAGTCAAATATAAATAGACTTGAAAAAATGGCTTTTAAGTCCGTGAACTTAGTGAGCTTAACCTAACGAGTTGAACATAATTGTTCGTGAACTTATAACGGGTCGATCTTGAGCTTAAAAATAAGTATGTTTCAAACTCAAACCGAAATTTGAGCTGAACCGATTTTTAATGAGTCGAGTCGAACTTAGAAGAGTTTTATTTGACTCGACTCATTTTCAATCCTACCTTTGGGACATCACTGTTGGGATTAAAAATGGATAAAGGCATGACGGAATGTTCCATGGGGCTCACTACTGCCAAGGTGCCCAATATTGTCATGTTTGTTTCCCACAACCTTCGTCCTGGCCACCTCTACCGGTGTTCCATCTGCGACCATTGGCGTGGTTGTTTTTCTTACTGCGACCGCGAGAGAGGGGTGCAACAGGGCTGTTGTGCAGCCTATTTACGAAGTGGGATAGAAGAGTAGATCTGACGGATGCACAATGGTATTGGCCACGAGTGCCACCGGTGTGAAGGAGGAAGAATCATGAGCAACACATTGAAGGATATTCGATTCTTCAATCTATAATCGGAATTTCACAACAGCAAAAGTGGGAAAAGGATCATGTTGTTGGATATAGGTAACAAAACTGACATACACATCAATGAGGCCATATATCATTTCAAAACCAAATGGGTGTTGGAAACCGGAGACTCAACGTTTGCAAGTTGATCATAGAGGAGTTTTAGACGGTTACAGTAGGCTTTAGTGGAGGGAATGTCCTCAAGGTTTGTGTTGCTGAACTGATTTTCAAGTTGAACAGCCATTGACTGTTAGTTATCATTGAATATGGCTGCAAAGCGGTTTCAACACGCTTCTGCCGAGTCACCGATCATAAAGATAAAAGTGAGAATGTCTTTGAGACGGTTGCATACATTGATTGCAACACAACATCGTCTAGAGGATTCTAAAGCTCAGAATCACTAACTTTAAGAGTGACTGCTGCGCAGATTGCTTCTGTGTCAAAAGGAGGGATGATATGGTCGAGCACGTTGTGGACTTTAAATAGCGCAAACCAAGAGAGGTAGAGATCAAATTTCTTGTCAAACATCACTGGAATAATTGTTTTGACGTTGTTAATGGTAAAAGCGGGGTGGAATTTTGTTTTTCCCATCAAGTGGATTGGCTGGTTGATGACAAAGTGAAGAGGTTTCATCCATGGGAAAGGGAGGAGGAGGGACTGTGGTTTGTTTAGGTGTTTTAGGGTTTATGGATCGTAGAAAACTGATACCATGTAAGAAAGTAATTTTCCTTGCCTTTCATTGATATCTTGTCTGAATAATATACAAGTTTTGACTTAACTATTTAGAAAACTAATAATATCTAATTACAACAATACAATGTACTAATAATGTCTAATTACAAGCAATCGATGTACACTAATTATAGACAAATTTATTTATATTCTATTATTTTTGAAACCCTTCATCACAACACCATTAGCAAAAACTTCTCTAGTTTTCCCTGTCATGTGCCATCTTGTTTCACTTCATTCAACAAACCTTTATTCTTTAATTTGTTCATATTATGTATGCTAAGAAGGCATGGCTGCGGATCTGTGCATCTTTGCTAACTCCTGCATCATTTTGCAGAACAGTGTCTCTAAGTTTGTATTGCATATGTAAAGGAACTCTTCTGGCTAGTATGAGATTCATATATAACAAAATATAATACTAGGGTGGAAATAGTGCAATAAGGAATTCAAAATGTTACATTCATGGAAGTTATGAATCTCAGAAAAATAACTATGGTTGATGGAGATTATGACCACCGGAAATCATTGTATTGAAGTATCTCACAGAGTCACAAACATTGATTAGTAACGTGGCAAAACAATAATTATGACCACCAGGAATCATTGTATTGAAGTATCTCACAAACATTGATTAGTAATGTGGCAAAAACAATGTCTATGGGAGATGGGGGAAACACTAGAAAAAACATACAAAAAAGTACTTGCATTATATCCATAGATTTGAAGTTTTATCAAAACACAAAAATCTATAAACAACAAACCGACCTTAGCTCAGTTGGTAGAGCGGAGGACTGTAGTTGGAACACCAAGCTGTTATCCTTAGGTCACTGGTTCGAATCCGGTAGGTCGGATTTTTTTTAATAATTTTTTCAAACTAATTTTAATCTATTAAATATTCAGGTAGTTTTGTTGTTTAAAGGAAGAAAATGGCGAGAGAGAAAAAAAAAGTTGAAACAGAAAGGTTTCCTTTTAACGGGAATGGGGATATTATTATAAATGCCGCAAAATAGTTATTCAATGTAGGGGTAGGGGCATTAAGTCTCCATCAATATTCTAAATGCTTTACAGGAAAATAAAAAAATAACTTACAAGAAATTATTTACAGATAGTGTGAAAAGATGCGTTCAAGGAGAGATAAAGAGTCAGATTCTAGTGTTGTACTTTTTTTATTTAAAATTTTCTTTCATAATTTTTAATTATTTTTATCATCATAAAAATAACAACATAGATGAAGAAAATAATATATCAAAATGATTAGAAACTCAAGAGTTGGGGATAACAGGTTTTTGGTGAAGAGAAGAAAAGAGTAAATGAGAGGAATTATGAAAGTAATTGTCTCCTAACCAATTTAAAAAGGCAAATAAATTATCTTTAACTAACTACTATTAATATAACTAATTTCTACAGGATAGCTTGAATTAAACTCAACATTCCTTTCTTAATTCAAATTATCAAAAGTTATGACTCAATGTTATCTTCTCAACTTTATAAATTGCAATTTTTTAACGACTTTAGTGACCACATTAACCAATTGTTCTTGTGTTAGGTGATACACAACTTCAAATTTTCCCTTGCTAAGTTGGTTCCTAAGAAAATAGAACTTGATTTCTATATGCTTGTTTTTCCCACATGCAATGTTTTTTTGTTAGGTTGTTTGTTGATTTGTTTTTTATTAACATCTTGATTAGATCTTAAATCTTCATCAACAAGTCATTTAACAAGGATTGAGGCTAATTTATTTGACATGCCGCAGCAGAACTTGTAAAATATTCAACTTTACAACTAGACAATGCAATCATTATTTGTTTCTTTAAGCATTGTGACAAGGGTGCTCTTAAGAAATTTAAGATGCAGCTAGTTGTACGTCTTCTATCAATCTTGTCACCACACCAATCAACATTAGAGAAACTTGTCAACTCAAGCTTACTGTACTCTTTGTCTAGTGGAAATATGAGACCATAATGAAGTGTGTCATTTATGTACCTCATTATCCGCTTTGCAACAATGAAGTGTTGTTTGAGGGGATTGCTTATGAACCTGCTCACCAGTCCAACTGAGTAGTTTATATTTGGCCTACATTGACATAAATACCTTAATGAGCCTACCAAGTGCTTGACTGTGGTAGCATCTACCATGCCTTCCTCGCCTTCATCTGAGTCCTCTAGCTTCAGATTTGTCAATATTGCACTCAAACATGTTGAACTTTGTCAATATTTCACTTGCATATTTGGCTTGGTGCAAGCTCATTCCACCTGAGGTAGATAAAAATTTCATGCCCATGAAATAGGCTAGCTTGCCTAAGTCAGTCATATCAAACACTTATTTCATCCTATCTTTAAACTACTCAGTTTCTGTCTCACAACTTCCAGTTACAAGGAGGTCATCCACATAAAATTCAAATAATTAAGAGATTTTTCCATTCTTTTCCTTTGATATAAACACCATGTTCAGAGTTGCATTTTATGAACCTTGCTTCTATGAAGAATTTGTCAATTCTTTTATTCCATGTTATTGGTGTCTTTTTCATGCCATACAAGGCTTTGTATAGCTAGCAAACTATATATTCTTTTCCTTTGATGACAAAACCAGGAGGTTGGACTATGAACACTTTTTCTTCTAGAGGGCTATTTAGGAAAGTTGACTTGACATCAAGATGAAAAATGGGTCATACTCTATTATAGGTTAAGGAAATTACCAACTTGATGGTCTCATGTCTTGCAACTGGTGAGAAAACCTCATCATAATTGGCCCCTTGTTTCCACAGGAAGCCTTCTGAAATAAGTCTGACTTTGTGCGTGACAACCATTCTTTTAGAGTGAACATGCACTAAAGTATTAATATCATCATTGTCTCTTGCATTCTAATTCCATGTTTCATCTTACAAGACATTACCATCTCAGCTGATGGCAAGTTGCTTTGTATTAGGATCAAACACTTTATAGGCTCTTGTATTGTGGTATCATACAAGGATCATTGGTTTTCTCTTATCCTCCAGCTTCCTTCTTTTGGCTTCAGGAATGTGCTTGTAGCACAAGGAACCAAATATCTTCAAGTGGTTTACATTAGGATTCCTTTTTGAATAAGCTTTCTCAGGAAGTTTGTTCAATAACCTATTTGCGGGGCACCTGTTCAAGATATAAGTAGCAGTGGATACAGTCTCACCCTAAAACTCATGTGGTAGATTTTTATGCTTTAACATGCTTCTTGCCATGTTGAAAATACTTTTGTTTCTCCTTTCTGCCAATCCATTGTGTTAAGGAGTGCATGGTGTTAGGACTTCATTAATGATGCCTTGACTTGTGCAAAAAGAATCAAAATCCTATAAGGTGTACTCTCCTCCACCATCTGTTGTCAACATCTTTACCAAATTTCCACTTTATATATCTATCATTGCTTTGAAATCTTTAAATACATGGAAGGCTTCATTCTTGCATTTGATTAAGAAAAGCTATAACATTCTTAAGAATTCATCCACAAAGGTGATGAAGTACTTGTTTCCACCATAATTAGACACTTCTAGTGGTCCACAAATATCTAAGTGAACTACATCAAGTCCTTCTTTAGCTCTCTGGGAAGACTAGACTTGAAGGCTAGTCTAGATTGATTTACCATTAAGCATAGTATGCATGAACTTTCAGGTATTTGTACCTTAGGAACTCAAATCACCAATCCTTTTGAACTCACTTGGCTTAGATTTTTGCAATTTAAATGGACATACCTCTTTTTCCATATCTCAACTTCATCTTCATGAGATGTTGTAGCAAGAAATCTTCTTTCAGAGTATTGGATGCATGCCTTGAAGGTTCTATTTCTTGAGAAGCAAGATTTCAGGATTAGTCTTATTTTGTGATCAAAGAGCTTCAAGAGTGCTTTAAAAATATTCATTTTATGTGATATTAAACTCTTTTGTCATTTTGATGGACACCACTATGTGATTAAAGAGGGAAGGCAATATTCTCAAAACTTTCTCAATGATCTTCACCACATTGAGAGGTTCGCCGCATTACTTCATTTGATTTATCAAGGTCAACAATCTTGAGGTATAATCATCTATCTTCTTATCATCTTTCATCTACAATAGTTCAAATTGCCTCATCAATGCCTGTAACTTGACTTTCTTGACTTTGGCATCACCACCAAAGTATCTTTCAAGATTGTCCCATGTTATTTTGGAACTAGCTTCATCATCAATTTTCTCAAACACCTTTGAGTCAACACTTTGATGAATGAGTAACACAACACTTCAATCTCTTTTCTTTTCTTCCTTATGAGCTTTCCTTTGTGTTTCAGTTGCATCTTTGGGTAAATCTTTAACACTTGTTTCCATCATATCACAAACATCTTGTGTGCCAAATATTATCTTCATTTGAGTCATCCATTTTTTCCAATTTTTTCCATCAAGAATGTAACACCCCCTTTCTATACCCCCAAAATAAACAATTAAAATCATATAAGCAATTAATAAAAGTTTCATCAGAGTATAAATCAAAACATGGTATAAAAGAGGAGCATCACATTATCATCGAAACGAAACATAAATAATACCTGCTCATAAAGATATGTAACAAAAGGGGTAAATCTCAACTAAAAACAAAGCATAGCACTTAAAACCCACATATCAACATTTAGAATAAAGCGGAAACATCTAAACATTGAAATCACTTCATTAACATAAGCATTTTATACATCATTCAGATTAATTCAATTCATCAGTTGAGTTTACAAAACATTCAGCAGCAGATACATACACAGATGTATCATAAAAGAATCAAAACAATTCCTAACTACCCAGTGTTACATATCAGAGCCATCTGACCAAAAGAAATGAAAACTCGCTTCACAAAAGACCTCCAGCATCCTACTCTGCAATGCCTCATAGAGCATTATAAAAGAGCATAAGGGTGAGAAACATTATCATAACAAACAATGCATAAAATTATACACATCATAAAACACAATTATAACATGCTCGCAATTCACATTTCTCACCACAACTCGTTAAAATACATCACAATGTACACGTACATAATCAATCACACTCACCAATCCATGCTTCACAATTCATATCATTCACTTAAACATTTACAATTATGTTCAATTCACCAAAACATCACATAAAGATGATAATGCAACTCATAGAGACCGACTCACGACTCTATGCAGATGCAAATGCGGTACCGACTCGTTCAGCAGGTTCAATTGAAGAACCAAAATGGAACCATCGCTCTTTACCGAAGTAACTCCCCGTCGGTCCTACGATGTTCACCCATCGCTCACACCCCACACGGGCACACGATGTTTCAGGATTGCTCACACCCCACACGGGCACACAATCCGGTTGCTCACGCCCCACAAGGGCACACAACTGTTCTGCAGATTCTCCATGGAATCAAAATAAACCATCGCTCACACCCCACAAGGGCACACGATCGTTTCTGCAGATCCTCCTAGGGATCAAAGTAACTAAACCATCGCTCACACCTCACAAGGGCACACGAGGTTTCTGCAGATCCTACGTGGGATCAGACACACAAGAATGCCATCATGATGCTACACATGCAACACGACTCAATACACTCTTAAAATCCACACATGTTTACAAACATATTCATGCATTCTTCATATTATACAAGTATATACAAATATACGCATTCACATTAATATCACTGATAACACGAAATCATATAGATATTTTCATGCATAATTCAACTAAAGTCTAACCGTTTTCGATCCGATTTCGGGTTATTTCCGTGTATTTGTCTGATGTTTTTGCAGGTATTCAACAATCCCAGATGAAATTTGGACGAAAAAGGAGTGAAAACACAATGAAAAGCGCAGCAGACTGTTTTTGCTGATGTGACGACCGTCACAGATGCATGACGACCGTCACACGGGTGACAACCGTCACACCTTGTGACGACCGTCATGCAGGCAAAAACGCCCCACTCAGATTACACGTCAAAAGAGCAGTTCCAATTCCCATTAAGTGGTCCACTACTCCCTAAATTATCTGCCTCAAGGTCCATCATCCTCAGAGATAACCGTTGGGATTCCACTTCTATAAAAAGGGAAGCAGGGGACTTCAAAAAGGGTGCTGCATTCATACCACGAAGTGCTGCCGAATTTAATTTCCAGAGCAAATTTACTTTCCAGTTTTTTTATTTGTATTCATTTCCTTTATTTCCCTTTACATTTCCTTATTCCCATTTCCGCTCTTTTGTAATTGTTACTGCACTGTACGATCAAATTGGCACTAAAGACCAGAATCCTGCCAACATCTGTGGAGGATCTGCCCAAAGGCCAATTGGCTTATTTACAGGTTTTCATTTTGATCGACTCCTGTTTTAACATAATGCAATTTATTATTTATTATTATTATTTATGTTTTGTTCTTCCCAATTCCATGTCTAGCTAAACTTAGGCAATCGATATGTAGTAATAATTCGAATGGGATTTGATAACTCTTGTTTGAAAACTTTCTTTTCACAAAAGTAATTTATGGTCTAAGTGTTTAAAATTGATTCACGAAATAAGCTTCGTCGCGAAAGCGAGAACTTATTTAAAAGTAGTTTTGCCACGAAAGTGGGAAATTAATTAAGATACGAACCAACAAGCGAAAGCTGCGGTAAGGTCAGATAGTAAACACTAGGAATTTGTTTTAATAACAGCGAAAGCACTTTAAAACGAATTAGAATTTAGAGATTTCCAAAAAGTAATTTTAACCCCGAACGGAATACGAAAGTGTACGTTTGGCCCTTAGGATTATGATTAGCGTCAACAACCATCGTGAGACGAGAGTCTTTGAATCTCCATTTTCTGCTTAAATAAACTGTGAAAACTATTTCATACACCAGTAATTTATCAAATCCCTGAAGAACATAATTACTACGTATCGATTCAATTAATTAAAATCTAAATAGTAATCTTAGTTCCCTCTTTTAGTGACAATCTTATTCCCTTAAAACATATTCTACCTAGCTAAACATAGTAACTCCCGAGAACACTAGTTTGATTACGAGTCCCTGTGGGATCGATATCTTTTATTACTACGCGATAGACTGTGCACTTGCAGTTAGTTGTATTAGACATAGAAAGTCGCGATCAAGTTTTTGGCGCCGTTGCCGGGGAACCGTTTAGTCAATAGTGTAACCTTCTGTTACGCCGTATAGACTAGGTAAACAATTTTCATTTTTTCCTTTACTAGTGTTGTCGATTGTATGCCAAGTGATCGCCCACAAGGCGATATCTTGAAACCTTCAGTCGCAGAACTAGAACGCTTCTTACATCTAAGAAGCCGAATCATTGAGTACCAACTCAAACATAACATTCCCGATCCTCTCACTCCCATTCCCAAATCCGAAGAAGAACCGACGATGGCTGAAGGACCTCCGAACAAACCGCTGAAGGCATACGCTACACCATCTCAGATGGAGCCTAGAAGTAGCATTGTTGCCCCAGCTATTACCCGAAATGATTTTGAGCTGAAACCATCATTGCTGTCGGTTGTACAACAAAACCAATTCTCAGGAAACGCAACTGAGGATCCGAACGAACATCTAACGAAGTTTGTACAATACGCAGACACAGTGAAAGCAAATGGAGTAACTCCAGACGCGATAAGACTTCGTCTTTTCCCATTCTCTCTTAGAGACAGAGCATGGACATGGTTACAATCGTTACCATCCAACTCCGTTACGACGTGGGAGCAATTGAAGAACGTCTTCTTAGCGAGATATCTTCCACCAAGCAAAACTGCTATGCTTAGAGCTCAAATCAACGGATTTCGACAGAAAGATACTGAATCTCTCTACGAAGCATGGGAACGATTCAAAGATATGATGAGAACATGTCCTCACCACGGTCTAGAAGACTGGGTGACAATCCATACTTTCTATAATGGATAAGCCATACGATGAAGTCTATCAATTAATAGAAAACATGTCACAAAACCATTGCCAATGGGGAGGTGAACGCACTCCAAATGAGAAAACCACAGCGAAAGGTGGGATGTACGAAATCAGCAGCCTTGAAAAGTTCAATGCTAAAGTAGATGCTCTAGCACAGAAGATCGATAGTCTGACCGTTAACCCCACTGCAACTGTCGCTGCAGTAACTCCGAATTGCGAGTTATGCGGAAGCACCACTCATAATGCACCCGAATGCCCATTGCTAGCCGGAATCCCGCCAGACCAGGTAAATTATGCTCAAGGAAATCCCTACGCGAATACCTACAACCCAGGTTGGCGAAATCATCCAAACTTTTCTTACAAAAGCGAAAATGCATTGCAAATGCCTACTGCTCCGCAAGGATATCAAAAACCAGCTGCTCAGAATGCACCTAGGAAATCAAACCTCGAATTGATGATGGAAAAGTTCATAGCTACTCAAGCTCAGACGAACAAAGAGTTCCTGAATCAAAACATACACACTAGCGAGCAAATTAAACAGTTGACAGGAAAAGTAGACGCTTTAGCCACCCACAACAAAATGTTAGAAACTCAGATATCACAAGTGGCTCAACAGCAAGCATCTGCTGCCGCACCTGCTGACACATTTCCTGGACAACCCGAACAGAATCCCAAAGGCCAAGCAAATGTTGTGATACTAAGAAGTGGAAAAGAATTGGACGAACCGATCGATCCGAGGACCGAAAACTCAGCCATGCAACAGAAACCAACTGAACAAGCAGAAAAGGAATCTGAGTTAGAGAAGAAGGAGGACAACGAGAAGGAGGATACCGCAAGTGAAAAAACTCAAGCACCTCCAGCGCCATATAAACCACCTATCCCTTATCCGCAAAGACTAATAAACTCTAAAACTTCAGGACAGTTTAAGAAATTTGTGGAGCTCCTTAAACAGCTGAATATTACTATTCCTTTTACAGAAGCGATAACTCAAATGCCGTCATACGCCAAATTTCTCAAAGAGATCCTGTCGAATAAGAGAAAGATCGAGGATAACGAAACAGTTACACTTACGGCAGAGTGTAGCGCTATTATTCAGAACTGCATGCCTCCTAAATTAAAAGACCCAGGTAGTTTCTCCATACCCTGCGTCATAGGAAAGTTCGTAATAGATAAAGCTCTATGCGATTTAGGAGCCAGTATCAATGTTATGCCCTTATCTATATGCAAAAAGCTGAATATGAGAGACCTCAGACCAACCAAAATGTCCGTACAATTAGCTGACAGATCAGTAAAATACCCCGTCGGAATACTGGAAAACGTTCCAGTACGCATAGGACAATTCTACATCCCAACTGACTTCATAATCATGGACATCAAGGAGGACACTGTAACCCCAATTATCTTAGGAAGACCATTCCTAGCTACAGCCGGAGCGATTATAAACGTGAAGAAAGGAAGGCTAACATTCGAAGTAGGAGAAGAAAAGATAGAGTTCATTCTCACCAAGTTCTTACAAGCACCAGCAATAGACGATACCTGCTATTTAGTAGACGAAATTGACGAATGCATAAGAGAACTTGAAAATGAAGAGACCACGTATTCAGAAATAATAAAGATTCAAATACCCGACATTTCTGAAGACGACAATTGGCGTAAACCGTATAAAGACGACAGCCTAAGCGAAAGCTTAGCACTGACACCAAATCATATGCCAGGTCTGAAGAACCCATCTTTAGAACTTAAAACACTACCCAAAAACCTCAGATATGAATTTCTAGACGATGAACTAAAAAGACCAGTGATAGTCAACGCCGACTTAGGACAACCAGAAACCGAAAAGTTATTAGAAGTCCTAAAGAAGTACCCCACCGCGTTAGGCTATAACATAAGCGATCTAAAAGGTATAAGCCCTTCGATCTGTATGCATCGAATTACAATAGAGGAAGACTCTAAAACCTCTCGAGAGCATCAGAGAAGACTAAACCCCATCTTGAGCACTGTAGTCAGAGATGAAGTAAAGAAATTACTAGATGCAGGAATCATCTATCCGATCTCCGATAGTGAATGGGTTAGCCCAGTTCATGTCGTACCAAAGAAAGGAGGAGTCACAGTAGTTAAAAACGAAAAAGGCGAATCGATAACAAAAAGAGTCGTGACTGGAAGTAGGATGTGTATTGATTATAGGAAGCTTAACAAGGCTACGCGCAAAGATCACTTCCCGCTACCCTTCATAGACCAAATGTTGGAAAGATTAGCCAAACATTCATATTTCTGCTATCTAGATGGTTACTCAGGATTCTTCCAAATTCCCATCCATCCTGATGACCAAGAAAAGACTACATTCACCTGTCCTTACGGTACTTTTGCTTACCGCCGAATGCCATTCGGACTCTGTAACGCACCAGCAACCTTCCAAAGATGCATGATGGCAATCTTCGCAGATTTCATAGACGACATTATGGAAGTGTTTATGGACGATTTCTCGGTATGTGGACAAAGTTTCGAAGGATGCTTACAAAACTTAGAAATGGTACTAGAACGTTGCGTAAAAGTAAACCTCGTCCTAAATTGGGAGAAATGCCATTTTATGGTCCGACAAGGAATAGTTCTAGGACATGTCATATCAGATAGAGGGATTGAGGTAGACAAAGCTAAAATAGAGATTATAAAAGATCTCCAACCTCCAAAATCCGTACGAGAAATACGGAGTTTTCTAGGACATGCCGGTTTCTACAGAAGATTTATAAAAGATTTCTCGAAAATCACAAAACCTTTGACCGGCCTGTTAATGAAAGATGCTGAGTTCGTCTTCGACGACGACTGTTTAAAAGCATTCGAAACATTGAAATCAGCCCTTATCACCGCACCAATCATGCAACCACCAGATTGGAGACTACCGTTTTAAATCATGTGCGACGCGAGTGATTACGCTGTAGGCGCAGTTCTAGGACAAAGGAAGGACAAGAAACTCCATGCTATCTACTACGCCAGTAGAACCTTAGATCCTGCCCAAATGAACTACGCTACCACAGAAAAGGAACTTCTAGCAGTTATATTTGCGCTTGACAAATTCCGTTCTTACCTAGTAGGAGCAAAAATTATCATATACACATACCACGCTGCCATAAGGTACCTAATAAGCAAAAAGGATGCCAAACCAAGACTATTGAGATGGATCCTGTTATTACAAGAGTTTGACTTAGAAATCAAAGATAAGAAAGGAACCGAGAACGTTGTTGCGGATCACTTATCCTAAATAGAAGGCATCAGACACGAACCAGTACCGATAAATGACGATTTCCCGTACGAACGTCTGATAGCCAAATTAGAAAGTGACACACCCAATGCAATCTCAGAAGATCCAGAATTCGAAAAAGCCGTAGAAGTCGTCTATGCCCAAGTCACATTACCTTGGTATGCTGACATCGTTAATTACCTCGCTGCGGGCGTGCTTCCACCAGATCTTACTTATCAGCAAAAGAAGAAATTCTTCCACGATCTGAAACA
This sequence comes from Lathyrus sativus, assembly GCA_963859935.3. Lineage (NCBI taxonomy): Eukaryota > Viridiplantae > Streptophyta > Magnoliopsida > Fabales > Fabaceae > Lathyrus > Lathyrus sativus. Next base: position 35,845,080 of record OZ012735.1, read on the forward strand.
CTATTATTGGGACGAACCCCTACTCTTCAAGAGAGGGGCCGACAACATATATCGTCGCTGTGTCCCAGAGGAAGAAATAGAAAATATTATTTCCCAATGTCACTCAGCACCATATGGTGGTCATGCTAGTACGTCCAAGACGTGCGCTAAGATTCTCCAAGCCGGCCTATTCTGGCCTAATATCTAGAAAGACGTTCACATCGCTGTGCAAAAGTGTGATAGATGCCAACGAACTGGCAACATCTCACGACGCGATGAAATGCCTCAGAAAGGAATATTAGAGGTAGAAATCTTCGACGTCTGGGGAATAGATTTCATGGGACCTTTCCCTCCTTCTTTTGGTAATAACTACATACTCGTCGTTGTCGATTACGTGTCTAAATGGATAGAAGCCATAGCTGCTCCAACAAACGACGCACGAATAGTAATCAAACTCTTCAAGAACACAATCTTTCCTAGATTCGGTGTACCCAGACTCGTCATTAGTGACGGAGGATCTCACTTCATATCACGAATATTCGATAAACTTCTTTCTAGATATAGAGTCAGGCACTGAGTAGCTACACCCTATCATCCGCAAACTAGCGGACAAGTAGAGGTCTCAAACAGAGAAATAAAACAGATCTTGGAAAAGACTGTCGCTACCTCGAGAAAAGATTGGTCATCAAAGCTACAAGAAGCTTTATGGGCTTATAGGACCGCATTTAAGACACCAATAGGTACTACCCCCTATAAATTAGTTTACGGTAAATCCTGCCATCTCCCTGTAGAGTTAGAGCATAAGGCCTTCTGGGCCATTAAGACACTCAACTTCAACTACACCGAGGCAGGAGAAAAGCGAATCTTGAACTTACACGAGTTGGAAGAACTCCGATTAGACGCTTACGAAAATGCCCGTATCTACAAAGAACGAACTAAAAAGTGGCATGATAAACGTTCAATCAGGAAACAATTCAGTGTGGGAGACATCGTATTGCTCTTCAATTCACGATTAAAACTCTTCCCAGGAAAACTAAAATCTAGGTGGTCTGGACCCTATGAAGTGACTAAAGTACTTCAGAGTAGAGCTGTCGAAATTACTGATAAGACGAATGCACCATTCATCGTAAACGGGCAACGTCTAAAACATTACAATAAGAACGACAACAGTCCTCAAGTCAGCAATATAACATTGCTTGAGCCTCCAGCTCAGACACCCGAATAGCTTCTCACCAAGCTATCGTCAGGCTTTAGACGTTAAAAACAGCGCTTACTGGGAGGCAACCCAAATTTCCCTCGTCATTGCATTTCATTTTTTCCTTAAAATTCTACTTTGAAAAATCCAACAAAAAAAAATCCTAAAATTACTACTACTTTCTACTTTCGTTCATTTTCGTACTTTTATTCTTATTTTATTTTTTTCCTTTTGTCTTTTGTTTCTACCACTTTTCGTTTCTAAAAATCCTGACTTCAAATTTCTTGTTTTAAACTTTTCAGGATTTTTAAAGCCTTCAAAACATTCCTTCTGTTTTCTCCGAATTACCTGCAAGTATGGCCGAGTACGATTTCACAAAGGTTCACTTCAGAGGACTCGCTCAAAAGGCAAGATTTGCAGCACTGACCGAAAGAGAGTTCGCCTTAACGCTGTATTATGATAAGGCTACTATGGATAAACTAGGAATCACGGATAGCATTCAATACCTGTTCAATCAACTGGGTTGGGAGAACACTGCTATGAAAACACGCTTCGCTACCTACAAGGATCTTACCTACGAATTCCTTAGTTCCTTCAGATATACACCCAACTATGGTTTTGGATCCAGCACAGAGTTGATTACCTTCCGATTGTTTGGAATGGACCAAACCCACAGCAGGATGTCACTAGCTAACCTCCTAGGATTCCCTAGCGGACCGCATGTGTTCGTCAGTGCAGAAGATGACGATATTGATTTGCAACTCGATCACTTCTGGGGTAGAATCACAGGCGACTATCACCCTGAACCAGACAAAATGTACAATGATGACATTCATAACCCCGCCTTCAGATACTTCCACAAGATACTAGCTCACACCTTGTTTGGAAAAGAAGAAAATATTACCACAGTGTCTAAGGAAGAGTTATTCATCATGTTCTGTGCTTCTCAGGGACGGACAGTAAACGCAGTGCCTTTCATGATGAGATCCTTCAAACGCCTCACGCTGGAACCTCAGACACCTATTCTTATAGGAGGACTAGTAACAATGATTGCCCACGAGCTTGGCCTTAGATTCCATTTAAATGCCAGCACTCGTTTTGGTACCATCAGACCCATGAACATACAATTCTGCTTTAACAGGCGCATCTTAGGGACTATGGGACCTGGACCGTATGAGTACCTTATTAAAGAAAAACCAGTACAGCTATTCACACTGCCTGATCATCTGATGACAAGCATCCACAACAAGGATAATTGGCTCTACGAATTGGATGAGCCTATGGGACCTCCTTCACCACAGTCAACACCCCAGAACTATATGTATGACAGTGACCACATCTCTGAGGCACACGACTACATGTACTATGAGGACGCCGCCTCTGAAACTGAAGTAGACCCTATGACCCCTCCATACTACAATACTTATCCTGAGCCTATCCCTGAGGAAACCACCGACAAAATGGATGCCGTGTTACTCATATTGGACGACGTTGATAAAGCTCTGACTAATGTAAAAGCTGATATCGCAGGCATGCACAGCGAACTGGTAGGCTTCATGGATCTAGTCTGCGACCAACTCGACTACTATTCACAGAAATTCGATGAGTTGAAGGCACGAAAAGATTAGTCATTAGCTCGTAGCAGTAGTTTCAGTTTAGTCTAGTCTAGTTTAGTTCCATTTAATCATTTAGATTTTTCGCTTTGTTCGTTTTCTTTATGTATTACATACAATTGTTTCAATTTTATGTTATTTCAATTCTAGTTTTATTCAATTATTCTGTTTTCGCATTATTTGTTGTTTGTTGGCTGTTATATTACGTCACCGTATCAATACTAAGCTTTAAAATCACCACGAGTACGCCCTCAGAGCAAAATTCTGCGTTCTGCAGATTTTGCTGCTGTGACGACCGTCACAGTCCCATGACGAGCGTCACGCAGGTGACGAGCGTCACACCTTTGTGACGACCGTCACGCAGCCCAGAACTGCTATCTGATAAAACAGGGTTCGTGTTCCCTTCCACTCCCCCCATTATCACTTTCAAACTTCCAAAATTCATACCCCACTACGATTTTCGTCCTCCCCACATTGAACTATAAACCTCAACTCCAAATTTAACCTCCAAACCACCGTTCTGTCACTTTTCCCTCTCTGCCGAAAAACCCCAAAACCTCTGAAACCTCTCCATCTTCAACAATGGCCGGAAACGCAGATGTCAGCAACATTTCCTTCCCTGAAGGCGAGTTAGGCGACAGACAACGAGCACAGTACATTGCATTTCATCAGAGGTCACTCCAGCCAACTCACTACCCGCACCTTCCATCGCTTACGGAGCTCGGACTCCTTAAAGGTGTAACCTGGATGCTTCAACGAGCGGGCATCTGGAACCTCTGCACCAACCCCCAGCCGACCTACGAACAACTCACCCTTGAGTTCTTGAGTTCGTTCACGTACGCCACCAGCAGCGGCGAACTCAACCAGCACACAGGTGCCGCTTGTTTCCGAATGTTTGGCGTCAACTATCAGGTGAATCAGAATCAGATCGCCAGCATCCTACAGCTACCCCGCGGCGACAACGCTCATCGCCGCATCACCGACCAGTTCCAGCACGAAGCCTTCGCGCTGTGGTATCAGTTGACCGGCCTAAATGCCGATGGTTGGGACTCCCTACACGCCACTCACATCCATAACCCCGCCATCAGGTACTTTCACAGAGCGTTGAGCAACACCATCTTCGCCAGAGACAGCAACCACAAAGTGAACTCCAAGGAGCTCTTCTTTCTTCATTGCGTCTTCAACAATGAACCTGTCAACGCTGCCCCGTTCCTGCTGGCCCACATTCAGGCCAACTGCAACCGTGGCTCGAAGCCATTCTACTTTGGCGGGATTGTCACGGCTATTGCACTTGGGCTGAACCTTGGCGACCGCCTCCAGCACCTCCATTCCATCCCCTCGGTGTTCCTTGACACCGACCACTGCAGGGCCTCTCATCTCATCCGCTCCCGAGCTGACGGGAAATACCATCCGGTTGTGCGTGGCAAGACCGTCAGAAGCATCATCCTTCCGTCCCGCACCCCTCCAGTAGGTACATCTTCTCGCCGCCGCCGTTACCATCTCGTGCCCGACTACACCGAAGAGGACCTCTGTCGCTCCCTAGACCAGCAAGCACAGATACTCACAATGCTGCAGCAGCAGAACCAGCGAGCTGACCAGTTCGAAGCTTGGCACCGGACTCAAATGCAACAACTTCATACCGGCCAAGCTACAATCACTGAGAGTCTAGCGAATCTGACCCTGCAGGTCGAAGGACTCCGAGACACGGTCTACCACACCGGAGCCATGAGCTATGAGGATAGAGTAGCCCTTGCTAGAGCCAGAGGATGCCAGCGTGGACGTGACAGAGGCCGGGACTAGATTTTCATTTTTTTTCCTTCATTGTTTACTATATTTCAGTTCTTTGTATTTTCATTTTCAGTTGTATCTCCCTCTCGCATGCTTCAAGAATCAGTGAGGACACTGATCGAGATAGTGTGGGAGCGGAGCCGTATTTCCACTGTACTCTGAACTTCCCTTATTTCCTGTATTTCCATTTCACTGCACTTTGAATTTTAGTAATTTCTATTTTTACACTTTCTATTTCTAGCAAATAAAGCTCGTCTATATATTTTTCACGTTACGCAAACAATCCCCACATCATTTAACGTAAACAAAAACTTTCATTTGTTCCTCAAAAGCAAAAGCATCACGAGAATGCACCTGAGTTCAAACCGAGTTTTGAAACTCCAAGGAAACGACAGTTCTAACAAAACCAGTATCGTCCAGACACCTTAGATCTCTAGTTTATGCGAGTCGGTTTCACCACCTACGTGTACCAAAGTCTCAAGTGTCTACGCAAACTCAACCCCAAGTAGTTTATACTAGCAGTCAGCACCATCCTAAAAACACTTCTAAGCGAGCGACCGATGCAAATAAGTGTATGATCTCCAAAAAGATGAAAAATCATGAAAAGAGAGCTAAAAAGCCCAAGAATATAAGATACGTTTCCTTCTAAGTTAGGTGCTCCTCACCCGAGCATTTAGCCCAACGGCACGAAAAACTCATTGAAAAATCAATGACACCAAATTATGATCAATGAAGAAGATCAAAAACAAAAACGAGATCATATTCACTAACAGGTCGACTTGCCATGAAAGTGTGCGGACAACGGGCTTAATGTGATTGCGCTAGAACAAACAGGGTGAACTTGCCACGAGAACCTTGACACCAAGATACGGTAGCATGACTGAGACCGATTTGCATAAAAAGGAGACCTCCGGAGACTCGTAGTCCAGTGTCGTCATGATACTCGTCTTGTTCCTACCAAGAATCCCGGTTTTTCCAAACTCTGCGAACGAAGAAGCAGCCTCGTGATTGCCGACTTTTCCACGTTTTACTTGAGGACAAGCAAAGATTCAAGCTTAGGGGAGTTTGATAACACGAAATCATATAGATATTTTCATGCATAATTCAACTAAAGTCTAACCGTTTTCGATCCGATTTCGGGTTATTTCCGTGTATTTGTCTGATGTTTTTGCAGGTATTCAACGATCACGTCTAAACAAGGCAACATGAAGAAAAGAAGCAATCCCAGATGAAATTTGGACGAAAAAGGAGTGAAAACACAATGAAAAGCGCAGCAGATTGTTTTTGCTGATGTGACGACCGTCACAGATGCATGACGACCGTCACACGGGTGACGACCGTCACACCTTGTGACGACCGTCATGCAGGCAAAAACGCCCCACTCAGATTACACGTCAAAAGAGCAGTTCCAATTCCCATTAAGTGGTCAACTACTCCCTAAATTATCTGCCTCAAGGTCCATCATCCTCAGAGATAACCGTTGGGATTCCACTTCTATAAAAAGGGAAGCAGGGGACTTCAAAAAGGGTGCTGCATTCATACCACGAAGTGCTGCCGAATTTAATTTCCAGAGCAAATTTACTTTCCAGTTTTTTTATTTGTATTCCTTTCCTTTATTTCCCTTTACATTTCCTTATTCCCATTTCCGCTCTTTTGTAATTGTTACTGCACTGTACGATCAAATTGGCACTAAAGACCAGAATCCTGCCAACATCTGTGGAGGATCTGCCCAAAGGCCAATTGGCTTATTTACAGGTTTTCATTTTGATCGACTCCTGTTTTAACATAATGCAATTTATTATTTATTATTATTATTTATGTTTTGTTCTTCCCAATTCCATGTCTAGCTAAACTTAGGCAATCGATATGTAGTAATAATTCGAATGGGATTTGATAACTCTTGTTTGAAAACTTTCTTTTCACAAAAGTAATTTATGGTCTAAGTGTTTAAAATTGATTCACGAAATAAGCTTCGTCGCGAAAGCGAGAACTTATTTAAAAGTAGTTTTGCCACGAAAGTGGGAAATTAATTAAGATACGAACCAACAAGCGAAAGTTGCGGTAAGGTCAGATAGTAAACACTAGGCATTTGTTTTAATAACAGCGAAAGCACTTTAAAACGAATTAGAATTTAGAGATTTCCAAAAAGTAATTTTAACCCCGAACGGAATACGAAAGTGTACGTTTGGCCCTTAGGATTATGATTAGCGTCAACAACCATCGTGAGACGAGAGTCTTTGAATCTCCATTTTCTGCTTAAATAAACTGTGAAAACTATTTCATACACCAGTAATTTATCAAATCCCTGAAGAACATAATTACTACGTATCGATTCAATTAATTAAAATCTAAATAGTAATCTTAGTTCCCTCTTTTAGTGACAATCTTATTCCCTTAAAACATATTCTACCTAGCTAAACATAGTAACTCCCGAGAACACTAGTTTGATTACGAGTCCCTGTGGGATCGATATCTTTTATTACTACGCGATAGACTGTGCACTTGCAGTTAGTTGTATTAGACATAGAAAGTCGCGATCAATCACCATGCATTCCCATTCAATTCAAACAAATGCACGAAATTGCCAAACGACCACATCACACAATCTAGGATTCACGCCATACGGCTACCCACAACACAATATAACTCGGCATGATCGATGCCTCGAGCAAGGAAATAATCAAAGTTAAGTCGGAAACCCGACCTCGGATGGAAACATTAAAGAAAACACAACCTGCCACGTTCGCCACCTTCTCGCTTAGCAAACTCCTAGCGAGTATTCGCTACTTGTTTGCCTAGCGAACAAGCTCGCGAAGGAAAACAGAAGTCTCTGACTTCGTTCGCTACCTCGCTCACTCAGCGAACCTTCGCTACCCCCATTCGCTACCAGCGAACACCACAACATGCGTTCTGTCCAAGTCTGGGACCATTCGCTACCTATTCACTACTGCTCGCTTAGCAATCGTTCGCGACCAGCTCGCCTAGCGAACAGCTAGCGAGTGTCTGCGAACCAGAAATTCCTCACTGTTCAGAATTTCCCAACCTCTCCAAAACCGAACGCTTCTCATCAAATCAGTTCCAATCGCCTTAGTCTATCACACCCTGACTATTCTACATCATTTACATTGGATTTTACCCGATAAAACATCCGTTCTACCGATTAAACTCATTATGCCCTAAAATGAAAAATGAGCAAAACTCTCCCCAATCCAAAACAAAACCAACAAGAACACACATAATCATACACATTGCAAGAATAATAAAGTTTCACACCCTTACCCGATCAATCGAAAGCTTAGAAGTGGATTCTTGATGATCCTAGGTTTTTCTCCTCTTTTCTCTTCTCTTCCTTTCTTTCTCTTCTTTTTCTTTCCTCTTGGTTTCTATTCTCTCTATTCTTTCTCCTTTCCACTTATACTCTTTCTACTCTATTTCTCTCAAAATAACTACTAATCAAGGATTATCTAAAACACCCTTTAATTAATTCCCAAAACTCTCCAAATAATAAAATACTACAACATACACACAGAACACATTATCACATAATTCCACAATAACATAACAATTAACCAAATAAATTAAAAGACTCAACAAAATAATGGGAAATTCAGAATCGGGGCGTTACAACTCTCCCCCACTTTAGAAATTTTCGTCCTCGAAAATATTACCTGATCCAAACAACTTTGGATGCGACTCTCGCATCTTACTTTCCAATTCCCAAGTCATATCGCCTTCTGCAGTACCTCCCCATGTTACTTTCACAAGCGCAATATCCTTGCCTCTTAACTTCTTAATCTCACGGTCCAAAATTCTAATCGGCAAAACTTCCACTGTAAGGTTATCTCTTACTTCAACCTCGTCCATAGAGATAACATGTGACGGATTCGGAACATACTTCCGAAGTTGCGAAACATGAAACACATCATG